>CM069232.1:3242679-4442679 GCA_035582765.1 Acer negundo | reverse complement strand
ATGTCTCCTGAGGTTTTTTCACGTTACATTTTATCCTACAGTCCATAGCGAAGGATGCTATGCAGTCCCATTTATTTTATGCCACATTCAATTAATATTTTATATGAAAAGAAGGTTCAAAATCCTTAACTAGGTGCCTGTTATTAAATTGATTTCTTACTCTTTCTGTCTTCAAATGACAAGTTTAATCGAGTGCTTAAAATAATATGAAGCAACATTTTCTTTCTTGTGTTTGATTGATCAAGTTTATAGCCTTTGCCACATATCAGATTTACTATGTTATTAGATTTTGGGATGCATGCTTGTACCTTTTTCTTCCATTTTAGTCTCTTTCCTACTTGGTTTTAATTTAATTTCTTGATCTTGTGTTTTGTATTTTCACTTGCTAGTTCCAAGGCCTCACCTTTCATTTGAAGCTCAGTTGGTTTCTGGTAGGTCTCATGAGTTGGGGCCTATCAGCTGTCCTGAGCAACCTGATCTGCCTTTAGCAGTTGATGGGATAACTTATGGTAAACAAAAGCACAATGCAGAGTTGAAATACCCTCAGAGGATACGCAGGCTTAATATATTTCCGGCAAGTAAAAATGAGGTATAATAATTACTTAAGATCTCAATGCTAATGCATCCGACTTTCTTTTGGTTGTTCTTCTCTATTCTTTATAAAGGTTTCTGACCAAATAAAAAATAGGTTAATCCTATATCAGTGTGCTTTCATTTTCTTTCTTCATTGCAATAAACCTTTTGGTGCATCATGTAAATGTTGTCTTGTTTTGTGAAATGCTTTTACTGGAACTTATTGCTGTTAATTTCTTAGACCATCTTCTTTGAGTTTTTAGTTGGCAGGAAATCAACAAACTTTATCATATTTTAGAACCTAGGCTGGGGCTATCTGTAGTGTATATGTATGGTGCTAGCTCAGAGAATGTCTTTTATTTTTGTGCTTGGAACTGGGATTAAGTCCTGCCTTTGCTACAGTTTAGGGATAAAGGTTGAGGGAACTGCGCCCTTTGTGAATCCCAGCCATTGGACCAAAAGATATTGTTAAGATATTTATACTATAGAGCAGATACTGTTATGCTATTTGATGTTGAGTCATTACCATTTCAGCATCTTCCAAAGTTGTGTGAATTTTTCAATAATAAACAAGAACTCATTACTGTTGTATTTTGATTTGTCCATTTTGAGATTTCAATTTTTGTTTGGATGACAGGATATGCAACCTATTGATCGCTTCATCGTGGAAGAGTATTTGCTGGATGTGCTTTTGTTCTTCAATGGCTGGTTTGTATATATGGCTTAGTCTGTCCCAATCACAGTTTCAGTTTGTATTGCTTTTATCGTGTTAACGAATTATTTTTTATATACGGAAATTGATGTTATCTGAATTAACTAACTAAATAATGTGTATTCATCTGAAACTTCTGATCCTTGCTAGGCCTTGCAATGGTTTCTCTTATAGTGGAATCTTATTTTGTAAAGTTTTGCTCAGTCATATCCCAATCATAACTCTACGGGTTTAAATAAAAACATCCAATTCTGTTTGTTGTTTTAATGCATAATCTGTAACCCCATCCGTTTATCCTGGCTAACTGGTATTGTCTAAATGGGTTTGGTTAATGAGTTGTGTGGATTAGATTTTGTCAGTCTAATCCTTGCTTTTAAGTTACATTGTTATCTATATATTATACGGATGGGATTTTGTCCTGAACGAGGACCTCTCATTCATTTTACCCTCCTTGCCCCTGCAGTCCTGCCCTTCTTTGGTAGAGACTTTAGGCTAACTTGCTGTATATGCTAGGACTTGATATCTGCAAGGTGACAAGGTCTGCTTGCGCTTTTGGTATATCATTATGTTTGTGCTGCTACTCTGCTATTGTCTTTTTTGCTGTTGTCTTGTGTTCAGTCTGGATCAGCTTGATTTTATCTTCTTGATTTTATGTGATCATATTATATTTCTTTTATTTCAGCCTTTGAACTATTTTAATTATTTCTCTTTCTTGGTTCATGCAAAGCTAGTCGTAAGGAATGTGCTGCTTACATGGTCAGCCTGCCTGTCCCCTTCCGATATGAGTATCTTATGGCAGAGACCATTTTCTCTCAGGTAACATTTTGTTGCCATTTTTCTTTAGCAATAAAATATAATTGTACCTTTTCTTTTTGCTGCTTGTGAATGGCATGGAAATCCAATCTATTTTGTTGACTATAAGTCCTTCATTTTGTGAATACAGTGCATGGTAATCTAATTATAAAATTGAAAAAAAAACTGCTCTCCAAAACCTAATAACCCCACCCTCTCCATTCTCAAGGAGGATATATATGTAAGAAGAATTGCTTTTCATTGGTTGGTGAGAAGGTGGGAATAGAAACAATCAGTTTTTCAAATTTCGTTTTTCTTTTTTGCTGTAAAAATGAAATTTTATTCCTGTCATTTGCCACCAGATTATTTTTTAGAAATCACTCAACTAAACAAATGAAATTATATGGCTTTGGTTAGGTGAGATTTACATTGTTCATAAATGATGTGACTACATATATACCTTTTATGCAAAAAGATGAAAAAAAGAAGGAAGTCTTCTTGTCTTGGAACTGACCCCTGTTGCTGGTAGCATATATTCCTTGAAATTTTAGTATCGGTTTAATAATTTTCTTTTGTTACTTGTTAGAGATTGTGTGTTTAATTTGGACTGCATATATACCTTTTCTTTCCTTAACTCCTTAAGCGGGCAAAAAGATGGGAAAAAAAAAGAAGAGAAATCTTCCTGTCTTGGAACTGATCCCTGCTGCTGGTGCCCGGTAGAAGGCCCTTTTTTTTTGTACTTTCAAGTATATATTCCTTAAAATTGTAGTATCAGTTTAATAATTTTCTCTTGTTACTTCTTAGAGAATGTGTGTTTAATTTGGTTCTAAATTATTTTCTTCAATACATATTATTTTATGTTATTTATTCTAATGAGGTTTAGTGTATAAGCATATCTGATCTTAGAATGATCTATTTACATTTTCCTTGCAGTTACTTTTGCTACCTCAACCTCCATTCAAGCCAATATATTACACGCTTGTTATTATGGATCTCTGTAAGGTAGAATAGAAGCTATTACATTGGCTAAATTATGTCTTATTTTTTATTTTTTTTCTAGAAGCAGCTGTTTTTATGAATTAAATACAGTTTCTGACAATGAGATTTAATGTCCAGGCTCTTCCTGGGGCCTTCCCTGCAGTTGTGGCTGGTGCTGTTCGTGCTCTTTTTGAAAAAATAGCTGATTTGGATATGGAGTGCCGGACACGTTTTATCCTTTGGTTCTCACATCACCTGTACGTGTAGAATTTATCAATTAATTTATGTCAATTAGGAATACTCTTTTCTTTTTCTTTTCTTTTTTTATAACAAGGCTGAAGAAGTGAGGTGTTGATTGTAGATCAACATTTTACATTTTTACTACTGCTTTTATTTCTTCTTGTTGTCGTTGTTATTTTTAGTTTTCCTATGAATCAAGTAGTGAAAATCACCATATTCCATGGGTGGATTGTGGCTGTGGATGATTAGTGTAATTATGACTGATAATGATTGGACTAGAGATCCAATGCTCTGGAGAGGGACTTTTGTTTGGCTTTCTTCCTCACTGACTTTTGATGGAACATAATTTGTAGTCTCATAATATTTGTTTAAAAGGACAACTTTTCATGCGATATTGAGTTGACTATAGTTTTTAGATTCCTATCTTTTTAAGAGTTATTCATAAATGCATTCTTGGTCTTTCTACCAAAACTGAAATGTTCTTTTTAGTTGGTCCCCTGATCTTCCTACTGGGACCTAGATGTATTTTTCAGTTGGTCTATGCGCCTTTAGTGATGGTTTTCTACTTTGCAGATCAAACTTTCAATTCATTTGGCCTTGGGAAGAATGGGCTTATGTCTTAGGCCTCCCTAAATGGGCTCCACAACGAGTGTTTGTTCAAGAGGTTTTGGATAGGGAAGTTCGCCTGTCTTACTGGGACAAAGTTAAGCAGGTAATAAATCTTGCTGATCATTGGAATAGTTGTAAACATTCTTATTTGTTTCAAAATTGTTGCAAAATATAAAATCATAAGAAAATTGCCATTAAGTCTATATTAAATGTCCTGACCTGGAAAAATGAGTGTGACCAATGGTGTTACTATTCAAATTAAGGTCAAGAAAGGTTCTTATAGCTTATTCTCAAGGTTTAAATTTTTTTTCTGGGTTTTGTTAGTACTATGCTTATGATGAGAGGTGTCATTTTTGCCGTTTTGCACCATGAATTCCTAGGCCTATGACTCATGCGACTGATATTTGATCATTGATGATATTATAGGATTAATTGTATATAACTATGAAGAATTAATCGAAAGAGATAATCATTCTTCTTAGTTTATTTCTTTTGATCACACTACATTGAATAATAGACTCAACCTCTAACTCCCTCTCCTGTAGAGATTGAGATAGACTAGGAGTCTAAACAAAGAGAAACACCTAGAGATAAGAAACACCCTAGAGAATATACACGGCCCATTTATTCTAATTACTAATAAAATAGAAAACATAACTCACAAATAACAACACCCACTTCAAGTTGGGTTGTAAATATTAATTATTCCTAGCGTGTAACACATGTTTTCGAAATCAGTCCTAGGGAGAGCCTTTGTTAGGATATCGGCAGTTTGTAACTTTGTTGGAGTATAGATTAGATTGACAGTCCCTTCATCTAATTTTTCCTTGATAAAATGCCAATCGATTTCAACATGTTTTGTTCTGTCATGGTGAATCTGGTTCTTAGCTATAAGTATAGCTGCCTGGTTATCACAGAACAACTTCATTGGTCCATCAATAGGTACTTTTAGCTTCGTTAGTAGTCTTCTCAGCCACATACCTTCACAACTGCCAAGAGACATTGATCTAAACTCTGCCTCTGCACTACTTCTGAACCGATTGTTCTTACTTCTCTAGGTTACTAAATTTCCCCACAAATAAATGCAGTAACCTGAAGTGGATCTTCGGTCCACAATTGACCCAGCCTAGTCTGAGTCTGTAAATATCTCCACATCATGTCTTGTCCCCTTTTTGAAAAATAAACCTCTGCCAGGTGCCATCTTCAAGTACGTATTCGATAGACAGCCGTCATATGCTCTTTAGTTGGACAGTTCATGAACTGACTTACACAACTCATTGCGAAGTTGATATCGAGTCTGGTGTGAGAGAGGTAAATTAATTTACCAACCAGTTTTTGATATCTGCCTTTGTCGACTGGTGTACTGTTTTCAGCGGATCCCAACTTAGTAATGTAATCCATTGGTGTGTCAGCTGGTTTGCAACCTATCGTCCCAGTCTCTTTCAACAAATCCAGTGTGTATTTCCTGACAGTTCCTTTTGTGACCTAGCAATTTCTATGCCTAGAAAAGATTTAAGTCCTCCAAGATCTTTGATTTCGAACTCTAGAGCTAGGAACTTCTTCAATTTTCATTTCCTCCGTATCATTCCCTGTGCGAATGATGTCATCCACATAAACTATCAACACAGTTATGCCTCCATTTCCTAACTCCTTAACAAACAAAGTATGGTCTGTTTGACACCGGAAATACCCATATTTTTTCACCATTTTTGTGAATGGTTCGAACCAAGCTCTTGGGGACTGTTTAAGTCCATACAAAGATTTCTTGAGCTTGCACACACTGTTTCGGCTGTTGTTTGTGTCAAAACTAGGAGGCACCTCCATATACACCTCCCCGAGTTCACCCTTGAGAAAGGTGTTTTTCATATCCAATTGATATAAAGCCCAGTCCAAACTTGCTGCTATAGATAATAAGACCCTAACTGTGTTCAATTTTGCTACCGGAGCAAACGTCTCCTGGTAATCGATGTCATATGATTGTGTAAAACCTTTGGCAACAAGTCGGGTTTTATATCGCTCAACACTGCCATCAGCTTTGTGCTTCACATCGAAGATCCACTTGCAACCCACAGTTCTTTTTCCACTAGGCAGTGCCGACATTTCCCATGTTTTGTTCTTTTCTAGGGCTTTCATCTCATTATATACTGCCTTCTTCCACTCGGGACTTCTTAGGGCTTCGTGCATGTCTTTAGGAACCTGAATTTCAGAAACATTAACAATGAAAGAGTAAAAATCTGATGACATTCCCTCATAAGACACATTGTTGCTGATAGGGTATAGAGGATGATTTCTGCATTCCTTCATCCCCTTCCTTAGAGCAATCAGCAATTCCCATTCTGACTTCTCTTCCTCATCCGAAATGGGTTGTAGGCTGATTCTATCTGATACTTCGGTGGCTGCCATAATTTCATCCTCATTGTTAGAATTCTGGACTGTTTGAGAAGGTTCCGAGTCTTGGTCAATGCTGTGATAAATTAGGGGCTCTATCACCGTATTAGGTTTATTACTTCTAGTGTAAACAATGGATTTTCGAGTGTCTATTGTTTGGGAGTGTGTTGTGTTCAGGTTAGGACATTCGGTTGAGGTGAGATTTTCTTTTTGTTGTGGACTATGTGAGTGAGGATCGAATAAGGCTTGGAGAATTTCAACATTTGAATCCGACTCATGTTGATTAGGTTGTTTGGTTTGATTAGGTGATGCATGCTGACTTGATTCTAGAGTTTGAGATGGAATATGACTTAACTCAAGTGTTTGTGATGGACTAGGACTCAACTCTAGAGATTTGAAAAAATCAAATTCATAACTCCTATAACTTTGACTCTTATCCCCCTTTGAATTTGATTTTTTGGATAAAAAGACTGATTTTCATGAAAAGTCACATCAATTGAGATAAATTTTTGCCTATTGCTTGGATAGAAGCACTTATACCCTTTTTGTGTTGGTGAGTATCCAATAAATACACTCTTCACAGCTTTTGGGTCAAGTTGCTTTTATTTAACTGATGATTGTGAACAAATACAGAACACCCAAAAATCCTAGTAGGAAGATGCGAGAAAAGATGAGTGTTTGGATAGGATTTCAAAAGAAGTTGACATGGAGTTTGAAACCTAAGAGTTCTAGATAGTAATATGTTGATGAGGTAGGCGGCAGTTAATATTGCCTCACCCCAAAACTGATTTGGCATGTGTGTGGAAAACAAAAGTGAGCGGGCTATTCTAGAAGGTGCTTATTTTTTCGCTCAGACACTCCATTTTGCTGGGGAGTGTTGACACAAGAGCTTTGATGAATGATAACTTCACCTAACAAGTAATTTCCTAGGATAGAATTAAAAAATTCCTTACCATTTTGAGTCTGGATCATTCTATTGAAGTTCTGGAATAGTTGACACACCTTAGATTTATTTTCATAGTTGACACACCTTAGATTTATTTTCATAAGATCAATGTAACCCAAGTGTGGTCGTCTATAAAGGAGACAAACCATCGAGCTCCAGTGATGTTGTTGACCCGAGAAGGGCCCTAAACATCACTGTGTATCATGGAGAAAGTTTGAGAGGATTTATTGTAATGATTAGGTAAAGATTGGCGACTATGTTTAGCAAGTTGACAAATATCACATTGAAAAGAACTAGGAATTTTATTGCTAAACAAAGATGGAAATATCTTCCCAAGATATATAAAATTTGGATGCCCAAGGCGGTAGTGCCACATCACCATTTCATTATCTTTATTTGACCTAGACTCATGACCGGATTGACTCGTAAGGGACACATGTTCGGTTTGGTATGGGACACCTTTGGTGGCAAAGATTTGTCTATCTGGGTTATAGTCAGCTTCCAAGATGTAGAGCCCCGAACATATCTTAGCACCACCAATCGTCATCCCCGAAACCGAGTCCTGAAAAACACAACAGTTAGGGAGAAATTTAGCAATATTATTTTGTTCCTTTGTAAACTTACATATAGAAGTAAATTGCAGTCCAAGTTAGGAACTAATAATACAGAATTGAGGGTTATTTCCCTGAGATCACTACAGAGCCAGTTCCAGTTATTTTTGAGAGAGAACCGTCTGCTATACATACTATATAGTTACCAATACAAGGTTGAAATTCATGGAACAATTGTCTATTACCTGTCATGTGGTCTGATTCACCTAAACCCACAATCCAACAATGATTTGGATTCTCCTTCCTTACATTAAGAGCTGTTAGGAATTACCTTTTTGTGCTAAAGATCCACTTCCAATAGTGGTTTGGGTCAGCTGTTGGAACAAATTTTGTAGTACCTCCATCTGTTCCTTGTTGAATGGGCTTTCTGTGTCAACCATGTTCCCTTGGTTTTCATGTGCAGGTTTCCAGTCAGCTGGTTTGCCATGAATCTTCCAACATTTTTCCTTGATGTGACCAGGTTTTTTACAATGATCACACCATGGCCTTCCTCTTCTTAATCGGTTGTCACCAAACTGACCAGCTGCTATTCTGATGGCAAGAGCAAACCCTTCATTGGATGAAGGTCCAATATCAGTTTTCACCTTGGTTCCCATCATGATCTTCTTCCGACTTTCCTCTCTTCTCACTTTAGAGAACACTTCACAGATCTTGGGTAATGGTTTGGTGCCTAGAACCTTTCCTCTTACTTTATCAAGATTTTGGTTCAAACCTAATAGGAACTTGAATTCCCTTTTGTGTTCAATTATTTCCCTATGTAACATGCCATCTTTGGTGCAGGCCCATGTGTACTTTTCGGACATATCTAGTTGTTGCCAGTGTCGAGTTAGGTTGTTGTAGTATTGGGTGACTGTGCAATCTCCTTGACGAAGGTCATGGAGTTTGCTTTCGATACCAAATAATTCAGCCATGTTGTCATTTACCTGCATCCCAGATTTCATTGGCTGTCCCATACAATAGGAAATTCTCTCCGATGTCATTGGTCATTCAATTAATGAGCCAAGACATGACCATATTGTTCTCCGTCTTCCACTGTTGGTGACTCAACTCCTGGTGACTCAGCAACGCCAGTGATGAAGTCATCTTTCCCTTTTCCGCAGATGAACATCATCATGGATTAGGACCAAGGTAAGTAATTGTGTCCATTTAGTTTGACTAGTAATGGACATATGGGTAGGATGGGAATGCTCGAATCTTCCATTCCCAGAACCTCAATTGTTGATTGAGGTAGAAGATTCAGAGTTTGAAGAAATAAAAGATGATGAGTTGGTAGCCATCCCAGAAATAATTTTCATAGGATGGAGGATTAAGAACAATGCTCTAATACCATGAAGAATTAATTGAAAGAGATAATCATTCTTCTTAGTTTATTTCTTCTGATCACACTACAATTAAATAATAGACTCAACCTCTAACTCCCTCTCCCTTAGAGATTGAGATAGACTAGGAGTCTAAACAAAGAGAAACACCTAGAGATTAGAAACACCCAAGAGATAAGAGATAAGAGATAAGAACCAGTAACAGATATATACAGCCCATTTATTCTAATTACTAATCAAATAGAAAATATAACTCACAAATAACAACAAACTGTATTTACTTTTGTCATTGATGTTATTATTTATTTTATTTTTAAGGTATTTACATGTAGAATATCTCTCATTTTCTGTGATGGATTGTTTACAAATTCCTTCTATTGAACTAGCACTTGTGTTTCTCTAGAGCTTCACACCTTTTTTGAATTGTCTAAAATATACAACTTTCTTTCCCCTCCTTTGTTCACTGTGTTCCACAATCTCAAATATTAAATACCAACATTTAGTGGCACACAGTAATCAGTATATGCCTTAAAACTTACAACATCATTCTGGTGAAGTACCTTCAAAACCTGATTATTGTGCTAATCAAATTTTAAGGAGAGGGGAGATTTATTAATTGTATTTTGTAAAGAGTTTAAGTCACACAAATTGAGATTGAGATGTTAACATTTCCAAATTCTAATCATATTTTCAACTGTCTTGAAGCTCATGAGATGTCAATTGTAAACTGCTGCACTGATCAAGGAGTTTTTATGGAAGAAGCTAAACTTGATATGAGAATACATCAGTTCTAATTTATTACTGAAGTAGTATTAGTACTAAAGCATTTTGTATCCCGTAAATATATACTAAAGCATTTAATGAAAGTACTTAAGACTTTTGTATCCTACAAATAAAAGTACATAAGCATTTGTAACTGAACTTGCTCAGTTTCTCTTTGATCTGAACTTGTCGTTGAGCTTATTCTGTAGTATGTCCTCTTTCTCTCTCTCACATATATGAAGAAAATAGTGCAGGGTTTGGTTTTGGTTAGGATGCTAAATTTATTTAGCAATTTCAAATTTTCTTTTGTTGAAGATCATTTGCTTTTAATTGTTGTTGGCATGATAGTACTTCTTTAAACCTCTTTCCCTTATAATGTTTATACTTGTAGAGCATTCAGAATGCACCTGCTTTAGAAGAATTGCTTCCACCAAAAGGCAGTCCAAATTTCAAGTACAGTGTGGAAGATGGTAGAGAAAGAAGTGAACAACATGTGCTTTCTGCAGAACTCAGTAACAAGGTGAAAGGAAGGCAAACTGCCCGAGAATTGATCATATGGGTGGAAGAAAGTGTCTTTCCTATTCATGGTCTTGAAGGTACCTTGGAAGTGGTTGTTCAAACACTTCTTGATATTGGGTCTAAGAGTTTCACTCATTTAATCACTGTCTTGGAGAGATACGGGCAAGTCATTTCAAAAATCTGTCCTGATCATGATAAGCAAGTGATGCTGATAGAAGAAGTGAGTTTGTACTGGAAAAACAATGCCCAAATGACGGCCATAACGATTGATAGAATGATGGGTTATCGACTAATTTCTAATTTGGCTATTGTAAGATGGGTCTTCTCTCCGGCAAACATTGATCAATTTCATATCTCAGATCGCCCATGGGAGGTACATTCTCAAGAGTAATCTTCTTATTCTTCTTCTACTCATACCGAATGTGTGGATACCATTTGATTTAGATAATCCATCTAAAATTCGAGAAGCGAAGGCGTTGCGACAATTTATGTTTTAAATTTAAATGTCGATAATTGTCAATTTGAGAAGTGAAGGCTTTGCAACAATTTATGTTTTTAAATGTTGATAATTGCCAAGCCCAAGTAGTTAGGATTAAGGTTTTGCTCCCTTAAACATGAACACCATTTTATTGTACAAACTTGTACCATTTGTTTGGCACCTTATAATGCTTACAGAATTCTTTCCCTCCTAATATCGCGTCAATTTATTTTTAAATTTAAATGTTGATAATTGTGAAGCTTAAGTAGTTAGGATTGATGTGTTGCTCTCTTAAATGTGAACACCATTTTATTGTACAAAGTTTTACCTTTTGTTTGGCACCTTATACTACTTCCATAATTCTTTCCCTCCTAATATTGCTTAGGAATATCACAATGAGCTTTATGAACTCTCTTTAAAATGTGTTCTTACTCTTTTTCCCCATTTCAATCTTTCAGATCCTTAGAAATGCAGTTAGCAAGACATATAATCGTATATGTGATCTGAGGAGAGAGATTACGTCTCTTAAGAAGGGTGTTGTATTAGCAGAAGAAGCTGCAGCAAAGGCCAAAGCAGATTTGCAGGCTGCTGAGTCAAAGCTTACACTGATGGGTGGTGAACCGGTTCTTGGTGATAAACCTGCCAGGATGAATCGCTTGAAATCACAATCTGAAAAAGCAGAAAAGGAGGAGTTATCAGCAAGTGAATCTTTAGAGGCAAAGGAGGCTCTTTTTGCTCGAGCTCTAGGTGAAAATGAGGTACTCAATATGGCATTCAATTGTATTCTCTCTCTTTTCCCTCTTTAAAATACTACATTGCTATCTCCTTAGTACATCGTTGAGTTATAAATTAAATGAAGCATGTATTTTCATTTGGGAGTTGCATGGTTTTGTTGGAGAGAAGAAAAAGAGACCTATGATTCATGTCTCAGCAGGTGTAGGAACTATTGTGTATATATGGAAAGAAAAAGAAATGAACTTCTTGAGTGGCATGGATTGTTATGTATTCATTCTTCCAGTCTGGCCCAGAAAGGGATAAATTAGGAGTTTCAGCACTGAGAGCAGCCTTTTTCACCTGTATGTATGCAGTAGCTTTGATAATGAACCAGAGATACCCACTACTTGCTATCAGGTTGCAATTTTTATTACAGCTTGCATATGAGATAAGCTATTGGCCTTTTCTTTTAACAATTGGTTAGCAAAGGTTATTTAAAGGTTACATATCTGTCTGCATGTTCCTTTTTTCTTATATATTCTTGTTTCAATTCATTTGTTTTAGACTTGGTACCTTATGTCTTTTTCTTTTTTTGGATGAACTTATATGTATAGGCATTGTTCCTATCTGTTTATAAGAATTTCTCAAATGTGTTGATGGAACGCCTGCCTGATGCATCTCGAGCTGGAACATTACGTGGATTGAAGTCTATACATGTAGATGAGATGACTATTGACCTCGGAGAACCATCGGCAATGGAATTGGATGATGAGAATGGAAAACCCAAAATGTGTTTCCCTTGTTTTTTCTTCCCTTTCTGTTTGCAATTCCATGCATAAATTGAAGTCAATGTCATATTTACCCTGTTTTGTTCTTTAATGATGGCAGCCAAACAAATGGTGAGAGCGCAAGTAATGTGTACAACATAGGTGAAAAAGAGCAGTGGTGTTTATCAACTCTGGGATATGTCAAATCATTTTCAAGGCAATATGCTTCTGAGGTAAATGTTGCAAAAAGAGCTTCTGTTCCCGTGATAAAATTTCTTTAATTTTTATTTTGTTTAGTCTAAGTTCCTTTTCCCCTATTTTCTCTTTTCCAATTTTCTTTAGAACTTACATAGCTGCTGCGGTACATTTTAGCTAAGTGGCAGACAATGTAGCTGTATATATTCCTGTTCAGCTACATGGCAGCATATACATAAACAATCAGTTCTTCTAAGAAGTGCATAAATTGAACAATTCTCTGTAATAAGCTAATAGTTTCCTGCATCTACAACCTTCAACTTTCTGTTAAAAGTTTCACTTGTCTTTGTTCTTGTTTCTCTTGGACGGTACAGTCTTATCACAAATCACGTTTGTCATTGTGTAAGCAATTCAGGCAGCCAAGACATTATGTGCCTGGACTTAAAATTTTGCACTTACCCAGGTTTTCAAGATTCTTTACGATTAAACGTATGCTTTTAGTTGAGCTTCTCTAATGCATAGTTGTGCTTTTTCGGAGAAATGCAAGAGAGATGGTAGTATAATTGAGAATGCAAAAGAGGTTTGAAAACAAAAAGATAAAAGAAGCCTGGACTTGCATATCAGGCACCCATTACATAAGCTAAGTAGAACATGTTTCTGCTAAGTAGAACATGTTTCTTTGTCTATCATTATAGTTTGTAAGCACTAGTTATGTCTATCCTTTTCCATTATTTTTCTACCCCCATCTTGCTAGCAGGACTCTTAGAAATGTTTTATAGGTCCAATAATCTGAAGTATATCAATAGAAGCTCCAGCATATGTATTTATTCCAATTATGATTAACATGTTGGTAAATCTGTAGAGGACTTAAGGACATGTATGCTGATTCATATATGTATATATGTATTCCTATCATTTAATATTTATACATATGACCGATAACTCATAATGCATTTACTTTGTGTACGGTAGATATGGCCCCATATTGAGAAGCTGGATGCAGAGGTATTAACTGAAGATGTGCATCCTCTTTTCCGTAAAGCAGTTTATTCCGGTCTACTTCGTCCAACCATCAACTAGGTCTGAAATGCAGGGGCTAATTTTTTTTTTTTTTTTTTTTTAAATTTTAATTTTTAATGTAAATTATGTAAACAGATGGTAGGGAAAGCATGCATTTTGAGCTGCAAGGTTTGTTTATCAGAATCTTGTATGATGGACAGTTGATTTTTATTGTGTTTTGGGTGGTGATGTTTTTAGACATAAAATGAGATTGAGTCAAGTTTATTCTTTATTATCTAGGTATTAACTTGTTCAATTTACAACCAACCGAATAAATGACTTTTAAAAATCCTCATTTTTGTGGTTTTGTGCCAACTGTATTTCTTTTAAAATCATTTATGCTTAATTTTTTTTTTTAATTTTTTTTAATTTTTATTTCTTGTAAAGTTATAATGTTTATAATGATGTTGGAAGTTATTAATATTTGGGAAATACTTATCGGGTTTATAAATTGAACATAGTTTTGGAAATCACTTAAAAAACACACATGTTAAAAAGATGGTGATGGGCGTATTAATAAATTTTTATTCATGTTTGTAAACTAACTCTTAAAACATTCTATATTTATTAGTACACTTTATTTATATAATAGTTTGATATTGAATTTTAAGGTATTAATAGGTTCTGGGTCTTTTGAAAATACATGTCTAATACTGTATGTGGAATCATACTTTTAAACTCTCCTGGTTTTCCTAGCTAGTATGGCTATGCTTTATTTGTGTTGAATTTGTTTTATTTGAATTTTAGAAATGTTATTGGTTTTGCCACCAGGAGTGTATAGTTCAATTAGTAGATGAACGAACTTAGGACTTGAGTAAATGATTTCTAGGTCAGCGGTTCGAATCTTACAAATTGTGAAAGTTTTCAAATAAATACCTGGTCCAGAATGTATAGATATTATTAATAAAATAAAAAAATAAAAAAATGTGTTTGGTTTCTTAGTAATTAAACACTTTGTTTTTCTAATACATGTCTACTAGCCGGAAGATAGAGATGGAATCCTCTTATGCATTTACAAATAGTCTTGTCATTTAACACATTCAATCAGGCATGACCAAGCCATCCCAATAATACTACAACAAAGTTTAAAAGAGACTCGATAGGGGAAGATTTTTAAGCTATATTCTAGTTAGTCACAACTCACAACTAACATCGAGGTCTTTTTCGGTCAATTTTACAAAACTTTAGGACCTGTCCTGTATCGTTTTATAGGTCCATTTTCGTTTTCATTTTCCAAATCTGATTTTGAATACGTGTTCGTTACTGTTTTTCATTTTGTTTTCCATTTTATTTTCAAAACAAAAACAAAAACAAAAACAATGTTAAAAGTAGAAAATTTCCAAAACAACTTTTTGATGTTTTTTATTTTGTTTTTCGATCTAAATAAAAAACTATTTTTTTTTTCTTCTTTTCTTCTTGTTGGTCGACTGATTTTTCTTCTCGCTTGATAGATTCTTCTTCTTGCCGGATCTTCTTCTTCTTGTCGGGATCTTCTTTTTTCTTCCGCCGATCTGCTGTCTTCTTCTTCCACCGATCTGCTGCCTTCTTCTTTCTTCCGCCAATCTGCTTCTTCTTGTCGAAATCTTCTTCTTCTCACCTGGATCTTCTTCTTTCTTCTGCCGATCTACTGTCTTCTTCTTCCACCAATCTGTTGCCTTCTTCTTCCGCCGATCTGCTGCCTTCTTTCTTCCACCGATCTACTTCTTCTCGCCAAAATCATCTTCTTCTCGCCGGGATCTTCTTCTTTCTTCCGCCGATCTTCTTCTTCTCGCCGATCTGCTTCTTCTAGCCGGAATCTTTTTAAAGATTTTAATTATTTTTCATTTAAATTATATTTAAAAAAATCTGACAAAAATAAAAATTAAAAAATTCAATTAATTAATTTTGATCCGTAAAATGATACCAGACGTATTTTTTACGTTTTTATATTCGAAATCCAGCTTCCAGGATATACTAACAAACGCGTATTTGGATTTCAAAATTGAAACCAAAAACACTATTTTCATTTTTATTTTTATTTTCAAAAAACAAAAACAAATGCAAATTTGAAAAACGTTACATAACGCACCTTAATATTTGTAGCATGTGTGGAATCCATCTGAATTCTGATTGCCGATTGGTTGTTCATTCCTCCTCTTATCATGGATTCGCTAATCGAAATACAGTATTTTCTACGGACTGCTGTTTGCTCCATTAAAATAAAATAGAATAAATGATGACGGCCATGCGTACATCAGCATTGATCCAAAAGCTTGAATCTGGTTGAACATGAGCAGTAAATAAATGGTGTTACTTGATCTGAGAAAACGAAAGAATCGATGGTGATGAGAGGGAGCTTGTTAAATAACAACCGTCGAACGGTTCAGAGATTGAGACAAATGATCGGACCTCTCAAGATCAAGCTACTCCTTTGCTTTTGCATCGCTTTTACGGCTATTCTACTCCTCACAAGCGCTTCTTTCTTTATCGACGACTCTACTCCCTCTCTCGATCCCAAGTCGAGGTTTGTGTTTTAATTTAACATTATTATTCGCCAAATTAGGTAATTAATCTGATATATTTGGATTTGTGCTCACAGTCATAGCAAGGGATATGCTATTTTAATCAACACTTGGAAGAGATACGATCTATTGAAGCAGTCCATTTCCCACTATGCCACTTGTCCTGGTCTCCGTTCTATACATATAGTTTGGAGTGAGCCTGATCCACCTTCTTATTCTCTTGACAAATTTTTACACCATCTTGTCCAGAAGAAGAACTCTAGAGTTGAACTCAAATTTGATATCAATCACGAAGACAGCTTGAACAATCGGTTCAAAGAGATTAAGGATTTGGATGTTGATGCTGTTTTTTCAGTTGATGATGATGTTATATTTCCATGCTCTTCTGTCAAGTTGGCTTTTGATGTTTGGCAAAGTGCACCTCAGACAATGGTTGGATTCGTACCCCGTAAGGTTTCCGTTGATCAATCTCAATCGGTATGCGCCCCTACTTCCCCATTTTACACTTAATAATACAGCAGCAATGTCCTCCTGATATGTATATACATTATTTGTACAGGATGTTAACTAATTATCTTATATATAAACTACTTGATTGGGTAGTTTGAACGATTTATTGACTTGATCAACCAAATTATTTTGCTTAAGTTTGTTACTCTATCTGGGGGTATCTTTATCTGTTAAATATCCAATCGTTTATATATTTTGCTTAAGTTTGAATCTGGAAACCACATAATCTTAATTTATCCAGCAAGGCAATAAGGATTATTACACATATAGCGGGTGGTGGTCTGTTTGGTGGACCGGTACATACAGTATGGTACTCTCAAAGGCTGCCTTTTTCCACAAAAAGTATCTCCACATATACACAAATGAGATGCCAGCATCTATAAGACAATTCATAACCAAAAACAGGTTCTTCTTCAACTTATTTATTTTGTTACTGATTTTTTATAAACTCTTTTCTTCTTTCTAGCTTTGTTTCCTTGCATCTTATATTGCTCTCCTAAATGTTGGATTGATTCACCAGGAACTGTGAAGATATTGCAATGTCATTTCTTGTTGCCAATGTGTCTGGTGCTCCACCTATATGGGTTAAAGGTAAATGATACTCTGACATAAATGTGCATAAGTTATAGTTTTTTGTTTTTACAAATTAGTATCTAATATTAAAATGTTAATTTGAACAATATATAACTACCAAAATCTATACTGTTTTCATTAAGGAGCCATATATATCTTCCATTTTAATGGGTTTCGTCGGTTTGCCATCTTTTATCCTTGGGTTGTGCCGTTGTGGAAAATAGATATTAACAAAGAGGAGGAGTTTGGGGTTAGCAATACAATTAGCTCACAGAACTCTTTTGGTGCAGTCACCGGTCTATATTGGAATGATAGAAATCATCTTAGTTGACATTTTGATATTCATTGTTGCTATCTAACGGAAGCAACTGTTTTTAATGAGTTGTATAATTTTAGCAGAAGTCAAGCAGAAACAATTTACAGGTTAATATGTGAAAACAAATTAGTGTTATTACTTGATGAGATTTTCTTCTTTTCCATCACAATGGAGGTGGAGCACTTATGAATGTCAACATAGTATTAGTAAGGCTCTGGATTGCCTGGTGAAAAGGGGCAGCCTCTAGCCGTCTCTTTGGTGGGCCATTAATATTAGTAAGTCTTTGGGAGCAGGTTCAGATACTGTTCTTTCATTTTTCTCATTATTGTTTCTTTGGATTGCCGGTTGTTGCTTGGTTGTGATTGTAGTAGTTATGTGCATAATCTTCTGTGACGTTTCTGCATGTAGGGAAAAAATGTTCAGTGTCTCACTTGATAAATTTGAGTTAGATCACTTTAAAGAAAAAGGAATTAGACTACAAAACCATTAAACCAGTCTTCCAAGATGAACCAAATGCAAACTAAAATTGAAGCAAGGATGGCTAAATGTGAGAATATTGAATGAGAATGGAGGATTAGTGGAAGACTTTTCATGTGGTACATAGTATGAATACCTTATAACCTCCGAAGAACACATCTTCGTTTTTCTTGTCTGGACTGTTAAGCTGAAATTCCTAGTTCTGAGATGCTGTTTTAATTACTCTACGGTTCATGTCAGCCTTTAGATGTATTCTCACTGCCTTTTGATCCATATTAACTTATTAAGTGATAGCAGTTTTGATATCCAACAGTTTGAGGGATATCAGTGCTACCAAAGTTATAGTAAATTATATGTGAAAAACTGATCTGCATCTTGTTATCAGAAAGGCTTTTGCTTTACCTTTGTACATCAGATATCTTTCAGCTTGTTTTCTTGTTTATCGGAAAAGTAGTGCTGGTTTTGCTATAAATTCAATCATTCTTGTATTTTTTTCATTACTTTTTAGCTAATGTCTGTCTCACATATTGATGTTGTGACCATAGGTAAAATATATGAGATTGGTTCAACTGGAATTAGTAGCTTGGGAGGTCACATTGAAAGAAGAACCGAATGTGTTAATAGATTTGTTGCGGAGTTTGGGAGGATGCCCTTGGTATCAACTTCAATGAAAGCTATTGATAGTCGCGGTGTCTGGTTTTGGTGATGACGTAGTTTCCGCCTTGTTAGAAATGCTAAAGTTCCATGTAAACCAGATGAGTTGAGTGGTTTCAATTCTTTTAGTTGTCGATTTGTATAAACCGAAAGCTATAAAAAAAAAGTATTGTATTATTAGTAGTTAGTACCATGTAATGTAACCAAGAATCCATCGCCATGATTTGTTTCTTCATCCCTCACTAAAAATATCATGTGATGTCAGCTCAGCAAAATATATTTCACTCACAGCCTATCTATATCTCTAACTTCTAGCTTTATCGATAATCAATATGAATAGATGGAAACACACTACATTTTTTGGATTGTCAAAAGGAGCTATAGTTTTTGCTTTTATTTTTTCATATTTAGGATAAATCATTGCAAGTATATCACATCACATCAAGAAGCTATTGTCTTTCTATTCGTCAATCTCATTTAAAAAAAAAAAAAAAAAAAAACACACACACTGTTAGAACATGTGTGCAAGTGCAGGTGTGCAACACATGTGGCTTTCCACCATAGTGTGGAAGCATGGTTTCAATTGCTCTATCCCCAAGTTCAATAGATGGCAATATTAGATAAAAAATGGCAATAAACACCCCTTGTTTGTTTGCCTATATATGTGGTTTCTATTGTAATTGTTTGGGTGGTTGAGCTGATGCACACTCCAGAATATCAATTTAAATGAAAAGCTCTCTCTCTCTCTCTCTCTCTCTCTCTCTCTCTCTCTCTCTCTCTCTCTTATTTCACTTTACTTTATTATATTTAGTTCATATGTTCTTCATGTTCTTCATCTATTATTCTATTAATTCACAGCACGTTATTAGCACGATGCTCTTATTTTTAGAACCTGAAGTTTTGAATTTATTACAACTGGAATTTGAAGTTTCTAGATTTATTACCAGAACCTGAAGTTCTGAATTTATTATTACTAGAACCTGAAGCTTCTAGATTTTTATTTATTAATACCTGAACCTGCAGTTCTGAATTTACTTTCTCGCATTTTATCTACTTTTATGCGCTTTACTTTCTCTCATTTTATTTTTACGTAATTTACTTTCTCGTATTTTATTTACTTCTACGCAATTTACTTTCTCGCATTTATTTATTTATACGCTTTTATGAGATTGGCTATACCAACCTACTAGAACCTACAGTTCTGGATTTACCTTTTTTCGCATTTATTATTACAAAATTTATTTTGTGATTTTTTATTTAAGCAATTTTTTCACCCATCAAGAATCTGAAGTTTATGGATTTATTTATCATTACCGGAACTTGAAGCTTCTGGATTTATTTTTTTACAAATATTCCTTTATATATCTGAAGATTTAAATTTCTTGGATTTTTTTGTCAAACCGGAAGTTCTGACTCCGATTGTGATTTTCAGATAACTAGAAGCTGTAATAATGTCAAAGCTTGCAAATTTAAAATTTGTTGCACTAGAAGTGTCTGGGGACAATTAATGTCGTGGGTTATTGATGCCAGATTACTCTTAAAATCAGATGGCATGTATTACATCATTGAAAATGGGGCCGAGGCATATGAACAAGACAAATCTACTGCCATGATTATTATCTGTCACCATCTGCATAAGGATCTAAAAGCCTAATATCTAACTGTCACAAAACTATAAGTTCTATAGCAAGAACTAAAAGACTGATCAGTGGCAACATTTACGTTTTTAAGAGTATAGATTAGTCTCTGAGTACAATTCTATTTTATTCAAAGTCACTACACAGCTGAAATTTTGTGGTCAGGAAGTAATATCGAATCATCAATAACAAAGGCAATAACAATTCTACCCCCCTTTCATTTTATCTCGTGTTATCTCATATTATTTTTCCACTCTTTCATTTATTCTCTCGCTTTGTCTTATTTTACACAAGCAGTAACTATTTCTCCCTTTCATCTATCTCATATTATTACTTATCTCCCTGTTCATTTATCACAGTTATTGCTTTATCTACTATTTTAATTTTATTATAACATACATCTATTTAATTTTATGCAATTTATGTGTTTGAGTGTGCCAACTAACTAGAACTTGAAGTTTCTGGATTTGTATAAATTATCTACTGAGCCCAACTAGGTCAATCGTTAAGTTTCTGGAATTTAAACCAAAGCTCGGCTAGACCAACTAACCAGAATCTGAAGTTTCTAGATTTATCATTATAATGTTTAAGTTGGCGAGGTTTTACAAACCGATCAAAATCTGAAGTTCTAAATTTTAAATTTCAGTAAAATATGGAGTTCTGGATTCATTACTATGTACATGAATGTCATACTTGGGACCTGAAATTCCATAATTTGAATTCTATATAGAACCTAGAGTTTTAATTTTGAATACGAAGTATTGAATCTGAACTTGAAGTTCTTAAGTTTTGAACATGAAGTTATAATCAGATTCGAAGCTCTGAATTCAATTTAAATTGTGATATTAAAACTTTTATGTCAAAGTTTATTAGAACCATAAATTCTAAATTGGATCAAGTAACGATTCTTTCATCTAGAAAGTCAATTTGTAATTTCTATTTAAAACCTAAAGTTTTCTGAATTTTATGAACCTGCAGTTCATGGTCGAACCGGAAGTTCGAAAAATCAATATGATTCATGATTTTGTTTTATGAAGTAATATATTTTCATATCTATATGTTTATACTTTTGATCACTTCGTCTAATATGCACTTTATTTTTCTTTATGAATAGATATGTCTTTAAACGGTAAATTTGGTGATATTAAAAAGCAAGATACAAGAGATATATGTCCAGTCGATAGCACAACGACACATACAATTCTACAGAATCAGAAATACTTTCTGAATATAACTATACTTAAGGCAAATGTTAATACAATATTAGGTCCAACAGATCTGATAAAAGGTTATGGTAGAGTCATGATATTGTTACCAAACAATACTAAAATATGGCTATTACATAGAAACTATAAATGATGAGAATATTGAGTATTTGTGCATTACTTCTCATGATTCAGGCCAGAAACTCATTATGGAAATGATGTGTGCTTTATCATCTGGATTATATTACACTCTTATAAGAGATGTAAAAGTTTATACAGTTATGAACCAGAAGTTCTCAGACCCAAAAATATTTATGCTTTGGCATAACTGTCTTAGTCACCCGGGATCTACAATGATGCATAGAATCATTGAAAATTCTCATGGACATCCATTAAAAAACCAAAAGATTCTTTTATCCCATAAAAATTTATGTACTACATGTTCACAAGGGAAATTAGTAATAAAATCATCCCATTCTAAAATAGGCTTTGAATCCCCGTCATTCCTACAAAGGATTCAAGAGGACATATGTGCACCTATTCATCCACCAAGTGGACCGTTTCGCTATTTTATGGTCCTATTTGATGCATCCATCAAATGGTCACATATCTGCTTATTATCAACACGTAATGTTGTTTTTACAAGATTACTTGCACAGATTATCAGAATTCGGACACATACAATTCTGCAGAATCAGAAATACTTTCTGAATTTAACCATACTTAAGGCAAATGTTAATACAATATTAGGTCCAACAGATCTGATAAAAGGTTATGGTAGAGTCATGATATTGTTACCAAACAATACTAAAATATGGCTATTACATAGAAACTATAAATGATGAGAATATTGAGTATTTGTGCATTACTTCTCATGATTCAGGCCAGAAACTCATTATGGAAATGCTACGTGCTTTATCATCTGGATTATATTACACTCTTATAAGAGATGTAAAAGTTTATACAGTTATGAACCAGAAGTTCTCAGACCCAAAAATATTTATGCTTTGGCATAACTGTCTTGGTCACCCGGGATCTACAATGATGCATAGAATCATTGAAAATTCTCATGGACATCCATTAAAAAACCAAAAGATTCTTTTATCCCATAAAAATTTATGTACTACATGTTCACAAGGGAAATTAGTAATAAAATCATCCCATTCTAAAATAGGCTTTGAATCCCCGTCATTCCTACAAAGGATTCAAGAGGACATATGTGCACCTATTCATCCACCAAGTGGACCGTTTCGCTATTTTATGGTCCTAGTTGATGCATCTATCAGATGGTTATATGTCTGCTTATTATCAACACGTAATGCTGTTTTTACAAGATTACTTGCACAGATTATCAGGCTTCAGACACATTTTCCTGATCATCCGGTTAAGTCAATAAGCCTTGATAATGCCGGTGAATTTACTTCCAAGACATTTAATGAATATTGCAGATCAGTTGGGATTGATATTAAACATCCAGTTCCACATGTTCATACTCAGAATGGATTAGCAGAGTCACTTATCAAGCATCTTCATTTAATTGCGAGAACTTTATTATTTCAATACAATTACCAATTTCTATATGGAGACATTGTATTCATCTCTGACCCACTAATCATTATTTACCATTACAATTTGTAATTGGTTATAGACATGCTCATTTTAAAGATATTTGATTATATTGTGTATGCCTTTATTGCATATCTGGCATGATCCAAGATAAGATTTCTCTACTATTCTAAGATTTATGATGATTTTGATTAATCTTTTATCAGATCATATATGCTTCTGATAGTTTATCTTTTTGCGCACGACCTGCGTATCATTATATTGATTAACTTTCATGTTATTATAAGGAAGGGAATTTCTCTAGAAGAGAGGTAATAATGAAAAGTTACTCTTATATAAAATAGAGATATCATTTCAATTCTCTCTATATATAAACGTGTCTCATTTCAATCTTCGTATCACTCAAATACGAAATATAATTGATCATCAGATAATTATTAATCAGTTACTTGACATATTAAAAGTGACAAAATTTTATAAGTTATTATCTCATAAACCCCGGCCGGGTGATTGTTCATGAAGAACGATCTGAGTAAAATGCAACAAATAAATCATCTGATGTATATCTTAAGTTTGTAAACTTTTTATTTCTAAATGTATTGTTCCTAGAAGAGGAAAATAAATTATCAGGATCCTAATGTAAATAATACTTGAGTTATGAATAAATCTACTTTTTCTAAATTAACTCTATAAGAGTTAGATATATCTAAAGAGACACAAAGTCCCTAAAGTGACTAAATCCATTGAAATGGAAGAAATCTCTAAAGAGATACAAGAATATAAGAATTAATAAATTTCTATAAATTATATGAGAGAAATGTAGAATCATAAAGAAACAATCATTGATGATGTATTTTTATAAACAGTAGTGCTACTGAAATTATAAATGATAATTGTGATATTCATAATATCAATGATTGTATACAGAATGCATGACTAACCTAAATGAATAGAAGCAATTCAAGAAGAATTGACTTCATAAGCCAAACGTAAAGTATTTAAACCAATAGTTCTCCAGACATCTGAAGATGTCAAACTAGTTGGCTACTAGAAGGTATTTATACGGAAATGTAATGAGAAAAACTAGATCGTAAGATATGAGGCACGACTCGTAGTACAAGGTTTCTCACAGAAACTTGGTATTCAATAGTGATGAATACGATTACGTTTCGAATTTTTGATAAATTTAGCTGCTTTTAAAAGGCTTGAAATATGTCATGTAGACGTAGTAATCATTTATCAATACGGTTCACTCAATATAGATATTTATAATCCCAAAAAGATTTAAAATACTAGAAGCATGTAAACTGAGATCTCGTAATCTGTATTTGATGAACCTACAAAAATCCTTATATGGATTAAAAACAATCTGGACGAATGTGGTATAACCGTTTTAGTAAATATCTGATAAAATAAGGATATAATATACTCATATGTCTTCATAAAGAAATCAGAATCTGGATTTGCTATATTTACAGTTTATGTTGATTTGGAACTCCTGAAGAGTTCTTGAAAACTGCTAAATATTTGATAAAATGAATTTTAAATGATAGTCATGAGAGAGAAAGTATTGTCTCGACCTGAAGATCGAGCATAAATCAAATGGAATACGTATCCATCAATCAACATATGTTGAAAAGATTTAAGATTATATTATTCAAAATCTAACAACTTTTCAGGTTTATTTGGTTATGCTGATGCCGGGTATCTATCTGATCCCCAAAAAGCTCGTTCACAAACGGGATATGTTTTTACCTATAATGGCACTGCAATCTCCTAGCGCTCCACAAAGCAAACTCTTGTTGCTACATCCTCTAATCATTCTGAGATCCTTGCACTTCATGAAAAAAGTCGAGAATGTGTGTGGCTAAGGTCAGTTATTTATCATATTCAAAATACATGTGGATTTTCATTATCTACAGGGATGCCAACACCAATATTTGAAGATAATGCGGCTTGTATTGCTCAAGTTAGAGGGGGATATATCAAAAGAGATAGAACCAAACATATTTCTCCTAAATTCTTCTATACTCATGAACTTTAACAGAGCCGACAAATTTATGTTAACAAATATGGTCTACAGATAATATTGCAGATATATTTACCAAAACATTGCCTACATCAACTTTTGAGAAACTGGTATATGGAATTGGCATGCGTTGGTTTTGTAAATTACATGATTGATATTGAAGTTTCATTCTGGGGGAGCAAAATTTTGACTGGACATGTATGTACTGTACTCTTTTTCCCTCTACCGGATTTGTCCCACTAGGTTTTACCGGAAAGGTTTTAATGAGGCAGTTCTGAACACATCCACATCACTTGATCCAGAAGATCATTGTATATATATATTGCTAAGGTTTTTATCCCACTGGGTTTTTCCTAGCAAATTAAAATACAAATAGTGGAAATCCAAGAAGGAGTGTTACAACACGTGTGCAAGTGTGCAACACATATGTGGCTTTCCACCATAACGTGGAAGCATGGTTTCAATTGCTTAGTTCCCAAGTTCAATAGGTGGCAATATTAGATAAAAAATTGCAATAAGCACCCCTTGTTTGTTTGCCTATATATGTGGCTTCTATTGTAATTGTTTGGGTGGTTGAGCTGATGCTCTCTCCAGAATATCAATTTAAATAAAAAGCTCTCTCTCTCTCTCTCTCTCTCTCTCTCTTCTCTTATTTCACTTTATTATATTTAGTTCATATGTTCTTCATGTTCTTCATCTATTATTCTATTAATTCACAACACACACAACATAATAAGTTAATTGTGTATCTAAATTAAGTCAATTTTCCATCTCAATTAGATAATAAGTAAGATATTCGTAGAAAAGACTATAAAAAATATTAACTAATGTACGTTGATCAATAGTCATGTCAATGATCTTAAGTATATGATAAGCAACAAAAATAAAAATTCTTAAGTTTTTGATTTAAGATCTTTGTGGGATTAATAATCAAGCATTTGCTTTTGGTACACAAATAAAGATTAGTGTGAGCTTAGCTACTTAAACTACACAGTTCTTTTCTCCTCAGTGCGTCATGATATAACTCTATCAATGCGTTGCATGTGAGCCATAGATTATGGAGAAGTTTTAACAAGTGCATACATTTTGAGTCAAAGCATGTAAATCTAATGGTTCACATCCAACGCACTGATAGAGTTATATCAAGACATACTGACTTGAAAATTTTCACGACCATACAAATGTCTTTGTATCCCAACACATTGCTTAACAAAATAGGATAATTGTGAGCCACAAAATCTTGGTTTTGCACTTCGTGGATTAGATAATTGAAATCAGACCTAGCAGAATTACACTCAACCCACTAATTTGATCCAAACCCACTCACCTAAACCGAGTATGGGTCTAGTTTTATTGGGTTGAGTCATTAATGGGTTGGATCATGAAAACCCAAAAAATAATAGGACGGGTTTGAGTTTACTTCTCAAAAGTCAAAAGTCAAAACCAATGACCCATCCATTTAGTTTAATAATATTATTATAATTATCTTACATCCAAGCTGTATCTACAAAATAAAACCCTACATTTCCTAAATTGATTAATAAAAAAGTTTGGAAACCCTAAAATTTCCTAAATTCATTAATAAAAATAAAATTTCCTACATTCATTAATAAAAACGTTTGTAAACCACTAAACCCTAGACAACTAAGAACTAACCTATTTGAACACAATATCTATTTGCCTTACATTTGTTTTGAATTTAATATATTACTATTACATTATAATATGTTTCATGGCTTACCGAACTACTGAGAGGACAACAACATGTGAAACCCCTTACTCATTGGCGTTTGGGACTAAGGCAGTTATCCCATTTGAAGTGGTTGATACTTCCCCAAGGGTTCAGCTTTACCATCCTTAGGGGAATGTGAGTATGCTGGAGGAAAACTTGGATGAGCTGAAAGAAAAAAGAGACTTGGCAAGAGTAAGTAATGCGGCCTATCAGCAGAGGGTTGCTAGATATTTCAACTCCCATGTCCGGATAAGAAGGTTTCAGCTCAGGGACCTAGTCTTTAGAAGAGTCTCCCTAAAAACAAAAGTGAAAGTAGCTGGTTCATTGGTAGACAAATGGGAAGGACCCTACCAGGTGGTCGAGATAGCTAGGCATGAAGCATATCGCTTAACTCGATCAGAAGAGGGAGAGTTACCCCGACCTTACAACACCTAGCATTTAAAGATGTTCTTCCCTTGATGGGCCTCTTCCATGCTTTTATTTCTTTTATAGTTCAATTTGATTAATTTATATGTCTAATTAGTTGTTATTTTAACATATTAGAATGAATTTGTCAATAAAATCCCCACAGAGAGAAACATTTCTTCAAAATACCAAGCATAGGGTTTGAACTTGTCTTCTTTAACAAAGACAAACCTGAGAATTGTAGATTGCCAAGGCCAAATAGGTACTCGGGGAGTCACATGAGGGGACCAAAAGCAGAAGTAGAAAAGACTATGCATGCTCACCGAAACTAACCGGGTGCATGAGAAGCACCGGTAGCATGCTTTCAGGTGTCAGATACCTGATAGGATGTGTAAGAGTTGAATGGGACAATAAAAAACTGACACTTGAGTACCGGTCTATAAGATGATCGGCTAAAACGATTTGGTATTCTCAATGCAACGAGTCTTGAGTAAAAGACTATTGGGAGACGTCCCAGTGACTTAGTTACCAGATAAAAGACAAGGGTCTATAAGCTAGTTACCACATAAGTGGGTTTAAAAGAACACAGCTTGGCAAACGTCAAGATCATTCTCGTATTTTTTCATTACTTTTTATCTTATGTCTGTTTCACATATTGATGTTGTGACCATAGGTAAAATATATGAGATTGGTTCAACTGTAATTAGTAGCTTATTGGGAGGTCACATTGAAAGAAGAATCGAATGTGTTAATAGATTTGTTGTGGAGTTTGGGCGGATGCCCTTGGTATCAACTTCAGTGAAAGCTATTGATATTTGCGGTGTCTGGTTTTGGTGATGACATAGTTTCCGCTTGGTTAGAATGCTAAAGTTCCACGTAAACCAGATGAGTTGAGTGGTTTCAATTCTTTTAGTTGTCGATTTGTATAAACTAAAAGCTATATAAAAAAAAAAGTTTTGTATTATTAGTACCATACTACCATGTAATGTAACCAAGAGTCCATCGCCATGACTTGTTTCTTCATCCCTTACTAAAAATATCATGTGATGTCAGCTCAGTAAAATATATTTTACTCACAGCCTATCAATACCTCCAACTTCTAGCTTTGTCAATAGTCATGTCAATGATCTTAAGTACATGATAATCAACAAAAATAAAAATTCTTAAGTTTTTGATTTAAGATCTTTGTGGTATTAATAATCAAGTATTTGCATTTGGTACACAAATAAAGATTGGTGTGAGCTTAGCTACTTAAAACATATGATGATATGACCATACAAATGTCTTTGTATCCTAGTATCCTAACACATTGCTTAGCGAAATAGGCCAAACAAATGTCTTTGAGTTTACCTCTCAAAAGTCAAAACTTATAAAGGCCTATCAGATTTACCAAAATTTATAAAGGTCTTTTAAGGAGTGGCTGAAACACTCAAGCTTGTCTTTCGACTCGCTCATGAGCGGCTGATACAACTCCCAACTCCCTAGTGGTTTGGTTGAAACACCATTCAATCGGTGGTGAAATGTTTTGAATTTTATGTGTCCAACGGCTAGTTGTTTCCTTTGGTGTCCAGTTGCCCTGCAACAGATCCTTCAACCACTTATGCACATCTCAATGGACAAAATTTCCTTGACCTCACTTTTCACTATAAATACAAGCATTTAACTCGGATAAATGACTCCCAACAACCTAGTAATAGACATATAATGAATATTTTATTGAATTTTCATTGGCCGGGGGCCATGGCCCGTATGAGAATCATGGGATATATATATATATATATGTAAAAGTCCATTCCTCATTAGTTTTTACTTTTTGTTTATTTTATGATGATGATGATGAGTAATATATATATATATATTAGTTTTTCTCTCCTCCGGACGAATTGATTTTATTATATTAGTTCTATAACTATTAACCATTGGATTCACATACTTCAGATTAGTCAAAGTCTTTTTAAACTAAATCAATAACTCACAAGTCTCGTCATAATCTTAAAAATTTAGTTCGGTCCTACAGAGAGAGAAACTATATATATTCTCAACCTCATAACAACTCATCATCATAAAATAAACAAAAAGTAGAAAATAATTAGGAATGGACTTTTACATTTGTATCCTTATATTTGCTTTGTTTTGCAATTGTATCTTATGTAATATTGAGAGCGCGTTTATCAATGATAAATCCTAATGAGTGAAAATGAATATAATTACTAATTTGTGATTATTATGTTAACTAAAATCAGGTGGGAATCAAATTACGTGAATCTCACACACAAATAAGGAATTAAACTAAGAAAAAGTTCCATTTTCTCATTCATTTTCCCATGTAACTTAATTCCCTTTTATTTCATTCATTTTTTTTTTTTTTTTTTTTTGAAATCTTACTTAAATTCGGGTATTTTGGGGGAGGGGGAACTCAAACCCACGACCTCGTGGCGTAGGTGTGAGGGGTTTTTACCATTTAACCAACCTCATCTTGTCTCATTTTATTTCATTCTCGATTAGTAAAAACACCATATAACTAATCAAGGCCATCACCGTCTTTCTAAAAACAAAACAAATTAATGTATTAGTATTAGTAAGAGATGTTCTATTGGCAAACCACTTTTTATCTTTACACACTCCAATTTAAAATTTTATTCTGATGACATTTTATCCTTAATTAAAATTACTTAAAAGCACAATTAAAATTCTTACAAATATCTCATCTCCCACTACTCTACTCTTCTCTCTCTCTCTCTCCAATTCTCATCTCTGTTTTTTTATTTTAATTTTTAAATTTCTACCGCTTCTTCAGTCCATCACTCACTTAGTCTCGTATTTTCGGTTCCACAAATGATTTCATCATTCTATTTTCTTCAAAAAGAAAAAAAAAAAAAAAGCAAAACACATGCATAGAACAACACTTCCACTCCAGCATTCACTCACTTTTTCTCCGGTTTAATCCGATTGAAGACCCGAATTCCATTCCAACACATACCATAAACCCTATTTTGTTTGATGAACCCTAAACTGTACTATCAGGAAACAAGTACGAATAAATAAGTTTCCCTAAACATTACAATCACAAAAAAATTAGAAAACTTTATGTTTTCGTTAGTTTTCAATTTTTAAATCACTTTACAACGATTCATCTTGCTAATATTGCACAATTTTCTTTGATTAATTTTGTGTTTGTGATACATGCATATAATCTTAACTACAACGCATGGAACTTGACAGAAAGAAATTGAAAAGGAGATAAAGTTTCATTTTATTTTTATGAAGTTAAAGAGAAAAATATTTGTTGTATATTTATGGAGTTTAGTTTGCATTAAAAATAGTATAAGAGTATTAAATTTATTGAAGGGTAATTTTGGAATCAAATGTAGTGTAATAAGAAATTATAATAATTTTTTTTTATTGGAGTGCTTTTAGAAGAGGAGTTTTAAAAGAAAAGAAAATAATGGATTGTCACTAGAAACTCTCTAGTAGTAAATTATTTTTTAGATTTTAGAAAACCCTCAACTTCAATCGATATATATATACACACATTTCTATCCCTTCTCATATTATTTGATATGTATCTTTCGTGTAATTTTAAAAATGATTAATGGTACAATGATCATTACAATGTATAACAAAACATAAAATATTTATAAAAAAAAAAATGATGTTAATAATCCATAAATCATCTGTTTATACTCAATTTTTTTTTTATTAATGATAATTTTAACATGAAATAAAATTACTAAATTAGACAAAAAAAAAAAAAAAAAAAACTTCTAAACACACTCCAAACTAGTTTTTTTTTTTTTTTTCAAGTTTTTTTTTTTCTTCTCTTCTCTTTACTGTTTTACAAACCCTAAAAAGTCTTCTCCTTTGTATCCAATATTTGAAAGTATTTTTTTTTATATTGTGAAGTGATGAAGAATGATATACAATAATAATAATAAAAAATCCCGAAGTTATGGAGAATGATATGCAACTAGAAGAAAATTACGTAGTGATAGAGAATGATATGCAACGAGAAGCAAAATTAGAATTGATGAAGGATGATATGCAACAAGAAACAAGCAATAATGAAGAAGTGAGTTTTTAATTATTTTTAAACTTATAAAGTTTTTGTTTTCCTCCTAACTTCAAAGAATTTTGACAAAATGTTTGTTAAATATAGCATATCCCCGTCATACTCTTTCCACAATGTTGGTGCGATTTTTTGTGTGTGACAACAATCTGGAAAAAAACTAAACATAGAGAAAACTGGATTTTTGTTAGATTTTGATAAATAAAAAAAAATTAGCTATAAAGAGAGAGACTATTTATAGTCTCATGTATATATAGGGTTCACAATTTAAATGTCACCATTTGGGGCGGTTTTTGTAAAAAAGTCAATACATTGCTAATTTAAGTTCAAAAGGCATCTATTAAGGTGACCAGACAAAAATATCATTTTTGTCGCTTTGTGTCTTTTTCAAACGTTGACAGAAAAGCTCGAGGGAAGAAAACCCGACAGCGTAAACAATCCTAAAGTGGACCAAAACTGATGGCGAATCATTGGTGATTGAGCTACAGTACTTCTAACGAGGAGAGGAAACCAGCGAACTCAAGAGACAGTGGTAAGTTTTTATTTTCCTCATGCGTTTTTGTTGTTGATTAGTTTGTGAGTTTGATGTTGGATGCCATTTTCATCATGTAGATTAGGTTTGATTGGGTGCCATTTGATTTGATTTGATTATGTGGGTTTTAGTTTAGTTCAAAAAATTGTTTTGAAGACGAACAAGTTCTAGGTTTTCGAGCCTTATTGAAGTGTTTCTGTGCTTTTTTGAAATGTTACCCGAGCCTTTTTAAGGAAAAATCCTAGGTTTTAATCGTTTAGAATCTCCGAGCCTTTTTAAACTGATTCCGAGCCTTTTTGAACTATTTCCGTGCCTTTTTGAATTGTTTCCTTGACTTTTTAAAATGTTACCCAAGGCTTTTCGTTTAGAATCTTCGAGCCTTTTCGTACCTTTTCGAGCCTTTTTCAACCTTTTCCGAGCCTTTTACAAACTTTACGAGCCTTTTTACAACCATTACAACTTTTTCGTGCCTTTTTACAGTAGATCCAAGTCTTTTCGTGCTTTTTCTAGCCTTTTAAACTGTTATTCGAGCTTTTTAATAATTTATGTACTTTATGAATTTATTCAAACCTTTTAATACACAGTTCGAGCCTTTTCAAACATTACCCGAGCCTTTTAATGAAATGTTTGTGCCTTTTCATAAACTGCCCGAACCTTTTGATACACTACCCAAACATTTTACTGAAGTGTTTGAGCCTTTTGATATACTACTCGAGCCTTTTACTAAAGTGTTCGAGCCTTTTGATACACTACCCGAGCCTTTTGATACACTGCCTGAGCCTTTTTGTTCGAGCCTTTTCATGAAATATGCTTTTTTTTTTTTTCTGCGAATGTAGATGAGGAATCGGCTAAAGGATTCGCTTAAAATCCCAGTGGGAGAATGGTTCAAGGGAAAAATTATACGGCATGACCATTTCAATGATCTTAAAGATATCGACAACGCACTTATAATGTACCTGAACATCTGAGGATCGAAGACTGACGTCAGTTTATTGAGTCATGTTTTGGTCATTTCCTTTAAATGCATCGTTAGATTCAGTTTTCAGCTGGGATTGTCCATCAGCTGCTTTTGCGTGAGTTGCATCACGATGAGCCGAAAGATGAGATGAGATTTTTGTTAGGTAAGCATTCGGTCCGGTTCTTGAAGGTCAAGTTCTGCCTAATCACCGGTTTGAAGTTTGGAGTCATTCCCGACATATGATAGAGAATGGCATACACGAGTAGTACTTTCAAGGTAGAGACATCGAGTTTGAAGAGCTGAGAGCGGTGCTGTGGATTGGTATTTTTGTGGAGCAGTACGATGCGGTGAAGCTATGCTTATTATTTATGCTCAACTAGATACTGATGGGGTTGGATGAGCGAGATAAAGTTCCAGTATGGCAATGGAGGCTAATGGAGGACTTGGACGCTTTTGATGCATTCCCATGAGGCGCACACGTGTATAGGCGGTCTGTTTCAAGCATGCGTTGGATGGTCGACGGGAGCGGTTTGAACAACGACAGCAAGAAAGGGGTGCTGACGTACACACAACTGAGACGTACAACATATATGGTCTACCGCACGCACTATTGGTGAGAATTTAAAATTTGAATCCGTATTTTAATTATAATTTTTTTTTATATGACTAATGTATTTACTTCTTATCGTACTTATATATTACACAGATATTTGCTTTTGAGGTTATCCCCGAGCTTGGGAATAAAAAATGTGGGACCCGTAGGGCAATCGTAAAGCTACACCCACTACATATTCTGAAATGGGAGTTGAGTTAATGACCGAAGGGGAGAAAACTGGATGGCATTTTCACTGAAAGGGTAAGTATTGTTATTGTTAATTTTCATAGTTATTAGTATGTATACAATTACAATGATCTAACTCTGATTTCAGATGTTTGCACGACGTGAATTGGTGCCGAAAAGTGTTGAGACGGCTCAACGTTACTACGAAGGCATAGATTTGGGAGGCAGTCTGTCTGATGTCGATGTTGCTGATATACCTGGTCATGTCCTGGAGCACAAACGACATATGAGTGCCGGACCCAATGATACAAAGGGTGCGTCTTCCGGACACAGTGATACGGAGGGTCCTTATTCCGGACCTAGTGATATGGAGGGTGCGTATTTCAGACCCAGTGATAGAGAGGGTTCAAACTAGGAAGGTGGTAGTCGAAATCCCGTGAGGCGTTGACGAGTACGATTCACATGGCCCAGACAGCCTCGACCTATAGGTGACTTAGATCAGGAGGGTGGCGGTGGGAGTCCCGTGAGGCATAGACTGGTACAATTCATTATGCCTAGACAGCCTTGACCTGGAGGTGATTCCCGAGGAGGCATTGGCGGGCATCCACATGTATGTAAAAATATTTTAACCGCATTATTAAATTTCAATCGAGTTAACAATTTTAGTGTTGACAGAGTTTCAAATCCTTTTAGGGATGAGACCGTAAATTCGCTGAAGTGATGGATGTTGTCCGATCTGTGCGGGTTGATGTGATGGACGCTGTCCGAAAGAGTGATGAGAAATGAGATCAGCAGCATCGGGAGTTGTTGGATATGATCCGGGCGCTTCAAGGTCAGGTCAGACGTCCGAGTCCTATATGGATGGTCCACCATTTAATGACCCACCATTCGATGACCATCACGGAGACTTTAGTCCCACAGGCAGGACAGGTACTCATCAGCATGGGATAGACCCACAAACTAGACAAGAGGCACCTGCTACGGATGCACATACTACGAACACAGTATCTGATCAGTAGGGTTATGTTATGACAGAACGAGCAGAGGTACCCGGTGGTACAGAGAGTGCACTATTGGAGCAGGTACCTCCTCTTGTTTTACCTGACAACACTGCTGGTACAAAGACAACATTTTTAGTACGGGAGCCACCTGTTAGATCTGAGACAGCACTGTTACATCATCGTGTTCTTCCATAAGACCTAGGACAAAGTTCATCCTCATAGCGCACACCACTTTCGGTCGATCCCAGCATAATGCGACCCTTGTAACGATCCTGAAACAGCTCATCCACTCATCATAGCGATATACGGAGGCAGAGTTCCTCCTCACAGCGCAGCCATCATCATAGTGATCCATGGAGGCAGAGTTCCTCCTCACAATGCACCCCTCCGGTGGAGTCCAGTTCTCGAGCCCGTAGTCCACCCCAGGTTCAGCGTCAACTGAGGGTTCACAGACCACGTTGGTAACTGATATCCCCATACACAGACCCCTGTAGGCTGAAGAAGCCAAGAACCAGACCAGCGTCATCAGTACATTCATTCAAGCCCCATGATTTGTTAGATACTGACCACGTTGCAGCATACCAAGCCTACAAGAGACACCACGAGGGAATTGTAAGTATAATCGTTCATTTCACAATATTTTAATTAATATTACTTGGTCATCTAACTTATTCAGCAATTATGCAGACGTGATGTGGATATATATTTACCAGTTGGTGTCACTTGGTTCCAACGGTTCCAAACCAACTTCATGGAGTTGGAGGATACAGTATGTTCTTTACTTTAACTGTCTGTATAAGTTTTTATCAATAATGGCTGTCTACACCCAGAGAATCAACTTACTGGATTCCCAGTTCTATATAAATTTTTGTACAGTACGATTTTTGCTTTTGCATTTATGTGTATCATAAATCTTTTACCTAACACTGTGGTAAATATTCTATGTACAGTCACGGTTAGATATTCAGTGGGGGCAGATGTTCGGCAATGGGGTGGCCATACCTCCTAAGGAGTGGTCTATGCTGAAACACAAATAGCACGAAGATGACTTGAAGACAGTCCGAGGATTGGTCCCGTTAGAAAACCGGCCATGGCACGCGGTTAATTGGGTGAGTGTTTAAATTATATGGTTTCAATGTGTTTAATACTATGTTTAGATTTCAGACATATAACACTATGTTGAAACAACTACAGGTTATGATGCCTTGCAACCTTGGACGCCACCATTGGGTACTGGCCAACGTCGACCTCACACAAAGGAAGATCTACCTGTTAGACCCATTCAGACAGGGGGTTACATGGGAGTACAGGATTAAGCAGGTTGCATGCCTACGTTGGTTTTTTACCTTTGATATTGCATCAGGTCGAGTTTCACACCAACAAAAGCTAGGATGATGTGACGTACAAATTGGCGAATAAGGCCTTTCGGATGAGCATTATGGACGGATCCCGTGGGGTGCCCCAACAACATCATGGGTATGACTGTTTAAATATTTTATTCTATCCCACTTGATTTTAATTAAATTCCAGTTTAACGGTTGTTCATATGGTGATTTATAGCGGTAACTGTGGTGCCCATACTTTGAGATTAGCAGAGTACTTGTTGGCAAACAAGAATGAGTTCGATTGGACAAAAGAGGATATGGGGACCATCCGAGAGAAGATGGTTGTGGAGGTTTATTGCAACTCGCTTCACAACACTGTTGTATAAATGATGTATATACGGGTTGTTCCCCGAGTTGTAGTTGATGTACATAACATTTGATTTTATTATAATTAATCATTTAAATTTTTTCAAATCCAACCCGCAAGTGAACAATTAGTTGAATTCCAACACGATTTAAACACTCACGATTAAAGTGAACAATTTGGTGAATTCCAACACGATTTAAACAATACAATGAAAATAAAGAACTAAAGCTGAACGATTTAAACAACACAACCGTATCGAGCATGGTTCCCAAAGTCTGAACGATGTTGGAAGACATCAAGTTGGAGATATGTTCTTTAAGGTGCTTCTTAGCATCTTGCCTTCCCACATTAGCAATCACAAGCTTTTCTAGTGGCAATTTGTCTTCCTCTTGTACTGCCTTGTTATGTTTGGTTGCTTTCCTCAATAGGTCCATTCATTCTAGGTAAAGTCCTTTTGATAGCACGTTTGTTTGCTATGTCCAATTGAATGACAGATGTTGCATTAACGATGGTACAATTCTACTGGGACCTTCATTAACCATAGATGGGTTGGAACACCTCCTGCTATTATGTCCTGGTTGTCCACATCTTCTACACGACTGTATGGTTGTCCTCACCGAAGACAAGGCATGTCGACCCTCTATCGGGCGACCTGATTGTCTCTTTGTCATTGGATTTAAAACCATCTGCACTGCGATGTTGGATGGCACTTCCTATGAAGAAGGATGGCCAACAGGCATAATAGGAACCGAGTGGCCAACAGGCATAATAGGAACCGAGTATGCATCAATAAGTGTCTCCCTCTTGTAGTAGTCCGCACAAAGAGATGTGAAATCCAAGTTCCGCTCCTTGCAACAATGGAAATAGTGAGATTCTCATTTGGGTAACATAAAGTGTTAACTATAACTTGTCAAGTACCTTGCCGCTGCGAGTGGATGTGAACTTGGAAAAAAGTCCATTTGGAATTTGTTGCATGTGCAAGTCTTCCAAGCTAAGTCAACCGTCCACTGTTTTCCCTTGTGTCTAACGGAGAATATGTTCTAGCTAACTAGATTTACGGTTATATAACCACACTTCTTGACACGTTTCAGGATCATAAGATGTGCTGCGTCTGTCAATCGATGACACATGGACCGTGCAGCTACATAAAGATCGTGAAACCACTTTTGTAGCATATTCCTAATGGACTCTGCCAGTGTCATTAGTGGTAGTTGCCGTGCGAATTTTAGACATGAGTTTATGCACTCTGCAACATTTATGGTCATCACCTTGTACCTTCTTTAGGGACAGTGTACGCGGGACCATTTATGAGGACCGACAACAATGGCATAATCGAATGCAGCCTTGTGCAGCTTACGTAACTCCTCCATGTGGCAATTATACTTTAATTTACTGTACGACCTAGCTGTGTCATCCATTATGTCAGTAACATCCTTTCTGTAGAATCGTTTCTTCATATTTTCACCAAAATGCCAGCAACATATGGTATTGGTTGCATAAGGGAACATTTTACAAACCTCTGGTTCAATGCTTGCATGATGATCGGAAATGAAAACCAGATCATCTATATGACCAAGGACACCCCTCAAGCATTCCAAAAATCACTCCAATGAAAGGTTGTTTTCTGAGCCACTGTACCCAAAAGCAATTGGATACACCTGTTCGTTTCCATCTTGTGCAGTTGCCACAAACATTGTACCCCCGAATCTTCCCTTCAAAATAGTACCATCAACTGTAATCACAAAACGCATACACCTTCGAAAACCTCTAATTGAGGACCTTAACGACATGAAAAAGTAGAGAAGTTTACCATCGTCTGTGCACTGTAAGTCGGTGATTGTGCCAGGATTTTACCGTTCCAAAACGTATGCAAAAAATGGTAAGAGTTGAAAAGCTTCTTCAAGTGTTCTATAGGTCAATGATAATGCATATTGCAAGGCATCGTGTGCCTTTCTGTACATGATTTGTATTGTCATACATTGTTTTCATATCAGCGATGTCGTCCTTCGGGCACATGAGACGACCATCATGTTGTTAAAGTCTAGGTGCAACGACTTCTCCGATTATGACTGCACTAGCTTGTCAGTGGCGATGGTGAATCTCTTCCAAGGTACAACTGTGTTCGTTGACAAAACTTTTGACTTGAAAGTATGTCCCTTCATCTCTCCTCATCGTTCTTAATTTCCATGTACAATCGTCAATGATGCAAACCAGATGTAAAGTTGTCTAATTGAACCTTTTCACCTTCCATTCAAAGTTCTGATGCATTGTAAAATGGCCAACTAGCCTCTTCAAATCCTTTTTACTCGGAAAAAATTGACCTTTATAAATCATGGTTCTAGGTTCTTGTGCTGCCAAGGTGCTGCTTCGACCAATATCAAACGAGTATGAATCTGCTCCGGGAATAACCCATGTTGTCGTATTATCAGAATCAGATACTGGTACATTATACCGGACCTCGAAAGTCTTAGGCATATCTGGTGCAGTACAACTAACTCATTGTACACGTCTACCACATGTTTGAATTTGTGTAGGCTCGTCATCCACATTTTGTAGATTATCAACTTGATCATTAACTTGTTCATGATTTGCCTCATTATCTACCTCATGGTTCGGGTAATTGTTCTGCTCATTGTACTGCTCAATTCGACAACCAAACATATCGCCAAATTGAGGTTTAACTAAATATGCATGATCGACTGCTACCGGTGGGACACCATACATGTTTCCCCTACCTTCGGTGGCACTTCTTTGGGTGAACACTTGGTTGCTACCACTAAAGGATTCTAATCGTTGGGTATTTTCAGGAGGAGGAATATCATTTCCGATCACATCTCCAGCTGTCCGCTCAGTTACACTAACACATACTTGAGGGATCACTCGATCTTCCCCCTAGCATAAACTGGACATCGTCGTAATTTCTTATAAATGTGTGACATGTACTGCCAGGAACGATTAATATTGATGACAGATCAACATTGAATTTGTTTACATCATAATTCACAATGGTATGCATAATTGCCACCAATTCTTCATAAGTCATATCTTTTGACACATACTTTTCCCGGTTATCGGATCCAACAAACCTCTAACTTCCGTCGGGTAACTGCTCTCATTGATCGTTGTAAGATACTACTATTCTAACTCGATTCATGATGTTGTCAAATTAATCTTCAGAAACCATTAATAAAAACCCAAGACTACAAACTATTTTCAAATATTACATTTACGAAGGCTCGGGTCAGGATATTGAAAAGTCTCAGAGAAGACATGAAAAAGCTCGGAGAATTCTTTTAAAAGCACGGGTAAATCACATCAAAAGGCTCGAACAAGTCTTCAAAAAGCTCGATTAAACCATATGAAAATGCTCGAAAAATTCTTCAAAAGGCTCAGGTAAATCACATGAAAAGGCTTGGGGAAGACATAAAAAGGCTCGAAATATTCTTCAAAAGACTCAGGCAAATCACATGAAAAGGCTCGAAGAAGACATGAAAAGGCTCGAAAAATTCTTCAAAAGGCTCAGGTAAATCACATGAAAAGGCCTCAGAGAAGACATAAAAAAACTCGAAAAATTCTTCAAAAGGCTCGGGGTAAATCACATGAAAAGGCACAGATAACACATGAAAAGGCACGGGTAACACATGAAAAGGCTCGGAGATCCAAAAATTCTTACAATGGCTGGTTTACAAAATGTGAACAAATTAAAAGAAGAAAGTTCAAGAAATATTACCTTATTTTTACTGAAGCACGTCCATTCTTTATAAGTTGAAGATGAAAGTCGAGGCAATGACCAACCTTGAACTTTTATTTATAGATAGAGGAGAGAGAGTTATTGAGTAACACTACTGTCATTTTTGTTGGAAGTGTGGATAGAGAAAAGTACAAAGTGAATAATACTAGTATAATCAACTGCCCTCCTTTGAATAAGCTTTCTCATTCTTTTTGCAGTAAAACTGTCACCATGAGCTACAACAGTAACAACAATTCATTTGAAACAAGGTAACCATTATAAATTACAACCAAAATATCAATCAAACGTTAAGCTTCTTTTGATATGGAAGATAAAAGGATCTGGTAGATTTAAAATTAATAATAATCCCATCCTAATGAATCCAAATAACTTGGTTGCACCATCTTCTATCCTTATTTTCCCTTTCACTTCAATAAGTTAAAAACTATATAATAAATTTACACTTAACCATCTTAAAAAACTTTCCAGCCTTATATGTGCGTTACACTCTTAACACTTCAAACAATATCTATAAATGATTATCTAAGGGCAATTTTGGTAGTTTACCATAATAGATGCCTTTTAAATTTAACTTATTAAACCACTGACAAGGTCACCAAATCAGTTTCAAAATGTGACAATTCTCACCATTTCCACTGTATACATACTCAATAGTTGCATATTGTATTCAATCGGATCTACAATTGATTTTGATCGTTGAGGTGGACAATGACAACCTATAAAACAATAAAGAAAATAGAGCGATGATGACCCATAAGAGGAGGTGTTCCCTTGGGGGGACTCTCTGACACTCAAGTCAGTGTTTTATTCGATATATCGAGCAAAGAGAATAGTAAATAACAAACTGTTTTTGTTCGATGTGTCGAATCGAGCAATGGATCGATTTGGGATTTGGTTGATGTTGATAGTCGAACAGTTTGATGTGCTGACGCCTAAAATCTAAAATGCAACATTGAAATTCCAAAAAGGGAGTAAAATCCAAACCCACAACCAGCTTTTGGCAACGATTTTTTTTTCATCATCTATTAAAAACACATACTGTTGGAAAATTACGTTCAAGTGGTAAAAAGAGTGTGATAATTAATTATTAATTAACCAGATAAAGATACCACCCGACAGTTGAATTTGAATTATAAAGATAATTCGGTTGAATTCAAACTGATCAGTTAAAATTGGATAATTAGGATACTGATAACATAGATATTAAATTTAAATATTAATTTAAATTTAAGTATCTCATCCACATAGGAGTCCGGACTCTATAAGTAGCAAAGTGTGCTATTCATTCTAATCATCTCATTCTAAGCGTACTTTTACAGAGAGCTAAAAACATAGAGTGTTTATTCGTGAGTTTCTCTTTTGTTGGTCTTTTCTGATAGCAACAAACAGCATTGTGAGTTGAGTATATTTTTCTAGTAATTATATACCGATCATATGTAACAATATTGGGTATCCAATATTCCGTTGCGATGATCTTTGATATCCAACATTGGTATCAGAGTAGTATTTCAGGTTAGTTCATACTTTTTTAGTTTTATAGATATTTTTTAGGTCATTGGCACAAATGCCCCATGAAATATACGTGAATTCGCATGTTACCCCGTAAATATTTTTTTAGGTAATAAACTCTCTGAACTATCACTTATTGGCAAAATTCGATGGAATGGTAACGGAACCCAGTTTCCGTCCATCTTCTCATCACGTGCACCTCATGTATGTTTTTAAGGAAGGGAAAAATTGGAATATTTGTATTTAAAAAAATTAAATTTAAGAGTCGTGCTATTGACAACACATTAATGATCTAATAATGCTCCAGTTTTTAAAATTCAAAATTTTATTTGATATATCTCCAAAACTACCCTTATTTATTTATCTTTCAAACTTAACTCACCCTATAAATGTTTTTTATATATTTTCCATAAATGCTCTTTATAGTTTATATATATATATTTAAAAAACTCGTCTCTCTATCTCTCTCTCTCTCTCTCTCTCTCGTATACATATATATATGATCAGGAACCTCTCATTATCTTGTTTTTCCTTGTCTTTTCATAATCTAATGACACCTAGGAAAAATAAAAAATACATGGTCAAGATTTGATCACTTTTCTCTGTCTCATGCAACTTTGTGTTTTAATTACATTTGAAAAATGCCAAGGAAAAACAAGGACCAATGAGAGGATCATGATCCACATATATATATATTTATAGGAAGATACAAATAAAAATAAATAAATTACTTGATCAGATTCTGTTCATTAGAGAGCAAAAAAGAAAAAAAAAACCTTAGTGACAATGAAAAGAAAAAAAATACATAATATAAGTTATATACAATAAAATAAGCAAATAAAATTAGGGTTTGTATATGAGTGTCATATGCGGAGAAATTCAGTTTAAGACGTGCAATCTAAAGAGTACGTAGAGAGCAAATAAAGCTGGGTACGTTATTTGTGGTTAATCTAAAATTGCGGTCCATTTTGTAATGTACGGTGTTCTTATCCTAGATTATTTATATGGTGATATGAGAATGGGGGCACCTTATATGATGTGATCATATAGGACTAGGCCACGACCTATATGAATCTATCACCAAGATCTGTTGAATGAAGAGATTCATACATATCGACAAATGATGGCTGTATATGGGTGATCTTAATCTTGAGTGCCTTACTAACTTCTTTAAGTTAAATCGTGGTTTTTTGACATATCATGGATGTCATCTGAAAAGACGTGTCCTTTCGTTTTGTGACACGTGTCCATTGATTCCCTTATAAGTTTTAAAACTCTTTCTTTTTCTCTCACTTTGGGCCAGACATCTCTTTTCTTCAATTTCATTTCTTCAGGCATTCCAAGCATTTGTTCGAGTTTCTTTAAGCTTTTCCAATGATTTTTTGGTGAACCTTTTCAGTTGTTCTTGTTGACTTTCGATAAGTTTCGTGTCCCTCATCTTTTTTTCTACTTTTGGTGTTTTTCTGGGTGCATTTACTAAGTTTATGGAAATTCACTTGTTTTGGCTTGTTGATCTTCAAATATGTTTAGAATTTCTTATGGTGTTTGATCCATTTTTTGTGAGTTTTGTTTAATGAACTTGCTTGTGATACTCTTTTTAAGAAGAAAATAGAGCCTTTTGATGTAAATAGGGAATAGAGCCTTGGTTTCATTGGAGGTTTCGACCTTTAGAGTTTAGTTTTTGCTTCGATTGCCATGTCCAGGTTTTGATTCACCAAGTCTTTGATTTGGTTAGATTGAGTAGATCTTTAGGTAGTCGATTAGTTTTATTCAATAGTTGTGATCACTCTGTTTAAGATAGCTCGATCTTTTCTCGCTAAAGTTTTTTTTTTTTTTTTTTTTTTTGATAGTGTTTGGAGTTATGTCAAGTCGAAGCGATGACTCTTCAAACCCATCGTTGGAGAAGATGATCGATGACTATCAAGACGATTCAAGTGAGACTAGCCTTGATCAATCTGATGCATTATCTGAATCGAGCAATCATGATGGGGTGTCTGTTGCTAGACCCCATACTGATACGAGTGTTGGGGAGGTTGAAGTTAGCCTTCCCAAAACTATGGTTGTGGGTCGTGATACGCCCCAGAAAGGTTTCTAATTAAAACTACACTAATGAGGATAACTAAGGCCAAACGGATCCTAGATCAATGACTCTAAGCAACTAAATTAAAACGGGAATTAAAGGGGCTCACGGGTGGTTCACCCATCGCAAGTGTACAAGTCTTATGAGTAGTAAAAGGTACACTAGTAAGGGTGGTCGTTCCCACGAGGAGGGTAACTTAGCTAACAAGTAATTTTAGGTTATCATTAATTATCGGTTTCTAATTTCTAACAAGTTCACTAATTAATGTTATCTAAATCAATTATACTAAGCTTGCAATGAACTAAATTGTCAATCTAAAACACTATAAGATCAAGCTAGCTTAAGAGATGTTAGGGGATTGATTCATTCAAGTAACAACCATTGCATTAACCAAACATTCATTAAGCACAATCACAACCATTCTAAGGCATGCATTTCATCATTAATAATATAAAGCACCAAATTCATCATCTTACACATAATATAGAATCCTAGATGATTAAGAGAAAATTTCAGAATAGTGATGTAGAGATTCTCTAACTAACCAAAGTTATGAATTACTTAGAGAAATCTCTACAAAATGGATAGTGGAAGATTCATACACATAGTGGACACTTTATGCATGAATATTAATTACCAAGTGTGCACAAATGTATATATGCAAGACATATCATCCACATATCATTATAGTTCATAATACACATACAAAACCTTAGAGAGTGAAATAACAAATGGATTGATTAATCAATGGTTTAATTACAAGAGAGTTACATCAATCCCCCAACAAAAGGGTATAGTTACACATAGAAGTACATAAACTAGAAATTACAAAAGAAGAGCAAAACAAACCCATTTGGATTGGTTTCTTGGCCAATATGACTCCACCTTACAATCCAAGCACAATATTCTTCTAGAGAAACTCCAAAAGATCAAGTCTAGGCACCTAAAGGTGGTGTTTGGCTACCTAGAAAGTGATGGGAAAATGTTTAGAACTAAAACCAAGTGAGAGAGTGCTTCTTTCTCTAAGATTCTAAAACTAACGCTAACTAAATTAAATTAATCTCAAGTGAGTAACCCACCCCCCCCCCCCCCCAGTTAAGTCATCTAGGTGTTCTTATAAGGTGCTAAGGTGTGTTTAACAAGTTTTGAGAGGCAAGTGGTGATAGGAGAGTCAAGTGGGACGACTTGACATCTGCTGGAGGTGTTCCGGCGAGTTTGTTCTCACTGGCTCTTGGGTTTGTTCCCGCCAGAGTGAGTTGAGGGTGAAATGTGAAGAATTCCCTTGAGTTCACGTCTTCTGGTCCGCTGGATATGTCTCTTAGCATGAAACCGCAGAGTTCACGCAAGTTTGGGAGACTTTGGGCGTGAAAGAACCAGCTGGACGAGCTTGAAAGCTTAAACTCGGCCATGGAGGTTGGAGGAGATAAAGGTGAGAAAAAACACTGCATGGGAAGCTGCAACTGGTGTTAAACTGACCAGGGAAGGTTCGGCCGTCGTTTTGGGAGGAGAATCATCAGAAAATATGTCGAAAACGGCTAGAAATGGTTAGGTAAGGCATCGGGATTGAATTGGGTTGACCAGGTAAACGGGTCGGGTCCCGGGTCAACTACTACCCGGTTATCGATGGCGTCATGCTGACGTGGCCACACCTAAACGTTGTCATTTCACTTACGTGACGTGGCACGTGATGCCTGCTCTTACTGGCAAATATCAGTTTGCAGCCCTGACTTCTTTGCTAATCACAGAATCTGCATTAATTTATCTAGAATTGTACTTTGACCCCTAATTCTCCAAAATGACGTAATTGCCTTCTTTTGCCTATGATTTTGCTACTTTTCTCCAGTTTGGTCTAAAATACCCTTGATAAGCTGAAATACCTGAAATATACTTATTTACAACATTAAACACCAAAAAGGCTCGGAAAACGGTTACAAAAGCTAAGTTAGGGAGCACTAAATATGAACATTTATAGCGCGATCAGGTCGCTTGGCGAGGCCTAGTAAGCTAAATATGGAGTCGCCGTCGACCTCTAGCAATGAAACTGGGCGGTTTTTTACTAAGAATCCTGCTTCGAAATTGTCATACCAGGATGTTAAGAATTTGAAGTTTGAACTTGGGATTCCATATTCGATCAAACTGCAGGCGGCTGCACCATTCTCACAAACCAACTGGTCGATAAAAGACTGGACTTGTTTTTATTATCGACCATTTAAAATAGGCCTTAGCCTTCCATTTACTCAATTTATTTTAGATCGCTCCAGGCCAGTTGATGCCCAATGTATGAAGGATTCTCCTATTGTTCGAAGTCTTGATCGAGAGAGAAAAGTTAGATTTTACCTTTGAGAACTTTTTGTACACATACCATTTGAAGAAGCATGATACTGACTGTGGGAGGTATATGATTATAGCTCATCATGATCGAAGTCATTTGATATTTGAGCTTACAACCAGAGATCCAGACTAGAAATCGAAGTTCTTTAATGGTCGAGGGTGTCAGGTCGACCTGGAATAACGCTGGTGGGTAATCGACTTCCTTACGTGATTATGTATTGTTAAATTTTTCTAACTCCATTTTTCTCTTTTTAGTGGGTCTTGAAGGAAAAGGCAAAGTCGATCCAAGGTGTGAACGACGTTCAGAGAACCCAGAAGATTCTTTCAATTCAACCGAATGAGAGGATTTGGAAGGAATTGCTCTATGAGGATATTTTGAGGGATAGCTCGTTGTGGAACCAAATAAATTTTGCTTGATTCGGTAATCCTTATCATCATGTTGAGGATTTGGTTAAGTACGCTTGGATGAGGCACAAGTTCAAGATTTTGTGTAGACTCGATTTCTCGAACCCATTACTAATGTTGAGCGAGCTTTCGCTATAGCAATGATGTCGAACGTAAAAATCCTATCCTCTAAAGAAGCCTTGAAGAGGCAAATAGAATGGCTCGAGAAGAAGAATAGCAAAAGAAATATGACAATGCCTGCTGTTCAAGTGGTCGACCCAACTAGGGGTATCGATCAATTTGAACATGTTGTTCTTTCTATCGAGAAGTCGAAGAAACGTCATTGTCGAGAAAAGGCCTCAGATAATTGTGTTATGGCTAGGTTTCCTACGGATGTCTCCATGTACTCCGATCATGGGCTGATGGTGAAGTAAGTCGATCATCTTCTTTTCCCTGAAGGCAAAACTCGCCTCACCAAAATAGGAGCCCCTCAAGTTGTCGACTGGGGGTTGACTGGCACTTTGCAAGTTCTATACTTAGTTTTTATAAACTTTTTTCATCTTCTTTTTTGGGTTGTATCGAACATATTTGGTTCGTTTCGTTGCTGGCTCTTCAGTCTTAGCTCTTCCCAAGGAAAGATGTCAAAAATCTTTCCAAAAAGGTCACCTCTTTATCCTTTTCGAATTCGAAGCTAAAAAAAGAGGTCTAAGAGACCAAATTTGAAGCGGAGAGGGCTTTGAAGGATGTGACCGACAAGCTTGCAAAAGCTGAAAAGGAGAATGCTCGACAAAGAGCTTCTCTTAAATCGAATGAGGAATAATTTTCACAAATTGACGACCTACTTACAGATGCTATAGAAAGGCTTGACAAGGCTGCTGATAAGGTCGTTATCCAAACCAGGGGTGAGCTCATGGATCAATACCTTTGTGGAGGCAAGGAGGCCTAGGAACCAGAGAAAGATATCAAAATCTAGCGGCAGTGGAAGGAGATGAAGGCACTTGAGGTCGAGGACGAAATTGGTGCTGAAAAGATGATGTCGAGACAAAAGAGTAGTTTGATGCAGTTGGAGGACAAGCGAGCAAAGACAACCTTGAAATCGATCCCCCAGTTCTCCCATAGTTATTAATTTATTCTGATATTAAAATTATTTACATGTATTTTGGGTTAAAGGGGTGGACGATATACTACCCCTTTGATTTATTTCTGCAATTTTTTTTTTTTTTGATCTCTGCACTAATTATGTTTTCATAACATTTTGAATTGTTCTTTTGCATGAACAATATATATATATATATATATATATATATATATGTATATATATTTTTGTTTTATGGATCGTGGATGATGAGTATCAATTTTTATCACAGTACTCAACGTCCGATTTTGCTGGATGTTTGAATAATCTTTTTACAATGGCTCAACTTAGAGCTAGAATTTTATGAATTTTATACTACTTGACTTCATTTGATTTGAATCGAACATCGAACTTAAATGTACCGAGTAATACTTAATTTATATGAATTGAATAATATTTAGGTTACATGATACTCGAACACAAGAACCAATAATCAAATAATCATAAACCATTGGTTTGGAATTGATTAAAAATAATATTGGCTCAACATAGAGCGTCTTGCTTTGAATTTATGATTCGAACAACATTGAATTTATACGAATCGAAAAATATCAAATTTTATACGAATCAAATAATTTTGAAGTTACACAATAATCGAACAATTTAATTGATAATCGAACAATCACAAATCAATAATATTTGTGATTTTGAATTGATTGAAAATAATACTTGCTTAACAAAGAGTGTTTTGCAATTTTTTGGTAAAGCGTCTTGCTACGAATGTCAGTTGGTGAGCTACACATCTTCCTTCCCCAGTGCAAGTGTGCTTGACTAGTCGAGTAGACTTGAACATTGAACTTTGAATCGAGTGATCTTTGAATGCAAGACCACTGTTTTGATTCGATCTGTAATATACGTAAACAAAAGGTTCCAACACTAGCGTCTACAATGCCCTTGAGCGTTTTGCAATTGACAACCTTAGAGAGGATTTACTATTATTATTATTATTATTATTATTATTATTATTATTATTATTAAGCTCATATCGCACTTATTTGTGCTCTCGATGACATTTGTTAGTCTGAATTCGATCGAACCAAATTGAGTAAGAAGAATTTAGAAATACCTTTTTAGATGTATTGCATTCCAACTAGTATTTATGTCTCGTCCATTTTGAGTTCGAATTTTGTAGGCTCCACGCCTGATTGATTTTGTTATCTGATAAGGATCTTCCCAAGTCGAGCCAAATTTCCCTGTACCAGGTTCCTTGGTGTTTTGGAATACCCTTCGTAGAACCCAATCGTCTTCTATGAACACTCGAGCTCGAACATCTTTGTTATAATGTCGGGCTATCTGTTGTTGGTATTCCGCAAATCTAAGTAGGGCCTTGTCTCTTTTCTCATTAAGTAGATTGAGCTCAAGAAGAAGAGAGTTATTTTTATCTTCATCTAGATGTTCGACTCTTGTTATGGTTACATTATGCTCGATTGGTATCATGGTTTCCGCTTTGAATGCGAGTGAAAAAAGAGTTGCCCCCGGTTGATGTTCGAGCTATTATACAATAGTACCAGAGGACATCTAGCAGTTTATCTGCCTAGAATGCTTTCGCTGCTTTAAGCATTTTCTTTAGGGTACCCATAATTGTTTTGTTCTTTGATTCAGCCTGATCGTTCGATTGTGGATATTGAGAAGTGGAAAGTAGATCTTAATACCCCACTCTTCGCAAAAGTCTTGAAAATCGAATGAGATAAAATGTGATCCGTTGTCAGTTACAATCTCTTTGGGAACTCCGAACCTGCATATAATATTTTTCCATAAAAAATTATTTACCTCGGTATCTTTGATGCTTTTGTATGATTTTGCCTCAACCTACTTCGTGAAGTAATCTGTCATTTCTAGGACATAAACTTTGCCTCATTTGTTCGAATATGGTAGTTTCCTGGCTCTATCCATCCCTCATTTCATAAAGGGCAATAGAGATAAGATCGAATTAAGGTTTTCTAGAGGTGTCACTAACACTTGTCGCATCCTTTTACGAACTCTAACGCATCAGACCTTATTGTCGGCCAATAATAGCCTGCTGTAATCGCTCAATGGGCTAAACTCCTTGATCCGGAATGGTTTCCGCATTTGCCAGCATGAAGTCCGACCAAAATAGATTTTACCTTCGAAGGATTTGTACATAAGAGGTATGGCCCTGCAAAATAGTGTTTATATAATTTACCTCTAATTATGCAAAATTTGGCTGTCTTAGCTCGGATTCTTCTGGCTTAATTCCGATTTGTTGAAAGAATATCGTGCTCAATGTAATCTTTAATAAGGGTTATCCAGTTAGGGCTTGGGTCGATGGTTGATACTTCCAGTTGTGTTTTGTCCTTTCATACTGCTGGCCACTGTAAGTAAACCACTGAGATCATTTTGCTCTTGGTTGTTCGTCGAGCCAAGATTGGCTAAGGAATTTGCTTGAGCATTCTCTACTCGAGGAATTTGTTTGATATTGAACTGTTCGAAAGTTGACTTGATTTCTCGAGCAAGGTTGAGATAAGCAATCATCTTAGGATCTATCACTTCGTATGATCCCTATATTTGTTGTATGATTAATTGAGAATCACTACTAACCTTGATTTGTTTTACGTCTAAGCTTCTGGCTAGGGTGAGTCCTGCGATGAAAGCCTCGTACTTAGCTTCGTTGTTGGTTGCCTTGAATCCACAGCTTATTGCTTGCTCGACAACGATCCACTCCGGAGATCGCAGGAGGATTCCAAGTTCGTTTCCTCTGACATTGCTTGACCCATCAACTAACAACTCTCATGTTCCTGGGACTATGATGTCGACCATGTTTATCGTCTCTTTCTCGACCTATTCCAACAAGTTAGGAGGAAAATTGTTTACAAAGTCAGCCAATACATGGACCTTGATTGCGGTCCTTGATCGATAAGAGATATTTTGTTCTATGAGTTATGTTTCCCACTTGGTTAGGCGACCAGATAGTTCTGGTTTGTGTAAGATGGTTTTAAGCATATATGTCGTAAGGACGACTATTGGGTGGCATTGGAAGTACGTTGTAACTTTCTTTCTGCTACAATGAGCGCAAGTGCTAATTTTTCCAGCTGCCTGTATCGAGTCTTTACATCGAGTAAAGACCTGCTTACATAATAAACATGTAATTGGTTACCTTCGTGTTCCCTTACGAGTAATGCGCTAATAGCTCTCTCCGATATCGCCAAGTATACATACATGGCTTCTCCATCAATTGGCTTTGATAACAAATGAGGGGTAGTGAAATAGACTTTTAATTCCTGAGGGGCCTTCTTGCATTCCTTCGTCCATTCAAAATTTTTGTTCTTCTTCAGTGTTTTAAAGAAACCATGACATCTCTCAAAGGACTGAGATATGAATCGACCTAGGGCTTCTATTTGACCAATTAACTTCTGTACGTCCTTGATACATTTGGGAGATTCGATCCCTATGATTGATTGAATTTGCTAAGGATTAGCCTCGATTCCTTTATAGGTGATTAGATATCCTAGGAATTTCTATATGAGACACCAAATGCATACTTAGTAGGGTTAAGTTTCATGTGATACATGTCGAGTACTTCAAAGGACTGCCTTAAGTGTTCAAGGTGTTGATCAGCTACGAGTGACTTGACCCGCATGTCGTCGATGTACACCTACATTGTCTTCAAACATCTTATTCACCAGCAGTGGTGTAGCTAGGATTTCTGAGCTAGGGGGGGCTAGACTAAAACCTTAGTTAAAAATTTTATAATTTTTTTTTTGAAGTATTATAAGAACTATTACAATAGGGCTTTCGGAACCTGTCGATATCAAACAATACATGTATGTTTGGATATCTACTCCGATAACAAGAGATAACTACTCCCATAATCCAGGAAGAAAACTTCTCACACATGCTTGTAAAATACGCATGGTGGGATTTGAACCCCTCATCACTTATGTGGAAGGGATGTGCACTACCAGCTCTACTAATAGGTAATATGCAAAATAGACGCGGGCCTTACCCTTCAAAATGAATATACTATAAAAATGTAATCCAAAAATAAATAACAAGAAAATAAAAAATAACTTACAATACAGATGCATCACTATTGTATTTGAGTGGTACCCTAGGAGGACTCATATCACAAAATTCATCAATTATCATAGCCGGATCAATTACCATTCGGCTTGGAAATGTTGAATTTGGTGTCTTGGTGATTAAATAGAGTTTCTAATCTCTTGCAATATAGATATATATATATATATATATATATATTTTTTTTCAAGTTAGTGTGTCCTAATATAACTTCATCAGTGCGTTGGATGTGGACCATTAGATTTACATATTTTGACTCAAAGTGTATGCACTTGTCAAAACTTCTCCATAATCTATTACCCACATGCAAGCATTGATGGAGTTATATCATGACGTATTGAGGAGAAAAGAACTGTATATATATATATATATATACGGTCTTGTTTCTATCAGGACATCCTTATATAACTTTATCATGATATTGAATGTGAGCCACTCATTTATAAAAGTGATTTGACAATTGCATACATACCAAGTCAAAGTATGTAAAACGAGTAGCTCACATTCAACGTCCTTATATAATTCTATCAGGGCATCCTCATAGGAAAATTTCCGTATATATATATATATATATATATGAAAATAGTGTGTAATTAGAGCATCTCCAACCATGCTCTTTAAATTTTAGCTCTATTTTAGCTAGCAACTCACTCCAACAATCCTCTCTATTATAGTTAGTTATTAATATTTTAATATTTTTTGAATTTAAAATATAAATAAATTTATTTTTTTTAAAATTGTAAAAATAAGAGAGAGAAGATAAATCAACTTTAAAATATTATATAAAAAAAAAAAATAAGAGAGAGAAATAGGGAGCTTGAAATGGCTCTCTATATTTGGAGAGCCTCTTGGTGGTTCTCTAAAATAGAGAGTCATTTAGGGAGCCCCTTTTGAGTGCTCTAAAACCATCACCACTAGCTATTTTAGAACTTCACATTTGGACTAAATAATTTAGAACTTCACATTTGGGCTGAAAATAAATGTCATGGATATTTGGGCTGAAAAGAAATTGACAATATAAGTTAATTTAATACATATACTTCTTGTGCTTGCCAACCTTTGAACCCTTGTCTTTACTTAAAAATTTAAGGTCTCAACCACCAAGCAAAGTCAAAGGTTTGTAGTTAATTTAATACATAATATATATATATATATATATATATATATATAATTGTTTTTTTTTTTTTTTTGAAAAGTTTGGACTGGGCTACAGCCCAGTGTAGTCTCCACTTGCCTCCGCCCTTGTTCACCAGTCATTGATATGTTACACCTGTGTTTTTAAGGCTGAAAGACATTACCTTATAGCAAAATATACCTTGTTCAATTATAAATGCCGTATTTTCTTGATCGTCTGGATGCATGAGGATCTAGTTATAGCCTGAGAAGGCGTCCATGAAACTCAATAGCTTATGCCCTGTTGTGGCATCGATCAACATATCAATATGAAGAAGTGGGAAAGAATCTTTTGGATAGGCTGTGTTCAAGTTGGTGAAGTCGATGCAAACTTTCTATTTCCCGTTGTTCTTCTTTACCACAGCCACATTGGCTAGCCAGTCGGTAATTGATCTCCCTCACCGATCAATTACCGACCCAATGTTGATCAAATTCTAGATTTCATTGTTAATCACCTTGTTTCACTCTGGGGCGAATTTCTTCTTTTTTGCTTCACTGGTCGATGATCTGGGTTGACTTGAAGTCGATGGACCATAACCTCAGGGTTGATTACAACCATATCAACATGAGTCCATGCAAAAGAGTCGTGATGTTGTTTCAGGAATTCAACCAGCTTTTCTCTAATCACGGGTTCAGCCTTGATCCTATTTGGAGTTTGGGTTTATCTGGATTTTGTCGAGTTCCTCAAACTGGGGCTTATCTTGTCCGAGCTTCTGTAATTGCTATAACTCGTGCTTTTTCTCCTTTAGACAAGTCTGGTAGCATTCTTTTGAAATCTTATGTTATCCCTTAATCTCGCGGACCCCTTTGATTGGGAATCGTATTTTTTAATAAAGGGTCTAAGGGACCGCTCAAAGCTTATGAATCCAAGGTCGGCCTATAATCACGTTGTATGCCGACGAACAATCGAGCACAAGGAATTTAGTCTGAACATACACCCCTTCTGTTTAAAATAGGAGGACGATCTCTCCCACTGTACTTTTGCCCTTCCCATTTAATCCTACCAGGGTAGTCGAGCGATGGATAATCCCAGATTCTTCCATTTGTATTTCTCTTAAAGCACTCAAGAAAAGAATGTTAGTGGAACTACCATTTTCGACTAGACAGCGCTTGATTAGACAATTGGCTATGTTTAGAGAGATTACAAGTGCATCATGGTGAGGTGAAAACAAACTTGAACTATTAGTTGTATTAAACGAAATTACCATGTCGGCTAAAGGGTCATTTTTATGAAACGGTCTAACCTTCAAGTTAGACATCTGTCGGGTGTGTCTTCTGACTACAGAATGTGATACTCAATTCACCTCTGATCCACTTGATATGAAGTTGACAATACGTTCTAGACGCAGTGGTTCTGGAGGTGAGTCATTTCCTCTAACTTTTAGTTGTTAATCTTGTTGCACTAGCGTAGCTTTCCCTTTATCGGTTAAAAACTCTTTGAGTCGTCCCTGTTTCAGCAGTTCTGCTACTTCTAGCTTCAACATGATGCACTCTTATGTTCGATGCCCATGATTGCCATGAATTTGCACCATCTGTTTGAATCTCTATGTTTTGAGGGTGAGGTCATCTTGGTAGGCCACCTCACCGAATTTCCCATGCTTATTAGGATGTTCACTACTTTTGATGGTTCAATACTCAGGGTATATTTGAGGACTCGTGTCCTCTGTTTGTTTTCGACTCAAGGTGGTCTATCATATGGTCGCCTCCTCTTATCTGTCTTCCGTTGGTCATTGTTGTTTCATCGATCGTCTGACCTCTTATTCACTCGCTGATCATGTTTATAATCTCTTAGTGGTTGATTTGGAGGTCGATAGTTTGCCTCATCTTCCTCCCATTTGATCTGGACCCAAGCTATTACCAGCACGTCTTCCATCGTTCGACATGGGTATTTGGTCAACTCCTTGTATAGATCCGAATTGTAATGTAGCCCTTTCCTGAAAGCAGAAGTAGAAATAACAAGATTACAATTAGGGATTGATACCTTTTCTTTGTTAAATCAACCCACAGAATCTTGCAATCGTTCTACCCTTCGCTGAGTAACTGTGTAAAGGTCGTCCGATTGTTTCTCTGACTTCCTGCTGCTTACGAATTGCTCAACAAAAGTGTCGGTCAATTAATTGAAAGAGTCAATCTAGACATTTGGTAGATTAATGTACCACTGGAGTGTAGGTCCAGTAAAACTCTAACCGAATCCCTTACACATACACGCCTCCCTCTAGTCCCTTGGGATCGCAACTGTGAACATACGTTATTTATTGTAGGGAAAAACGAGTTTATACGTGTAGCGGAATGCAAAAAATAGGTTTAGTATATAACAAAAAAATTTCCTTTTAATAGATGAACCTTAACCCTTAATTAAATTAATGTATAAACAAAAGTAACATACCTTTTGTCACATGATCCGATTGACTTTACGTTGATGGTAATCCGCAAGATCTTTCAATCCAATCACGAACGTGGATCACCTAGGAACGTGGTCTCCCTTTCTTTGAATTGAGTACCTGAGGATGGATAACAAAAACTTTTTCTTTTTCGTTAGTCACATAAACTTCCAAGAGATCATAAAGATCGTTCCGGTCACTTTTAAGTTATCAATCTTTTGATCAAAACTCACGTGAACTTAATTCGAAGTTGTGCACAAAGTCTTTTGATGTAAAAGCTTCTAGTGCACTATCGAAATAAAACGTCTCTTCTTCTTTTCTTTCTCTTGGCCGAATTCTACATTAGTCTAAGAGATGGATTATATTTTTCAAACTCAAGAAAAAATAACTCTCAAGCAAGCATTAAGGGGTGGCCGAATTCTATATGTGGTGTTATATAGGTGGCCGAAATCCTTCTTGAAAAATAATTAGGGTTAGTCGAATTCCCTTGATCGGTTATTAGGTGGTGGCCGAATTCTCCTATAAGGAGGATTTATGTTTCACCAAAATACCTATCAACTTTAGAATCCTAACCCTAATCCAACTCTTTAGTGTTTCATTCTTTTATGACTACATCAAAAACTTCCTAATTTGATTAGGTAAATAAAATCCTTTTATTTATTTACTTACCAAATAAAGTCTTTGATTTCTTTTATACTACCATCAATAGTATACTACTAAGAAACATATTTCCTAGGCAGAAAAAGATTTTGATTCTTAATTAATTAATTAATTAATTAATTCTCATTTATTTAAATAATAAAATAAAACAATAGACTAGACTTTATATATAGCCTTGCCGCCCAACATGTGTATATGGGGTTATATATTGTTTTTCCATTTTATTAAATCCATTAGACTTTAATAAAAAAGCCCACATGTGAACTAGATCCATTCTTACTAAAAGAAATAAGCCCACATGTCTTCCATTAATATATTAATATAATTTAATAGCCCATTAAATAAATAATATACAAATTATATTCTTAATATATTAAATACAATTCTAGATGGACCCATAAATTGGTCTAGTATAATATATCAAGTGATCCATGCAAGTCCGTGTAGATTGAGGATATTGGCGGGCTATCTAAATTTAAGCTTCAATAGACATAACTCAATCACAATCAACAAATGATTCACTTAGGTCCGATCTATTAATTTTAACTCATTCCACTAAAAAGCTAAAACTGTACTCTTAAATAAAGATAGAACAAGTAAATGTTTATCATTCAAACCCTAGACAATCTTATAGGAGATAGTGTATCCTCGTGAATAATATCAGTAATCGCCAAGAACTCATAGACCGCCTATAGCTCTCATAGTTACCATATTTACTCATATAACCACATTTTGAACTTGGATATTTTGATTTGTCCAGAAGCCATGTTTCAATAGTCACTATCGAAAACTTAACGTTAAGATTTAATATACAATACTTCAAAACATCCATATGACAATATTATACTCTCACTTAAATAAATAGAGCCACGATGTCTATATCTATAAATGAAGTCCTCTATCGATTAACAAATGAATACCACCAAACTATCGAGGATAGACTATGCTATATAATCGTACTCATTGATAGCTCAAATGATAACACTTGCAATCATAAGTCCATCATTTATCTCATGATTAAGATAGATTCTCCAATTGTCCTCATAATAAAAACTTTTATCTACTGACGGTTCTAGATAAAGTATTTCATTATGATCATATTCAATGCACCTATTGCACTAAATTATTTTACCCAAAGACACTTTGATGATTTTAGACTCAGCATATCTCATTTGATCCCACTTAAATGCTAACAAAAGAATCTACAACTTTAACAAGGTAAAGGTGCCCAACCGTTATCTTAAGTTGTGAACAATATTCAAGACTAACTAAAAAATTGTATCTACCTCATACATATTCAGATGTACGAACAATTTTTTATATCTCATAATCTTTTGACCTTATGATCATTTAATTTTGACAATTATAATAATTAAACTATAAATGCTATAAGATTTGTTAAAACAGAAATCACTTTATTAATATGAAAAGATTGTCAATCACATTATTACACTCTTTCTATTGAGTATAATCCTAATAATTTATATTGGACGATATGATCGTTTGGATCCGTTGTTCCATTGTACTACTTCATGTTGGAAAAGTTGAACTTTTTTGGCATCACCATTAGTGTGATCTCATCCACAAACGAAGAATCAATGAAGTTGTTTACTGCATTTCGCTTGATTGGAGCGGGTACTCCAGGGATCCTCTAGGTCAATGCTTTAATCTCTACGAACCTGTGTACAACCTCAAGGTCAGAGAAAAGTTGATTAGATCTTATCGCTTCAAAGTTCGTGGGATTTTGTTGGTTCGAATCCCTTTATGTCCCAAATAGGGTCGACTGATTAACTGGAATGACGTTCGTATACATCACCAGTATTGGTTCGTTGAGATCGACGAGTGGTGGATCCAGTTGTAGCCTTGTGGTTCGATTTTCCTACCACCTCGTGTTTTGTTCTAGATTGCCATTTGGTTCTCACGATCAATTGTCAATCGAGACTAGTTCCAATGTCGACTGTGCATTGTTGGATAGTAGATCGAGCTTTCCTTGCAGCTCCAGGTTCTTGGCTCGAACTTATGTATTTTCTTTCTCGAGGTTTTGCAAACAGGTTTCAGTTTCCATCATTTGGGTCTCAAGGATTGTGAATCGTGCCTCAAAATTTTTGAAATTAGTCATCATTTCCAATTTGGATTGAGGAGAAGTATTGGGTTAAGAAAATTGTCTAGGCCCTACGGTGGGCGAAAAATTGTAGTCAATCGGATCTATAATTGATTTTGATCGTCGAGGTGGGTACTAACAACCTGTAAAACAATAAAGAAAATAGAGTGATGATGAACTAAAAGAGAGGGTTTTCCCTTAGGGGGATTCTCCGATGCTTAAGCCAGTGTTTTATTCGATATATCGAGCAAAGAGAAAAGTAAATAATAAACTGTTTTTGTTCAATGTGTCGAATCTAGCAATGGATCGATCTGGGATTTGGTCGATGTTGATAGTCGAACAGTTTGATAGGTTGACGCCATGATGAACCCTCTTGTTCGACTTGGGTCGATAGAGGGTTGGATCAATCTTTGTTCGAAGATCGTTGTATCAAATCGAACATACGATAGATTAGTAATCAATGCTTAATAAGAGCCATTGCAATAAATGTTAAGAGAGCTGAGTTGAGCGAAATATATTTGAGAGAGATTGAGAGCTTTCGCATGAGTTATAGAAAAATCCCAGGGCTTTTCTTTGAGAATGGGTCTCGTATATATAGTGAAGGCTAGGAGCCTTTCAACGTCTCACCCCTTCAAGTGAAGGCGTGGATCAAGGGGTTTTAATTATCCGTTTTGATTTGTTTGAATTTGGCAATGAAGTCACACGTTGGGATTTGTGAAACTTCCACTCATTATTAACTTATTTATAAATTGATTTAACCACATGTTTTTACTTGGTATAATGACTTGTGGGCCAGTCTTTGGGCCCTTGAGCCTATTTCTAATGGGTTTCCATGAAACATTTAGCTCTGTTCGATAGTGGGCTCGTTTAATGGGCCAAAGACCCAATTTTTGACCACTACACATATATGTTAAAATTAAAATTCAAAAATAATAATAAGTAATATTAAAATAAAATGGAGTGTCATTAGAAATTTTTTTTAATGAAGTATTTTTATAATAGGAGTCTCAAAAGATAAAAAGATAATTTTGGGACAAAAAAAAGTGTTTATAGAATTTTTTTTAATTTAAAATTTTAGAATGAATAAAAAAAGTATAAAAAGAAAAAATTAGATTGTTATAAGAAACTTTGGAAAAAAAACAAAACAAAACAAAACAAAAGGTAAAATGATATATTTCCAAATTTTTTCTCAAATAGTGTTGGCACATGAGATGTCAATATCACGTCATTCATTATATAATCTCATGATTTATAAGATGTTGACACCTCACGTGTCAACACCATTTGGGAAGAAATTTGAGAAAAAATTTAGAAAGTCTAGCATTACTTTTATATATATATATATATATATATATCCTTCATTATTAATAGTATAGACACATTTTTTTTTTTATTTCTTTTCAAATCTTTAAAGGTTATTAATGTAATTTTAATGCCAAACAAATGCAAATTACGTGGAGCTATAATTCTTAAAGTTATCTCACTTTTTTCTATATTGGAGTCGGGTGTAATTAGTGGTGGGATGAGAACTCTTAGGCCATGTTTATTATATCAGATGATATGAGATAGGAATAAAAATAGTTATATTTCTATATTTGTTTTAATAGCAACTTATCCCACATATAGGAATAATTAGTCCCGCAATTTTATACTTTTTTTCTCTCTCATTTTAATTTATTTTATTTTCTATATGATTAAAACATGAATATCTTTTAATAATTAATAAAATATTTTATTTTAAACATTTTAAAACAAAATTTTCAATATTAACAAATAAAAATAAATGTTATTTTATTTAAAATTGGTTTTAAATATTTAAATAAACAATTTCAATATTTTAATATTTTTTAAAATTTAATTTAAATAATTATTTAATAGTATAATTACATGCAACCAAGTGAGGTGGGATAATTTAGTTCCATGTTTTTTTCTTAAAAATTCTTCTTATTTTTTTATTTTTTTTAATTATAAAATTTTATATTTATTTAATATGTCTTATTATAATATTAAAAAATATTTTTAAATATTAATTAAAAATTTTATTTTCTTTAATACTAATTTTAAATCTTTTTATTTATTTTTTATTAAAATTAAAAAATAATTTTATTTTATTTTATATTAACCAATTTCACACTGTATTAAATATATAGGTAATTACCCTAGTAGCCATCAACTTTTGCCACCATTATCAAAATAACCACCAAATGGGGAATTGGTCTTAAAGTGGTCATTTTTGGCAAACATTGTTACAACAGTGGCCGTTCCATCCAATTCCATCTAATAAGTGGCATTTATGTAAATATGAGGATGTCATTAATTTATTTTATATATTTTTTGGAAATCAATTTTTTTCTTTTGTTTTTTTAAAAAAATAATATTTGAAAATCTAAAAATTCTAAAAAACATATTTGAAATAAGTTGAAAAGAAATATATATATATATATTATTATTTTAGAAGATTAAGTCTACAAAATCTAAAAGTTCTAAAAAACATATTTGAGGTAAGTTGAAAATAAATAAATATATATATTTGTTTAAGATATGTTATATGTATATACACACTAAATATAATTATTTGTTTTTAAAAACAAAAGAAAAAAATTGATTTCCAAAAAATATATAAAATAAATTAATGGCATCCTCATATTTACAAAAATGCCACTTATTGGATGGAATTAGATGGAAATGGATGAAATTGGATGGAATGACCACTAGTGTAACAATGTTTGCCAAAAATAGCCACTTTAAGACCAATTCCCCATTTGGTGGCCATTTTGATAGTGGTGGCAAAAGTTGATGGCCACTAGGGTAATTACCTCTTAAATATATGATAAAATTATTTTTTATCCAATCTCATAAAACACCAAACAAGACATATCACAACACTAATTTAGTTCAATCCTATCTTATCCAATCCAATCCCATAGAAATAATCCTATCATATTCCGCACACCAAACGAACCCTTAATATGCAGTGATGGGTTTATGTAGTAATTTTAAGTATCAGTGTAGTTTTTGGTATTTTAAAAGAATACAGAGAGTAAGATTCCAATTTCAAAAGAGAGAAACTTGGTCGAGACTTGGTAGTGCCAATTAATATACACACCCTAGCTATCGAATCCGAAAACTATGTTGTTATCATATTCTTTGTATCGACTAAGATCACGAATTGAAGATATGTGGACTTGAACCGTTATCATTTGCCACGGCTTAAACCACTACTAACTCTCTCGAACACAGGTTTGAAAGAAGTAAATATACTTTAATAAAAAACAATATCTCGATATTTTCTATATTTTTAGTAGATCGAAGTAATGCTACTTTGTATAAATCTGGTATTTAAATGATGTGGTAACACTCTAATCCATTCATTTAAATCATATAAACATAATACGATTTAAATAAATAGATTAGTTTCAGTTTGGTATTGCTGTAACTTTTATAATAATCACGATTAGCTGTGCTGAAGGAATAATCTGTTGTGAAGTTAATCCACATATGTTTGGTTAATTATATTCTTAAAACTACGGTATAACTCAAAAGCAATATATATATATATATATATATATATATATATATATATTTGGTGATTTTATTACAAAAGCGCTGAGATCAGTTATAATGACTAAATATACATGAGTTTAGGACCCTATTTCATTTTTTTTTTCATTAATTATATATATTAGATCAATATTTAAGTAGAATAATTAAACTGGAAAAAAAAAATTCCATAAGAACAATAAAAATATTTTTAAAAGATTTTATAAATCAAATTAATATTTAAATAGAATATTTAATTTTGAGATGAAATAGAGTATATAAATACTTTTAACTTGATTTCATAAAGATAATAATGATATTTTAAAAGATGCATTCAATGCTGAAATAGATTATTCCATAATCACTTTCAAAAAGTTACCCCACCCACTTCTCAAAATCACTATCAAAACCTGACATATTATCAATTAATCACTTTTGGAAGTTTTATCAAACATCATTTTATATCAAAATTATAAAATAATTTGATTTTAATTTTTTAAAAGTAATATAAAACAGGCCCATAGTGTTGGCATATCTTTTGGACACCAGATTTGAACATCAAATTTGGACGAAGAAGAAGCACTATTGATATATATATATATTTATATATATAGTGGTTCTCTAATAAGAACGTCTTGAAATTATAAGTTAAGAACATCCAACTATAGCTACACATTCATATTGGGTGTGTATTTTTTAATGTGGGGGAAATAGACCCACTGTGAATGTGTGACTGTGGTTGGACGTCTTGAAATTATAAAATCAGGACAGTCCTGATTATAAAAGTATTATATATATATATACATAAATGTTCAAGTTAGTGCACATTAATATAACTTCATTAGTACTTTGGATGTGGATTAATAAATTTACATATTTTGACTCAAAGTGTATGCATTTGTCAAAACTTCTCCATAATCAATGGTCAACATGCATTGGTATTGATGTAGTTACATCAGTGTGCACTGATGTGAACGAGACTGTATATATATATACACACACATATACAGTTTTTCTATTTCGAACTAATATAAAATATACCAGTTCCTTGCATGTGGGTTATTATATTTAAATGTTTTAATTTGACTGCATGCACTTGTCAAAGCATTTTTTTTAAATTCAATAACCCACATGCAAGTAACTGATATATTTTATATCGGTTCGAACTGACAATAGAAAGACTAATATATTATATATATATATATATATATACAATCTTTCTACTATCAGTTTGTCCTGACATAAAATATATCAGGATGAAGAATGTGAACCATAGATTATAAAGAAGTTTTGACAAGGACTACACTTTGAATTCAAGTATGTAAATCTAATTATCCACATTATTTGTTCTAATTTATTTTATATCAGGACGAACTGACAGTAGAAAAATTGTATATATATATATCATTAAAAATCTCTCATATTTTGAGGACATTTATGATATTTCCTCTAAAATTTTCAGAAATTTGAACCCTATATTTTGAATATATATATCATTAAAAATCTCTCATATTTGGAGGACATTTATGATATTTCCTTTAAAATTTTCAGAAATTTGAACCCTATATTTTGAAAATTGACATGTTTCACCCAACACAAGACATTATAATACATTGTTGTTTCTCTTTTGTTTCTTCCAAAACACTCGTACTGGAAACTGCTGCTGCTGCTGCTGGGTTCCTCTCCAAACCCAAACTCGTCGTTATTAACCTTGTTTTCAGTACAGTTCGTGTCGGCTATGTCTCAAGGGTAATATTTCTTCTCTCTTTCCAACTTTTTATCAATTCGAATTCAAACATTTTTTTTTTTATATTTTCTCTTCATTTTTCTTGCTTTGCTTATCCATGAAAACCCAGATCCATTGGGTTTTCTATTCATTTAATTTATTTCCTAGGATGTTGTTTACTGGATTATTGTATGCCTTTATTGTATGTTAATTCGTGTTTTTCACTTTTTCTTTTAAGTTGTAAAGATTATATAAGTCTAATTTTGAGTTTAAAACTAACTCGATTTTCTTCCATAGCATATAACTTTTGAGTTTAGTAATCACACACACTTAGACATACTTGGCTTGAACCAATAAATCTCATTCTTTGTGACTGTGGATTATATAGCAGAAAATATTGATATATTCCTATAAATGGACACCGGAGGCAATTCGTTACCATCTGGAGCTGATGGAGTTAAGAGAAAGGTGTGTTATTTCTATGATCCAGAGGTGGGCAATTACTACTACGGACAGGGTCACCCTATGAAGCCCCATCGGATTAGAATGACGCATGCCCTTCTCGCTCACTATGGATTGCTTCAGCACATGCAAGTTCTCAAGCCTTTTCCTGCCAGAGATAGGGATCTTTGCCGCTTCCATGCTGATGATTATGTGTCATTTCTTAGGAGTATCACCCCTGAAACTCAGGGGGATCAGCTGAGGCAACTCAAGCGCTTTAATGTCGGTGAGGATTGCCCCGTCTTTGATGGTCTCTACTCCTTCTGTCAAACTTATGCTGGTGGTTCAGTTGGCGGTGCTGTCAAATTGAATCATGGTCTCTGTGATATTGCTATCAATTGGGCCGGTGGACTGCATCATGCTAAGAAATGTGAAGCTTCTGGCTTTTGCTATGTCAATGATATTGTCTTGGCTATTTTGGAGCTCCTTAAACAACATGAGGTTTGTTTGCATTTTCGTATTTACTTTATAAGAAAATTTTAGCTTTTACCGTTGTATACATAGTTTTATGATATTAACATAGGAGTACGACATAGTGGGGTAGTAGCAATGTTTTAAATAGCGTGAGGCGGTTTGAGTTGTTTTGTACTAGTGAGGCAAGACGGCCGAGGGGGGCGTCTCGATTTAGAAATATCAAATAATGCAAAAAAAATAAAATAATTCCGAATGTATGAGATTTGGGTGGGGTTTTGTTCGGGTTTTTTTAATAGGCAAAGGTGTTTTTCTATTTTTTTGGAAGCAGAGGTGGTATTGTTTGATGAGTCTGACTGTGTGAGTGGGGCATTTGATGAGTGTGAGTGGGTTGTTAGGGTTTTAGATATTAATTCTAACTTAGACAATCTCAAAACCGTGAGTTTGGATAAAAAATAAAAACCTAGATTCAAAACTCAACGTTTCACCACCGAAAACCAAATTGATATGGCACCGCCTCAAGTCAGTTCAGCCTTGAGGCAATCGCCTCATTGCCCCAAGGCGGGGTCATTTAAAATCCTCAAGGCAGTGAAGGGCCAAGATGGATGAGGCATGCCTCAAGGTGACCCCCTTGACCGATTTTTAAAACAATGGGTAAGAGGAGTAGCTGAGTAGGATACCTAGATAACGTTCGAACAAAGTGACTATCGAATCCACTATAGATAAATTTTGTCCAAAATAGAAGTTTTATTGATTGAAAATAATATATGTATGTGTGTATGTATTGATAGATTGACAGGAAACAAGACTGAAAAAAATTATTAACACAAAAAAGGAACATGTAATCCACATGTTACAAAAAATGAGCTATATGGAGTATGGACGATAAAAACTCTTTTCGAATGACTTTACAAACAGAAACTGATTCCAAAACCAATATCAAACACCAAATAAAAGGTCCCCCCAAAAAGTACAATTATCTTACAACAACCTCCCTACTGAGCTGAATGAAAAAAAGGCAAGGATCCTGAAATTCATTAGTAACAAAATTGTGTTTGATCCCATAAACTATTGATATCCTATTCTGTCTTTCCTTCAAAAACTCTCTTATTCCTTTCTTGCAAATGAACCATAATAAAGCTAGGACAACAGTCCAACACACTTCCACAATACCTTGGCTCTATCCCCTTTGGCAAATGCAGAAAACCTTTTGACAAACGGTGGCTGCTAGAGGCTGAGTTGCCCAGGATAATTTAGCTTCCAACAAAAGTCTTGGCCAAAAATTAGATGCCACCTAATAATGTAAAAAGAGATGATTGGTGCTTCCCTCATTTTACTTGTACATGATACAAAAAGAAGGCATAAGGCACATTCTTGCAAGTATTGATCTTCCCACTAACCATAGCCCAGGCTAAGAGTTGAATCTTAGCTCTTAGGAGGAACTTTTCCTTCCAAACTGCTTTGAATTGATTGAAAATTCGGTGAGAAAACACATAACTTAGCCATTTGAAATATGAGCTGCAAGTATACATGCCTAAGGTTCCTCCATCTTCTATCTTCTCTCAATTTATCAAGAGAGAGATCATATAGGGCTGCCCTCAAAAGAAATTAAATCTTGGCATTCACTATCATTTAGAACTCTCCTGAAATTTGGATCCCAATTCCAGTCCCTAGGAGATGAACTTTTCACTCTAGACTTTATAGTAGTATTATGAGAGAGAGCCACTGTATAAAGTCTATGATATAGATCACAAATTCCTCTCTATTTCTAACCTTTAAAGAAACGTGAGTCAAAAAGGTTGGATATTCCATAGACAGAGCTTTTCATGGACTTCTATACGAACTGTAGCTCACTGACTTAGAGTCTCAACCATTTATATTATATTTGTATTTGCTCCTAAATCATAATGACTATGGCAAAGGGATTTCATCTCTAATGGAAATCTCTATAACTATTTAGACAAAAGAGCCTTATTCTAAGGGAGTTCCTATCTGATGGAGACTAAGTGTGTTCTACAAAGAACAGATCTTGTCTATACTCTGCCTAGAAAAATTCAATTCTTCTTGTGTTGTGTTGTGGTTTCAGCTAAGCTTTTGATTTTTGTGTGATTTACCTCCAAGGTTGGAGAAAACATGAAAACAGAAAAATATAATTCATGGTTGTCAGCCTATGTATTCATGGTCTCAGTATCTAGCTTTGTCTATGTGAATCATTGTTTATAAACTTTATAACTATTTACAGTTGTCATCATCTTTATCACTGCTGTTAAGATATTCATGAATATTTGACAGAAATGATGAAATCATTTTATACTTGGGAGGAAACTTAGGCCTCTTTGCTTATAGTTCGTAGGGAAAAGAACCTGAATCTAAGACATCTTTTCCATCTCAAAGTGTAAGAAATGGACTAACTCATAAAAAGATATCCAGTGTTTTATCTGGACCTAGCGACCAAAATCACTTCCATGGTAGCTTATTCCAACTATTTTTATGATTTTATTTCTCTCTCCTCTCTCTTATTATGAAGTATGATGAGGAAATCTAAGTCATAAAGAAAATTTTGAAGGACAAATACTTTGAATTTTTGGTTTAAATTTCATTGCATGGACATAGTTCTCATACTATGAGCATTCCTTCAGTCATCATATCAAATTTTCAATGATATTAATATGTTTTAACTAATTATGGACTCTACAATTTTTTATTCCATGTGTCTTGGTAGAAAATTGGTATCTTTCCAGACTACACAAATTTATCAGTGTTTATCTTATTACTTAGGACAGTTTGTGTGGTTTTGACAATAAAACTGCATTAATATGCATCAGATCTGATAAGCAAGTCGCAAATGATGGTTGAAATTGTTGAGCCAAGAGGATTATTTGCATTGCTGCCATCATATATGTTTATTTGTCTGGGTATTTGATTTAACTTTTTGACCCAAATAACAGTTCAATGATTTAATATCTGGCTATTTAAGGGTTTTGGTGCTTGGTTCTGTAATTATCTTCTAATATGTCTACAACTCAACATTTATTAAATGTTTTCTTTATCCGCCCTGCAGCGTGTTTTATATGTAGATATTGATATCCATCATGGAGATGGGGTGGAGGAAGCGTTTTATACAACTGATAGGGTTATGACTGTTTCATTCCATAAGTTTGGAGATTATTTTCCCGGTACTGGGGACATACGAGATATTGGCTATGGAAAAGGAAAATACTACTCCCTTAATGTTCCATTGGATGATGGGATTGATGACGAGAGCTACCATTACTTATTTAAACCAATAATGGGAAAAGTGATGGAAATTTTTAGACCTGGTGCTGTGATTCTTCAATGTGGTGCCGACTCCTTGTCTGGGGATAGGTTAGGATGCTTCAATCTTTCAATCAAAGGCCATGCAGAATGTGTCAAGTTTATGAGATCATTCAATGTGCCACTGTTGCTGCTAGGTGGTGGTGGTTATACAATTCGGAATGTCGCTCGTTGCTGGTGCTACGAGGTACGATTTTTCTTTCACTTTATTTATCTATTGGTATCAAATATAATTTCTGTGAGAATGTGACTGAAAGGGAATGATGGAGGGTTAGAAGGCGCCAAACAGTTTGCTAATACAGTGTGGCTAACATAATTGTTGGCCTTCATATTGTATCTTTTATTCCAATTTTTTCATTATGAGGCTCAGAGATCATGTCAAACTATTTTTGGTTGCTAATTGTTTCTTTTTCTTATTAATCGTTATTTATTCATCATCATTTTCTATCAATTTTACATAACAAAGCTTTGATTAATGAGATGATCACGTCTTAAAATCCCATAATTTGATTTGTTTTCTTAAAAACTTTTTTGTTGGGTGCAATGATATTATATTATTTTAAATTGTCAATGTGTTGTGTAAGACAGACGGGAGTTGCACTTGGTATGGAAGTGGATGACAAGATGCCACAACATGAGTATTACGAGTATTTCGGTCCAGACTATACCCTTCATGTTGCTCCTAGTAACATGGAAAATAAGAATTCACGGCAAATACTTGAGGAAATACGGAATAAGCTCCTTGATTATCTCTCAAAGCTTCAGCATGCACCCAGTGTCCAATTTCAGGAAAGACCACCTGATACTGAACTTCCAGAGGTATGTTCTGCCGTCACTTATTATGTTATATATGTTCATTTGTGTTCTTTCATATGTCATTGCATTCAATAATCATATTGGTAGAATATTCATAATGAAAATATATTATTTGACATGTCACATTGTGATGCTATTCTTTGGTATAAATTTTCATCTTCCTTGTGTTCATCTTACACAACAGTTTGGTGTAAACTATTAAAGATACGACAATATGAATTTTTGGTGCTCTGTTCATTTTATGCTTTTCCATTTGTTAAATTGCAAATTTAGCATAGGAAAAGAGTAGAAAAACTTACTTGGCAGACTGGATGCAGTGTGCTTGATGGATTCTCTTATTCCCCTCTTGTGGTTCATTTATCTGTGTCTTAAGTCCAATGAAATTGTTCTGTTCTAAATTGTCATGTAATTTACAATTAGAATTGGATCAGCTACTTGGTAATTGCTGATTGTTTAAATTTTAATAATATTCAGGCAGATGAAGATCAAGAAGATGGAGATGAGAGATGGGATCCAGATTCCGACATGGAGGTTGATGACGAACGGTAGCCTGTTTTACCCCTTAAATTTCTTGTTTGACTTGTATAATTGTACCTCTACTAATTTACAACATATACAGCAAGCCGCTACCAAGCAGAGTAAAGAGAGAAATGATTGAACCAGAACCAAAAGATCCGGTATGCTATATTACATTTAAGGTTTGGATATATGGTGTATGTGGACAAAGAATTGGGATCACATTGTTGAGAACTAAAACCGTTTAATTCATCAGTATTTTTAGTTTCTGGAATTTTTTTTTTTTTTTTTTCTTGTTAGGATGGCCACAAAGGAACTGCTGAGCAGGCTAGAGGTTTTGATACAAATACAGATGAGACTGCAAGTGCAAAGGTGAGTTTAAAACATGCAAGATGAGGCATTGAATATTCACCTTGACACTCATAAATAATCATAATTTTGGATAGATATCTGGGTTGCTAAAACTTGATGTTGGTACAGCAGATTCTAGATATGAGTTCTATGTCAATTGATGAACCAAGTGTGAAAGTCGAACAAGAAAACACGGGCAAGGCATCTGATCAGATGTACCCAAAGCCATAATAGACGTCCAAGTGGAGTCAGTAGTGTATTGCTGAGGTAGCTCAATTACGGTTTAAGCATCAGAGACATTTGTAAGGTTAAATATATAATTTTATAACAGTTATCTGATGGCAGTTTCTTTAAGTTGTGCTGGAAGTAGTGCATAAACTATTGTAATTTCGAAGCTGCACATTAATTCTGTCTTCATTTCTAACAAAATCTATTTAAGTCTTTCTCCTTTCTCCTTTTGTTTACTTATAATTTCTAAACAACATAAATGCATTCAAATTTATTGAAATAGAAGTATGTAATCATAATTTTTTGGATTTAGAATTGAATGCAGATAAAGACAAAAGTCTTTCCCAAGCTGGGTTTGAAATTGATTCACAATGGTGCAAAACGCATCATCCTGTGTGAAAACAAGAATCCTCAATCTGTAAAAACAGTTTAAACACTATACTGTAAAAATGTCTTGGTTTCATATTTTGTATTACTAGTTACCAAAAATGTAAGTCAAATTTCACCAATTGAGTAATGGACTGTTAGCATCTAAACCTAATCGGTACCTTCCATAACTTAATAACGAATTAAAAACCAAAATTTTGAGAAGAGAAGACGATTCAGTTTGAGCAGGCCAATTCAACTTCCAAGTTTTGTTCACCAATGAGGTCACTGGACATAGCAGAAGGTATTATGTGACGCTTCAAAATTCTAGATGTGGCAATTTTTGCCTTCTTGTAGTCCAATACAACTACCCTATCATCATCCAAATCAAATCTCAAGTTATCTGAGCTACAATTTTCCACTTGTTGGCATAAATGCTTCAAATTTTCGATTTCCACTCCATTCACCTTTTTAACCTGTCGACAACATATAACATCTTTCAGAATTCAATTAATAAACTAACATACATAAATTGTATTTTCAATTGGGACTAAGGAGCATGCATGACAGCACCACTACATGGCCATATAACCAAATGGCTTACAGAATTTGAACCACCTCCCCTCTCTTCCCCTTTTATAGTCATAAGATTTTTGACTTTCAAACCAGGATTATTTGGGACACTAAATAACAGGCCATTTGGTTTCTACTTCAATAAGTAACATAAAGATAGCAATGCATGAAAATGGTGACCCATCAAAGTGAAAGAGATCACAAATTCATAATTCTAGTTAACAGCACCTGTAGTTCTGCAAGACGCTCATACCCGGTATTGATATCATCTATCAGCACCTGAACCATAAAAGCAATTATCAATAAAGGTTAGTACATATTTTATTGACCAACTCAATAATAGTAAGAACATGCTAACCCACCAAATAAATATTATGATGTGCCAAGGCAACAGATCAGATGTCAGCATGCTAGACACACAAAAGTGACAGTAAAAGTTTATACTCATCAGAACACAAGTGACCAATCGCCTAGAAATAAAACTTGCATTTAGATGTTTATATGCTTTTTCCTAAATCAGAATCCACTTCATAAGGAATTGAATTTTGACATTATTAAAATTTTAAAAAAGGGAGCTCAGTGGTTCATTATCAAGTTAAGAGTCTTTTTATAAAAGCAAGCAGTAGGCACTTATGTTGGCAAGAAATATGCAGACCTGAGAAAGGATAACGAATTGTTGACCAGCCTTTTTAGGCAGCTCTCTCAGTGCACGTTCACACAATCGACGAGGTGAAGTATTATACCAGTCTTCTCCATATTCATGAAGATATGGCTGGGTGAGTGGAATAAAGACCAAGCCAGCAAAAATATAATAACTAGGAAGCTTATCGAATTGATGAACTGGCACCAGTGGCTGCAACTGCAAAATCAACAAAGTTGAAGGTCAGTCTCAAAACAAACTTTTGAATAAATTAAATATCTAAAGATGGAGAACATAGTCATAAACACCCAATCAATTAACAACATTTAAATTATCAAATCACAGTCACATACCTTAAAGTTTCTTTTGCAATCATTAGCAACTGTTGAAAGACTAATTCTTGTAGAATCCAAATTATGCTATTGTTTCTTCTTACTATTATTATATCACATACATCTGATGCAAGATAAAGGCCAATAACCCCATTGGCCTCACCAGCTCATACGGTACCTTTACATTTGGAGCTTGATGGGTGCTGTATTCATTCTTATATGTTAGATGTGCTAAATAGATGATCAACAGAGAATTAAACTCCACAGTCCAACAGTGGTAAAATTTAACTCATTGCTGGTTTTACATATACTATGTTGTCTAGTAGAAAACACTAAATGGATCTATACATCACTTCTAATTAATGTCTTCTGCCTCCTTCTTGATCAATATATATATTATAGCAGTAATTCACTTGTATATTCTAAAAAGCACTTCAGACTTGGTTGTAACCCAAATCTCCATTCCAAGGTAACTATTGTGCTTATCTTTTTCCTATTATGATTATCTAGGTGATCTATTGGAAATTACAGCTTCTAACTACCTTTTGCCTTAGCAATGCCTAGTTTTTTTTTATTTTTTTATTTTTTCTCTCCAATTTGTTAAGGTGTAATTATTCCTTATCAAACTCCCCACTCCACCCATAAATTCTGTAAACACGAATAATCGAGATAAAGATTTAATCAAATTCCAATAATCGAGAGGAATAGAACTATGTCTTACAGGTCGCAGAGTGATACTGAATTCATGCTCCTTGCCATCCCTCAAAACTTTAACTAAAGCTTTTTCATTGGGTTTCTTCATAGATACCAAATGATCAAATGTTATCCGTTCTCTGTTACGAAAAGGAACTGCAATGTTGTAAATCATGCAACAAATTAAGTACATAAGAGAAAACCACAATTACACAGGAACATGATTCCATAAAAATTTAATAAATACATTGTAGGTAGGTATCACTTAATTTTACATAAAAAAAAAAATTTCAATTGACTTTCAAGTAACTCTTAGTTCAATCAATGGGAAGGAAAATGTTAATGTATTAATTAGAACAAACTACAAAGCACAATCTTGTCTGAAGGTCAAAACGAAGGAGAACCAAGTACCTGTGCCATCATTTGCTATAGGCACACCATCAAATGCAAGGACAATATCATCTTTTTTCAAGATAGAATGAGCATCTGATAGAGGATTAATTTTGTTGACTAATACTCCAGTCATTTCAGTGACCATCTGAAAGTGGTTACGAAGTTGAACATTTTCAGTGGGCTGGCATGACAGTCCCAGAGAGCAGAATCCAACATATAATCCACTTTTCTCCACACCATCAATAAAATGCTTTATTACTGGAACAGGAATTATATAACTGAAAATTACAACACCAGAAAAACCTTATTGACTAGGAAATGAAGTTGCATTCGAAAAATATATATGTTATGAATTATGATAATATGAAGTTGAACTGACCCAATATTCTCAGCACCAGAAAGGTTTTGGAAAGCTACACCAGCAACTTTATTACCCATGATGGCAGGACCACCACTGTTACCAGGATTTATAGCAGCATCAATTTGAATGGCCATAAGCTGTGTTGCACCGTGCACATATTGTGTAGGTTCAACTCTCGAAACAACACCTTTAGTAACCGAAATGTTATCTCCACCTGTGAACACAATCATAATTCATAATCATCAAATATTCAAATCAAATCAAATGTAGTTACTAGTTAGTTAGTTATTCATGAATTGTACCTTGAGGATATCCGACAACAGCTACGGCTTGTTGAAGACATGGTATGTCTCCCAGCTCTAAAAACTTCATGCCCTCCCAGAATTCTTGACTCTCAACAACAAGAATAGCCAAATCACATTCATGGCCCACAGCTTTAACACTTGCTCTGTACTTGGTTGGAGAACCATGTTTTCTTATCAATACAAACGTATTGTCAGCCACTACATGAGCATTTGTGAGGATCTTTTTGCCAGGAATAGCGAAACCAGAACCTGTAGTCTCGCGTTGAGATTTTTTCTGCCAAGGCAGGAAATAGTTTGGACTACTGGAGACTGTGAATATCTTCACCACACAGTCCAAAGCCAAATGTATTGCTGAATAAGCACCATTGCTTTTGATTTTCCTGATGTGACGTCGTTTTGATGATGATGATAGTGCATCGTTCGAGAGAAAATTAGCTCTCGCTGTCGAGGTTGTTGTAGTTGAAATAAAACAATAATGATGGTGGTTAGAAGACGACGAAGAAGAAGATGATGATTTGTTGGTGTTATTGAAGATGATAGAAGAAACGGAGCAAGAGGAAGAGAGTCTGCGGATTCTACGCAGCGAACAAGAAAGCATTTCTCTCTTTGCCTCTTTGGTGTTTCAACTCAAGTTTGCCTGTAAAAACTCTTTTTAACGAGAATTGGCAGCTAGGTTTCCACTTTCCAATGGACCCATGGGCTCAACCTCCATGGGCTCTAAATATTTTAATAGGGCATTTTGGTAACTTCGCCTACTTGTTCCCTTCTCTGGTTCTTCTTCAAATAACAGATCTGGTTTTTCACTTTCATTCTCATATCTTCTTCTCAAAGCCCAAACAAATACTATACACAGTATGCAACTACTTAACTAACCAAACAAACACATGAGATCTGAATTCTGAGATGATACATACCTCTCTAGATCTGGAAACCTTCTGATTATCTATTTTGATCATAAATAAATAAAATAAATCATGAGGGTAGCATCACCATCGGCATCATCCGCCGCGGACGAGCGAGCCGCTACTCTCAGTGGCGGAGGCTACCGTGACGCTGAGTCTCTCTTCCGTACCAAACCGATTTCGGAAATCCGCAATGTGGAACTCAACACCAGGAAACAGATCCAGGAGAAGCAGGAGGACCTCCGCCAGCTCGTCGGCACTCGCTACCGTGACTTGATCGACTCCGCCGATTCCATCGTCCTCATGAAGTCTTCTTGCGACTCCATTTCATCCAATATCTCCTCAATTCACTCTCACATTCTGTCTCTCTCCGCCGAGACCCCCAAATTGGTCAACAATAACCCTAACCGACTCAAAATCTATGGAATCGCGTGTCGTGTCAAGTACTTGGTCGACACTCCTGAGAATATCTGGGGTTGTTTGGATGAATCCATGTTCCTCGACTCTGCTGCGAGGTACGTGCGTGCCAAGCACGTGCAGTACATATTACTTGATGTTAATAAAGATTTCGATCACTTGAATTTCCCTTTGTTGCAACATCAGTGCCAGATCGTCGACAGTTTCAAGGCTCAGATTTCGCAGCGGAGTCGAGAGCGTTTGCTGGATAAAGGTCTTGGAATCCATGCTTATGCGGATGCCTTGGCTGCTGTTGCTGTCATTGACGAGCTGGAGCCCAAGCAGGTTCTGGCCTTGTTCTTGGAGACCAGGAAGGCTTGGATTCTTCAAACGTTGGGTGGTAATGTTGTTTCTTCTGATGTCGTTTTTGTTTTTTGTGAAGTTTTGAGTATTATTCAGATCACTGTTGCTCAAGTTGGGGAGTTGTTTTTACAAGTATTGAATGATATGCCTTTGTTTTATAAAGTCATTTTGGGTTCCCCACCCGTATCTCAATTGTTTGGTGGGATTCCGAATCCTGACGAAGAGGTCAGGTTGTGGAAATCATTTAGGGATAAATTAGAGTCTACAATGGTAACTCTTGATAAGGACTATATTGCAAAGTCTTGTTTTGCTTGGTTGAGAGATTGTGGTGCGGAGATTGTCAGTAAGATCAATGGCAAGTTCTTAATTGATGCAATCCGTAGTGGCCGGGAGCTTGGTTTAGCTGAGAAGTTGATACGTGAAACCATGGATAGTAAGGAAGTGTTGCAGGGTAGTTTGGAGTGGCTTAAGAGTGTTTTTGGATCGGAGATTGAGTTACCTTGGAGTAGGATTCGGGAGCTCATTCTTGAAGATGATTCAGATCTCTGGGATGAGATTTTTGAAGATGCTTTTGTCCGGAGGATGAAAATTGTTATTGATACGGGATTTGAGGACTTGACAAGAGTTGTGAATGTGGCAGACTCCATTCATTCAATAGGAGGAGATTATTCTGGTGAACCAATTGATTTCCAGGCATACTTGAACAGACCTTCTAGTGGTGGTGGGGTTTGGTTTATAGAACCTAACAATATTGTTAAGAAGGGTGGTCTAGTTTTGGGACACAAAGCAACGCCTGAAGAGAACGATTTTCAGACTTGTCTCAGTGCATATTTTGGTCCTGAAGTTAGTCAGATCAGAGATGCAGTGGATAACTGCTGTCAGACTGTCCTTGAGGACCTACTCTGCTTTTTAGAATCTCCAAAGGCAGCTTTAAGGTTGAAGGATTTGGCACCATATCTTCAGGAGAAATGTTATGAAAGCATGTCAACCATATTGACGGAACTTAAGAGGGAGCTTGATAATTTATATGCCGCCATGGAAAATGGAACCACAGCTGGTCATCCTGTGCCTGCAGCTATCATTGTTGAAAGATGCCTTTTCATTGGGAGACTCTTGTTTGCATTCCAGAACCACTCAAAGCACATTCCAGTTATACTTGGCTCTCCAAGGTTCTGGGGAAAGGAAAATGTGGCTGTGGTTTTTGACAAGTTATCACACATACTGAGGCAAACTAAAGCTTCTTCTCATTCTCCCAAGGCTGAAAGTCCTGGTAGGTCAACACCCACTGGCTCCAAAAGACAAAGTTCATCAGCAAATGCATTGCTTGGAGCAAATGAAAGTGCAAGCCCGAAACTTGAAGAACTTACTAGAACCATACGAGATCTTTGCATCAGAGCTCACAGTTTGTGGATATTATGGTTGTCTGATGAGCTTTGTATCATTCTCTCTCAGGATCTTGGACGAGATGATGGATTATCAACAACTTCTCCCTTAAGGGTAAGTATCATTTGTTTGGGAATTTTTTTTTAATCTCGTTCTTTACGTGTTCACAACATTACATGCATAAAGATGATGCATACATGAATAAATACATACACTTATCCAAGACCACAGTGGTTGTCTCTATGAGCCTATCCTTCCTCCTGCAGTAAGACAGGTAGAGGGTGCACTATGGGAGGCAAGAGCCCCATTACTAACAAAGGTTTGGAACCCTTGTCTCCCATGTCCTTCAGGGATTTTTATTATTATTAAACAAATTGGTAAATATGAATGTTGTTTAGGTTGTAGTGGTGAGATTTTCTAGGTTGCTAGTGAGTTTGCAGGATTCCTCTATATATCAACATGAGAAAAAGAATTTGGCTTGTAGTAATTAGTGCTGGTGTGAGACGTAAATTATATATGAGAATTATTCCACCACCCCACCCCACCCTACTGAACCCCATCAGAAAAAAAGAAAAGTGGTAATAGAATTCAATTCAATTAATAGAAGGGAGTTTCATTTGGAACTTTGTTACCTTTCATCCGTCTCTCTGATTGCAGGCCCAACTCCTTATGGTCTTTGCATTTACAAGATGATTCTCTAATGTCAATTTCTGCCAATTGTTTTATGGAGGGAGATTCAAATTCCCTCATTCTTTAGACTCTGTATAATATATCCATGCGTGTACCTCATTTTATGTATTGATGCTCCTAAAATTTTGATTATTTTACCATGTCTTCTACCCTATGAGCTTTTTTGTTACCTGTTGTTCCCCTTTGTGCTGATGAAAAAACTGCATCATAAATGTTTAATTACCTTTTTATTATTAATAAAAATAATTTTTTTTAAGATTTTAAGATTAATAAAATATATATTATTTCCCATCAATCTATCATAATTGTTTTTTGAAAAAAACATGAATACAGCAATCAATTTTAAATTAATTTAAATTGAGTTATTTAATTAAAAATAATAAAAAAAGATTGATATATATGTATATATTATATAATATAAAAATATCTTCTTCTCATGAGGAAGTGACAAGTTTCTCTCATTTAATATATTAAATAAATATATTTTTAAATCTAAATATTTAATTTTTACATTTTTTTTGGCATTCCTTCTATTTAACCTATTTAATTATTTCAAAAGAATATGAAAAAAAATTAAATATTTAGATTAAATATATATATTTAATAATAAATTAAATGAGGGACACTTGTGTGTGTATATGTATTGATTAACACAAAATAAATTAATTTAACTACGCACAATGATGTTTTTACACTTACAACATGTTAAAAAGATTTTTTTTTTCAAAATAATTATATTATAATATTATTACTTATTATTATTTTTTTTTTCATAATATTGTTGTCAGATCTTGAAAATATGAAAATCAATTTTCTCATTTTCAAATGAAAATTGATAAAAGAGAAAACAGTACCAAACAGAGCCTTCTAAATTTGTTTATTTTTGTTTTCCCAATTTTGTGTCCTTAATAATTAATACTATTCGTAATGATAATTTGTTATCAATTTAAATAAGAAATAGTTGGATGCCATAATTATTACTAATTGGTAGCTGATCCACAAGTTCAGTCTATTGAATAGTTGTGTTTTTCTTTTTCAGTAATTTGGTGAGTTTTGGCAGGATGTGCATACTATATTGGAACTTAGCCTATAGGAAAATGGTTTTTAAATATATACTTCAATTAACTAACGGTTGAAAAACAAATATATTTCTGAGTGCTGTGATATATATAAAAACATGTATGATTACGCAAACCAGTTGAATTGTTTACAGTGGAAAACAGTGCTGACAGTATACAATTGAAGAAACATTAGGAAGATGGATGCATGATATTTATATTAGGTTCCATGTTCTTCAGAATCCTTTATATCTTCTTATTTGCAGTTACATTTCTTTACTTTTATTATCTACATCTAGCTAAATACTAATTAGGACAAAACTTTATTCACCATACATAGATGTAACTTTGCTTACATTACACATTTAGTAAAAAGGAAAAATTACAAGGCTCTGAAACTGCACTGACCCATAAAACCATTGCTTGTTTTCTCTCTCTCTCTCTCTCTGCCCCTTGAAGGAACACTGAGTGCTGATCAACATGGAAACATGCTCATTTTCTACTTGAATTACTGCTAGTAGTCTTTGTTCAATCAAGCTCACAATTTATCTCTTTCTGTTGTTTATGTTATGCAAGTTATTTGCTTTTCCATAAGTCTCATTTCTGAATATTGGCAGGGTTGGGAAGAGACAGTTGTCAAGCAGGAACAGTCTGATGAGAGCCAATCAGATATGAAAATTTCACTCCCTTCCATGCCGTCACTCTATATCATCTCATTTTTATGTCATGCGTGTGAAGAAATTCATAGAATTGGAGGTCATGTACTTGACAAATCAATTTTGCAAAAGTTTGCATCAAGACTATTGGAAAAGGTCTGCTGCTTGCCATTGGATTTATCTGTTCCCTTAGTAATCAATAAGTTTATTGTATTGCAAGAATTTTATTGTTGACGTTTCATCTTATGATGTGTTGCTAACTGATGTGCTTGGATTAGCCTCAAATGACAATTTAGTTGAATATTTTTCTGAATTATTTTTGCAAATGTAGAACTCATTCCACCGAATATTTCTCGTTCCTCTGCCTTGGCTATTGATTTAGGAGTACAAGAAGATTGACTATTTTTAGGTTAGAACTACCAAAAATTGAATTTTACGGTTTAAGGTTATAATAATTGGATTTTTGTATGATTATAAATTTGAATTTATTGGTACACGTGTAGGGTTCAGTAGGAGGGTTGGGTTGGTCAACCTCAACGTAGTTTCAAACTCTATAAAATCAGTTCATGTCTTCTAGATGCTTAAATGATCCCAAAGGACACATAAAAGCCAAAACTAACTTGACGCAAAGAATAGAATGTTGGGTTCTTACTCAGGCAAACCAGCTCATCCCTACTTATAGAGTTGTCTTAAATGGTGTGTAGTTTATTGTTAAGTGTGAAATGAACTTGTAAAGTATGAACTTGGATTTCTAGTAATTAGGGTAAACTATGATCTTTGTTGTTGTTATTGTTGGTGGTTTAGGTGTATGTAAGCACAAATTTTTAAAATTTGATTTGGTAGTGGCTGCATTGCTACTTCTCTTAGACTAAGTTCTTTCTTCATTGTCTTGTTCTTTGCCTGTAATACAGTATCCTTTATTTTTCTTATAAGGTCTCCTATGATTCTCTCTGCTCTTTCTAGCTCTTCTGTCTTTCTCTTTTTTCTGTGGCTACTGGAGAGCTTAATTATTAGTTGCCAATTCTTAACTTCAGTGAAGTTGATCTTTTCCGTCATCTTTCACCTTTTTAATCTTATTTTCCTATATTATCTCCATTCACTTGCTATACTTAAAACTGGCATCGTCATGTTTGATGTGTTTGAAACCACAACTCTGCCTGGTTGTTTTTTGGTCTGTTTGGAACATAATTCAATTGATGTGGTTTTGATAAGTTTCATGCTTTATAATATGTCATTATTTTTCTATTACTAATCTTAATAAGTTTGATTTTTTGCCTAATCATTTCATTAACATGTTGAATCTTCTTGAGAATGAAAGGTTTATATGTGATTATTCAACATAATAACTGATCTTTTCACTTTATATAATGATTAGAAGTGATTATTTTCACCTTTTATAATAATTAGAAGAAATTATGCATCTTGCTGAATTACTGGATGTGATTTTTTGCTTATTATTTTGAAAAACAAGGATGTAATGCAAGATTGCTATCTGTCCCCTTTCTGTAGTTTGGTTTTTGAATTTTCTTTCATTCTATGCTTTTACTGTGTTATCCCTTTAAGTTAGGGTATATGTGACTTATTAGCTCCAGTGTTTTAGTAGGTCTACTAAATTTCTTTGATAATGCTGATGATATATGCAGGTTACAGGCATTTACAAGGACTTCCTTTCTACTATAGAGGCACGTGGATCACAGGTGTCAGAGAAAGGAGTTCTGCAAGTTCTGTTAGACTTAAGATTTACTGCTGATGTTCTGTCCGGGGGTGAGTGCAATATGAATGAGGATCTATCCAAAACTCCGAAGGCAAAGTTTCCTTCCAGGCGGAAGCAGGATCAAAACCAGACCAAATCAGCTATTGGAGAGCTTGTTGATGGATTAATCAATCGTTATTCACAAAGATTGGATCCCATTGACTGGCTTACGTGGGTTTTTCTATCCATCTAGTCATAATAAATAGTGAAATATAATTATTATGCTACTTGCTAGAAGTTTATATATTTGTTATGATAATTACAGAAGGCATCAATAAGATCTTTTTTTCTCCAAGTTACGGTTTGATTCCCATTCATGACAGGCCTTAGTAGAAATTATATGAAATAGAGACAGAATTCACATTAGATTTTGCAGAACTACTTAGCTAAGATATCATAAAATTGAAGTACTTAATCTAATTCAAGTATTGACATTCCTGCATCCCTGGCCACTTTCTTTGTTTTACTTTAGAATTTTGTTTTGCTATCTTATTGTGTAATTGTGCAAGAATAAAATTCTTAATTCAACTGTATTCTAAATTCTATATATGAAAAACTATTTTTAATAAAGGCTGAACAGAGATTTTCTTTATATTTCTTAATTTAGTATTCCGATGTAGAATAAATATACTAATATAGAGTTATGTGTTTTTCTATCAGTTTTATTGAGGTTTAAATTAGATCATACGGTTCCTAAACTGTTTTCATTGTGCCTATTTCTAGACTCAATAGTGTGCATATTCAGTGGAAGAACTGCAAATAATAGAGGTATAGATTTCAATAAAGGAAATAGCGTGAATCCCCTTAATAGCACTGACCAAAAAATTAATGTGTTTTAACTTGCTCTCTAAGGCTTCTGTTTAATTGTGTTTCTGTAATCTATTGGTTTTTGAGTTATTGAATATTTTTTGAGAATTTCTTTCTTCTTCCCAACAACCTTGATTGGGTGTAGTAAAGTTGAGTATTTATTACTTCTAATTTATTTTGTATTATTCAAGGTATGAGCCATATCTCCGTGAAAATGAGCGACAAGCATACCTGCGGCATGCTGTCCTCTTTGGGTTCTTTGTGCAACTGAATCGGATGTACACCGACACTGTGCAGAAACTGCCTACTAATTCTGAGTCAAATATTATGAGATGTTCTACCGTGCCTCGTTTCAAATATCTTCCTATCAGGTTAGCCTTTAATAGTTCTTTTTGGTCAATCACTTCAATTTGCATCCATCATTATCTGTAAAGAAACTTTTTCTTTCCGAAAAGGATAATTCAGTAAAAGAAAACACTCTAACTACAGTGGACATCTTGTTAACTTTTTATCTTCTCTTATTAAAGAAACCCTCTCCTTAATTTCTCTCATAAACAAAATAGCTTTCTAATATTCACTTTTGAATTTCCAGTGCTCCAGCACTATCGTCAAGAGCAACAACTAAAACATCTATTCCAGCTGTTTCGGATGATATCTCTTCTAGAGGTTCCTGGAAAGCTTTTACGAATGGAGAACTTTCTCGGAAGATTGATTTTGATGACAGCTCAAGTTTCGGAGTAGCAACACCATTCTTAAAGTCTTTCATGCAGGTATATGTTTGTTTGAGTATCCTTGTCCTTCAAATTTAGGGGGATGTATTCATCTTTAGCTCAAACCCTGACTAGACAAAAGCTATTGCTAGGTGTCAGATCCTTGGAGTTCATTTATTTGTTCGATACATAATAATATGGAATTCCTTTATGTTGGGGAAATGTTATAGTGACATTTGTAGAGACGAACAATTTTGTTTACATGTAGAAGAAGTTGTATTAGGGGAAATCTGAAGAGGCAAAGATTTGGTGAATTAGAAACAGTTGAGTTGGATCAAGGCAGGGTTTAATTTGGTGATGTTATGAGAAGAAAGCTCAACATTGTTGTCATTGAAACTTTTTCTGAAGGGTATAAGCCGAGAAGCTATTGTAGGCTTGGTAAATTGAGGAATTATTTGGGTTTGAATCATGGTAATGGCATAGCTTGGTGATCTCATGAAAAAAAAATCTGATGTTGTTCATCGAAACTTTACCAAGTATCTCAAAAGTAAATCAGTGTTGCAACCCCCTCCAGAGAAAAATGATAATGGGTCCAAATAGAATAATGTAGAATTTGATTTATCATATCTTCCCAAGGATTCTGGTCTACAACCTCAAATTTCAGATTATAATCCAAATATTCAAGACCAAGTTTGTAGAAGGGTTATTATTAAGATAAGAGGGTATAAATTTCCTTATAAATATAGGAAAAGACATATGATATTCTCATTAGCATTAGCAATGAGAATATCATACAACTTCTATGGTAAATAAAAGTTATCAACAATTTTTTTAAAAAAAATTAAGTGAATCAAAACTTAAAGAGTTGTTTGGATTGATTATTCTTGTTACTTTTTATTATTATTCAATGGCACCCCTTGGAAGAAATTTCTGGCTTTGTCATTGGTATAGAATTATAGTGATATTTTGTTGTCCGCATACTGGGCATCTATGGAAATACAAGATTCTAATAATTGTTTACTTTTTATGGTCAGGTTGGCAGCAGATTTGGAGAGAGCACCCTAAAACTTGGATCCATATTAACAGATGGGCAAGTTGGCATATTCAAGGATAGATCAGCAACCATGTCATCTTTTGGTGACATTTTACCGGCACAAGCTGCGGGTCTTCTTTCTTCTTTCACTGCAACTAGATCAGATTCCACATGAAAACTTCCCAAATGTGCAGAGGATATGATGCAGTATGTGACACCCTTCTGTCCCCCTGGAGAAATGGACATGTAAATTTTAAAAGATACAAGTAAATTATGTTTCCATCATAAGGGAATGCAGGAAGGAAGAGGATAAAAGTTGAATTAGTGGGAACCAAGAGAAGGCAAAGTTGCAATTTGTATTCTGTAGAGACAACACAAATCATATCGAGTCACTGTAAAATGTGAATATGAGAGGAAGTTGGATTTATCTTTGGGTCGGAAGGTTTAATCGTTGGAAGATTGAGAAACAAAGAGTAGATGTAATGGTGTGGTGGATTATGATAAGTTGGCCAGTTGTTTCATTGGGGATTTCAGGTCATAATAAAATGATATTGGTTTGACCCCTGATGTAGTTGCTAGGTGGATGGAGACAATGGTTACAAGCTGTGGTGATTATGTTGTTACTGTTGGGGAATTCTTACAGAAGAGTTTTTGGTAAATAAGATGAGCAGGTATGCTGCTGTGTTTTCTCATAGTTAGATTGAGTTACATGTTAGAAGGTAGAAGGAAGATCCTATTGCTCTATTGTTTATTTTTTATCTGTTTCAATCGTCCTGTGTATTTTTTTTGTTTTGTTTTGGTTGGTGTATCCATTTTCATAAATTCTTGTTCAGTAGAAAAGGAGAGAGATAGAGGTTCAATTGTACAAGAAGAGAGCATAGGTATACACTTGTGCTTGGATGTTGAACTGATTAATTCCCTTTGTTGTGGGAGTATTACATATTTACATTATATATGAATAGATATCATATGCTAAATTACAGGTTACTATCATATCATATGACTCAATCAAGAATTGATATATGCTTTGAAAAAAGAGAGCTCCTCCAAGTTATGTAAATATGATGATAGAAAAAAGCAACCAAATTACAAAAAGGAGGAGATGATTGAGGATTGAAGGAGGGTTGGGTTGGTTGAATATGAAGGGGGACAAAAAGCACGTTATTAAGGAAGGAGAAGAGAAGAGGCAACAGGTGTTGGCTGAAATGTTGTTTTCATTCACTTTTTCTCTCTCTTTTGTGGGAAAGTGTGCAAAAAGGCCAAACTTCAAGAAGGATAGTCAAGGAAGGGCAAAAGAATGAATGAATATAGTGATAAGGATTAGTCAAGTCATGCACATGCTTAAATTTATTAACACTAGGGAGAGAGGACTTGGGTACATATATACATATATACATATCACATATGACATATGGAGTCAGAACACTCAGCTCAGATTTGCATGGTCTTGGCACTGTCCCATTAATGCTATTGCAGCACCATTGCTATTTCTGCTATCCAATTCAAATTTTTCTCTCTCTTTCTAAATTAATTGAATTCTAAATATATTTTCAAGTGGGTTTTCATTGGTATGGGGATTTTAACTTAGAGGTGGGGTCTTTTATATATATATATATATATATATATATATTTAAATGCTTATTTCATCACTCACTTTGTATTATACATATATTAGTATAGTATCATTAGAATCCAGGAACCATTAAAGATTTAATTTGAAAATCACTTTAAATTTTGAAAACAGTTCTTACATTAAAATCAACTAAAAAGCTGTTCCTAACTTTTAGTACGACTATACCTATATAGGTATATTAGTCAAACCCTTTATTATAGATTTAAATTACCTATTAAAAAATGGTGTTTTAATATATTTTTAATCTATCAAATTGTGATACTATTTTTTTTACTGATGGTTTAAATTTTTAAAATATATAATGTTTCATAATTTTTATGTGAACCGATATTAAAATGATATAATATGATTTGATTTTGATAATAAGAATCGAGAAAGAAAGATCCCCGAAATAAATGCAGTGTAAAAGGGGAAAAAAGGAGGGCAATATTATGTTAGGGTTGTGGTAATGTGTGCAATTGTCGGGATATCCCCCTACCATTAAAACCGTCCTTTTCAATCTCAAGTCACTTCTCAATCTCACACTTAAACATGAATAATAATATATCTTTATTTACTTCATTACCATTTACAAATACCATTCTCTCATCAACCAACCCTACCCCTCTACCCCCACCTACCACATTACCCTCCTCGTAGGATTTTCGAATAAACAAAAAAATAATAATAATAATAAGTTCTTCCACTCAAGAAAGTAAAATTCCGAATTTTCGGATATATCCAGGATATTATAGTATCGGTTGGTTATATTGTAAAATTTTTAAAAATTGTTGGACTTTTGCTTTTAATTCAAGAGAAGAACTTGGGTGCATCCGATGCACCATGCATCTCCTAACATGATATTGTCATATCAGTAAAATTAAAAGATTTTGCTGATGTGGCAACATCTGGGTGGAAGATGTATGGTACATCATGCTGCACCTAAGATTTAGTCCTAATTCAATTTATTTTTTTTTATTTATTTTTTTTTACAAAAACTTTAGGATAAAATAAACCAATTAATAATACATCAAATAAACGACATTTAATCGATAAATTAATATGACAATATAAGATTGGTTCGGTTGTAAAACCCTTCACAATTTATGTAATATTGTAATACTTCAAAAAAAAAAAATCAATAAATTAAATATTGCAGCCTCCACAACTAGGAACGGAGGTATATAAAATCTCAGACTAGCTTTTTCAAAAAAAAAAAAAATAATGATTTTGCTTTTTTATTTTCTAATAACATATATAATACAAATAAAAGACAATTACAATATTAATATTGCTTGATAATTCATAAAAATATTCTAGTTTATAATTTAATTTAATTGAGATAATCTTAATGGATTTATTAGAGTTATATATTCAATATTTTATTGAGACTCAAAAACATTAAAGTTTCATTTTCCTCTCCATTTTCTGTTCTTCCTTAGATAAATTAATGAAACAAATCTTGAATTCTTTACTTCGTTTGCTTGTCCGAACAAGTATTTAAGTTTATTTTGCTTGCTATTTTTTTTCCCTTTAGGTTTGCTTTAAAAAACTTTGTACTACCGCTCAGTATGGCTTGGGTAAAATAATTATGATAATTTAGTATGATAATGTCCTACGATTCGAGTCTCTACACTGTAGATGGTATATTAAAAAAAAAAAAAAAAAAAAAAAAAAACCTATAGTTAATTTAGCCCACCTAGACCATAAGTCTTGGCTTCGCCCCTGTCCACAACTACCATAATATGGTACGTTGGAACCTAATAACCCTGTTTCTGAATCCTCAAATGAACCATGTTCACTATCCATGCTCATTAAGGAGAAAGTCATAATCAACAATTTCTCGTTAATTTGAGACATTCCTCTCTTTTGCCTACCATCACAACTATCAAAAGTTTTTCATGTTACCTTACAAAGAGATATAACTTTTACAGAGATGTTTTTGTTTTAGATTAAATTTAATAGACACTATTTTAATAATAGTTGTGATAGTCTGTGAAAAGCTGTAATGATTGGTGAAAGGGTGCATAATACTCTATAAATTGGATCATGTGCACCGACTTGCAAAATCATAAGAAACATAACCACTTTACTTGAAAATTGCTCTGTATCCTCCTTATTCTTCTCATCTAATTTCTTTAATTTTATTCATTATTTTTCTTGCATGAATTTACCAATATTATGTTAAACTGTAGTAACATAATATTGTCTCTTAGCGGGTTTGTTATTAATAGTGTTCGTGGTTTAAATTATTAGTGTACAATGATATTAAACAATTGAGGCTTCATTGTATCTTGGAGGCATATTTGCATAACCTGATGCATCACTTAGTTGGTTGGGGGTAAATAGTGTCTTAAAGAAAGTGACTTCTGTAATGTGCCTTGAAGCCCACATTTTATATTACTACAGTGATTTTTATTTTCTACAAACAACAATTTGGTTCAAATAATTTCACAGTGATAGCAAACTTCAACAGATAAAGGTACGCAATTTCATATTTGAAACATCAATTTTCTAACAATCTTAAGACACTATTTTTTGCTACTACAATGGCACATACAAATTCTCTACGAGAGTCGATGTGGACTTTGTAAAATTGGACCGTTTTGATGGTGACAATTTTATTCGTTGGCAAAAGAAGTTGCATTTTCTCCTATCAACATTGAATGTGGTATATGTATTGACAACACTAAAGCCAGTCGAACATGATGATGAAACCATGGCACAGATTCGTCAGCGTCGCAAGTGGGAGCAAGATGATTATATCTGCAAGGGTCACATTTGCAATGCAATGTCCGATGCTCCTTTCGACCAATATCATAACGTGGCTATTGCAAAAGAAATTTGGGACTCTCTCGAGGCAAAGTATATGGTAGAAGATGATACAAGTAAGAAATTCTTAGCCTCCAATTTTTTTTATTATAAAATGGTAGATAACAGATGTGTGGTTGAACAATTTCATGAAATCAGACACATTTTAAATCAGTTTAGCCAACACAAAATGAATATGGATGAATCTGTTATTGTTTTTGCTATTATTGGTAAATTATCTCCCTCTTGAAAAGACTACAAAAGAAGTCTTAAACACAAAAAAGAGGATGTTGCTCTGGAAGAGTTGGGCCAACACCTCCGTATAGAGGATGAATATAGAATTAATTATGTTGATGAGCAATTCAATTCATCCTCTAAGGTTCATATGGTGGAGGAAGGGAAAGAGGCTAAGCAGGTCCCTCAACACTCCAAGGATAAGAAGAGAAAATTTGAATCAAAGAAGAATCAAAGTTCTAAAAAGAAGGGTTCATGCCACCACTGTGGCAAGCATGGCCACTTCAAGGGAGAATGGCATCTTCTCAAGAAGAAAAATAAGGAAAATACCTCAAATTTTATGGCCATGATATCCGAGATCAATGCTTTCGAGGATGATACTGCATAGTGTATAGATTCAGGCGCTACAAGACATGTTTGCAAGGATCAAAGCCTTTTTACTACTTATGAAAAAGTAGAGGATGAAAATATACTCTACATAGGTAATTCCTCAATTGCTACTATTAAAGGAAAAGGCAATGTGCAGATAGAGTTTACTTCTAGGAAGATCTAGACTCACACTTATGTATGTCATGTTCTTAAAGTTAGAAAGAATCTTGTGTCTGGAAGCCTTTTGAACAAACATAGTTTCAAACTTGTATTTGAGTCAGATAATTTTGTATTGACTAAAGAAGGAGTGTTTGTAGGGAAAGGATACTTGTATGAAGGCATGTTCAAGCAAAATGTTATTAATAAAATAAGTTCTTCTTCTGCTTATGTGATTGACTCATGTACATTGTCTCTATGGCATAATCGTTTAGGCCATGTTAACACTAAACGATTATGTGACATGTCTAGTTTAAATTTGATTCCAAGGTTTAATAATGACATGCAGGAAAAATGTAAAGTATGTGCACAAACCAAGATCACTAAAACACCATTTCCTAAAATTGATAGAACATCTACTTTATTGCAATTAATACTTAGTGATGTATGTGATATGTATAGCAACCCTACTTAAGGAGGAAAGAAGTATTTTGCAACTTTCACTGATGATTACTCTAAGTATTGTTATGTGTATTTGCTGTGTTCTAGAGATGAAGTCTTAAATAAATTTAAAATTTATAAGACTGAAGTAGAGAATACAAATGATGTTAAGATTAAAACTCTTAGAAGTGATAAAGGAGGTGATTATCAATTTCTTGATTTTTGTGAAAATGTTGGTATTGTGCATGAAACATCTACTGTATACACACCATAACAAAATGGTGAAGCAGAGAGAGAATAGGACACTCATTGAGATGGTTAATGCAATGCTCACTAACTGTGGTTTAAGTAAAGGTTTCCGGGGAGAAGCCTTGTTAACTGCATGTCATATTTTAAATGGAGTGCCTAATAAGAAAATAAAAATTACGCCATATAAACTTTGGAAGAAAAGAAAGCCTAATATTTCTTATCTTAGAATTTAGGGTTGTAGAGCCATTGTTAGACTTCCATAACCTAAGATAAAGAAATTAGGAAGAAAAGGTGTAGAATGCATATTCATAGGTTATGCAAAACACGGTAAGTCATATAGGTTTTTAGTCATTGAACCTAATAATTCTATTGATATGAATACTGTTATAGAATTTAGAGATGCAATATTTTATGAAACTAGATTCACTGCTATACCTAATAATGTAAATTCTAATAAACTTGTAGAGACAGTGAAAATTTCAAAACGAACTGTCATAGAGGATCCTCCTGAAATACGGAGAAGCAAAAGAGTAAAGAAAGAAAAATCCTTTGGTCTAGACTTCATTATATATTTAGTTGAAGGAAATAGAGATGTACATGTAAGGTAAACTGAGATTTTGCCAGCAATTGATTCAGATCCCCTCACTTTTGAGGAAGCAATGAATTCACAAGATATTGCCTTTTGGAAAGAGGCTATCAATGATGAAATGGAATCTATCATGGGAAATAAAACTTGGAAATTAGTTGACCTACCGCTTGGGTCTAAACAAATTGGTTGTAAATGGATCTTCAAAAAGAAAATGAAGGTTGATAGGACTATTGATAAGTTCAAGGCAAGATTAGTAGTAAATGGCTTTACTCAAAAGGAAGGCCTAGTATTTTGATACATATGCACACATTGCGAGAACTGCTACTATCAGAACTTTGATTGCATTTGCATCAATTTATAGTCTTGGAATATATCAAATGGATGTAAAAACCGCTTTCCTCACTAGAGAATTGGATGAGGAAATTTATATGAGGCAACCTGATGGGTTTGTAATGCCTGGACAAGAACATAAGATTTGTAAACTTGTCAAATCTTTGTATGGCCTTAAACAAACTTTGAAGCAATGGCATGGAAAATTCGATAAAGTTATTATTTCAAATGGTTTCCGAATTCATGAATCTGACAAATGTGTATACAGTAGATTCAACGGAAACAAAGGTGTAATTATATGTCTTTATGTTGATGACATGTTAATATTTGAAACTGATGGTGTGAGCATTGAACTTACAAAATCACTATTGTCATCAAACTTTGACATGAAAGACATGGGGCTTGCTGATGTGATTTTGGGTATAAAAATCATAAGAAAGGATGATGGCTTAATACTAACCCAATCACATTATATTGAGAAAATATTGAAGAAGTTTAATCATTTCGATAGCAAGCCAGTATCAATGCCATATGATCCAAACATAAGGCATACCCTAACACTGGGAGAGCAATATCACAATTAGAATATGCTCGTGTCATAGGGTGTCTTATGTATGCAATGACATGTACTAGGCCTGATATTGCCTTCGCTGTAGGAAAGCTAAGTAGGTATACCGATAATCCTAGTCAATTACACCGGCATGCAGTGTATAGGATTTTGAAGTATTTGAAGTATATTACTGACTACGGTATACATTATTCCAGATATCCTTCAGTTTTGGAAGGATTTACTGATGCTAGTTGGATCACTGATAAACACGATCATACATCCACAAGTGGATGGATTTTTACTCTTGGTGGATGAGCAATCTCTTAGGGTTCCAAAAAGAAAACTTGTATAGCAGATTCAACCATGGCTGATGAGTTTATTGCATTGGCATCATGTAGCAAAAAGGCAAAATGGTTAAGGAATTTAATAATAGAAGTTCCATTGTGGCCAAAGCTAATGCCTCCAATATCTATCCGCTGTGATAGTGAGGCAACTTTGTCAAAGCATATAGCCAAATATACAATGGCAAGTCTAGGCATATTGGTCTAAGACATAGTTATGTAAAACAGTTGCTTACAAATAGTGTAATCACCATTGATTTTGACAGATTAAGTCAAAATCTGGCAGATCCTCTTACAAAAGGACTCACAAGGGATTTGGTATCTAAAACTTCAAGGGGGATGGGATTGAAGTCAGCATTTAAATATCACCAATAATGGAAACTCAACCCAACACTTGAAACATCAAGATCTTGGGTTCAATTAGCAAAGTACATCATATGCTGTGATTGCAAGCACTATAAAATTTATATATGCGTCATAGAGGTAAAAGTGTTTGGTACCTGTATGTACTAGGAAGGATAAGCTTTTTAAGCTTTTAATAAACTTATAACAGATTTATGTTGGGATATTTTTACATGGACATTTCTGATAACGTCTACCTATATGAGCGTCGGGGATGGTGTCGTCATCTATGTAATTTGGCTGATTACTAAAGCGTTCATGAAAATCCAAGATATAGACACAAGGTCTTTACACGCGTCAGCAATTTTGAACACTTGAGATATTGAAAGATTATGTGAGAGACATATCCGGTTAGTCAAATAAGGTTGCTGGTTCAAAGCTTGCCTACCATGCCACCTTAACTAACTTTGACATGTTTCGCTAGGTGAAAGGTTCAATCGAAAGACACATTCATCTATGCATAAAATTTCCAAGCCCGTGCAAGACAATTTCAAATTTATTTAGAAAATGGTGGAGGATTGTTAGAGAATTTTCAAATTAAATTTAAATGGAAATGATACAACTTTTCAAAGTGGTGTTGATTGTATGAACATATACAACCTTACATAAAGATGTAACTTTACAGAAATGTTTTTTTGTTAGATTAAATTTAACAGACACTATTTTAATAATAGTTGTAATGGTCTGTGAAAAGCTGTAATGATTGGTGAAAGGGTGCATAACACTCTATAAATTGGACCATGTACACCACTTGCAAAATCATTAGAAACATAACCACTTTACTTGAAAATTGCTCTATATCCTCCTTATTCTTCTCATCTAATTTCTTTAATTTTATTCATTATTTTTCTTGCATAAAATTACCAATACTCTGTTAAACTACAGTAACAGAATATTGTCTCTTGGCGGGTTTGTTATCAATAGTGTTCGTGGTTTAAATTATTAGTGCACAACGATATTAAACAATTGAGGTTTCATTGTATCTTGGAAGCACATTTGCACGACATGGTGCATCATTCAGTTGGGGGAAAATAATGTCTTAAGGAAAGCGACTTCTGTAACGTGCCTTGAAGCCCACATTTTATATTACTACAGTGATTTTTGTTTTCTACAGACAATAATTTGGTTTAAATAATTTTACAGTGACAGCGAACTTCAACAGATAAAGGTACACAATTTCATATTTGAAGCATCAATTTTCTAACAATATATATAATGAAAACTCCAATTATACTACAGGAATGTTATACATATGATATGCCCTGGAATGCTTATTGCAATTTGCAACCATAAATTCAAATAGAGCGTTGATAGGTTTTTGTAACATATAATAGTACAATTGTAGCTATGTCGTCGTCTACCTTGAAGATGGAATAATGATGAGCATATATGTAGGTGATGCCGTGATGGGTCGGCTGACATACATTAATGGAATCTATTTGGTTCAGACTAAACTGATGAAAGTGAAGGTAAAACTTAATTATATTTGACCTTTTTGGTTTATAGATTTGGGATTCTAATTGTGTGGGAGTTTAAGGTGGTTGGGTTGAGTCATGACTCATGATAGTGTGGTCAACCTGCAAACCTAATTTCATCAACCATAGTATACACAACTAGTAATCATTGCCTGTAAATATATATAAACATATTAAATGAATAGTAGCTGTTTCAAATTGAAGAATAGGTAATGGATCCAATCGCATTCTAATTAGTAATTACAAAGAAGAGACTCATGTATGTTCTTGACATACATGGATGTGCATGCATGGTTGTTCATAAGCAGTAGTAGCAGTGAAAAGGGGTGTAGATGACTGGCGAAGCCATTAAAGGCAAAGCCATCATTGCAAAAGTACGTCATCATTGTCATGCAATATTGCAATGTTTTTGACTAAAAAAGTTTTTGAATCACAAAAAGTTAATAATAATAGTAGAGAGAGAGCAGCAGCAGCCAGCAGGTTGGAAATGGAAATGGGAATATTATTATATATACGTAGACATGTAGTACGTGTAGGTATATATGGTTTTGCTCATAAGTCGTCCATATATGTTAATTAATTTGTGTGATTGCATTGGATTTTGAGTATTAAATGCCTTTGTTGTCTATTAAATGTAAATTCATTCATATTTCCTCTGCAACGGCCCTTTCATGCTTCTTCCTCATCTCTGCACACTCCCCTCTCTATCTTCATTAATTTTCCACCCACCTCCTCACTACTTTTTGTCTTGTTTCACTTTGTCTCTCTGTGTCCTTCCTCATTGACATTGATCATGGTATGTAACCCTAACCCTAGCTACTATTCTTTCTTTCATTTCTAATGGCACTTGGACACGAACCAATCCCAACTTTTAACCCATTGAGTTTCTCTCACAAAGTTATTAGTTCCGGTCCTTGAGAACAATAGAATGTATAACTAGAGTAATACTAAAAATTAGCTCATAAAAAGAACTCAGATGATGTACCAAGTGATTTATCTATTTAATACATGAGTAATATTATACAATCTAAAAAATTAACCTAAAAATTCGACCCAAATGATGTGGCAAATGAATGACAATGAATTGTCATTAACACACAAATTATGGGGTGATACAGTAAATGATATGACAAAGATAAATCAATTGCCACATCATTTGGGTTGGTTTTTGGATTAAATCTTTAGGCTAACTAGCATTAGGGTAACATATTAGTTCATGATTTGTATGACGATGACAATTCACTTATCACATCATTTGGATTGATTTTTTGGATTGTATAGTATTCCTCTAATTAGAATGGGAAATTGAAACGGTAAAAAACTGTATAATAAATTGCTATTTGAATCAATTATAATTGAGCACAAGGATACCCCATTATACAGTTCGTTTTAACCCAGCTATATAGGTACTTTTTGAGATGAGGTATTTATGTATGTAATATATGTTTGGAGATCGACTTGGAGTAATCAATCTGCTGAATTTGATAGACACTATCGTTTTCTTTCAACTTAATTAGGGTATCAATTTTGGAAGACTGAATTAATAGCTAGTAAATGAATTGATTTAGATGTTATAATTGGTGAAGGAATAAATAGCACAAAGTTTTTCTTAAACGATCTATTTGGAGAATACCAAAGCATGGATTGACAGTGATGATATTGAGTATTGACCAGCACCCAAGACAAAGTAATTACTCAACTCTAGCTAGCAGCTGTCTTGATCATTATCATACCTAGCTATATGTCTTGGGGTTACCATGTATAAATTAATAAATTAAAACATGCAAATTGCAATATATGGTTCAAATTGAAAAAAATGTGGTTAACTGTTTTGAAACAAAAGTTGGAAGACAGAGAAGTCCAGCTGCCTGCCTGTCAATGGCACATTTTATGAGGCAAAATCCCCTACCAGCACCAACAACAAATAGTGATATATAGATATATACTATTGTAATTCTGCATGGAAGACTAAACTAGTCTTAATTATTTTTATGCAAAAGACGACAAGATGATATAGTCAATATATATGATGAAAAAAACAAAAAGCCTAATTAAGAGACATCTCATGAATCATGAATCATGATCAAGATCAAGTAGATATAACAAAATTGTCTATATAGTAGTAATAAGGGCATTTATATATATATATATATATATATATATGTCTCTCATTCATCTCTCTCTCTCTTTAATTCTCTAAATAGTAGTAGATCATATCCTTTCCAGCGAGTTTCATGATAATCATACCCTGCACATCAAAATTCAAAACCAACAAATTATATAAATAAATGGAAAATACAATTATATTTATTTACATGTTAGGGTTATTGAAAGTTGTGGTGGTGTAAAACAATGTGATTGCATATATTACGCAACCGTGCGCATTGCAGAGACTGCATCATGAGAAAGAAAAAAGAAAATGGGATTAGGACACTGACTTGCACAGTTTTTCAACTGTGTTGGTCATATATCCGGACAATACTTCACAGCTAATTTCTACTCCATTTGGTCAACATTACTGCCAATTGTCTATCCAATATTTTCTCATTAGCACCATTAACCCCATTGTAATTAACCTACTAATTCTTATCTTCAAAATTCAAACCCTAGTTTTCAGCAATAGGACAAAACATGTCCCATAAGATATATAACAACTAGTTTTATGCAGGTAATTTGATCATATTAAAAACAATCATGCAATCATAGAGAGTTTAATTTCTTAACAATGATCATATCTTGATATACATATTTTTTTAATGAGTATAGCTACTGGAATCAGAAATTTTTTTAGACTAAATTAACATTCTTTACCATCGAGCCAAGTTGGGCGGGCGGTGGTAACGATATCTCGATTTTATTTCCTTTCATGGGGATCTCAAAATATGCAAAATATATGGTATATTGACTTTATATATAATTTTTTAAGAGTGAAATGAAAATTGATTTTATTAAAAATAAATAAATAAATAAAAATAAAAATAAAAACTGATTTACCTTTGAATGAATGATGAAATGGGTGTTAACTTATGAGAACCCTAATCCTAAGAAGGATTAATCTTGCAGCGGTGGTCGTCAGCAGCAGCAGCCGCCCTAGGTTGCTGGAACTGGCTCAATTGCCCGAGACTAGCTGATACATTCATGGCTAGAAGGCTCGCATCATAATTGTTGCCACCATCAAAGCTCCTTAGCATCTGATGTTGTTGTTGATTATGATGATGAAGATGATCCCTCGGAAAAAACTGGTGATGGAAGTACTGTTGATCACGTGTACCACCACCACCACCACCACCCGCGGCACCACCAATCAGATTGATCCCCATGTTAATGTTTTGATGGTGGGTGGTGGTGTTGTTTGCAGCAGCCGCAGCTGCCGCAATGAGGCCAGCATGTCCAGTGATTCCCAAGTTTTGATACTTAGAGAGCTCGGACTTGGCGCAGCTGAGATCTCGTTGGAGCTGGCGGAGGCGCTGTTGGAGGAAAGAAATGACTCCAACGCAGCCATAGACGGGGTCTCGGAGACGCATTTCAGCCTCGTAAGCGAGGGAATTGACGGCGTCTTCCCTCTGTGAGGGCTGCAACTCATTGAGGAGTTTGGTGACGTTACTTGCACCGAACACTTTGTGTACGTTAGCGAATTTCTGGGGCTGGTCCGGCGGGAAATATGGAGCGAACACGCACTCCGGTTGACACTTCCTCCTCAAGAATTTACAGGCCGCGCATGGTGAGGTTGATGATGATGCCATCTTTATCTCCTCTCTATCTATCTTAATTTTCTGCTATATTCAAATAAATCATTAATCATTATCATAAGAAAATGTAAATGAAGAGGGCCACTTTGTAATTATTGCTTGAACATGAAATGAAATGGAAAAAAAAAAAAAAAAAAAATGGTTGATGATAAAGATACCGCCAAGGAGAGGACAGAAAAAATACAAAGGCGGCGCTGGTGCTGTTGCAATGGCTGATTTTAGGGTTTGGAGATGGAATTTATTTATAGCAAATGTAAAGAAGCATATATATAAATATATATATATATATGGATGTGTATATATTGTAGAGAGAAAGAAATATATATATATATGGTTGGATCATAATTCATATATTATAAAATCTGAAAATATTCACGTGTGTATGAAATGAAGCATGAAATAGGAAAGATTACCAGTCACAGGATCTGCTCTATAATTACTGGTAATTTCTTCTGATTCTTTCTCTCAAATGGGTTTCTTTTCTTTTTTGAAAAACCAAAAAAGGAATCAAAATGAAATCTTTGATCTTTCTTACTCTTGGCTGCAGTACTGTAAGAGACCAAGTCTTTTAAAGGAAAAAAAGGATGCTCTACATATATAACGTGGTCAATTTATGTAAAGTAACTGCCTTTCAACCAAGGAAATTTAGAGATTTTTCTTGTAAAAAATTACAGGTAAAAACGAGGAGGGAGGGCAAGAAGAAGAAAAGAAGGTAGGTATACAGGTAAAAAAAAGAAGGATGAATTGGATCTCGTGAATATTTAGGAGTTCCTTCGTTTTGCTACCTTCTATGAACAGATCTTGCTTGAATTTCATGGACATAAATTTTTAATATATTCATCATTATTATTCCTGTAAAGACGAGACTTGTTATCTTGGGATGAACACTACTATATAATATATATTACATGTATCATGTATCATGTGATGTGAAGAATAAGCAATATAGTTTGAATGGAAAGATCATATGTTACTGAAAAAGAGAGAAGAGATGACTCTGACTGTTGGGGCGAATAATTTTCCCTTATTCTTTTTGTCTTGGAAGTGCAAAGTTTCATATAATATATAAAAATGAAAAAAGAAAAAAAAGAAAAAGAGAAAAAAAAAAGAAAGAGAGATGAAACTGAAAGGGAAATAGTGGAAACTGGGGGTGTGGCCTCCTCGATTTTGTGAGTCAAACCTTTTTCTTCTTTGAAGCCTTTTCAATTCACACTACCTCTTTGTTGTCTTCTACTTTGTTGATCTTCCAGTAGTTTTGTTCGAGTGATTTGGTCTTTATGGGTATATTGGATTCAATTCATGCAAAAAAGAGGTGTCTAACAGTTCGCCGGAGAAAAAATGGCATGGAACATGCATATAAAGATGATGGTGAGTAGCAGCAGCTTAAGTTTAGCACTTGCTGTTGATATATGTATATATATGAATATATTTGTGATAGTGAGAGAAAAAGAAAAAGAGAGAGAGAGAGAGAGTTTTGTTGTTGGTGTTGGTGGATGGGTTGAGAGGTAAAACCGGCGGACAAGGAGAAAATCCCCCCAAGAGAAGGGCCTAAGGAGACGGGGAGAAAACCAACAAGAAGACAGAACAAAGGCTGAGTGAATGTGATTGTGTGTGTGACTTGTGAGAGAGATGATATATGAAAATATGATATATGATCATCAACACTACAATTATTATTATTATAATCATGTCAAATTATAATTATCATCACTCGTTTTAATTTGAAAGAGGAGAGTAACTAGTAGTGTTGTTGTTGTTTAGCTAGATCGACGTTGGTGTTTGTCTATATGTTATTACTATTATTATTATTACTAGTCATCAGACCTCCTCTGCACAGATTTGGAGCATGTTGTGTTCTTTTGACAAGACCTTTCCTCCTTCTCTCTCTCTCTCTCTTTCTTTTTAGAGTTTTATTAGGCTTTCAGGTTCTGCATCTGTCCCACCTCTTAAACAATTTCAATTTCCTCTATTTTAACAATTACAAAACTCATTTAATGCTTTCCTTTCTTCTCCTAATCATTATTCATATATGTAACTTACATTATCCATTCTTTATATCATCCATCTCTCTATATAACATATGCTTGACAAGTTAACTAATTTTGGTATCTACAAATATAACTCTCACCACCAAAAAAAAATATATATATATATATATATTTAACAGGACCCACCATAATATGCTATATTTCTATTCTCATTACTTGATTGTGAAAGTAAATAGTATTTTCCCAATCATATATTGGTATGAAAGGAAAGTGGGAATAATTAAACATATAATTGCATGATTGATCTTAATTATGATTCCATTCCATCCAAAATTATCTTCATAATTACTTGATAAGACATCTATTCCTAGATTTAGAAAAAAATAAATAAATAAAGGTACATATTCTATCTAAACTTATAACATTTAAAGATTGATCCCTAACTTTTTTTTCTTTTTTCTTTTTTACTTCTACTACAGTATTAATAGATATAACAAATTGATATATTTTATTGAATTTAATAATAAAAAAATAATCAAATGGTTTTTTTTTTTTTTTTTTTTTTGGATTTGGATCATTTCTTCACCTTATTTTGTCATCACCTTGTCCTCATCTAAATCAATAGGTCTTGATTAATTCTATTTTTGGTAGAGTGAAAACATAAAAATTAATAGAAATAATTAAGACAATTAACTTGCTATATTAGACATGTGGCACTAGATTATGGAGGTGATCATGACAATTAAGGTGAGAAGAGGATCCATATCTTTTTTTCTTTTCTTTTTTATCATATTTAACATGATTTTTTTATGTCATTTTTTATATTTGGAGTAATAAAGTTTAAAAATAAATTCTTCCTCCCAAAGCGAAGAGAACCAAATAAGAATTTACTATTTGACTACTCACAAAATCTCAAATTGAGGAAAAATTCTATTAAGGGCTAGTTTATTGGTTTTTGAGAAGTTAAAATCAATTTATTTTATAATTTTGCCATAAAATAATGTTTGGTAAAGTTTCCAAAAAGTAATTAATTGAAAATTTAACAAGTTTTGACAATGATTTTAAGAGATGGGTGAAAGATTACTTTTTAAAAGTAATTACGGAATAATGTATTTCATCATTTAATAAATATTTTAAAATATCATTATTATCTTTATAAAATCAAGTTAAAATCATTTATATATCGTATTTCATTATCAAATTAAATATTGATTTGATTTATAAAATCTTTTATTGTTTTTATGGAATTTTTTTTCTAATTTAAATATTCTACTTAAATAGATTTGATATATATAATTAAGGGTACGGATATTGACACCCATAAATATGATAAGCACACCCATATTTATAAGTACACCCATGTCTAAAATTTAAAATTAAAACATTACTAGAAACATCATTCTTAATGCCAATAGTACCCTTATTTAAATGAATATTTTTATTTTTATATAATTTATTTATAAACTCTCATAAGTTATTTATACACCTAAATTACAAATGCACAACTCCTACACAAATTTAACATAAACTAACAGATTTTCCTCCATCAAAACCGGATAAAGAACATAATTTTTTATTTTTTTAGGACATCAATAAAGATTTAAGTATTTCACTTATCATATTACACTTAACTGGAATGATAGATCATGAAACCTTAAAGATTTGCCCTTGTAATCCTACAAATTCTGGTTTAAGTAGTCTCAAAAGTGGTAATGTTCATAGCAACAGTGATTTACAGCAGCACTGAAAGTCTTTTGATATGGGGATCATAAAGGCATATATAAAGTTTTGTCCCTACTCTATTAGAAGGATTCAAAACATATCACTTCAACAAAATTTAATCTTGAAAACTTTACTGGTATTGCTGTCACCCGACCACCAGTAGATGCCACGTAAAGTGTGTCATGGACCTCATAATAAGAATTAGGGGTGTACGTTTTCGGTTTGGTTTGGGTTGAAGCTCAATATCAAACCAAACCAATATTGATCGGTTTGGTTTGGTTATATTTCAACCCAAACTAAACCAATATGATTTTTCAAACTGATTCAAACCAAACCAACAAAGATCAGGTTGTTTGGATTGGTTTATCAGTTTAGATTTGAACTCAAAAATCATTTTTTGTTATTGGTATTATATTATAAAAAATATTTAAATAAAAAATTATAACATAAAATATTAATTATATATATACATGTATATACACTCTAATTAAAGACATGCTTGACAACATTTATACTTTTGAAACCCTAATAAATCAATTAATCAAAAGAATTGTATTAAAACAAATAAATAAATTATAACAGCTTAAAGTAATCGGTAAAAGTTATAAAAACCTGGACTGACTAAAAAAACGTAGGTGGATTTTATATTTTTAGTTTTACTTTCTAAAAAATGTGGTTTAGTTTGGGTTGGTGAATTATTTCACTCAACCCAAACCGAACCATCTTTAATCGATTTGTCAAAAAGACAACCCGGATCACCCATTTTTTATATTTGTAATCGAACCAACCCAAACTTTATGGGTTGGGTTGGTCGGTTTGGTTCGGTTTGGCGGTTTTTTGTACACCCCTAATAAGAATGACAGAATACAAGCTGCAAGAAAAGAAATAGAATTATGGTTTAATTAGGGTTTTTTTTTTTAAAAAAAAAAAAGTGATATAGTTAAAGATATGAGTGTAATTAATGGGTGTAAATAATATATATATATTTTAATTAAACTAATTTGTCCTTATTGGTATATTACTATTGAGATATTTTTGTAATTAAAATTTTTATAAAATATATGGATGTGTTTAACATTTTTATAGGTGTCAATATCGGCTCCCTGATGACCACAAAAAATAATAACTAATTAAGCAGCCTCCCTCCTACTATATAACACCAAGTCCAACAATATTACATATCGACATATAGTAGAGTACGTTTGTGCCTTTACAAGATGGCAAGATGAAAAGCGTATTTTTACGTTAGACATATCACCTCAAAAAGGCACAAAGCGTATATAGATACTTCAACTTTGTGATTGCTAGCTATATATATTTATTTGAAATGTAAGATATATATATTTGCATCAACATCGATCTACATCTCTTGATTGAACTAGTTGCATGTGTAAAGTCTTCAAGTAAATTAATTCAGTCTCTTGTGGAGCTTTTTCCAAGCTGACGGGAACCATTCCGATCTCGTTTCGTCTCCTGTACCTGTATGTTATGTACATGATAAAATACAAATACAAATAAAATGAGTTTAATGAAATGATCATGTTGGTATAAACATGTATAAATGATCAAATTAAGTAGAGAGTAGAGACATACCATAATATGGTTGTCTAATGAAGTCCTGGACATCATCTTATTTGGAGTAGTTACTGCAGAGACAGAACCTCGAGACTTTGGTCTTGCTGTTATTGTTGATGATTCTCTATCTGATTTTGATCTAGCATTCATTAACTTGTCTACCATCCTACTCCCCAAAAATTGTGTTCCAATGCTATTACTATTTCTAATTGCTATACTAGTTTTCCCAGCCTGAATCTGAATCTGATCCTCGGTAGTAGATTTTCGACCCCTGGTGACACTTGGTGAACATGATTGTCTCCTTGTAGCAGAAGTCGACCGATTGATATGATCAGCAGCACTACTATTAGGAGCAGCTGTTGGTCGGCCTCTTGTAGCAGAAGTTGAACGACTGATATCAGTCATGAGATTAGGAGGTGTCTCGTTTGAAAATCCTGGAATTATTAATGTTGATGACCTTGTACTAGAAGGTGACACCCCCCTGCTTCTGCCTTTTGTGTTTGTAACTATATTGCTGCTGCTGCTGTTTTTGCTAATGTTTGAACTGAGGAAATCCATGTGGACTACTCTGCTGGTGTTGCCAATCACATTTGTTGGTTTTGTATTATTTTTTGGGTTGTTTGAAGTGGATGATACTGTTGGTTTGTTTTTGTTGTTGTTGGTTTGGGTAATTAGTGAATTCTGAGTTGGGGTTACATATCTCATTGTTGGTTTTGGTTTTGGTTTTGGGGATTTTGGTCTTCCATTAATATTGCTTTTGCTTGCTCCCTTTGTCCCCGAATCGCTTCCAAACTGGTTTGCAGTAGAAGATCAATCAATTCATTATATATTAATAGAATATATGTGGATTAATTAGAGTAGACTAATGAATTAGCATAATATATAATATATAATTACCCTTGATCTTGAAAGAGGCTGGAGAATGGGAATGTCACGTTGAATGATGAGGCGGTCTGCAGGGGCATTTGCTTCCATTTCTAAAGATGGAAATAAAGGAGTAGCTGGTGGTGTCTTTAACCTGAACGTACATATATCAACATCAATACTCACGTACACTTTTCATCAATTAAATTCTAATCTCAATTAACTAACTATATTGATCAAACTAGTTAAATTAATAATTACCAATCATAATCATTTTTGTCATTTTCAGCAAAGAATTCATGTCCAGGGCCTTTCCTTCCAGATGCCATTCTATAGAGTGCAAAATTTCCTGTAATTTTTACAACATGATATCATTATATTAAAATGCATCAAGACTCAAGAGAGACTGTCTATATACATGTATGAATTATTAAGTATATATACCTGCCGCAGGATTTGGTTCAAAGTCATCAGAAACAGGTTGAAGAAGGCTTGACATGCGATCTTTTTCACGTCTATGCAAATCTCTGAACAAAACAAGATCCTGATCATCTCTCTCACTCACTGCCTTCGCGGGGAATTTTCTGCCCTTAATCATTGTATGCACTTGCAAACTAATGTGATATTGCAGGCAAACTAATGTTCAAGTAGTAGTATATGAATAATAAGGAACTGTGGCCGGCAAATGAGTCATGAGATTCCTTTAAAGTTCAAACAACACACCATTTGGCGTCGTTTAATTCATGTCATGCACACTTAGGACAAGAATCACAGTTTCAAGTTGTTGATAACTTTTATGCCACACCATGTCACCATCTGGGCTTACTATAACTCAAAATGGCCCAACGTAACAAATGAGCCCCTTTTTTTACTAGCTGGGTTTAGCTAATTGAATATTTCTGAGAAGAAATATTCGGAGCTCATTATCAAATATCAACTACTCTGTCATAATTATAAGGACCAAGGATCGGCTAATAATCATGGATATTATTGAAAATGAATGAAAAAAAATATATTTTAGTGATCTACTGAGTTGAACAAATAAGGTTTTGTTCTAACAATGAGTTGAGCTTTTTCAATTCATCCTTTTCTTTTAAGACAATTTTTCAATTCCTCTTTAAGTCCATAAGAATTGCCGATCTATCGAACACAAATTGAGGTTCACATTTAATTATACCACTTGTAATGTGGCAATTCGAACTTAAGATTGAGGTTCACATTTAATTATACCACTTGTAATGTGGCAATTCGAACTTAAGATAAGTGCATTTAATTATAAATTACTAATACATGTTTAATTCATCACTTTTTTTTTTTTTTTTTAATATAACACTATTATATAAATTTGGGATTTGTTTTAAAAAGGGGAAGACTCGAACCCGCAATCTCGTGATGCAAGTGTGAGAGATTTACCATCGAACCAACCTCATCTCGTCAATCCATCACTCATTTTAGAGCAACTCCAACCAACACACCAAAAACACAAAATCCTTATCTTTTTTTTTTATTTTTTTTATTATAAATGTCACATCAGTCTTTTTTTATTTTTTAAAAGTACTAATTTAACCCTTCCATACTTAATTATAACAATATGTATTCCAAAAAATATACCGTTGGAAAGATCTCATTCAAATCTTTAAACTGTCCCTCACATCAACACCATGAGGTTGTGAGTTTGAGTCTCTCCCCTCCCCAAACCCTGAATTATTGAAATATTAAAAAAAAAAAATCAAAACTTAATTTAGTGCAATTAAATACATAACATAAATAAACTCTAAAATAAAGCAAATTTTAACATAGCTTAACAATAAAAAGACTCGATAAATTAGTTGGAAAAATATTAATGTGAAAATTTTAATTGAAATAATTATGTGAAAATTATTTGGATAATGATATAGAACAAGTGGTTGATTCATTCATCATGAAGAGAGAACATCCTAAATTCAAGGGCAATTGAATTTTCAATCCTACTAGTCTGGGCGTTGGAGTCGGAATGACGTGAAACTTTTACAGTTGAAGCATTTCGGCGATATCTTCAATACTCACTAGCTTTGCTTGTGAGGCATAAACGTTTTTAGCCAAATTCTTTCGTTTAAGCCCTGAAAAGTCCGTTTTTGCCATTTTAGGAAAGTTTCGTTTTTGCTAAAAGTTGAGTTTTACAAATCGGAATCGACTTTCATCAATTTCTATTTGCTTAAAATCTTTATTAGTTTAATTTCCGCAATTATCTCAATTTTTCCATTTTTGGTAATTTTTTGTATTTAGTCACATTTCTTGTCCAACAAGGATTATGGTTAGGGTTTTTCGCTTTAAATATGCTTGAAAGCCTTTTGGCTGATTTATTAAATTCAATAATATTTCAGACTTTTCTTTGAGATTTTCTCTCGTTTTCTAGTGGATTCCAGAGTTTATCTAGAATATTGACGTTAGTCGTATTCTTTGTGTGTTTTCAGCTGTGTCAATTGGTATCAGGGTCTGGTTTTGCTGTTCTCGATGACAACTAATGGAGCAGGATACGAAACCCTATTGGCGATGACCGTGGGGTAGAGGCCTTGTGGGCGGCGGTGTAGGAAACACGACAACAAGTTGCGCAGATTCGTGACATGCTTGTTAGGACGAACCTCAACGCTAACAACAGGCCACCCTAATAGGACACGTGCCGAGAGATTTGCTTGAGGCCAACCTGCTGACAGGAGACGTAATCAACCACCTCATAATCAACCTGATAGTGAAGATGATTCGGAAGACGGAGATGACGAGGGGTATGATGCAGTACAACCGGCTAGGCGACAGAGAAAGCATGATGATTACCGGTTAAAGGCAGAGCTTCCAAGTTTCAATGGGAACCTATGTATAAAGGACTTTCTTGATTGGGTTACAAAAGTGGAACAGTTCTTTGAGATGATGGAGATACTTGAGAAAAATATGGTGAGATTCATGTCCTTCAAATTGAAAGGAAGGGTTGTAGTATGGTGAGACCAATTACAGAAAAACCAGCAGCGACATGGAAAGGCACTTGTCAAAACGTGGCGTAGAATGAAGCAGCTTATGATAGGTAGGTTTCTGCCACCAGATTATGAACAGTATTTATTCCAATTGTTTTAGAATTGTTCGTAGGGCTCCAAATCGGCGTTTGATTACACATCAAAATTTTCTAGGCTTTTAAAGCGAAATAATCTGAATAACATTGAGGGGTAGCGCGTAGCTAGATATATGAATGGGTTAAAACCGTCACTTTGAGATAAGATCGGTTTGCAAGTAATTTGGACCGTGGAAGAAGCTCATAACCTAGCGTTAAAGGCCGAATTGTTGGAACGCAAGAGTGGAACTTCGGGGTTTCAGAGAAACAATCCAGGATCTTCGTTTGCAAACAGGGATAAGGGTGTTCAACCATAAAGTCTATCAAGACAGCCTATGAGTGCTACGAGAGAAAAGGGTAGCAGCAACAATCAAATAGCAGCCCCAGCCAACAGAAACGTACCAAGAAATCCAAATCTGAATCCCTACGCTCGACCTACACTAGGAACCTGTTACAGATGTATGAAGCCTGGACACCATTCGAATACATATCTTGATCGCCCTAAGCCAATGAACTGGGTGGAGGAAGGTGAGATGCTCAAGATGTAGATGAAGAAGGTGATTTGTATGAGGGAGCAGAATTCACAGAAAAGGATGGAGAGCAGGTCAATTGTGTGGTGCAACGTTTATTGTACGCCCCAAAACAAGAGGATTCTAGTTAGTGTAATAACATATTTCAGGTTTGATGTACAGTCAGACAAAAAGTTTATGACTTGATTGTGGACAGTGGGAGTTGTGAGAACTTCGTTGCAAGGAGATTGGTGGAACACTTGAAATTGCCAATTAAGAAGCACCCAAGTCCGTAGACTATTGGTTAGATCAAAAAGGGACCAACTGTAAAGGTAACTGAAATTTGTCGTGTTCCTATTTCTATTGGCAAAATATATAAGGATGATGTAATATGTGATGTGGTTGATATGAATGCTAGTCATGTGTTGTTGGGTCGGTCGTGGCAGTATGATGTTGATATTACTTATAAAGGTCGTGATAACACTTACTTGTTTACTTAGGGATCGCACAAAATTGCTATTGCTCCCTCCAAGAGTAAGACAACACCTGTGGAAGTAGAGAAGCAATCTTTTCTAATCGTGACCAGATCCAACACAGAGTTTGTGACAGATGTTGAGGGTGCACAGGAAGTTTATGCTTTGGTGGTTAAGGCTCTTATGGTAGAAGAGGAGGATACACCGACAGTAACAATTTCAGAGAAAATCGAGCAATTGATGGAACAATTCAGAGACATTACTTCGGAGGATTTGCCAAACAGATTACCCCCCTTAAGAGATATTCAGCACCATATAAACCTTATACTAGGGGCGAGTTTGCCAAATCTACTGCATTATCGGATGAGTCCGAAGGAGAATGAAATTCTGTAGGAGAAAGTTGAAGAGCTGTTGCAGAAGAGTTTCATATGTGAAAGCATGAGTGTGTGTGTGGTTCCTGCATTATTGACGTCGAAGAAAGATGGGAGTTGGTGTATGTGTGTGGATAGTCGAGCTATCAACAAAATAACCGTCAAGTACCGATTCCTAATTCCCCGCCTAGATGACATGTTAGATCAACTTGAGGGTTCGAAGCTATTTTCAAAAATTGATCTGCGCAGTGGATATCATCAGATTCAGGTCAGACCTAGGGATGAGTGGAAGACAGCATTCAAGAGCAAGGATGGGTTGTATGAGTGGCTGGTCAAGCCGTTCGGATTGTCAAACGCACCCAGTACTTTTATGCAAGTGATGAATCAAGTATTGAGGCCTTTTGTGGGAAAATTCGTTGTTGTTTATTTTGACGGTATTCTTATCTATAGTAGGACTGAGGAAGAACATGTGGAGCAGTTGTGAGAAGTTTTGTCAGTTTTATAGGAAAATCAACTGTTTTTTAACATGAAGAAGTGCAGTTTCATGCGAACAGTTTATTGTTCTTGGGTTATGTGGTGAGTTCAGAAAGGATACATGTGGATGAAGAGAAGGTCCGAGCTATTCGAAAATGGTCTGTGTCAAAAATTGTGAGTGAAGTGCGGAGTTTCCATGGGTTAGCCACCTTCTACTACTGATTTATTCAGAATTTTAGCACTGTCATGGCGCCAGTAACATAATGCATGAAAAATGGCCGATTTCAGTAGGGAGAAGAGGCAGAGGTGAGCTTTGCATTGATCAAGGAAAAATTATGCACCGCACCAGTATTGGCCCTACTGAGCTTTGAGAAATTTTTTTAAGTTGAGTGTGATGCAAGTGGCGTAGGAATTGGGGTTGTGTTATCTCAAGAAAAAAGGCCAGTAGCCTTCTTTAGTGAGAAATTTAGTGAAGCTTGCCAGAAGTGGAATACTTATAATTAGGAGTTCTATGCAGTGATCCGAGCCTTAAAGCACTAGAAGCACTACCTAGTACAGAGAGAGTTCGTATTGTACACCGATCATCAAGCTTTGAAGTTCATTAATAGCCAGAAACATTTAGATAACATGCATGTCAGGTGGGCCACTTTCCTTCAAAATTTTCCTTTTGCTATTCGACATAAGTTAGGTGTTTTGAACCGAGTTGTTGATGCACTGAGCCGTCGTGCCAACCTACTGGTGACACTGACTCATGAAATCGTGAGATTCGAATGTCTGAAGGAGTTGTATAAGGAGGATGAAGACTTCAAAGAAATCTGGGCAAAGTGTATTGAGAAACAACCTGTCAGTGATTTTCCATGAGAATGATGGGTATTTGTTTTGTGGTAACCGTTTGTGTATTCCTAGGATGTCTCTAAGGGAGAAGTTAATATGTGACCTGCATGGAGGAGGATTGAGTGGGCACTTGGGTCGGGACAAGACAGTGGCTAGCTTGGAGGAGCGAGATTTCTAGCCGCAGTTGAAACGAGATGTGGGAAATTTTGTGCAGAGGTGTTATATTTGCCAGGTGTCCAAAAGTCAGTTACAAAATACTGGTCTTTATATGCCTTTACCTATTCCTAACAATATTTGGGAGGATTTGTCAATGGATTTTGTGTTGGGACTACCTCGTACCCAACAAGGAGTAGATTCGGTTTTTGTGGTGGTTGACAGGTTTTCAAAAATGGCTCACTTCATCCCTTGTCGAAAGACCTCAGATGCTTCACACATAGCTCGATTATTTTTCAGAGAAGTGGTCCAACTACATGGGGTGCCACAGTCAATTACATCCAATCGTGACACGAAGTTCCTTAGTCATTTTTGGGTGACCTTGTGGAAGATGTTTAAAACTTCTCTGAACCGTAGCACTACGGCACACCCACATACTGATGGGTAAATAGAGGTGAAGAATAGGACTTTGGGAAATCTGGTTCACAGCATTTGTGGAGACAAACCGAAATAGCGGGATCATGCATTACCGCAAGCTAAGTTTGCCTACAACAGTGTTGTTCATAGTGCTACCGGGAAAACCCCTTTCGCTATGATATACATGTCTCCACCAAGACATAATGTGGACTTAGTTCGTATGCTAAAAGGGCTGGGATTTAGTGTTGCTGCAGAAAACATGGCCACACAAGCTCAAGCCATGCATGAAGAAGTGCGATAGAAGCTGGAAGAGACTAATGCAAAGTATAAAGCAGTCGCAGACAAGCGCATGTGTCGCAAGGTGTTTGAGGAAGGAGATCCAGTGATGGTTTTCTTGTGTAAAGAGAGGTTTCCAGTGGGAACTTACAACACATTGAAGCCCAAGAAATATGGTCCGTATCAGATTTTGAAGAAAATAAATGATAATGCCTATGTGATCAACCTACCTAAAACCATGGGAATTTCCAAGACTTTCAATGTTGCAGTACCATGCGGAGGAGTCACTCTATCCTGAACCTAACTCGAGGTCGAGTTCTTTCCATGTATAGGGGACTGATGTAGAACAAGTGGCTAATTCATTCATGATGAAGAGAGAACATCCTAAATTCAAGGGCAATTGAATTTTCAATCCTACTAATCCGAGCGTCGGAGTCGGAATGACGTGAAACTTTCACGGTTGAAGCGTTCCGGCGATATCTTCAATAGTCACTAGCTTTGCTTGTGGGGCATAACCTTTTTTAGTCGAATTACTTCGTTTAGGCTCTGAAAAGTCCGTTTTTGCCGTTTTAGAAAAGTTTCGTTTTTGCTATAAGTTGAGTTTTACAAATCAAAATTGACTTCCGTCAATTCCTGTTTGCTTAGAATCTTTAGTAGTTTTAATTTCCGCAATTATCTCAATTTTTCCATTTTTGGTAATTTTTCGTAATTAGTCTCGTTTATTGTCCAACAAGGATTAGGGTTAAAGTTTTTCGCTTTAAATATGCTTGTAAGCCTTTTGGCCGATTTATTCAATTATTCAATAATATTTCAGACTTTTCTTTGAGAGTTTCTCTCGCTTTCTGATGGATTCCAGAGTTTATCTAGAATATTGTCGTTAGTCGTATTCTTTGTATGTTTTCCGCTGTGTCAGATAAATAAGTTCAATAATATTCGGTCTAGTAATTATTTTATATTTTTGACATTATACAAGTAATCATTTAAGAATAATATTGTTCTGCCAAAAAAATTAATTATTATTGTATAAGTTAACTAATAAAAATTAATTAGTATTTTATAAATATGTATTTAAAAAATATTCTTTAAAGATTTTTTTTTATTCTTTAATATATAAATATATTGGAGTAGAAAAAAAATTGGCGTACAAAAGATACTCTTTAACACCAAATTTGTTATACCCAAAACATTCTAATTTTATTATTTTAGTCCCATCCGAACCTAGCTAGTTTGGTCTACGTAAGAAGGCCAGTTGTCCAAATCACAAAAGATACATTAATTCAAAAAGTAAACTCAGTCTTATCATTATTGTTAGCAAATCCTTATATAAAAATTTGAGAAGATAACAAAGATAATATTAGTAATTAACGTAGATAGCAACTAACAAGTGATTAGATTGAATATAATCTTACCGTTAAATAATCAACATTTATCGATTTATTCACATCTAAATACAAACAAACTTTTACGGTAAAATCTCTCTAAATTAATATTCTTGGGATTATAACTTGAGTATTAATTTAAAAGGGTTATTAATTTGAAAGATTTTATATTGTAAAGTGTTATTTTATCTTTAAAAACGTGTGATGTCGGTTTTCTTGTTTAGAAAAGGTTCCTTTTTAGGATTCCTTGTTTAATCGGTTTTTTTTTTCAAAGAATTTTTTTTTTTTTCAATATTCCTTATTTTGTTAAGAAAATTTTCAAATTCCTTTTGAGAATGTTTTAATTTTTTTTATTTTTTATTTTTTTATGAGTATTACAAGTTACAATTATTATAATATGACTGCCGAGACCTGCCAAGATAAGATAATATATGTGCTACACCCAGTGACGGATCCATAAATTTTAACCAGGTGGAGTACTCGAATAGAATAGCAATTATATAAAAAATACTAAAAAATTAAGATCAAAATAATTAAAATGAGTATTTTTATTAAACAAATTTGAGTTTTTTTTTTTTTTCTTTTTTTTATTTTTTTTATTTTATAGATAAAGAAAAATTCATTGTATAACGAAGTTTATGGTATAAAATAAAACAAAAGATCGCTTACTCAATATGAACTAAATAATCTTATATTTAAAAAATAATAATAAGAACGAGAAACACAATATTAATAAATAAATAATAAGGAGAAAAATAACATAAATTACAATCTAATTTTATAATATGAAATTTTATTTTATACTTATTATTAATTCACTTTAGATTTATATAAAATAATTGATTAATAAATATTACTAGATATGTTTTTGAATTTTTTATTCTTCTAATTATTGGTAAATTATTGATTTATTGATTCTAAATAATTAAAACTATAAAATAAAGACAAATATTAAGGATAAAATAAAATGATTCATAATAATAGATTAACTATATCATACAATAAATTAAAATTTTGAGATTTAGGATTTATTGATGGGATGTGTTAGGTATGTCAAACTAAAATTATTAGAAATAATAAAAATTTAAAATAATAATATATAATTTAATATTAAATTAAATTAAATTAAGTAATGATAAATTGAGTGTAGTTAAGAGGTTTGAAAAGAAAGAGTGAATTGTTTTATTTTAGAAAAAAATGAAAATTTGAGAAATGAATTAGAAAATATGGTAAAATAAAAATGATATAAAAAATTGTTAAAATTAAACTAGATGAAGGGACTTGAACCACCACCATCAATGTGGTTGGGACTTGGGAGTAATTCAACCAGATGTGCTAGCAAGTTACACCGTCAAAAATATGTTAATTATTACACACATATAACAAATTTTTTTTTTTTCTTTTTAAAAAAAATTTGAGGTGGTGCACGAGCCCCACCCAATCTAAACATAAGTCCGCCCTTGGCTACACCAAGAACCTTTTAGTTACAATAAGAAGATAATTACAATAACTTCTTGAGGACAATTCAAAATATAAATGATGTAGTCAAAAATATCAAACATGGTAGTCTTGTACAACCTAGCATCTTGAAGTACTTTTCTAGATCTTGAATATCGTGTAACATATTTTGTGCTTATAAAATTATTAATTTATGCGACAGTAGGGACTGAAATTTTACACTACATTTCAAAATGAAATTATTAATTATTACGATATAAAGATTTATTAATTTTTTACACCGGTTCGAATCGAAACCCAATTTTTATTTAAAAATAAAATAAAAATTAGAGATGTTATTAATTTATATGAGATCAATTCACAGGGGTGGTTTACTTGTTTTTACTTTTTAATGCAATACTAGGTTTGGCCGCTTGCACAATGGACGCGTGCTTGGTTTTATGTTTGTAAATAATTGATCCAGTGTGCTCCTCACACTTAAACCGACCGTGAATTCAAATCTTTTCTTCTATCCCAAATCCTAAATTATATGTAACTGTTAAAAATGGACTATTATTATTTTTTTTTATAAATAATTTTCAAATATGATAATATTATATATATAAATTAAAATTGTAAGTATAATTACTATAAAAACGAAAACTTATTGTAAAAGAATTAATTTAATTCAATCATATTAAAGTCACTCTAACCTAAACTTGCTATTAAAAAACGGTATTTGAATTGTTTTTCATTCCCGGTTAGTATACACTCCCACATGCGGTATGCCACTACAAAACTACAACTCTTTCAAATTAAAACATTTTTAACTTAAGAGTTGATAGTCATTTACACCATTTTAATAAAAATGAATTACAAATTTACAACATTAATTAAAAAGAATTAATAAAGCATGTAAATTTTTATCTAAGTTATATAATCAAAACAGTTACAATATAATATATATAATATACCACAATATTAAAAGTTATAATAGACAATCAAACCGGTCTATAATGAAAGAATTTTGACAACACCGCATTTGTATGAGGAACGAGGAGAAGAGAGAGATTTTGGTGATGGTTTTTATACGAGGGTAGTCAAATTAAACTTTTGTATGTAATAAAAAATGAAAGTTTAATTTTTTAGGAGATCACTTTTGACTTTTATTTTTATTTATTTATTTATTTATTATTTTTATTAACAACATATAGAGTTTTAACTATTAATAATTATATTATAAGTAATTTTTTTTTTTTTTTTGTCATATAGGGTATATGGGTAATTTATCAAAAACATGGTTATAAAGATGAAACTTCTATACATGGCTAACCACAAATGTCTAGGGGATATTTATAATTTTTTATTTTTTTTTCTTTATATACTTTGTAAAAATTTGTACAAACAAATTGCGTCATCATCTCCATCATCATACCGCGTGCTGACTTTTTAGTTGATGCTTAAATCTGAACGATCGAATTCATTTATTTTCTTTCTTTTAATTGTTTAATTATAATTTATAAATTAAAATTGACTTGTAGAATTAGCTATCTTCCTCAATCTGACTAATTGAATTGGACATCCCTCCGTCTGTGGTGCGGTCAAATTACTTGAATAGCCTTTTTATACATGTGAAATTGCAAAATGGCAAGGCTAAATTTGACTTCTTATAATAAAATAAAAACAAATAGAAGCAACTTGTACACAGTTGTGCAAAAATGGACCAGTGATGCTCATTTTGCATACAAAACATTACATTTACTTACTTTAATTAAAACATCTAGAATATGTAATTAATTAGTTGTATTTATATATACAAAAGACGGACTGGGACATGGGTTTATTTATTTAATAAACTAATTAATTAGTTAGTTAGTTAGTGTGTTTGTGTGTGTGAAAATAAATATAACATAAACATTGTCCGATTAACATATATATATATAGTGATTTAGTGGTGCATGCCGTTGATTAATTACGTGTATTGATTGTGCTCTAACTCTTCTAGCTGTAATTAGCCCATCGAAATATGAAAGCGAACCTTATAGATCTAGTCAATCACCTAATATTAATGATGCAATCAAAGATAAATATATAACAAAATCATGCAAAGTGTTATTTATTAGCCTAAACATGTGCTTCCATTTCTTAGAAAATAATAATACAACTGACTAATTAATTGAATCAATTATTGAAAATGAATTTATTGTTTGAATGGAAACTCTACATTCAAACACACACAGGTTACGATTACCATCCAACGTGGTTTGGTGGTAGCGTTGTACATAGTAGGGAGGGTGTGTGATGGATTAGATTTATTGAATTTTCTATAATCTAAAATTCGATTTAATTCTATCAAAGAAATTACAATATGATCCGATCCAATTTTAAAGCATAATCTGATCCGTTGAATTTTAGAATTTAGGATTGGATCTGCACACCCGTTATTTGATAATTGTGTCCATCACTAAAATAGCTGGCTACTAGTTTATGAGCAGGACCAGTAAAACCTTCCATTCACAACAACACAACAAAAACATATTATAAAACCTAAACATGCTCATTTTTTAAAGCCAAAAATGTCTCTCTCATCAAGTCAACTCTTCTCTTTCTCTCTCTCTGGACTTACATAAACCTATAGAACAACAATATCAGTGGAAACACCAAACATTCCTATCTTGCCTTGCCTTGCCTTGCCTTGTCTTGCCCAGAAAGTCTTGTACTGAAAAATAAAAAATGCATGGAGGGAATCACTGGGGTGGCTCATTCGAGATGGTGAACAACGGCGATCATCGTCATAACGGTCACGATCACGACGCGACCACGACAGATGATGAGAAAAGCCGTAACATGGATCAATGGGACAGAGCCTCCCTCCACCACTCACAGTCACAACGTTACCAACATCTAGACCAGACCCAACAGAGCTGGCTGCTGGGGCCTCCTGAACCCAAGAAGAAAAAATACGTCGACTTGGGGTGTGTAGTCTGCAGCCGCAAGGCATTGAAGTGGTCCTTATGGTCTTTTCTCATTGCTTTTCTAGTGATTGCACTCCCCATCATCATCGTCAAGACTATTCCAAAGCACAAATCTCGTCCTCCGCCTCCAGATAATTACACGATTGCCCTCCACAAGGCCCTCCTCTTCTTCAATGCCCAGAAATGTACGTAACTCACTCTTTCTATATAATTATTTATTTTGATAAATTAAAATTGGTAGATATATTTTCAAATATGATCATGATTATCATCTTATACGTAAGTTTTGATTTGTTGAATTGTTGTTGTGTGAATTTGGTTGGTTCTTGTTCTAGATATGATATGATGCTTCTCGCCATTTACGCGGCTGACTTGACTTGCAATATTGTTTTAGTCGACTAATTCTCAATCTAAACTATTGACTCCGTGTACCATGTGCCTTCTTTTTCTTCTTCTCCTTACTAAAACTAGTCTAGAATCTAATTATGTGGACCCCACATACTCCTTTTCTTAATTTCTTTTTGGGTTAATTACACTAACTTATCTTTAATTTATTAAATCTAACAAGATTTTAAAAAGATACCCAAAATAATGCAAACACCCCCTGCCATCAAGTCAATCCGTTAACTTTAACGGTTGACTAACCGTGACAATTGGAAACCCAAATATACCCTTACCACATCTCTTAAACATAAAATATTTTTTTAATTAAAATTGAAAAGTCAATTTTTTTTTTTAATAAAAACAAGATATTCTACTCTTGGTGGAGCTCAACTGCCGAGGGAAACAAAATTGATGATCTCCTACTTATTAGAGGAGATCTTTGACGATCTCAGAGATCGATCTTCTATAGTTCGTAGAGAAAGCTCCGATACGAATCGAGAATGTTTCCGTAAGCGGTCGATATATTATCTTTTGATTATTATTATTTTTTAAATTTTAATTAAAAAATATTTATGTTTGAGATAATGTGGCAGTAGTATATTTGGTTTTCTATAGATCAAGGTTAGTCAACCGTTAAAGTTAATGGATTGACTTGATAACAAAGGGTGTTTGTGTTGATTTAGGGAATGTTTTTAAAATTTTGCTAGATTCAATAAAGTAGGGGTAAATTAGTGCAATTAACCCTTTCTTTTTCAATGGAACTAGATTACTTTGATCGGCATTCTGGTTTAGTAAATCCACCATAAACCCTTTTTTTCTTTTTCTTTTTTTTCTTTTTTGAACTATTATATGTTTCAGGTTTATGTGAGGGGTACGACCCGACCTGAATTTTTTTTTTTTTTTTTAATATATATATAAAATATATTAAGGGAGGGGACATACTCGAACTAACAACCTCATTATATAGGTGTGAGAGGCAAACCACTATACTAACCTCCGGCGGTGTCCCATCTCAAAAAAATTGTAAAATTTTATGCACAAAAGTTTATAAAATTATGAAATTGTATTTATAGTTTAAAATTTTTTTATTTTTTATTTTTTTATTTTGGCCCTCTAAAATTTTTTATTTTTGTATTTCTGGTTCCACCACCTGCCAACCTCATATTGTCTTACCGACAACTTCTCAAATATATATGTGAAGAGCTTACCACTGAACCAACCTCATTTTCTCGAAACACTCTAAAGTTATATGACGACATCAATTGTGTAGAAAATATTCACTACATCGAATGTGTTTTCTAAAAAATGTATAGGATCAAGTTTCAAATTGGAAAGCCGGAAAGGTAGTCCGTAGTGACATGTGAATTTAGGATAACAAATGGGTAGTGGACCGGAGCTGATTTCCAATATATTGTTTATTTACTACATGAACAATCACGTCTGCGACTAATTAGGATTTAGGTTGTTGGAATTTCTCTCTCGGATCATGTCATCAATATAATTGAAGTAATTAAATCCACACTCCTACGTCATGTCATCATTTTTTATTTCTTAATTAGGCCGGCTATATACGAATAATATTTTATTAATTAACTTCCATGAACTTTTATGATTACTTTTCCGTTCACTTCCGTGGTAAGGTTTGAGACTCTCACTTTTATCTCTTAAATCGTAAGTAAGTTAATGTTGAATAGAGTTGTATAATAAAATGGTGCATGCCATATGCAGCTGGGAAATTGCCAAAGAACAATGGGATAAATTGGAGAGGAGATTCAGGACTGAATGATGGAAATACAACAAGTGATGTAAAGGGAGGACTAGTAGGAGGATATTACGATGCTGGTGACAACACAAAGTTCAACTTTCCAATGTCATTTGCTATGACTATGCTTAGTTGGAGTCTCATTGAATATGATCACAAGTACAAAGCCATTGGTGAATACAACCATGCCAAAGACCTCATCAAATGGGGCACTGATTATTTGCTTTTGACTTTCAATTCCTCTGCTACCAAGATCAACCAAATTCATGCCCAGGTACCTACCTATTTTCATTAATCACACTTTTACCATGATCGAGTCCTCTCACGTGATTATATATGTGTTTGACTGTTATAGGTTGGTGGATCTCAAAATGGTTCTTCAGTACCAGATGATCATTACTGTTGGGAAAGACCGGAAGACATGGACTATACGCGACAAGTCCAAACTGTATCTTCAGGGCCTGATCTTGCCGGAGAAATGGCTGCAGCTCTTGCGGCAGCCTCCATTGTATTTAGAGACAATACTGCTTACTCTAAAAAGCTCATCAAAGGTGCTAAAACTGTGTTTGCTTTTGCAAGGGATGGCGGCAAAAGAACGCGATATAGTCGAGGGAATCTTTTTATCGAACCATATTATAACTCGTCCGGGTATTTTGATGAGTACATGTGGGGTTCTGCTTGGTTGTACTACGCCACAGGAAATGTTTCGTACATTACATTAGCAACCAACCGTGGCTTGTCTAAAAATTCCAGGGCATTTTCCATGATTCCTGATCAGCTTGCGCTTAGTTGGGACAACAAGTTACCAGCAGCAATGCTGTTGTTGACAAGATTCAGGATTTTCTTGAATCCAGGGTACCCGTATGAGGAAATGTTGCGGATGTACCATAACACGACTACTCTTACTATGTGTGCTTATATGAAACAGTATGGTGTCTTCAACTGGACTCGAGGTAATGATCTCAGATGATGCATTTTTATGATACACAACAAATAAGTACTAATTAAATGTGTTTTGTTCGTATAGGGGGAATGATTCAACTGAACCACGGAAGACCACAGCCTCTGCAGTATGTTTCAAATGCTGCTTTTTTAGCATCTCTGTTTGTTGACTATATGAATGCCACCGGTGTTCCAGGAATCTATTGTGGTGCCGATTTCATAAAGTTGGATAAGATTAAGAGTTTCGCAACCTCACAGGTATATATATATATATATATATTCTCAAAACTGTTAAGTAGAACTCAATATATTCATTGAATCCAAACTAATCAATCATGTTTGTTTTGTTACTACACAGATGGACTATATACTTGGTAAAAACCCCATGAAAATGAGCTATGTGGTTGGATTTGGGAACAAGTTCCCAAGACATGTGCATCACAGAGGTGCATCAATGCCACGCGACAAGATAAAGTACTCGTGCACAGGCGGATTCAAGTGGCGCGACACCCGCAACCCCAATCCTAATAACATTACAGGAGCCATGGTTGGGGGACCTGATCGGTTTGACCAGTTCCGCGATTTGCGCTCTAATTATAGCTACACGGAGCCAACTTTAGCAGGGAATGCAGGACTGGTTGCTGCACTTGTATCCTTGACAAGCAGTGGAGGCCTTGGCATTGATAAAAACAACATGTTTTCAGCGGTTCCACCACTCTACCCACAGAGCTCTCCACCCCCACCGCCATGGAGGCCTTGAATTAATGCAGCTACAATTATTTTTCCCTTTTCTGCCACTATTGTTTGTACAAAAACATTTTGATGTGTTCATTTATGTAAGAAAGTGAGAGGACTATGAAATAAATTATCATATACACATACTTAGTTGTTTGTTTGCTCAACAATCTGATATAGCAATTGAATTGCATACCAGGCCCCTGATTAAGCTAAACAAAGAACAAGAGATGAACTAATTTGCTACTTTATGGAATATCTATCTAGGCATGATGTGCAGTTGCAATAATATTTCCAAGATCATATAAGTTTGTTCACATGGTTAGACAGAAAATAGTGCATCAAAGTCATATTTCATCAATATTGTTGTTGATTTTGGGCACATGGTCAAAGATCATTGGAGTAAGATATTGTTGAAGATTTTGGATTCTCAACCAGTGCTTCATTTGTAAAGCCAGACTGGTTCCACCAGGCTTCATTTAACATATTAAAAAAAAGTTGCAGCTGCAAATTGCAATCATGTCATGAAGAACAAGCAAGGGAAGTGATAGACTTCAATATTGCAGAACTCAGTACTTGTCAAGTGTCTAGGCTTTAGTTACACAGGCAGCTTAGCAGCAAAGGCAATCTCACCTTTTCTTGTCAACTCTACTTTTTTTTTTTTTTTTTTTTTTTTTTAATGAATAGAATATCCATCTCTATTCTCTCCTCACTCTCTTTCTTTAGATCTGTTCAAGACTGCAAGTCAACTCTCTTTTTTATCTCTCACTGGAATTATATATGTTTTATGAGACATCAATGCTTGGCTACAAGTACATGAACCAAAAACACACAAGAGAAAAGGTCATTAAGTTTTGAACCTTGACATCCATCTTTGTGTTCTTGAAAAAAAGGAGCTAACTAGTCTTGTATTTGCAAACTAAAATGTATGGAAGAAATCACTGGACATTATGTTGGTATATTGCTATTGCTTTTCTGCTAAATGCATCACTTCCCATAACTATTGCCAAGGAGACATTGCCTGACACTTACACTCTTGCACTCCACAAGGCCCTCCTCTTCTTCAATGGACAGAAATGTAAGTCTCTTTTTCATTCACTTTATAGGTAGCCTTAATTTTAAATAAGTTTGTGTTGAAAAGTTATCAAATTCAAATGGTGCAGCTGGGAAACTGCCCAACAACAATGGGATACCCTGGAGAGGAGATTCAGGACTTGATGATGGAAATACAACAACAGATGTGAAGGGAGTACTGGTAGGAGGTTACTACGATGCTGGAGACAACGCAAAGTTCCATTTTCCAATGTCATATGCTATGACTATGCTAAGTTGGAGTCTCATTGAATACAATCACAAATACAAGGCCATTGGCGAATACGATCACATAAGAGAACTCATTAAATGGGGTACTGATTATTTGCTTCGGACCTTCAATTCCTCTGCCACCAAGATTTACCAAATTCATGCCCAGGTAACTTCCTTATAAAACTCCAAGGGTATTGTATTGTATTTGGTATTTTAAAATGTCCATTTGGTGTACATATATATATATATAGGTTGGTGGATCTTTGAATGATTATTTAGTACCAGACGATCATTATTGTTGGCAAAGACCAGAAGACATGGACTATCCAAGACCTGTCCAAACTATAGCTGCAGGGCCTGATCTTGCTGGAGAAATGGCTGCAGCTCTAGCAGCAGCCTCCATTGTATTTAGAGACAATACTGCTTACTCCAAAAAGCTCATCAAAGGTGCTCAAACTGTGTTTTCTTTTGCAAGGGATGTCAGCAGAAGAAGACGGTACAGTCAAGGGAATCCATATATTGGATTAATTTATAACTCATCTGGGTATTTTGATGAGTACATGTGGGGTGCTGCTTGGTTGTACTATGCCACAGGAAATGTTTCTTACATTTCATTGGCAACCAATCCTGGCATGCCTAGGAATTCAAAAGCATTTTCCGGGAATCTTGATCTGAGTGTACTGAGTTGGGACAACAAATTACCAGCAGCCATGCTCTTGTTGACTAGATTAAGGATATTCTTGAATCCGGGATATCCTTATGAGGACATGTTGAGGATGTACCACAACATGACTACTATTACTGTGTGTTCTTATATAAAACTGTTCGGCGTCTTCAACTGGACTCAAGGTACTCGAATCATATTAGATGATGTATTTTTATGATACAAAAGCAACTAAATTCTCAATGTTTTTATTTATAGGGGGAATGATTCAACTGAACCGTGGAAAGCCACAGCCGCTACCATATGTGGCAAATGCTGCCTTCTTGGCATCTCTGTTTGTTGATTATATGAATGCCACCGGTGCTCCAGGATTCTATTGTGGTCCAAATTTTATTTCATTAGATATGCTTCAGAGATTTGCAACCTCCCAGGTATATCTCTTTTTCTCTTAGAAGTCGGCTTACTTGCAAATTATAGGCTTAACTAATAGTCAAATCTTCTTTGAATCCAGACTAATTAACCTATAAGCTCTTGACTAATCATGTAAACAGATGGACTACATACTTGGTAAGAACCCCATGAAAATGAGCTATGTAGTGGGATTTGGGAACAAGTACCCAAGACATGTGCATCACAGAGGTGCATCAATACCTCATGACAACAAAAAGTACTCCTGCACAGGCGGATGGAAGTGGCGAGATAGCCGCAACCCCAACCCTAATAACATTACAGGAGCCATGGTTGGGGGACCTGATCGATTTGACCAGTTCCGTGATGTTCGCATTAACTATAACTTCACTGAGCCGACTTTAGCAGGCAATGCTGGACTAGTTGCTGCACTTGTATCCTTGACAAGCAGTGGAGGACATGGCATTGATGAAAACACCATTTTCTCAGAAATTCCACCATTCTTCCCAGAGAGCTCTCCAGCCCCAGCCCCAGCACCGTGGAAGCCTTGAATCTAGAGCTTCTCTGCACACTCTAGAATTGTGTTTCTTTTCTGTCACTCTTTTTTGTGCAGAAACACCTGGTATGTTCACTTGTGTAGGAAAGTGGGACCTATGAAATAAATTCTACACATACATACTCATATGCTTGTATTCATATTTCGTATTGTTCTCTACGTTCAAGCCCTTAAGCAACCAAACATCAAAAGGCAATGAGGGCTGCATTGTGTTAGGTCAAATTGCAGGACAATCAACAAAAGTTTAAGAAATCATGTCCAAAAAAAAAAAAAAACCTTTGTGATGCATTACTAATGAAGCTTGAATAATCATTAAGATGGAAAAGCTTATATTAATGAAGCAACAATCCTCAACTAGGACATTGACATTACAAACTTTGTGATACATTTTTGTAACCTTTCAGATTCTATAAGACCATAAACCACCTTATTTTATTTCATGATATTAACAATAAATTTATTTCACCCATTAAAATTGTGAATTTACTTTATCTTGTTATTGAGCATAGCAAGAACCTGGTTCTACCGGAGCACTGCGTCCTAGTCCAATCAACGGAGCAGCCGCAACTCCTCTTCTATTCAGCAAACACCTGAAGTTTGTCAACCTGCCAATAACTTTTACTGGATCCTTTGCCAGATTGTCATAAGGTGTCCATAACCGCTCTTCAGTGAGAGGGATAGAAAACAAGAAAAGAGCAATTTTGTCAGTTCAAAATAAAATATTTAACGAATTGATTTTGACATTGATAAAATTAAGAATTAGTACCTGCAGCTGCTGCAGCCCGTGGCCATATGGTTTGTTCAATATCTGATGTGTCAACTGTTTCGCCCCACATGCATACCTCCCCGCCGATAACTAGTTTCTGCTGCTTTGGGTCAGTGATGTTTGTGAGTGGTTCATTCATATAGAAATCTGGCCATAGTGCATCCAAGTGGTCCAAATACCACTTATCCTGATTGCTTACAATGCACCTTAATCCAGCAGCAACAACTTTTTGGGCAACACCACCCCCAAGCCTACAACGGAAACATTATTCAGAAATTAATCAATCTGCTTAAGTGTTTTAGTTCAGATTTTAAGACAAGCATTCAATCTGCAAGTTGGTTGACATAGTAACATGTTAAATTTGTTATCTTTTGACCTATTTTCAAAGGTTTGGATCCTACATTACATGTTAACACGATTTTTTAACCACTTTGATGATTTAACTACATGCACTGAAATAATAATGTACAATTTTTTCCAAAAGTTGCAGCTGATTTAACTACGTGACAACCCGTACATAATTATAGTATAAGACAAAGACAGTCTAGGTTGGAAGTTGGCTGAGAAAGACTTACCAGTTGTGCACCACAGTTTTTGGGTTCAGTTTATCGCCAAAGTTGTTGAAGGTCTCTTCCCTGTTATATTTCATCTTCACGGATTGGTAAGATGTAAAAGTAATGTTATTAACTGTATAATTTTATTTATAAGACTCATACCAGTTGACAATTTCATATCCGTGAGAGAGAGCTATTTTCTGGGCTCGCAAGACAAAGTATTCATATGCTTGTGTTTCATTCATTCCATGCTTTTCTAACCTGTATATTAGAATAGTCAGAACCAAACAACACGAATATTTATTGTCTAAATATCAAAACATCAGTTTGTGCAGACTAGAGTTGATTTTCTCTTCTATATTTCCGGTTTTAGTTTCATAAAAAACAACTTGAGTCCCTAACTCAGCACAAAAACACCTACCAAGAGAGAAGGGACATGATGACGTGCATGAGATGACACGAGACAATGAAGACATGATGGTAATATTACCAAAAAGGTTGTAGTATTACAAGCAGATAAATCAAAGAAAGAAAAAAAAAATGATCACCGTAAGCAACTTTTATATCAATAGGAAAGCAAATTGAACAGAATACTTGTTGATATGCTTACCATTTACTCACACGAGGAGTCGATGTCCAGCAACCTGAAAGCAACATCGGAATTATAACAAATTATCACCACAACATTATCAAACCTCTTCCATTATCAGAGGCTACAAGCAACCATATTTTAAAGTATAATCAACAACGGAAGAACACATTAACCACCATGTAATGTGTTCTAAAATAAATAGTCAAGACTAATATGTTGAGCCAGACTAATCAGTTGACAAAATAAAAGCACCCAAGATCATAATTTATCTAAGAACAATAAAAAGTAAGCATCAAGAAACAATAGGACGACGCTAGAACAAGTTTGCATAATGGTGATGTAGCCAGAAAAACTATGTTTAGTTGCTGTAATAAAAAAGAATAGTAGTATCGTTATAGTGCAGTTTAGAAGTAGTGCTAAGGAAATAAAAATAACAATCACAATATTGGCAAGACTCAAGAGTGAAGTGTAAGATTATTAAACTTACTTGTATCAACTTCATCACCTCCCAAGTGAACGAATTTGAATTTAAAGACTTTACTGAAATCTGGAAAACACAAAAGTTTCAATAAATATGAGATAATTTCTCTTACCGGGTTCCTTCTACTATGAATTCAAAAGAAATGTATTTACCAACCTGAAAGAATACCATCTATCACTTTAAATGAGAATTCATTGCTGACATCAAGTGGCTGCTGACAGTCCTTTGATGGCCACAAAGAAGGATAGCCCCTTCCCCTAAAATTATTTAACCAACCATGCCAGAAAATCAGATGTATACAAATTAAATTTTGAATGGAAGGTACATATATCTTTGCTGTGAAAATGACATTTGAAGATTACCAAGAGAGAGCATGTCCTGGAACATCTAACTCAGCTAATACATTAATTCCTCGTCTCTGAGCATATCTGCAAAAAGTTTATAATACATATATTAGAGCTATGGAACTTGGAGAAAACAAGTGGTTCAAGCAGTATAGGGCAGAGATCACTTGCCTCACAATTTCAGCAGCATCAGCCACTGTATATCGTTCTTGAATTGAATAAGCACCGTCCCACAGTTTTGGATATGAAGGTATCTCTAGAGGGAAAGACTGTGTATCTACAATGTGCCAGTGAAACACATTCTGCATAAATATTAAATGAGCATATGAAATTCTACTTCTATAAAACAATAGAATGAATTTTGAAAATGTAAATTAATAGAACATGGAGTGTTCTATATCTAAAACCGTAATATAAATTGTACGTGCAAGGGGTGGTTTTATCATATAAAGTGACAACAAATTCCCGATACCACGTTTATCAATTCTGAATTACATACCAGCTTTGCATAGGCCATAGAGTCAATAACTTTCTTAAGTGTCGGCAATGGCTGATAGTGTCGAGATGTATCTGCAACAATTTCATTTAAATCAAAGGTAATAATGTGATAAAAATCACTCAAAAAAAGCCATATCGGGAGTGTAAACATTTCTCACCAATTAAAAGCCCACGAAAAGAGAATCTTGGCTGATCAGTAATGGTCCAGGGAGTCTTAGAGACTTCAATTACCCTGGAGCTGAAGTTGAACTGGCACAGTTGGCTGAATGTCTGCAATGTTGAATAAATAAAATTATTTTGAAAACTTCATATTTTGGTAGTAATGTGAAACCACCATTGATATGCAATCACGAATGATAGCACCTAACCTGGAGACCGTGTAAAGCCCCATACACTGTCTTTGCCTGCATAGTTTCAATAACAATCAGAATCGATCAGCGAGTCGCAAATTGATAGCCAAAAACTTAATACAAACTCCAGACTATGAAATGTATATGCATTTTATACAATATCACTCAAGCACCCATTAAACCACATGAAAGCAGGTAACATGACCATTCATTCAAGCCAAATATGCTATACTCCAACCTGATACCCAGAAAGTCTTCCAATAGTTTACCAATTATAAAGAAAATGTATAGGTCAATGTAAATATATATCCATCAATCAAAATTAATTTCCAGCAACATTTTCGTATTTTGCTTTTTCGTTTCCAGAGCTATATATTGGGCAAAAAAAAAAATGCAGCTTCATGATGGTGAAGAAGTACTAAAAAGGACCAGTCATCCATACCTCAAGATGTGCAAGATCAGGATTCTGAGGAGAAGGGACCAATAACTTGTATGACTCATCGACGCCATATTGTAACTGCAAAGAACATGAAAATTTTCAGAGAAAAGATGTTGGTACTAGTTTACTAATGCAAATAAACCAAAATTGAAAAGATGTTATCAAATAAAATGAAAAGAGGCAAATTTAAGCCAAAATTGAATTAAAGCAACATAAAAATCCAGAAGTCTTATTGAGTGCTGCAGAGAAAAGCAAAACATAAAGGTCTCTCATTTATTTGCATTACAAAACAAAATCAAATTTTGTTAATTAAGAAAACAATTAAATCACCTAAATCATAATCAAGAATTGATAAAGCCCCAAATTATGAAGGAAAAAAAAAAAAAAAAGACATACAGACCTCATCATCTTGAGAGGAAATGACTACATTGAGCCCCTGGAGAATGGTGGAAGCATTAAACTTGGAGAAATCACCCTCAATAACATGAGCCAAGCTGATAACATCAAGAAACCTGGAGAAACCATCTTTCAAAATGCAAGAGGCATCCTTGTAGTTGCTTCCTTCAGTTTTCAACTTGAAATCCTTACTCATGAAAACACTTTTATGACCATAACTCAGAGAGACAGGCATTGGCCATATGTTAACCCCACCACCGCCGCCGCCCTTTTTGCTCACAACCCCTTCAACCAAAACAAACAACACCAACAACAACACCACCCAAATCTTCATTTCCCTCCTCTCCATCATCACCATTCACCAGTCACCACCACAAAAACAAACAAATGTTCTTCTCTCTAGCAGTAGCTATATAAAATTCTAAAGGTATGTATACAAAAATGGAACATATAAAAAAAGAGAGAATCTTGAAGGAACGAAGAAGAAGCCAATAGAAAGAAGAATTGTGGGTGGTAGCTGCTTTTGTTTATTTAAAACTCCATTTAAAAGGATGGTGTTTAATGTATATTTATATTATTGTGAAGAAGTAGTTGGCATGAGTATATGAGTCTGTCTGATTCTGTAATCTGTATTCCACTAATTTGTTGTCTTCAAACATTTGATGCTAATCATGTGCGTTATTTAATACAAAAGTTTCACCATCTTTTTTTAATTATTTTTTCTTAAAAATGGATCCCACCATTGCTGATTTTGTGTAACCGATCCCATGAGATCTTTAAGACAGGTCACAGGTGTCAACTAACCTTTACCACCAAATTGGTTGCTCCACGCCACGCGCGCGCCCATTCATTCTTTGCCTTTTTTATTTTTTATTTTTTATTTTTTTTATCATTACCTATTTATGCATATGAGGCTCTATTCTAGTGGTGGCTATAGTTCGGTTTCAGTTCGGTTTCGGTTTGAAACCGACGGTTTCGGTTCCGTGGTCAACCAAAACCAAAACCAAAACCGAAACCGAAACCAAACCAAACCGTAACCAGAAAACCGGTTTGGTACACGCTTTCTAACTGGCAGTTTTACGGTTTCAGTTTCGGTTTCGGTTTCGGTTTAAAAACCGACGGTTTTGGGTTCGGTTTCGGTTTTTCAAAAAAAATTTCAAAAAAAGTGCCATGTGGCAGCTTCTGATTAGTCGATTTTTTTTAATTTTTTTTAAATAAAAACCACCGGTTTTTGGCGGTTTTTGGAAGTACCCAAATCAAACCGTAACCGTAACCGGTTCAAGCGGTTTCCGACCGGTTTTGAAACCGCCGGTTCCGGTTTCGGTTTCGGTTTCGGTTTCGGTTTCGATTTTGGGGCCGTTTTTGGAAATAAGGTTTCGGTTAAACCGCGGGTAAAACCATCGGTTTAACCGAAACCATGGCCACCTCTACTCTATTCTAATGCTTTTCTTTTTCTTTTTTTTTGTACTTCTTTCTTTATCCTATTCCTATAAAAGGAAATAAATATTCATTTCCCTTAAATACCATCTTTAAAATATCAAAATTATTTAAGAAATATTAAAAACAAATGTTTTCGAACTATTATTAGATGTATAGTTATAAATGTTTTTATTTTAGAAACCTCTCATATGAACTAATACCGTTAGCATTCCGTTTGTGTTGACTGAGTTCGACGATTAAAAATTCTAAAATGTCTCTATTTAAACTTCAATTGTATGAATTGACCATTATACCCTCATACTTTTACCAAATAAATTAATAAAATGATACAAAAGGTAGGAATGTGAACTTGTAAAGGAGAAGTTATTTTATAGACAATTTTACCCCTAAAAATAACAAAATTACAAATGAACCAAAGTCATTGAAAATGAGTATTTGTTTGGATTTATAAAAAATAAAAAAAATTAAAATAAAACAAATAAATACATAAATAAATACATATTCTGGTTTATTTTCAATGTTTTTGGTTTATTTGTAATTTTGTTATTTTTAAAGATAAAAGTGTCCACAAAATAACTTCTCTTTTACAAACTATGACAATAGAAAGACCGTATATATATAGTCATTTTCTCCTCAGTGCAGACTAATATAAAATACATCAGTGCATTGCATGTGAGCTATAGATTATAGATAAGCACTGATAAATGCATGCAGACTGGGTCAAATCAATTGAATCTAATGGTCCATATGCAATACGCTGATATATATTTATCAATGCGCACCGAGGGGAAAAGTTTACTATATGTATATATGTATGTATGTATAAGTAAATACATGCAAGTAGAAAAATCTTATTTCACAAGATACAAGCCTTAGAGTACCCACTTGAGTACCGTCTTAAATCCTTCTCTAGGGAACCGTTCAAGTTGTAGGGATGAGTTGCATAGCTCTCCAATTAGGTAATAAAAATTTTTCATTTTCTTATGTAATTACTCTAATTAATTTATCAATTTCAAAACTTGATCATATCATTAATCTGAAATGACGAATTCTGATTTGTTGGTTGATTTTTTCGATTTGAATTGTGAATAGATTTAAATTTTGAATATTGCAAGCAAGCATGGGATTGTCAGTGAAAACCATACTCGGATACCACCTGACGAAGTGGAAATAAATAAATAAAGAAAACATATAATTGTTTTGAAGAACTTTTTTATTCATGATGAATTGAATGAGAAAACAATAGAATTCAAATCTTATGTTAACTGCCTACAAAGGCAAGGGTCCAAAGAAGAATTTTCCTTCCTTACCAAGACTGATTAGAATAAAGAGATGCTATAAGGAGCATCAGACTACCCTATGAAGGAACCACGATTGATACACCTACAGCAAGTCGTGTGTCTATCAAGACCAGGATCGGGGTCATCTCGACTCCTCGGTACAGAGAAACGTTGAAGTAAAGGTCCAAAAAACCCCGATACCACTTCGCTTTGATTCCCTAATACCTAAAAGCATTGATACCACGATCCACGATGCACGGTGCCCCGGTACCACGGCTCCTTCCTTGGACCAGCTTACCAAGCGTGCATTATCCATTCAACATGGTAAATGACAGCAAGGGAGGTCCTAATACATCCAAGGAGAAACCACCAAGGAAGGAAGGACAGGTACATCAAGAGTCAAACCACACCAAAATAAGAGCAGCATGCAAGTAATATCTAGCGCAAGGAAAGAAGGTTGACCTTTTTCTTTTCGCCAGTCATAATGCCATTTAAAATGGGAATAGTCAACTTCATGAAATTTAATAAATAAATAAAAACAATTTTTCCAACAAAAGAAAGAATTGAGAAAAATGAAATTGAAACTCCTAGACTCATAAGACACAAGGCCACAAACGGAAATAAGTAACTACCTAATTCAATAAATAATAAATGGAAACATAACAATATATATTAATTACAAGAAAGAAGATGAAATAGAACTTTTTAACCAAAAAATTAAATGGGTTTCTATTTTTACTCAGAATTAGTGTTTTCATTGATTTTACTAAACTGTCCACTGAAGAGACAGATTTACCCCTCCACCAGATTAAACACACTAGAAATTAAACACACGGATTAAACACACTAAGAATTAAACAGACATAAAATTAAACACACTAGGAATTAAGGGCATGTTTTGAAGGTTTTTTTTTTTTTTTTAACAAATGTTTGGTAGGCTATATTGTATTGTATTTTATTAGAGGTTTAAAAGGAATTAAAATAATACAATACGATTTTCGGCTTGTTTTGTAATATGCATTGTATTGTATTAGTTAATACATTTTAATTGTTCCAATACAATGGATATTGTATTAACTAATACAAAGTGTGGAGATTGTATTAGCTAATGCAAAGGGGAAAGAAATAATAATAAATATATCTAAATAATGATAACAATAAATAAAATTAATAATTATAATAACAATGATTATAATGGTAATAATAATAAATTTTAAAAATAATAATAATACAATAATTATATATTTAATAATAATAATAATATTGATGTTTAATAATAATTTTAAATATAATACAGAAATAAAATAATTTTATTGTAATATTAAATTTAAAATTAAAATTTAATTAAATAAATATTATGTAAATTTAATTAAATAAAAATAAAATATAAAATATTATTCTGATTTTATATATCTAAAAATTATATAAGTTAAATAAAATATTAAAAATAATTGTCAAAAATTATTGATATTTGTTACTATAATTTATGTAATAAAATTATTAATTATATATTAATTATTATTTTTAAAAATAAAATATAAATATATATTTTTATTCTAAAAATATATCAATTTTATTAGTTAATAAAATAAATCACGTCAAAACATTGTATAACTTAACATAGTCTAATACGAAATATCATCAAACACATAATTGTATAAGAATAATACAGTCTAATGAAATATAATACAATCCAACATAATCCAACACAATCCAATACAATACAGTACAGCATACTACACGAGCCCTAAACACACAGATTAAAAACGGTAGGAAGTAAACTGATGGTGTGTTTAATTGATGAAAACTGGTGGTGTGTTTAATTAAAAAAAACCAGTGTGTTTATTTTAAGAAAACATATGGCATGTTTAATTAAAGAAAACTGACGTGTTTAAGTTTAATTGAAGAAGACTAGTGTATTTAATTGAGAAATCATTAAGGATATTTTTGTCTCATCAGTGGAAAGTTTAGTAAAAACAATCAAAACAATAATATTGGGTAAAAATAAAAACTGAGTGGTGCTATTGACATACACCCTACTAATCTATTTATGCCCCATTTAATAAATTATATAGTATTATTTTTTTTCTTTTATTAAAATTACGAAAAAGGACATACAATTTAAGAAAAATATATATTCTATAAAATAAATCCAATAAAACCCTAACAACCAAGAAACAATCCTAAAATATATATCTTGATAATTATCAAATATATAACTTGATAAATATCTTGAGTTAGTCGATCAAGAACTTAGTGAACCCTACTCAATCTTCACCTACCGTTACTTTGTCTATCTCTGGCTCAACCTATCTTTTCTGGTAATAAGCTTCTTTCTTTTTTTTATTTTTTTTTAACTCTATTTGCCCATTTTACATGATTTTTAATTTTTTTTTTTTACTTTTCTGTCGTGGGTTTGATTTGTATGATTGTAATTTATAGGCATTTCACAGGGGTTAATGTGTGGGAACTGTTGTGTGTAAGATGGGAGAGCATCGAACTACTTATAGATGTTACATTGCAATGTTGGTTGTTATCATTTCTTACTGTGGAAGAGGCATTGGTAATTTTTCTTGATGTTTTATTTTGATATTTATCAAGTTATATATTTTTGGAATGTTTCTTGGATTTTAATTTGTCAGTGGTTTGAATAAAATGAAGCTATGTCGAAGTCGAATCATGATTTAAGAAAAAAGACAACCAGGAAACATTCCTAAAATATATATTTGATAAATATGAAGATATATATTCTATGAATATTTCTTGGTCAGGGTTTTACTAGATTTTTTTTTTTTAGAATATTTTTTTTTCTTAAATTGTATGTTCTTTTTCGTAATTTTAATAAAGGAAAAAAAATAATGCTATATAATTTATTAAATAGGACATAAATAGATCAGTAGGGAGTATGTCAATAGCACCACTCATAAAAACTCCATTAATTATATAGTTAATTTCAATTTTAACCTTTATAAGAAAACCCAAAATCTCGAATAATATCTCATAGATACTTTGCAGGTCGTACGTTCACCAATATATTGACTAGTCATGAAAATTTTAGTGGGGCTCAGAGCTGTAATAATTTCCCATAAACGTTAAGAATTTGATCATCCATACTAAGAATGCAGCATTTTTTTTTTTTTCCAAATTTTAAAAAGTAAAAAGCGAATTATAATAGTCAAAAAGGATATGTGTTAAACAGACAATAATGGGGTGGTGCTACTTTTGCTTTTGTATTGTCTTCTATTATTTTCTTCCTTTTTCCAATCCGATAATCAATTAATATTGACCTATTGATACTGTTTTAAAATCGATATTCCTGCTTCGTATGTGAAATGAAAAGTGAAGTAGCTAGTAATATATAAAAATTGGCCTTCAAAGTGCCACGTGTTGCCGATAGGAAGGTTTAGATTTAAATACATTAATTTCAATCTATATTAATAAAACCCGATAAATAGTCACCATGGCCTAATTGTATGATTTTTTAATTTTTTTATTTTACAAAATCTATTAATTCGAGATCAGGTATTTTTTTTAAAGATTTCGTCATTGATAGGATTCGAACCGCTGACCTGAGAATTATTTATTCAAGCCCCAAACCCATCTATCTACTAGTTAAGCTATGCCCCTGCTTGCAATTGCATGATTCTTTAATTAAATGCAAAGATTATTTTACTCATCTGCTAAATCATTTCTTCCACACTTATCTATTCTTAGTAATTCATAACTAAAATCATAAAAACAATGAAATTGATCTAAATGCATTAATTTCAATATATATTAAGTGGTGCTATTGGCACCTTGTTTTTTCTTCTTATTTCATGGTGAAACCATCCTTATTAAATTTAATTTTTTTTTTATATAATCAATTGGATTTTTGGTGGTAGATTGTGAGTATGATATTAATCGTTTAATATTTTTTTTTTAAGCAATTGAGTTAGGGTTTTGGTATAGTTTCATTTCATCAGAGATTAGGTTTTCTTGGTTGCGGTTCTTAGTGTGATTTTTATTTTTATTTTATTTTATTTTGTTTTATTTTTTATTTTTTGTAAATAACATTAAACTAACTTTGGAAGATCCATAATAAAATCTATAAATGAATTGATACAAATCATAGAATGCTTGAAAGATCTTAAAGAAAATAAACCTGAGAAAAAAATAGCAAACATGGATTTGGAATTTGAAAAGAAAAACAAGACAAATATGTGTAAAAATAAAATCAATAAATACTAAACATAAGAAAGAAGATATAAACAAAAATATTTAACATTCAATGATTTGAAATAATCTGTCATTAAGGTTTTGAAATAAGGAAAGTGGGGTTTTATTAGTTTTATTTTGTAGTTTGTACGAGATTTTTTTAATAAAAATTGTATTTCTCTTTAAGTAATTTGATAAAGGAAAAATAAAATACTAAATTATTTAAAAAGAGGGGTATAAATAGTTCAACAGTGGGTGTGTCAATAGAACCTCTATATATTAACAAAACCAGATGAATAGGCACTCCGACCTAATTTCCTAATTGCCTAATTGCATGATTCTTAAATTAAATGCAAAGACTAAGTTATTCACCCTTAAATCATTTCTTCCACACTTACCACTTCTTAATAATTTAAACCTCATCATATTCTCCTTAACATCAGACTTTAATGGGGTGCATTCAAGTATGATTTCAAAAGACTTTTAAAGACTTTTTCAAGTGAATGACTTTTGCAAATTTTATGGATTTTTATGAACTTTTATAGACTTTATAGAATTATGAAAAACTTTCATAAACTTTTATTTTAAAAGACTTTCATAGATTTTCATTTTAAAAGACATTCATAGACTTTCATTAATTTTTAAATATAATATATACTTTGTTTTACCAAAATCATATATATTTCACATGTCAATAAAAATGTTTATTTTAAAAGAATAAAAAATATCATTGTTAATTAAACTTGACAAAGGCATTCATACCTATATATGTGATTTTAAATTTTTTATTTGTAATTTTATTGTATTTTGCATCATAAAGACACCATGCACCTAATTTTTTTAATAATTAGTCAAAATTTTATTTGTTTTTTTATAATTAGTCAAAATATTATAAATTTTCTTTTATAATAAATGTAACAAACCATCAATAATATTAATATTTACATGTTTCTACGAAAGTATGACAATGAGTATAAAAAATCTACCCAAAATTAATTCAAGTTACTAAAGATAAAATATAAAAACCACACATAGTTGTTGAACAAGACTCATGCCTAAAAGTGAGTAGTTTGATATTGATCATAATTACATTAAGCCATGCTCATACGCGAATTTGACTGTAGTATATTGGCATGGTTGAGTAATGGTTTTTGTCCTTTGTTATTTTTAATTAACATAAATGAAGTTCGTTTGATTTGTTTTGATGTTATTTAGTTGCTTTGATAATAGAGGGAAAAAAAAATGAAATCTCTCGTTCTTAATTGCAGAGCCGATAAAGAGTTGTTTTATATTATTTTTTAGTTGATTTTTTTTTTTTTTTATAGATCTTTAATGTTTGTATTTTTTTTTTTTTAATATATATAATGTTTATTCATTTTACAAGTTATTCATTTTATTTCATTTGTGAAATTTGTTAAGAATATGTGTGCTTTTACTTGAAAAAATAACATATGTGTTGTGGTTAATGTGTTTCAATGGACGCATGAAAAAAAAAATCTATAAATGAGTAAATTATAAAAATGGAATGGCTTGAGAAAATAAGTGTGGAAAAATAAATTAATTTATCAATAGGCTTGACAATAACTTTCATGGAGTTTTTTTTTTATTTTTAAATATTGAGTAATTCTACAAGTATTTCTAGAATAAGCGTTTATATATATATATATATACACATATATAAGTCTCTCATGAGGGATCCCTTATTTTAATTTCGGTAAGGACCACCATGAAATCACATTGACTTGAATGAATTTTAATCTTTTTTTTTTTTTTTTTTTGTGGATGATAAGTTCATTGAAATCTACCTATGAATAAAATTTGAGAATTTTTTGAAGCACTAAAACTATTTTTCTTGAATATTCTATATTTCGCCTATTTTTCAAATGCCTTCATATTTTTAAAAAAATCAGTAAAAATAGTTTTAATAGTTGAAAATTTCTCAAATGATATTCATAGGTAGATTTCAATAAACTTTTCATTTACAAAAAAATTCATATCAAAATTCATTAAAATCAATGTGATTTCATGGTGATCCTTACCGAAATTAAAATAAATGATCCCTTATGAGAGACCTACTCTACACACACACACAAATTATTAAAATTGTATTTTCGAGTAAATTTAGGTGTATTTAGAGTTTATATAATTTTAACATGTTAAAATGAAATGTCCTTAGAAAATAAATGTGAAAGGTAAAAAATAAATAAATAAGTAAAAATAAAAAATAAAAAAAATAAATAAATTGGACTCTGAATAGCAAATCTAAATAGTTATTTATCTCTATATACAGTCTTTCTATTATCAGTTCGAACTGACAAAAGTTATATCAGTTCCTTTCATGTGGGCCACTGGATTTAAATACTTTTTGACAAGTGCATACAGTCAAGTCAAAGTATTTAAATCCAGTTTGCAAGAAACTGATATACTTTTGTCAGTTCGAACTGATAATAGAATTTATGTCTCCATATAATTATAAGTATTTATAATTCTTTTCCTATTTTTACCTTTTTATTTTAAGTGGTACTATTGGCACATCCCCTGCCGATCTATTAATACCCCACTTTTTAAATTATGTAGTATTATTTTTTTTTCCTTTATTAAAATTACTTAAAGGGACATACAATTTAAGAAAGGCGTTTTTATTGTTTTGTTTTTTGTTTTGGGGGTAGTTTTGGTTTTCGCTTCTCTGTTTTCACTTTTGAGAGTTCTTGCCCCTGTTGGTTTGTGCTAGGGGCTGCGCTTTGTTTGGATAAATTATGATTTATGAAAAAAGTTAGGAAAAGAATTGACAAATATTGAATTTCTAGCAAAAGTTTTGACTTTATTGACATTTAATCTTTTTTCTTTCTCATAGAAGATAGGTTGGATCAACAATTAAGACTAATGATTTGGATTATAAAAAACAAATTGGAGATATTCATAGGTACATAATATAATGTAATGTTATAAAACTAAATTAAAAAAAAGTTATGTTTTGCTCTATAACAAATGTTGTTCAACTACAAAAACTATATCAAATTATAGATGTCACCAAACATGCCTACAAGGATGTAGAGTGCCCAGACAATACATGTTACCAAGGGACCAAAATTTAAAATGACATTTAATCTTTCAACAATTTATCATTTATGAATCCATCTCAATGATAATGACTGATAACAACTTGTATTTTACAGAAAGGTGCCTCTAATCACAATGGAGACACCAGCAAATGAGAATAGCTTCTCAATGTATTTGAATCATACCTCATACCCTCTGTGGATTTTGTTCCCTAAACTTCACATGCAAACCCAGGAGTGTAAGAATGTTTGCAGATCCCAGAAATGAAAGGTTTGAACTGGGATCTTTCTTACTACTGGAAACATTTAAATCTTTTACAATTGTAACTATCCCACTTAGCACACTTTTCAAGTTTACCTCCGGAGCCATATCACTGCTTTACATAGAATTATGTTGATCATCACTTGAATCATATTAAAGACTTTGAGCCTGATGGGTTAAGGTTTTTTGCCATCAAATATGCAATATTAACTACAAGATTAAAGATTTAATATTGGGAACTTAGAAGCAATTACAGAACAATAAAAATGGCACATCACAACATAAATTAATTTCCATTTTCTATTCACAAAGTTGCAATAGTAACAATTATAGAGAAAACTCGCAAAGCATAAATTAATAATTTACTAAACCATGAAATGTTAAAACACAATGCTTTTTTCTTACAGATAGAAAGCACAAAAAGGGTAAAATCATGCAGAATTCTAATAATAGCAAAAACATTCCTCGTCAAAAATAGAAGACGGTGACTATCAGACTATGTAAAGCTGAATTAACAGAATATGTCAATTATCCTAGACCTCACCAAAAACCCATGATTGCAATTAGGGTTTTCTAGATATTGTCCTCGTCTACAGTTAATATTTTCTGTGAGAAAAATGGAATATATACTTGGAAGACGGCTGCTGGAGCGAGCAGCGACTACAACTAGACAACGGACTGGCGATGGCGGCTGTGGCGACGAGAGGGGGGCTGGTCGACTGGAGAGGGGTTGTTTTTGGCTTCAGGTTAATGAAGCTCAACACGGAAGACCAACACGATGGCGTTTTGAGCTTCATTAACTTGAAAGCAAAAACGAAGCCATTTTGGAGGGTATAACGCTCCAAAACGGCAACGTTTTGAAGGGGTATTATTAGGGATGGCAAAAATCTTTGACCCGCCCTAAACCAGTGGGGCTCATATCCGTTCGGGGGGGGTTTGGAGCCCTTAAAACGAAAAGGGTCATTTCAGGTCGTATATGGGGCACCCCATGTCATTTCAAGTCGAGTTTGGGGCAACTCGTGCAAATTGGGTTTCGGGTATGGGATACCTCTAATCCAATCCGATCCATTGCCATCCCTAGGCATTATTTTTTAAAAAATTCCACCTAGGCTGCCTAGGGAATGCAGATTTGGCATAAATCGCAGGAGTCAGGCCTAGGCTGATTTTTCGAACACTTGAGAAAATCCAAAATTTGATTTATGGAACAAGCCGAAAAGCATGTGTTAATATCTTAAAAACTTTGGTGCACCAAATTTGTTTCTTCTATGTTTTTTGAATTTGTCAGTAAAAGTAATTACAGACTTAAATAAAAGATGGTATTAGACATCATCATATTAACATAAGGTATGATAATAATTGTCCATGTATATACCAATTGCACTTTGTTATTACTGAAAATATTACTGCAAAGCCTAATGGGCAATATAAAAATTGCAATGCAAGAATTATCTATCTATGATTCTATATACGTAACTGTACAGCTTGTAGGTATCATCGAACATCAATTACAAAGCCTTCATGGTAAGTAGCATCATAGGACATAATGATATTAAAGTTCATGTAACTAAAACCCTAAAGAATGGTTCTGATTCTTTTGAAGTAAGGGCACTAAACTCCTATGGTCTCTATTCTCTAATCATAGAAATACATACTAAAAGGAGAAGAATGAAACAATCAAACAATCAATATACTTTTGGAGAATCAAATAATTCAACTGATACAAGACATTATTATATAAAGTTCAGAATTAACTTCCTCAATGACAGGCAAACACAAGACACAAACAAGTATATGTAACTGAGAAAGGCATCCGAATGTGCATCTCCTAAGCAACCTAGACATTTATTACATACATACTGATTGGTAACCCAACCCTAAAAATATATATATATATAACTGAAAAAAATTTAAATAATACCTATTTAAGGCACCAACCCTTTGGAGCAGAGAGACCCGAAGTCGTGATCTAAACACAAAGAGCATGACTAAGCCTTCTACTTCCCCACATGATGGGCAAGCATTTTCACTTTTCCAATGAAAAGTATTCCCTTTTAATAGTATAATGAGCAGTTTATATATTATTAAAATGGAATTCAAATTCACTGGAAGAGCAACAGCGACCACAAACAAGAGAAAACGAAAACATAAAAGCTGCAAATATGTTAGAATGAGGATCTAGGACTAGGGCTACAGACTACAGTGACCAAAGTTGTTTAAATAGAGAACTTTGGTCACTGTATACCCTTGCGTTTTGAGTTCGAAGTGAATTGGGCCATTTTTTTCTAATCAAATACTTGTTGGGCCTCTGATCCAATTGATAAATTTATCTGTAGTTGAAGTTGTAGAAACTGTGAACCTGCTGTAGGGGATTAATTCAGGGCCACTTGTCTTTTCTAATTTTCTTTCCTGGCTAATGAATGGGAACAACCAACTTCTATTCTCTCTAACAACATTCTGGAAATTCCAGAAACTTATAAGAATCTATTTACAAATATTTGAGGGCATTACAAATTCCTATCAGAGTAAATCTAGTGTGGTCTGGATGTTTACTTCCATAATCGGATTATTTTTTGTTTTAGTACATGATCATAAGTTATACAAAACAACTTAATAATGTTTAAGTGATCGGGGTTCACTAGTTGCTTAGATCATGTATTGTTTGTGGAGGAGGTTATTCAAGAAAAATATTATATCAACCAAAAGCCCAAAACTTCAGGATAATTAAATTCCTATAACATTTTGATTATGAATTTTTGTTTGATAAGATACAGAGATTGATTTTATTTTGTTTCCTTCAGGTGAGAGACTGATAGTCAAATAATTTGGAACTGATCATGTATTGATATATATATATATAAGCTGTAGGACAAGTGAGAATATGGATCATCTTCTTATCTCATCTTTTTTTCTTTATCTCATCTAATTTCATGATATATAAGCATTGCAATAAATGTGTGGTTAAGATGTGATTGGTTTCCACAATCACTAAACCAATCATTTTATCAATAACCAATAACATATTTTAAAAGGTAAGGAAAAATATAAGGCAAGGAGAGAATCTATATATATATATATATAGTCATTTTCTCCTCAATGCATCCTGATATAACTCCATCAGTGTATTGCATGTGGGCCATAGATTATGGAGAAGTTTTGACAAATGCAAACATTTTGAGTTTAAGTATATAAATATAATGGTCTACATACAACGCACTGATGGAGTTATATCAAGACGCACTGACTTGAAAATTTTCCTATATATATATATATATATATATATATGAGCGGTGCAATTGGCACCCCCTCTACAACATACCCCGAGTGGTGCTATTGGCAGTTGGCACCTCTCTACTAACATATTTATACCTCACTTTTTAAATTATTTAGTATTCTCCTTCGATCACACTATTCTATTTATTCAGTTGGCACCTCCTTTTTAAATTCTTAACTAAACACAATTAATTTAAAGAGTAGTGCTAGACACTAATGAACTATTTATGTCCCACTGTTTAAAATTTTGATTTAATTATATAAAGTTAAATGGTTTTATTAATATTTTTGTTTTATTTTCATGACTACTCATTTACTTATTTTTCAAACTTAATACACTTTATATCTTTTTCAGAAAAAAAAAATATATATACACTTCATCCCTAATCTTTATGTATAGTTTTTCTCACATCCATTCGCATGACTTGTTTTTTCTTTTTATTTCGTTGTAAAACCATCTTTATTATATTCGATTTTTTTTTTTTTTATAGTTGATTGGATTGTTGGTGGTAGATTGTGAGTGTGACATTAAATGTCTGATGATTTTTTTTTAGCAATTGAATTAGAGTTTTGGTGTGGTTTCGTTTTATCAGAGATTAGGTTTTCTTTGTTACGATTCTTGGTGTGATTTCGTCGTTGTTGTTGTTTTTTTTTTAAAAAAAATAACATTAAACTAACTTTAGAAGATCCTTAATAAAATCTACAAAAGAATTGATACAAATTATAGTATACTAAGAAGATCTGAAACAAAATAAACCGAGAAAAAAATAAATAACAAACATGGATCTGGAATTTAAGAAGAAAAATAAAACAAACATGCTAAATAATAAAATCAATAAATACTAAACATGGTAAACATGAGATCGAGATCTGAAAGAAAATATAAAAAAAAATTAGTAAACATTGAAATAATCTATATCATTAAAGTTTTTGTAATTAGGGTTTTTAAATAAGGAAAATGGAGTTTTATTAGTTTTACTTTGTACAAGATTTTTTTAATAAAAAAATGACGTCTTTTTAAGTGATTTGATAAAGGAAAAAAAATAAAAACAATAATAAATCATTTTAAAATGGGGTATAAATAGTAGTAGTGGGTGTGTCAATAGATTCACTCTTAATTTAATATAACTTTTTATTTATACATCTAATTACTATAAAAATTATACTGTTAGAAAGATCTAATTGAGATCTTTTAACTGAGAATAATATTGAATATATTTTATTTATTTATAAATTTTGTATTTATTACATCCATTTAATCAATGAACTTATTCAAAGCATCAATATCAATATATATATATATATATATAGTTTTTCTATTGTCAATTCGAACTGATATAACATATATCAGTTTCTTGTATGTGGGTCATTTGATTTAAATACTTTGATTTGGTTGTATACACCTGTCAAAGCATCTTTTAAATCCATCTTTTAATATAATGTTCAAGCACTACAACTATTTTTCTTGAATTTTTCTAAATTTCGCTCATTTTCCGATGTCTTCATATTTTACAAATTCAAGATAAATAGTTATAGTACTTGAAAAATTCTTAAATTTATTGATATGTAGATTCCATTGAACTTATCATCCATAAAAAAATTTTAGATCAAAATTCATAGAAATCGACATGATTTCATTAAGGTCCTTGCAGAAATTAAAATAAGAGACCCTTTATAAAAGAACCAATATATATATATATATATATAGAGAGAGAGAGAAAGAAATGTTCAAGTTAGTGCGCACTGATATAACTTCGTTAGTGCGCACTGATATAACTTCATCAGTGCCATCAGTGCATTGGATGTGGACCATTAGATTTACATACTTTGACTCAAAGTGTATGCACTTGTCAAATCTTCTCCATAATCAGTGGTCCACATACATTGGTATTGATGTAGTTACATCGGTGCGTACTAATGTGAATAGAACATTATATATATATAGTGAATCTCTCATAAGAGATCTCTTATTTTAATTTCGGTAAGGACCACCATGAAATCATATTGATTTGATTTGAATTTTTTTGTGGATGATAAATTCATTTAAATCTATTTATGAATAAAATTTGAGAATTTTTTAAGGTCTAAAACTATTTTTCTTGAATTTCCCATATTTCGCCTATTTTTCTGATGCCTTCATATTTAAAATAATCGGTAAAAATAGTTTAAATACTTGAAATTTTTTTAAATTTATTTCACTTGTAGATTTCAAAAAACTTATCATCCACAAAAAAGTTCAAATCGAAATTCTCAAATTGATGTGATTTCATGGTGGTTTTTACCGAAATTAAAATACGGAATCTCTTATGAGAGACTCACTTATATATATATATATATATATATAAATATATGTGGTCAAGCTAAACCAATTTAAATTTGTGACTTAATTTTTTAACACTTCAGCATCTCAACCATTCATTGTTCTTAATCCAGTGGTTGGGATACTGAAGTTGAAAAATTAAGTCACATGTAACACCCCAAAACTCAAAGAGTAATTAAGCACTTTGATATGGAATGTTCTATCATAAACTATAAATTAATTCGCAAAAAAAAATTAATAATTATAAAATACCTCCAAAAAAAAAAAAAAAAAAAACCATTCTCCAACGAAAACATATCTCCAAATAAAACCAACAATAAGGTCCAAATCGATCTAAAGCAAATTAAAACAATTCTGAGCATCCTAACTTCAAATTTTAAGTAACAAAATCAAAGGGAGTCGTTATATAAAATCTCAATCATTTCCAACTTCAAGTCTATCGCTCTAGCAGTAAGCTCTTAAGAATCTCTGTTTGCAAAATGTTAAATGATAATGGGTGAGCTGTGAACTCAATAAGCATTGCATAATATACAATTGAAAACATTTATGGCGAGTACCAAAAGCTTTTAAAGAGTACATAACAACAAAAATCAAATATTCATATACAAGTAAACTTGTAAAAGTAACATTTTCATTATATGATAACGATTAATAATATTTGATAAAATAAGCTCATGTCAAGTTGTGTCACCAATACCCTGGTGACCCGGTCATTTACATTTTAGAAATTGGTACAAGACCAAAATCATAACATTTCATTTGTCATGCACGCTGCATTAACATTTTCACTAGCGATCACTATTTCATTTATTACTGACATTGAGCTAAAACATTACTTTCAAAATATGTATATAATAATACATTTGCATTATTAAAGCACAAAAGAACGGAACATATAAACTTTTAAACAAGAGTTCAAGTAAAGGCAAAAACTCATTTAAAGAATTGGATAAATAACGAAAGAATATATAAGTAGAAAAATATGAGTTTATATAAGTATAAGCATATATATATATATATATATATATATATAAATATCGTTTCAGAACATAATAATATAATAATTAAATTTGTTTCATAAGAAAAATATAAATATATATTTTTTGCAACCACATACAATGCAAAAACCACTTACATTGGAAGATAGCAAGTTTAATGCTTCATTAACGATATTGGAAAGTTACACGCAGAACCTAAAAGTTTAGAATAATAATCCTTCAATCAAATTAACCAAATATAAGAAATCTGACTCCACTTCTTAGAAGAAAATACATTTTTATTCATTTTATTGTAGAAACTCTAGTAAAACAGATTTTATTGCTCAAAAGTTACTGATTCGAAAATCTTAAGGGCCCTCAAAATATTTCAAAACTTAGTCAATGAACCTAAACATCAGATTACTAACTCCCCTCAAAATATCATAATTCTACCAAACATTTATGAATTTCTATAATTTCCTAAGCATACAAGGGTCAATCTTGATAGCATAAATTTGGATCCTCCAACCATATTTCGTATCAAATTTTACCAACCGTATATACCATGAAAAATTCAAACTTTTATTTATAAACTAAGAATAAATAACTATAATATAGAAATAACTATAATAATAATGTAATAAATCCTAAACCATTTTTATGTAAATATTGATAAGATTTATTCAGGATTAGGATATGATAAATAATAATATAGAAATTGTTTTTTTTTTTTAAATTTTATTTTAGTAAACAAAAAATAAATTGAAGGCTTAAGATGGTTTTGATAGTGAATCTACACTATATGGATACTTTGACATACAATAAATATTCAAAGAGTAATGATATACAACCCAAATAATTAACCTAAATTTCAACCAAAATGATTTGACAAGTGAGTTATCATCATCACACATAACATGAGATGATGTGATTAATAAAAAAACTCACTTACCACATCATTTGGGTTGAAATTTTGGCCAATTTTTTTGAATTGTCTAGCATCAGTGATATTCAAAATGTAGCATAATTGTTTCATTCAATCATAAAAGTCAACTTCTTTTTTTTTTTTGGTATATTTTAAATTTTTTGGTTATTTAAAAAAAAAAAATGAATAGGTCCAATTCAGACTCATTAAATATTAAATGGAAAAAAACAAACTACTAAGAGTGTACCAAACATTTATCTTTTACCAACCCCTCCGATTCTAACAAGATGATTATTTTTTAGATGAATAATACTTAGACCATCTATGTTTTTTGCTCAAATAATGTGATAAATGGAATGTAACTAACAAATAATTTGGATAGTCTAGAATTATTATGAAGTTTTGAAATATATATATATATATATATATATATATCTTATCTTAATTTCATTGTATAAAGAATAATTCGTTGGAGGAACACCTAATAAGTGGATATTTCCTTCCATTTCCACTAAATTCTATTGTTTTAAATAATTTTAATTTTGTTTGTATGCATTAAGGATAGGAGGTCCACCCATGCCAGTACGCCACCCGTGACCGATATTTATCTTCTTTGAAGATCACTATGTAATTTCTCTTCCTTTTTTAATGGGTAAATATCATTTTCATCCCTATGGTTTACCATATTATCTATTTCTGTTCTCGTTGTTTCAGTATTGACTCATTTGATCCTTCTGTTACGTTTTCCGTTAAAGACAGGCTATCTAACATGTTCACAAGGCAAAATGACCATAATACCCCATAAAATGTTTGAAGGATGGCCAAAATGATCATACTGCCCTTTAAATTTAAATTCTAATAAATATTTACACGTTTACAAGTAACACCATCAAATTAAAAAAAAAAATTAAAAATTTAAACCCTATTAATCTCATCATCAACAACATCTATTCCTCATCTTCCACATCAAACACCATTACCAATAGGGGTAGACGCGGTTTGGTTCGGTTCGGTTTTGGTTAAAACCATATTGAACCGTTATATTTTCGGTTTTGAAAACTTGAATCGGTTTAAACCGTATTGGACCATAAAACAAAATTGAACCCAAAACCGTATTAAACCGTTATATTTTCGGTTTTGAAAACTTGAATCGGTTTAAACCGTATTGGACCATAAAACCGAATTGAACCGAACACCTTTATCTCGGTTCAATTCGGTTTTATCTCGGTTCAATTCGGTTTTGAGTCTATTGGGCCTGTTAGGCTTTGAGGTTTTTTTTTTTTTTTTTTTTTTATATATATAATTTTTCATTTTTTTGTATCCTTTAACAGCTATTTTGTATTTGGACCTTTAGACAACCCATTTTGGGATGTTTTTTTTAACAATCCTTTACATTCAAAACACATCTAAATAAACCACATTACTGTTTAACTAATCAAATTTAAACCAAATCAATCACAAGTACCTGCTCAATAGTTACCATTCTACCAAATTTAGTCCATATAACTTCAATTTCATAGAATGATAGAAGTCCAAAATGCAGTCCAAAATAAAATAAGATCACATATAAATAATCTAACATACAATCTAATTCATAATAAAATTAAACGTCAAATCATATCTTTCTTCCACTTCAAATCTTCACCTGTACAAAAAGAACAAAACTAATCAAGAAAATACCAAATTAAATTCTTACCTTCATTTCTTCTCAATCCCCATGGCTCATCCATTGTTATACTTATCAATCCACTTTCATGCTCTAAATGAAGACAACAAAAAAGTAATTAGCCAACTTAGTAAATAGTAATTTATGTTCATATAACTTAGTAGATAGTCATTATGATTACTTACCGATTTCAACATTGGTATAAATTTGAACAACTAAATGGATGTATCATCGTCTTTAGCATGCTCTTCTGCGACATACGATTCAGCAATAGGGCAAGATGCCAACAATCAATTTCCAATGAAAATTAAGTCCTCAACTATTTTAGGTGTTAATGAACTCCTAAATTGATCAAGTATACGCCCTCATGTGCTAAATGCAGACTCAGAAGCCATAGTTGAAATCAGCATTCAAAAAATGTCTCTTGCAATCATCGACAAAATAGGAAATTTTACCAAACAATTCTTCCAAAAAGCCAAAAGATCAAACTTATCATTCAGTTTCTCACAAACCCCCAACAAATACAACTCCACCGTATTTTTCCCCCATACTAACATCTTTTTTTTGTTGTTTTTGGCCCCACAAACTATCTTCTCTAAACTTCTCTTTTTCATAAAAAGTTTCAGGCACACCACTCCCAAAAGAGGACACATCATCATTTGACCTTACACTCACACTACTATATTGTGTAACATAATACTCATACAAATCTACAAACACTTCTTTCAAACTAGAAAGCATCGAATGAGATTGTGTTACACTATAAAATGCATCAAAATGCCACTTCACATAACCAAATTTCTACCTTGGGTCAAGAACAACTACAATGATCAACAAGTTGTTGGTTTTATCTAAACCCTTCCAATACTTGTTAAACTTTTGTTTCATACTCACAGCCATTCTACTCACAAGTGGATCCCTTTCGGTGCTCAAAGATGTTAATTGATTAAAAATAGTGCACTAACTCTTAAAATAAATATTAGATATCATATGCAATGAAGCACTGAAATTCAAGGTAATATTATAAAAAGTTGATAAAAACGAATAAATACCTTGGCATTCTCCCAATCATTTAAAAGAAGTGTACCAATCCGCTTTTTCTCATTATCACTCTCCTTGAAGTAGTTGACTTAGTGACCATCTTCCTCTTCCATTGGCTCAAATGCTTTTCTAAATTTCACCGCACTTTCCAACATCAAGTAAGTGGAATTCCACCATGTTGGAACATCTAACACCACAAAACCATTATTCCCCAACTTCTCATGCTCAACAGTTCTTTTAAATCTATCTAGTATACTAGGAGAAGATTTCACATATTCGACCGCATTGTGAATGGCTTCAACCGATTTATGTAAATCTTTCAACCCATCACTCACTGTTAAATTTATGATGTGTGCACAACATCGTAAATGCAAGTACTTACCCCCCAAAAATTGTTCCATTCTCATGCCAACTATTCAATTTTCTATTCATATAACCAATGACATTTGCATTTACGGTTGCATTATCCACAGTTATTGTTAATATTTTATCAATACCCCATTCCAACAAAACTTTCTTAATACACCTTTCAATTGAATCCCCAGTATGATCAATTATTTTACTAAAACTCAAGATCCTCTTTTGCAGTTGCGAATCATAGTCAATAAAATGAGCCATCACAACCATATAGTTTATATTTTGGATTGATGTTCATGTGTCCGTGGTTAGACAAACCCTTACTTGAGTAGATTTAAAATACTTCTTCAACTTCATTCTCTCTTCAACACATAACTTATATAGATCTCTAACAATTGTTCTCCTACATGGAATATCAAATCTAGGATTCATCCAAAAATAAAAAAAAAAACTTACGGAATCCCCAATTCTCAACAAATCTAAATGGCAATTCATCTAGAATTAACATCTTTGCCAATGCCCTTCTACATTCTTCGACACTAAATATAGAGGTATCTAAGGTACTACTGGCACCCTCCACATTTGGTTGTTTAACTAAAAATGTTTGTCTTGAATCAGTAATGAATGGTTGGTATTTTTTGCACTTTTTACGAATATGCGTATTCATGTTTATCATTCCATTGGAACTCGACACACATCCGTACGTATCACCATAATGTTTGCACCTAGCTCTTTTTTTTTTTTCCATAGTTTTGTATTCCTAAAATGAAACCGACAATCAGATTTTTTTTTACCTTTCCTATCGTTTACCCATACACCCCTATTTCCACTCTTTTCTTTTGCAATAGAGCTAGAATCCTCTAATTCATCATCAGATTGCGAACTTAAATTCTCCTCCAATGAATAGGTTCGCAGGTTGATCTTCATCCGTTAAAATCAAAGTAAATAATAAAATTATATATTGAGTCATTGACATTCCAAATAAATAAAAAGGCAAGAAAACAATAAAGTCTTGGAAAAATTAGAAATAAACTCTTCAATCAAGACATTAGAGCTTGATAACAAGCATTTGACAAAACAATGTATTGAGAAATTTTGAAGCACTAGCGGATCATGCAACCATGCAAAAGCTTATTGAAGCCTCAAACAAGTATGCAGACATGAAATGTCAATAAGAAAAACAATATGAATCTACCAGTGTTCATGTCAAAAAAGTAGAGGACACAAAGAATCAATTGATGAGTAATGCATGCAAGAGTCGGGAAAATTTATCCAACGAAACAATGTCAACCCATTTTTAAGATTTTAACTTCACAAAAGTCAGAGAAAAGACTATATCTATAAAGAAAATATGACAAAGAACGATCCAATCATAAAAATCATGACAATTTTGCCAAAAATAGGATTATATAAATGAACTAACTACACTATTGGTATAAACAAGTTGACTATCAATGATACAGAGAAACAATTAATATTTTCCAGTAACAAAATATAACATCAGTGATGCATATCTATCAAATTAAACATATTAAAAATAAAATAAAATACCTCAAACACCCATTAAAGAAAGAAACATCAAACACCTATAAATAGATAAAAGTATAAAACAAAGAAAGCAAAACAGAATACCAGGAAGAAGAAGAAAAAAAACCTTAACAATGACGACTGATAAATGCAGGTGAAGCCGCAGAAGAGAGACGATTAACAAATGCAGGTAAAGCCGCGGAAGAGAGACGTTTGCAGCGGAGCCGGGGAAAAGAGCCGGAGACCGTGTGATAGATTTTGCAGCGGAAGAGAGATAGAGATGATACTCTGATTGTCTGGTATAAGAGAAAACAGAGAGATGGAGTTGCGACGGAACAAGACTCACAAGAGAGGTAGGGTCTGATAAGAAAAGTAAAATTAGGTTTTTTCTTTTTATTTAAATGTCAGTTTGTCAAGTCGGTTCAGTTTTAAAAGGTCCAAAACCGAAACCGATCTATATTTTATGCGTCATTCGGTTCGAACCGAATTGAACCGAACTGATCAGGTGAATCGAACCGATCAGGTGAACCGAACCAAACACCATATTTCGACTCGGTTCGGGACAATTCGGTTCAGTTCAATGAATCATTCCTACCCCTAATTACCAAACCCTAGACATCAAAATCCCACTACCACAAACATCATCTATTCATCTCCCACATCAACAACATTACCAAACCCTAGCCACTCAAACCTTCTACCACCCAAACCGCCACCGTTCTAATTCAATTTAAAAAACAAAAAAAAAATACAGTGGAGATCCACCATACATCTAATGTAGATGGACGATTGAGATCCACCAAATGCAAGAACAAAAAACAGTCCATCAAATGCAAGAACAAACATATAATTCAGAGAACAAAAACAAACCCACCACCACCACCAACCGAAACCCATAAATTGTTTGTTTAAAACCAAGAAATTTTTTATCTAAAACCTAGAAATTGTTTGTCAAAACAAAACTTAGTAATTTTTTGTCTAAACAAAACCCAGAAATTTTTTATCTAAAGAAAACCCAACAACTAAAAAAAAAAAAAAAAAAACCTAGAAACTCAGCAACATGTAATATAGAATATCCCCATATAGAAATTTGTAGTTATATTGAAATAATAAAGTTCTCGCAATTACCTAGAGACGTTTGATAAGTGATTTTGCTGATCCATTCTGATTATGAGTATATTTAAAAATTAGATGTTGAACATCAATCATAATTGCTTTTCAATATTCATCAAATATCTTGTAAGTAAATTCACTAATATTATTAGGGTGCATTGACTTAATTGGATAATTTGAAAATTATGCCCCAAAAATTGATAATCTGTGTTAGTAATATGGACATGTTTCATAATAAACAAACATGTGATCATCTCGTAGATGCATCAATTAGAACCATAAAATAATGAAAGGGTTCATTTGGTGGATGAATATGTCCACATATATCCCCTTAAATGAAAGAGATTCAAAACTAACTTTAGAATGAGATGATTTATTTGGTGAATGAATATATTCACATATATCCCCTTGAATGATGAAGATTCAAAACTAACTTTAGAATGAGATGGTTTATTTGGTGGATGGATATATTCACATATATCCCTTTGAATGATAGGAATTCAAAACCAACTTTTAGAATGAGATGGTCTTATTACTAATCTCCATTTGTGAACATGCAGTGCATATATTATTATGGAATTAAAGAAACTTCTGACTTTTAATTAATGTCCATAAGAATTTTAGATAATCATACACATCATCGTAGATACTCAATGACAAAAAATGTCATGTCAACACATAAGTATTTTTGGATCCGAGAACTTCTATTTCATAACTGCATAAACTATTACATCATTTTCTAATCAGTAATATAATTCATATGATAATGCACACAGCTTTTCTATAATGAGTTTCTAACCTGAATCATGAAAAGTAATGCACAGATATTCAACATTCTCATTTTATAGTTTCCACATGATATTAATTCCTTCGTATATCTTTGAAACTAAGCAGATATCTTCTGAATATGCTTGAATATAATGCATCATTGATACAAAATTTAGTATTATTTAGTAACAATATCTTGGCTCTTCCAGAACCTTCTATCAGATCCGCTAGACCTGATATAGTATTAACATTTGCTCTAAGCAAAGATAAATTCATAAAATATTTTTTATTCCGCAGAATTGTATGAGTCGTTGCATTATCAGCTAGACATATATTTTTCCTTTCCTTATAAGAATTTAGGGATAGCAAAATTCCCCACAGGGACCCGCACTTTTGGGGTAGGGATGAGTTTCAATTTGGTGGGGTCGTGGGGATGGGGATAGATAATCTAACCCGTAATGTGTATGGGGTGGAGATGGGTTTTATACTCCCCGCCCCGCCCCGCTAAAAATAATACTTAGTTAAACTACGTAGTTTCAAAGAAAATAAAGATATCTAAATATATATATATATATTAACCCTAACTTTACATCTCTTCACCTTTATTTAACATAAAGTGACAAAACAAAATACTATTAAAAAAAACTAAAGCCGCTAACTTCAACTCTAAGTCTTTAATCCTCAAATAACTCGAAGTTCACCGTTCAAACTTCAACCTCAAGCACAAGAAGATATACAGTAAGTTACATACAGTAAGTTACTTTCTCAAATAACTTTTCAAATTAAAAGTTTAATAGCAACGATTTTTTTTCTTCAAGTTTATTACTTTAATAATTCTCAACTCTCTAATTAAATTTAATTCGTTTATCATTACTTCAGGTAGACACAAATATGTCTACAGATACACTAGAAAATGAAGACCCAATACTGGTGTCATCAAGAGAAAATTGTGTAAACATAGAAGAACAACATGGGGTGGAAACAAAGTAAAGAAGAGAGAACTAAAGAAATAAATGCAACTATTAGATGATTAGCGTCACGATTTTCAAATATTTTAACTTTATACTTTATGTTTATATTTGAAAGTGGTTGAATTTACTTGTAAGAATTATGTTTATAAGATGTTTTTAAATAGTTTCTTGGAATCATTTACTACTTTCTATATTATATCATATTCAATGACTATATATTTGTTATTTAAATATAAATGGGGTAAATGGGTGGTGATGGGGAAAACACTCCCCATTGTACCCCTCCCCGCTCCAACCCGCTCCATCTATGGTGGGTGGGGTGCGGGGAAAGCTACCCCACCCCGAATCCGCCCCATTGTCATTCCTAAGGAATTTTATGGATATTATTTATAATACCATTATATATATATATATATATATTGATAACATCATCATCATGGACCCCACTATTTGATATATAGTTTGTTTTTGTCGGTATGAGGCTGTGTTTCAACTCTCTATCTCTCTCCGTTTCTTGCTCCATCATATTCTTTCTCAATATTGCTTCTTCAGGAGCATCAATCATGTGTGAAATGGATAAAATATCGTTTCCAATTTCATTATACGTGATATTAGGATCTTAAATCCCTTTTATGTTACTTACAACATCGTACTGGGATGTGTAGATCCTTTTTCTCAAATGAATAACATATAATTATATCACTTCATAAATATGAGATAAAATAAAATCATAAATCATATTCATTTTTTGAACTTCCGGTTTGACCATGAACTGCAAGTTCATATATAAAATTCAGAAAACATCAGATTCTGAATGGATTTGAAAATCCAGGTTCCAAATAATAAAGTATGACATTTATGCATATAACATCGAATCCAGAACTCTAGGTTCTGATCGGTTTGTGAAACCGTGCTAACTTAAATATCATAATAATAAATCCAGAAACTTCAAGTTCTGGTTAATCGGTTTAGCCGATCTCATATATTGCATATAAATAAATAAATACGAATATTTAAAAGCATAATATATAAATCCAGAACTATATATAGGTTATGTCAACACAACCGTAGACAGTCTCCATCGACACGGCCGTAGCTAGTCTTATATATTGCGTATAATAAATAAATACGAATATTTAAAAATCATAATAAATAAATCTAGAACTATATATAGGTTCTATCGACATAGCCACAACCAGTCTTATATATTGCGTATAATAAGTAAATACGAATATTTAAAGAGCATAATAAATAAATTCATAACTATATATACGTTCTATTGACACAGCTGTAGCCCGTTTATGTCGAAACAGCCACAACCAGTCTTATATATTATGTATAAATAAATAAATATGAATATTTAAAAAGCATAATAAATAAATCTAGAACTATAGGTTCTAGTGACACAGTATAAGCCAATTTCATATATTACATATAAATATATAAATGTGAGTAATTAAATGTAAGTAAATCACTCCTCTGAAGATCTCTTTTATTTACAAACACGAATATCAAACTGTAAATAAATCACTCACCTAGAGATACTATTTACTCACATACGATCACACCGATAATGTGTTGTAAATAAATGAAATAAATAATAAAGAAAATAAGATGAGATAGATGAGAGATATAACATTAACAAATAAAGAAACAAAGACGAGAAAGACGAGAGACTATAATTTCTTCTGTATGGACTTCAAGTAGACCTGGCAAAGTTTCAGTTCCAACCGTGGAACCGGAACAAGAACCGTAACTGGAACCGAGGGAGACCGGTTTCGATTCCGGTTCCGGTTCCAAGTTTTTTGGAACCTACCGGTTCGAACCTAACTAGAACCGATGGTTCTGGTTCGGTTCAAACCGGCAGTTCCTATGGGTTTTTTTTTTTTTTGGAAAATTTTTTTTTTTTTTTTAAAAAAACACTTGATTATAAAAATAAAATGAGAAATAACATTGAAGAGTATTGAACCATGGTCCATAACCCTTATCCAAATAGATAAATTTTCCTTTGCATTCTCCTCCTTTTTATATAGGTTAGACCACTCTCCACTTTTTTTATTTATTCAATATGGGATGTGAGATTTTCTTATCCTTTCTATTCTAGTTGTTTATATATGCTTTTCTGCTGATGGTTGAATGTTATGACCTTATAATAATATATAGATTTCTTGTATGTTAGATTTATGATTTAACTTCTTAAGTATTAATAATAATCATGTGATTGTGTATTGACACTATATTGTTGGTACCACATGTTGTTTAAACTTTGCTCCTTTTAGGTTCCATGTTAAATGTGGTTGATTCGGTTTCTTAAGAGTTGAGATGTATTTTGTAAATGTTTATTTATGTACAGTGGACTGATTATCTAGAAGATATTCAGTTCCGCATCTGAATATCTAGAAGTCATATGGACTAGATATCATGTGACTCGTATGTTTTTATTGCATTAGAAAAGAAATTGAGTACCTCTATGTTTTGAACTATTTTTCAAACTAAATATGTTCTAAATGAATTTTGAAATCAAAAGATTATATTCTAGTTGATTGATTATGAATATATTATGCATGGCAGGCAACCAATGACTTGAAGTTGAAAACGATCATGGGACTATGCAGGCAAGCAGTACTCATTATTGTGGCCACCATAATAGTACTTTTAAGAGCAAAGTTTAAACAACATATCAACATGTGGAACCAACAATATAGTGTCAATACACAATCATATGATTATTATTAATACTTGAGAAGTTAAATCATAAATCCAATGTACAAGAAATCTACATATTATTATAAGGTCATAACATTCAACCATCAACAAAAAAATATATATAAACAACTAGAATAGAAAGGATAAAAAAATCTCACATCCCACATCAGATAAATAAGAAAAGTAGAGAGTGGCATAACCTATATTAAAAGGAGGAGAATGCAAAGGAAAATATACCGACTTGGACAAAGGTTATGGACCATGGTTCAATACTCTTCAATATACTTTCTAATATATATATTTTTTCAAAAAAAGAAATTTTTGAAAAAAAAAAAATGTTTAAAACCGATGGTTCCGTCGGAACCGAAACCAAAACTGCCTAAGGTCGGGACCAGTTCCGGTTCCACCTAACCGTGGAACCGAAACCGAACCGAAACCTTACCATGCCTAACTTCAAGAGGTCAGCCAATTTACAATGAGAGTCTCTATTTAATTATTTATGGACTTTAGAAATACCACTTTCTTAATGAAGTCAAATAAAAGAGGCGGTGTCTAATACAAGAGATGAAATACCGCTTCACCGCTTGCGTAATGAAGTCAACAAAAGGTGCTGATTGATTCCCACTTGCATATATGGATGACAATGGATTGGATTGAATATGAATAACCTGATATCCATCCATGTATCCGTTTGAGATATATATATATATATATTCATCCTCATTTTCTAAGTGAGCGGGACAGATTCGAATAATCTACTAATTAAGATAGAAATATCTATCTCCACTTCATTTATATCCGTATTAGATGAAAAAATTTTAAATTTGTATAATTTACATAAGAAAAATATAACTAACATATGTAACGGTATATTTTATCATATTTAAAGAGAAACAAATACATTCAACAAAGTTTAAATATAAAAATTAATAATAACTTATATTATTAAAATTAATAATTATATAAAATATTTTTATATATTTAAAATATTAAAATCTATAATGGATCTGGATGGAGATGGAGATAGATATCTATAGACGATATTCATTTTTATCTCCGAAAATAAAATGGATATTAAGATGACATTCATCTTTGTTCCGTCCTCAAAATAATAGTATCCATCCCTATTTTAAATGAAGTTGATTCCTATGGATATTCGTATACATGTACAATTTTACAACCCTTACTTGTATAATAAAAGCTTAATTAAGTGGATAAACTCAATACCTATAATAGGTGTCAGATTTTTATTTTTAAGAGAAAAAAAAAATAAACAAATAAACGCGTCATGTGCATGACAACATGTGATGTATGACCTAAAATAATGGGCACGTTTCATATAGTCTGTCATACGGTGGGTGATACACTTACTAGTCACTCTAGCAATCCCAAGCACATTCGGCTAGTATAAATATATAATACAATATTTATTAGTCGGTTTCTATCTGAATTCTGAAACTCAGAAGGTGAAGGTAATTAAAAATAATAGAATGAGTGACGATAGAAGCAGAAGCTCCGGACCGTCTCCGGCTCCTCCTCCGTCTCCGTCCACTTCCTTCACCAATCATCAGCCGAAACGAGGGCAGGTTATCCGCAGGGTGTTGTATGAAACCTTCAGAAAGTCAACTTCTTCCGGCGCCAACATTCCTCCCTCCGCTCAGAATTAGTTTTTATATAAAAGGTGTCGGTGGAGTCCTAAAAGCAAAATTAATGTTAATAATGGGTGGGGTTTATTATTGTTAATTTTATCTTTATCTAACTGTGCTATGTATATGTCTATCGTTGTTGCTTGCTTTTGTATAATGTGTGTTTAATTACCATTTTCTGTTTATTTCCATCATTATAAACTAAATTAACAAATAAATAAATAAACTAATCAGACAGGAATCATCGAATGAATGTTAAACAGCCCACTGAAAGTTGTTAATAATTTCATCGATTTTTGGGAAATTATCATTCAATCCCCACTATTGTAATGTGATTTGGTCACCAACTTTACCTTCAAAAATTAACGAAAATTTGAGATGTCTCTTTGAGTTTGAGAGCTTCGAAGGTCTAAAAACAATATATAATGATAAAATTTTTGTATTTGGTAAGTTTGATAATGGTCTAAAATCTTTTTTTTTTATTTTTTTTATTTTTACTATTACTTCTTCTGCTCCTTTATTTGTTCGAGGAATAGATCAATTCCACCTACACCAGAATCCTCCTCCGGTGTTGGAGGAAGTTACCTTCTCCATCGTTTAGGCTGTGTTTGGTCGGATGGAGAAATGGAGAGAGGAAGAGGGTTGGAGAGAGAGATCAAATCATTTATTTAGTTAGAAGGATAAGAGGGAGGGAGAGAAGGGAGAGGGAATCCTCTTGGGTCTACCATTTTGGATCCTTCCGATTAATAGCGGATGAGAGGAGAGAGAGAAGATTGGATGGGAATTATTTATACTAACCTCTAATTTTTTAAAGGGCAATATAGTAATTTTATAAATTAAATATCAATTCATCTATTCAACCCTCTTTTCAATACCAAACAATATGAAGGATACATGTTATTATCTTCATCTCTCCTACTCTCTTTCCCTCTTAATTCATCTATCCCTCGTATTCTCCCTCCCTCTTACCAAACATAGTGTTAGGATAGCCTCCTCCAATGTGTAAATAAACCGTTTTGAAGTTATTATTATTTTTTTTTGGCAAAACTCTAAACAACTTTTTTAATATATAAATTGTCCTAACTCTCAAAATTGAACCAGAATCCTCTCCTTACCTCATTTCATCCTCACATTTTTAAAACATGTGATTGGTTATTTATAATCGATGGCACAATTTGGTGTACCTTCTGTAGAAGAAGTAATTAAATTGGGGAGAGAAGGTGCTGAGTATATCAGCGGAACTTTCATAAAAGTAAACATTTTCTTATTTACTTTAATTAAGCTTGCAGAATGCATGCTCAAGGTTGGTGCTGCTTCATTGACACATTTAGGTAACACTTAATTATGAATAGATTGTATCTGCTTGTTACATCTTCTCATGCCTCTATGTAGATATAATTTGAAGAGCTACTGTTTTCTTTTGTACATGAAATTGGTTTTCTATCCTTAATTAGAAGCACGTCCTAGTTCCTCATTGGTTACATGTCTTTGCACACACACTTATGTGAACAAGTCATATAACAAATTTCAACTGCAGTTATTCTTCTCCGGTAAGACATTATCTGAACAAGTCAACGCAAACATGTTCAAAACAAAAAAGAAAACAGAAGAAACGAAAAGAAACATGTCAATATACTATTTTATACAGTTTATGCACTCCAGAAGATTTGCATATACACACTTCCCTCCTTATGATTCTATACTCTTAAATGATACATTGATTTTATTAGTGTCCCAGACAATGAGGTAACAACCCAATCAAGTGTACAATCTCAAGCGAGATGTTATCGGTTCTCTGCACATTGGACATTATTCAATTGCTAATTGCCATACCACAATACTTGCAAGTCTTCAACAAGAAAACGATAAAGAACATTTTCAGGCAGGGAAGTCTAACAGAGTTGTTTTACAAACAAGTATCACCCCATTTCCAGCATCACATCAATCAAAGGCATAAGATATATAAGCAAACCAAAGACATAAATCAAAGATGGTATTACACATCATCATATTCACATAAGGTATGATAATAATTGTCCATGTATATACCAATTGCTCTTTGTTATTACTGAAAATATTACTCTGCATAATGCAAGCATTATCTATGATGGATTCTATATACATAACTATACAGCTTGTATGTATCATTTAACATCAATTACAAAGCCTGCATGGTACATAGCATCATAAGAGATATAATGATATTAAAGGCCATCATGTTAAGGCTAAAAAACCCTAAAGAATGGTTCTGATTCTTTTGAACTCCTATGGTCTCTAATTGTATAAATACAGACTAAAAGGAGAGAAAATTTTGAAACAATCAAACAATCAATAAACTTTGAATCACGAAACTTGAAAAACTACTTCATTCAACATCAATGTCACACATGACCAAGCATCTTCCTTCTAGTCATCTTCATCCGGAACAATGTCCTCTTGACATAACACTAACGTATTCCATCTTGTATACACTCATAGTAATAAATTGATATTTAAAAATAAATAACTAATTGCTTCCTGACCCCAAAACAAGCATAAAATGAGGTTTTTCCAATAGGCTATTCACAGAAAACCAATTCTCTTCAACTGTGTTCGTTTGAAATTTGTATTTTCTGTTTAGTTTCTTTAACAATGAAACAACTGAAAGAGCATGCAAAACTCAATAATTTTTCATCTGAGATGAACTTGTTTTAAATTTGGATTTTATACAGCATAAAAAAAATAAAAATAAAAATAAACGAAAAACCTAAACTTAAAATCAAAACTCATAGTAACTAATGCATTCTTGATCACAGAGAAATATAAAGAAGCTGCTCAAGTCTAAACAATAAAAATGTTACCATGATCTATCTAGCGGTGAATATTAAGCATAGCTTTGGCCTCATTCTGCTCTTCCATCAACTCTTGGGTAGTATACTTGTTCAACAGCTCCATCTTCTTCTTCTCAAGCACCATCTTCTCAATCTCCTTGTCATCGGGCAAAGGCACGTGTACAACGAATTCTCTCTCTTTGTCCTTCTTGTCCTTCTCCATCTCCTCCCTCCTCTCCTCCTCCACGACGTCCTCCTCCTCCTCGAACAGAACCTCCTTCAAAACCCCAACACTGACCACTTCCCCGCTCTTGACAGCCTTCTTAGCCTCCCTCCTAATCTCATCCATCCTCCTCCACTCTTCCTCCGCCTCAATGCGAATTCGCCTCTGGGCGGGACCCTCCACTTTCTCCAAAACCCCATCCTCCTCATCCCTATACCCGTAATAGCTGGCATCAATCCTTTTATAAATGTCATACCGCGTCCTCCGTTTTCGCAACTCCGGAGGCTTCTCGAACAGCTCCTTGACTCCCGGCAACTTCTTGGCTGCACCGAAATAGCGATATCCTGGACCACGGCCGCTAGGGTTAGGGACGTCGACGATGTTCCCTTCCAAGTCTGTCATCTTAGCAGAGTGTTTGGTGTAATTGGGACCACCGAGCTCGAGAATCCGGCGTTCCCAGTGCGTTTTCTCGCGTATAAGCTTGTTAATCTCATCGTTGAGGTCGCGGAGTCGGTGCTCTCCGAGGCCTTCGTTTTGGATTTCGGCGACTTTGCGGCCGATCTCACGCATAATTTGTTGACGCCATTTGTCGGCATCGGCGAGATCGCGGCACTCGGAGGCCAAATAAGGGCGTCTCTCTCTGGGCTTCTTTTTCTCCTCCGCTTTGAGTGTGATAAAGCGATTGAGCATCGATTGTGCTTTCTCTTCATTCCTAGCCATGGTGTTAGGGTTACGATTTGTAGAGACAAGTGAGAGGATTGATAAGAGATACAAGAAGGGATTTCAAGTTTGACCAGAGAAACGTTGAAGAGAGAAGTTAGCGGGGGAATTTGAAGAGTGGAATTGAAGAAGGGTTTTGGTGTTGTGAATCTGTGATATGTAGACATGTAGTTATGTACCGCAGCTGCCAGTTTGGTTAAAACGCACCGTTTTTAATTAGGTTTCAGAATCAACATTGATTTAACCAAGTTTAGAAACTGTGGTGAGAATGATTGTGTAGGAGAGAAGGGTCATTTATGTTTTGCTAGCCCTTATAAAAAGGAAAATGAGAAACACATACCTTCATCTTCATGAATCAAGTTGCAACTCGAATATTAATTTTTTAATTTTGATGGGGAAGGTGTTCCGATCATACTACGCCTCTAACCAAAATGGCAAATCATGGACCCATTAATTTAATCAGAAGATATCAATTAATTACAAATACCAATATAATTTATGTACTTGTACAGTCTATTTGATCCACAAATGTACATTGATCAAACTGAGAACGGGGAAGGAGATATATTAACACCCATTTTATAACGTATTAATTGAAGGATCCAGCACCTCTCTAAACAGCAACCATGCCAACTTGTCATCGATATATGCTGGCGAAACAGAGATATACGCAGTTCTTGGTCCGACCTACAACTATAAGTGTAGACTGGAATACAGGTTTTCTAGGGAAGCATACAAGGGCTCACCAGCCTTAGGCCTCTCCACTGTCCCAAGTAGAATGTCACTTGTAGTAAGATAAGGATCACCATAGAACCGCAGATTGGTATCCATCCTTGTCGCAACCATGTTCCCTTCTAGTGACACTCCCACAAATGCCCCTATTCATTTTGCAGCAACATAAGGTGTTAGCAAATGATCCTTGTAATCTATTAAGCAGAATTATAATACAAAAACTAAAGGCATTTAGAATACGACGGCACCTTTACTACAACTATACGTGTAACACATGCCAGAACCTCTGTCTCCAGCTCGTACATCAGCTTCCAGTACTCTCCCAACAGGCCCTGCTGCGGCGCTACAACCAGCACCAAGAGAAAAATGCATGCGACTACAAAATGTCTTCACAGCTTTTAAATCATGGAGCACAATTATGAAGTCCATGAGCTCACCCCCAATCTGGAAAACAAGGAGCAATAAAAAATAAATAATCATAATCAGACCAGAATACATCAATCCCAGCAAATGAGAATGTCACGTTTAAAAGGAATAGATTAAAATCAATTGATATTTCTCATAAAGTTTACGATAGCAAATCCTCTTTTAGTTAGCAAGAGAGACACATATCCTCAAAATTTTAATCAAATTTTTTTTTTTTGTTGTTGATAAGATAAATTTTGATCTTAACTGATCAAATCAACCAAGAAAATGCATAATCAAAAAATGACAACCAGCTAGAATTTTACCTGAGGGCCCCAACCTAAACCGGCTGAAAATATGGCTGATGGAGCAGACCAGGATCCATCTGACCTTTTAGCAACAACCAAACCGGTGCCCAATTTGTAAGCAACCAGCACGCCAGCTTTAGCAACTGTCAAAATTGCCAGGCCTCTGGCTCCTTTCAGAACTGCTGAGGGTATGGTCCTCTCAGGATTCAACCTAGCAACCTGTCAATATCAACACATGTTATCAAAAATCTAGAAAACAGTTTCATAGGGGAACATAATTACATAAAAGATACAGTTTAAAAAAATAATAAATAAAAAAATTGTAAATGGTTCCATGCTGAAGCACCAATAGCAAGAAAAGGAACTGCCAACACAAAACATAACTCCAAACTGGCATAATTTTCTAATGAGGTTTTTACAACAGAACCAACAAACCAGGGAATGAAAAATATCCGTAATGATCATATTAATTACAATTAAGTAAGATTCAAAATTTCACCTGACAATAGCTTCTCAATGTATTAGATGCCTTGTATATCTCATATTCCATAGACATACCAACTGGAAGGTTCAACCATCCCCTTGTACATGTCCAATCCACCACATCATGTTTTGCCACTTGCACAGCGTTGCTGATACTGTTGATTAAAATACCCTGTAAAGGATCAAGTCTATCATAGCAGGCATCACATACCCTCTGTGGATTTCGTTCCCTAAACTTCACAGGCAATAAACACCTCCCCTTAGTACATACTCTACAAAAGACACCTCCACAGAACCGGCAATGATGTCTGCCACGAGTAAGTGCTGTAAAAGGAGCAGTGCACTGCATGCAAACTGTTGTGTAACTATCAGGAAGCCACTCTGGGGGCTCAGCTTCTAGAACCTCTTTGTAAGCACTATAATTAATCCCATCTGGCTCAAGAAGTGGTGGAGCACTTGGTATGTAAACCGAGGAGTCCAAGAATGTATCCCCATTCTTTGCAGATCCAAGAAATGAAAGGTTTGAACTGGGATCTTGCTGACTAGCGGAAACAATTGAACCTTTGTTTCGCCCAGTTACAATTGCAACTATCCCACTTAACACATTTTTCAAGTTTACCTCCGGAGCCATATCACTGCTTTGCATAGAATTATGTTGATCATCACTTGAATCATATTCTCCATCAATATAGTCTTCAGAGTCAAGTGGAAACTGGTACACATAATCTTCTTTTAAAGACTTTGAGCCTAATGGGTAAGGTTTTTTGCCTTCTGGCATGGACCAGGCAGAACTGCTATGGTCATCATTGTAATTGACCATAACATTCTCCTTATTTACTAGCTTAGGAAGTGAAGAATGCAGAACTCTTCCCTCAAAGGTCGCCATACACCACACAGCATGCAATTGAGAATAAAAATCTCCACAATATTAACTGCAAATTGAAAGATATCATATTGGGAACTTAGAAGTAATTACAGAACAATAAAAATGTAATTCACAATAAATAAATGGCACACGGCACACCACAACATATGATCCACAAACTCCCACCAAAACAAGAAAAGGCCCAAGTTTTACAATTTTGAGCATAAAATTAATGATGCCAACCATTTAAATTTTACAAGGATTTCAATTTCCATTTTCTATTCACAAAGTTGCAATAGTAACAATTATAGAGCAAACTCAAAAAGCATTAAATTAATAATTACTAAACCATGAAATATTACACAATGCTTTTCTGATAGATAGAATCTCAAAAAGGGTCTGAACTTGCAAGATTATAATAATGACAAAAACATTTCTCATCAAAAATAGAAGAGATGGTAATGTAAAGTTGAACAAAGGAATTATAAAAGACCTCACATCAGCAAGTTAACAAAATATTCAATTCTCCTAGAACACACCAAAAACCCATTAAAAAAAATACAAACCCTGCTTGCAACAATTAGGGTTTTCTAGATGTTATCCTCATCTAAGGTTATCAATAATATTTTCTGTGAGAAAAATAGAATATATACTTGGAATATACAAGGAAAGTATCATCCTACCATCGGTTAATATCATGAATTTGTGTATATGAAATTATGAAGATGTGTATACAATAAAATTTAAGAGTTAAATTTATCATGTTGCTTTACAACGAAATTATGTATATGAAACTTTAGTGTTCTGGTAGGAGCTAAGGCGCTAGTCAGGCGGTAGCCCGGCACTAGCAGTTGAAAATTAATTTTTTTCCTAAATAAAAAAGCAATCAACGAGCAGTATAATGACCAAATTCAATCAAATCCAATGTTTTAAAAAGCGAAAGGCAGTGCGAGGAGGTCAAGCCCTCGCAAGGCGAGGCGGCCACCTCGAAGCAGTTGAGGCAGCCGCCTCTATTTGAAAGTGATAAAAAAAAAAAAAAAACACTAAAGTAGAAAATATTACATAACATATAATAAATGAATCATAATCAACATTACTAATATAAAAATCCCAAACAAATGAAATATAACAAAAAAACACATCATACTTATGACCACTATATGTTGAATAGGCTATCATTTTTATCATTTGTGTCTCCATACCTATCAGATAGGAAAAACTTTAATTTTTTTTTGAAATTGCTGTTATTAAACTCACCACAACCTCCATGCAGGTCATTGATTAATATTGAGAATAAAAACTCCTATCATATAGGAATTAATGTTTTTTGAAATGGCAATAATTCATTTATTGACGAATATTGGGAAGATAAATTCTCAATTATGAGCCACATTGGAAACCCCAAAAAGATTATAATTTTAAATATACTTTGACTTTTGTATGAGTGTATCTGCAGAATACTTTAGCCTAAATCACGGCAGCCCTAGGAAGGCCGATTTGGCCTAAATCGCGGCAGCCATGGCCGCCTAACGCCTAGGCAACTGCCTGGGCCGATTTTTCGAACATTGCGAAACTCCAAATTTGATTTATGGAACGAGCTGAAAAGCATTTGTGTTAATATCTTAAAAACTTTCGTGCACCAAATTTGTTTCTCCTGTGTTTTTTAATTTGTCAGTAAAGGTAATTACAGACTTAAATCAAAGATGGAATTAGACGCCATCATATTCACATAAGGTATGATAATAATTGTCCAGGTATATACCAATTGCTCTTTGTTATTACTGAAAATATTACTGCATAGGCTTAAGGGCAATATAAAAATTGCAATGCAAGCATTATCTATGATTCTATTTACATAACTATACAGCTTGTGGGTATCATCCAACACCAATTACAAAGCCTCCATGGTAGCATTATAAGATATAATGATATTGAAGGCCATGTGAAGGCTAGAATCCTGAAGAATGGTCCTGATTCTTCTGAACTAAGGGCACTAAACTCCTACGGTCTCTAATTGTAGAAATACAGACTAAAAGGAGAGAAAATTTTGAAACAGTCAAACAATCAATAAACTTTGAATCACGAAACTTGAAAAATTACTTCGTTCAACTTCAATGTCACACATGACCGAGCATCTTCCTTCTAGTCATCTTCATCCGGAACAATGTCCTCTAGAAATAAAACTAACGTATTCATCTTGTATACACTCATAGTAACAAATTGATATTTAAAAATAAATAACTAATTGCTTCCTGACCCAAAACAAGCATAAAATGAGGTTTTTCCAATAGGCTATTCACAGAATACCAATTCTCTTCAACTGCGTTCGTTTGCAATTTGTATTTTCTGTTTAGTTTCTCTAACAATGAAACAACTGAAAGAGCATGCAAAACTCAATAATTTTTCATCTGAGATGAACTTGTTTTAAATTTGGATTTTATACAGCAGAAAAAAAAAACGAAAAACCTAAACTTAAAATCAAAACTCATAGTAATCATATAAATTCGAAAACTTTTAGCCCAAATAAAAGATCCCAGCAACAATCTCACAAATTAAACCAATATCACATAAATGGAAAGAAGCGCGCTAATTTCTAACCTGGCCGAGTACGATGTGCAATTAGGGTTTACAAAAGCAGTCGGCGAGCTGAATGGTTCTTCTTCTTTGAAACGATTAGGGTTTTTGTGTGATTATGGATTTGCAGTAACGAACAGATGTTTGATAATACCAAAGTTTCCTCTTTATCGAAGCAATTAACCAAACCAACAAGGTTTCGTTTCGATAAGATTTTGGGTATCTAGCGTTTCTTTATTTATTTATTTAAGGGGAAACTTCAATTTAGTCCCTAATGTTCAAAGAAAATCACTTTTTTACTCACCTTTCTATTTTTGGTTTGCAGGGTCCTAAAATAAGGGATATAATCATTTCCTCCCCTGTAGTTTGCTTTATTAGACATTTTACCCCCTCTAGTTTCAATAATGGCCATTCTTCCCCTTTGACCACAAAATATTAGACATTTTACCCCTGCCATCAAGATTGCCGTTACACCAGCACTTTGACTGTCAATTGGCAAGGGCAATATTGTAACTTCGCATGAATAACATGAATGGAAATTAAGTTTGAAAGGATAAAACAGTAAAGAGCAAAATAAGAATTTTCAATTTAATAATTACAAAATAAATGAGTGGATGAGACGAATACACCTCACCTTTCAATTGTGACCATATGCTATTATTCATTTATTCTAAACAAGTGTGGTCCCAATTCAATTTACGCTTTCAGCTTCTTAGAAAACCTTTAATGCACAGTTGATCTTCCAAGCTATTTTGAGCCAAAAAAAAAAACCCTACTTTTACCATATTCTTACTAACCAAACGGTGATTAGAAGGTTGTATGAGAGTGTTTGAAACAGAAATACTTTCGTTTTGAGTGAGTACAGAGTATGAGTCTCGAACTCAAAGAATTCCAGAAGGCTTCATGTTTTATTTTTGAAGAAAAGGTATGTTTTTTTAAGTTTAATTATGTTTAGTGATTTTGTGGTGATTTTTGATGCATGGTTGCACTGGTTATTGTTCGTTTTGGTTATCGTTATAGATTTAGGGTTTCTATGTAAAACAATTAGGGGTTTTTCGTCTGGAGTTCGTTACTATGAAATCGATGGTGTAATTAACGTTTTCATGGTTCTTTCTTATGCATGAAATATGGATAATTATTGTTTAAAAATTTAATTTTGATTTACTTTCTCAGACAGTTAGGGTTGTTCTGTTTTTGGTTGTAAGGTTTTGTTGTGGTAAAGTTCTGAGAATGTCTTAATTTCATTCATGCAGGTTGGTGAACTTATATGTGAAGTACCTATGGCTTGTGCTTTTGCTTTACAGGTTTGTCAACATTCACTTGATTTCATTCATGCATGTGACTGATTTGCTGTTTTTTATGTATATATGTTGAGAATATGGTATTGTTGATCTTGAAGGAATATTTGATGTTTTGTATGGAGTAATTTGCGGTGTATATATATATATATATATATATACACGTGTGTGTGTGTGTTTCTAATGACATGTTTCATGTTTTGCATGTTAATTTTTGAGAATATGTATATTTCTTTTGCTTTTTCAATTTGTAGAGTGTATATATGTGTGTGTATAGAATGTGCAGATACACATATTACATATATACATATATCTTTATATATACATATATCTTTATACCGATGATTGCTTTGTAAGATTTTATTTCTTTTACCTTTGTAAGATTTTATTTATTTTACCTTTGTAAGATTTGTGGGTTCGCTGAATTTTTGGTTTTGTAAGATTTATTATTATTTTTTTTTAACTGGTTATTTTTATTTTTATCTTGGTAGTTAGTAGTGATTTCCGTTGATCTCTTTCTTTTTGGTTTTGAAAATATCAAAAACACATTGATTTGAAGTGATTCGATGGTAGATATTTTCTTCGTATTGTTCTCTGCATTTTGTAACTTTCTAAGGTCATGCTTGGTTGGTAAGATAAATCCTTCTTTACTTGATCTTAAATTACTTGGATTTAGTTTGATTGATGATCTTACAATGCAAGTTAAGACCTACAATAGTGAGCATCTCTGTCATAGGCTTTGTAAAAGTGAAGAGGCAAGAGCCAAATGGATAACTAGTAATTTAAATTTTATTTACACTTTTACTGATTTTTTTTTGCCCTTCCTATTGATATTTTTTATGTATAAAGGGCTGCAAAGGGTGTGAACCTGTCAACCAATCCATGAGCAGAAGAAGGTGTCTCCTCTTCTCAGACTCCCACACAGGTTCAGACTCAACCACAATCTCAAGTGACCATGCACTTAGATTGATTAACTATTGGAACTATAGGTGGTTCTGTTTGTCTTCCTTTATTTTGTTATAGCTAGCACTTGAACAAACTTATTATGGTGCTTAGCTTTTGGTAGTTGTACCCTTTTATTGAATTTTCCTAGCACTTAAACTATTAGTGCTTAACTGTTGGAAATATTTATTTTGTCTTTCATGGTATGAAAAATATGAATGCAGATTATACCCATATTTCCAGATAATATCAATTCCCATTTTATGTTTTTTACAATACATCATGTTTAATAATCAATAATGCATGTTATTTTATGTTTCTTGCATGCTATAGATCAACATTGCATATAATTTTTCCAACAACTTCATAGTTTGTTTTTGAAAATTATCATGCCACCATTTATGTTGCTTGATCCGATAGTTAATGGTTGAAAAAAATTGTGTGAATGTGTTTGTAAAATCAAGTGTGTTTGTTTCAAAAAAAAAAAAAAAAAATTCAAGTGTGTTTGTAAAAGAAATGTTGTGTGTTCAGTGTTTGTAAGAGAGAGGGACGATTGACTTGTTAATAGTGGCAAAACTGTTTGATTAAGGGGTAAAAATGTACATCCACCATCACTATCATGTCTTGAAGGGTGAAAAAAATCATTTAATTCAAAATTTTTGTCAGAGTTACCTTTATTAACGGAAATCTTGACAGCAGGGGGGAAAACGTCTAATATTTTGGTTTTCAAGAGGAAGAACGATCATTACTAAAACTAGAAGGGGTAAAGTGTCTAATATATCAAACTACAGAGGGAAAAATGATTATATCCCTCAAAATAACTCCCACACATATTGATAACTTGTAACGTAAGACTTGAATCCCTGCATCAAGTATTGAATTAGAGTTACATATCATTTAAGTCAAGAGTTGATGTAATCATTTACTCTTACTCAGAGTAATGTAATCACAATATCATTATCATTATCCTTGTGTTTAAGTTATTTTCAATTTTAAATTTTTTTTTAATTGGGATTTAAAAATTATATAACTTGTCTGAACTTTTGGATTCAAAGTCAATGGAAATTCCAAAATTAAATTATTTTATTATTTCAAATGTGTTACCAATGGATGTTTGATTGTAACAAGGTTTCTTTTTTGGTTAAGAAAAAACAAACAATGTCTTTAAATCAAATGTTGTTAATATAAGACTTATTTACTATGGGCCTTGGCCCAACTCCATCTCTTCAAATCAGCCTCATTTTTGTTTTTTGTTTTGTAAGAATCTACATTGACATTATTTGTTCAATTATTTGCCTTTATCTTTAGTCTGACGTTTAAAGAAAAACAAATCATTCATTATTTTTATTTTTTGATATAAAATCATACATTATTTTGTTTTTAATAAGTCTTAGGGCGCTTTAAAAAAAATAAAATAATAAATCTTAGCACCCATTTGATTTTTCCACTTTAACACTTAATAACACTTAACATATTTCATTAAGTTGTTTTGTTTGATTTTTTAAATAACCAAATCACTTAAATAACTCTTAAAATCACTTTTTAATAAAAGTGAAAATTATCCGTTTTCATTTAATTAAAAACAACTTAAATTTATAGTAATTTTATATTCCCAAAACTATCCTCACAAACAAAATATATTTCCAGTTTTTCATTTTGTCATGGCCCTACCTTATTAATATATATTTTTCTTCTTACCTTTAAAAAAAAATTAGCAACCATAAAACCTAGTTGCTTGAGGACTCAAAAAACTCTATTGGAATCCAGATTTCCAGCTTTATTATGTTAAGGATTTTTTTTTTTTCCTTCATAATTTGATTAATTTGATTAATTTTATTTTAGAGTTTGACATTTCTTTTACTTGTATAATTTTGGATGAGACCGATCATTAAATTACCAAAGTTCCACACAACAAAATTAAAGGGAGGGCCTCAAACTATAAATGTTTTAAATATATGTTTTTTTTTAAAAAAAAAATTACTTGTTTTTTTTTAACTATTTATATTACATATTATATATTATCTTTTAATATATTAAAATGTAAATATATAACAAATAATAGTTTAACTTACTTGCTATAGTTGTCTATTAATATATTAAAATGTAAAAATGTATAACAAATAACATTTGAAAGTGTATAGATGTAAAAATATTTATTTTCATATATTTGTAACTTAAAACAAACAACTTATCACTATATTCAGTTTTTAGTGAAAAAAAAACAAACATGTTTTTCAGTTTTCAGTTACTATTCAATACAATTCAATACTGTTCAATTTTAAGACAAAAAATCAAACGTAACATTAGTTACATCCAAAAAAGCTCATTCCTCAATCTCGAAATATTATGATAATTAAAAAAAAAAAAAAAATCTTATTTATACCAACAAGTTACTTTAAATTTACTTAGATACCCATGAATGGTGAAAATTAAAGGTAAAACATGTTAATATTGAAAATTAAAGGTTAAATATGTGTTTGAAGGATAAAATGGTATACTTCCCACACCTATGTTGTAATTGAAGATGAAGTCAAAGATAGGAGTTTTGGTCTGACACACTCATACCTAACTTCCAACTACAAATGCCAATCAACCAAACAAAATCACCTTTTATTATATTGTTTTTATGACTACATTATTACATTATACTGTTATGTATTATACATAATACATACATATTCACTTCTCTCCCTACCAACCTTTTATGCCAATTACTTATTCTTCAATCTCAAGTTTCTCTTCATCATTCTTACTATTACTAGACCATTATATTACACATCTCTAAATTCTTTTCTATAAAAGTATCACAAATACGACTCAAATTATAGGTATCTAAGAATTAAGATATATTCTGAATTATTTCAAATTATAAATCATTTCGAGGGTTTAGGATTGGAAAAACTTAAATCCACAACTTTATAGTGCAAATGTAAGGAAAATACCCAACCTCATAGCGACTGAGATTTACTATTGAAGGATGGAAGTCAATGTGCAAAAACATTCTATGAAGGATGGAAGTCAATGTGCAATGGGGTGGATCTCAATTTTTTACTAGTATGGTCGGTTAACAAAAAGACACCTAACGGTAGACATGAACATGATCTCCACTTCTAGTTCTTCTCATTACAACTATAATTTAGTAATTAAATCACATGTGAATATAAAATGATATTATATAAATAAATGTTTTATTATAAAAAATAAAAGGTTGAATCTCATATACACCTACACCACGAGGTTATGATCGAGTACTTCCTTGTATTTTTTTATTTTATTTTATTATTTTTATAAATTCACGTAATCTTTTAAAAAAACAATAATACTATTTATTTAAATTTAGTGTCTGAATGATGTGACAATATATAATCTATTCATTTAAATTATATTAGATTTGTAGAATTTAAATAAATGAATTTGAGAGTTATCACATTATTTAAACACCGAATTTAAACATCAAATTTAAACAAAGTATTGCTTATTATAAAAAACTGAATTTATATAATATTTCGAAAAATATATATAAAAAAAAAAAAAAAAAAAAATAATAATAATAATAATAATAATAATAATAACAGAACACTAACAAGTGAACAACCGTTAGTTCTGGTCATCTTCAAACTTCAGTCCACGTTCACATTTGTCTGAAAATCCCAAAAAGCAAGCTGTCCTCGATTCTATCTAATCCGAATTTTTTTTATTCGATTTCGGGTCGGACAAAAATGGATCCGCCTCCGCTCATAGATTTCTCCGACGACGCCGTCTCCTCCGTCACTTCACACTCATACACAGACCACCACGGCACCAGAATCTTCGACCGCTACCTCTCCTCCTCCTCTTCCTCCTCTGCAGCAGCTTCTTCCGACGACGACGACGAGACGCACACACTCTCCAGTTCCACCACCATCAAACGTCTCGACTACATGATCGACTTCCTGGACCGCAAGCTCTCCACTTCCGACGACAGGAACCAGAACAGGAGCTCCGCCTCGTCCCTCCCTGAGTTCGTCGGCAGAGGCGGCGACATCCCCATGTTCAGACCCCCGGTTCGGGCCGCCGTCCACCCGGCCAGGCCTCCTAGCCTGGAAGTGAGGCCCCACCCATTGAGGGAGACGCAAGTTGGGTGTTTTCTGAGGGCAATTCTGTGTACGGAGAAGCAGCTGTGGGGCGGAGGCGAGAATGGGTTGAGAGTGTGGAATTTGAAGGATTTGTATAGTGAGAGTGGGAGCGAAGAAGACGGGACGGCGCCCTTTAAGGAGTCTGTGAAGGGGGTTTCGGCGTTAATGTGTTTGGTGGGTGATGAAGGGAGTGGAAGTGGATTGGTGTGGAGCGGGCACAGAGACGGTAAGGTGAGGTGTTGGAAGATGATGAATCAGAATCAGAATCAGAATCAGTATGGATGTCTCTCTGATGGATTCAGGGAGGCCTTGTCTTGGCAGGCCCATCGCGGCCCGGTTCTTTCTCTTTGCATTTCTTCTCACGGTATCATCTTCACTGTCTATCTATGTGTTATTTTAGATAATATGATGTTCAAGCTTGTTTGTTTGTTTGATGTCTAAAAGCTGACGTGTTGGGGGTGGGTGGTGTAAATAGCATTAGTTTTTAATTGGAATTTTACAGAGTATTTTCCTTAAAAATTGGTGGTTCTGTTATCGTGTACTAAAAGGCTTTTTACTTCTGATGAACACAAGCTTTGCTTCCCTTGGATGGTCAAAAGAGAAAGATATAGTTTAGATTAAGAGACAGCTATTGTTAATCTTAACATTATTATTCCTATAATGGATGGTATACTACAGTCACATATGGTTAACCTGTAATTCAGAGAATTTATAATACATTGACATTTATATTGCTGCTTATTTTTAGGAGAGAAGCGTCAATTGGGATGAGTGTACCACCTCATTTTATGATTGTTCCATAAGATCCTGCCAGTTGTGCTTGCATTTATGAACTTATATTTAAAGTCGCCATAATTATTAGTAGTTTTTCCAAAAAGGCGCATACATGATAAGGTCTTATTAGACAAGGCATATATATGTCATTGGACGGTTATCCCATTCAAGCTTTTTTCTTCTCTTAGACTCGTGTAGTTCGCATCTTCTGTGGCTTGGATTGTCATTATTTTCCGATACTTGCCTGAATGATTTTAGATATGTTGATATATTATAATAACGCAGAAAAAAAAAATAAATCTCTACATCATTACCATGTTTGTGATAATTTGTCGTCTTGTTTTTGTCTAGCTCACTTCACTTCTTTTTGGTCCAGGGGATCTGTGGTCAGGTTCTGAGGGTGGTGCTCTAAAGTTATGGCCATGGGAAGCTCTTGCAAAAGCTCTTTCTCTAACAGCAGAAGAAAGGCCCATGGCTGCCTTGATAGTACAAAGGTCATACATTGACCTTAGGAGCCAACTTTCTGTGAACGGCTTCAGTAGTATGTTAACATCAGACATTAAGAACTTGTTATCTGATAAGTCTAGTGCAAAAGTGTGGAGTGCTGGATATCTATCGTTTGCACTGTGGTATGTCTACTTTATGAATGCAATAATGTGATTTTTTTTGTAAAAATGTGTTCTTTCAATGTAGAACATTGTTATGGGAAGTAAGATTTCTGGACATAATTCAGATAGATTTTCTCCCACTATTTTAAAGCATTTGATTAGCGTGATCTTTTTTGTTTTCATCTAGCAGTCTTGTTTATGTTTAAGTTTTTGTGGTTGAATTATGCTCTACAGGGATGCTCGTACCAGGGAGTTACTGAAAGTGTTTAATATAGATGGTCAGATTGAGAATCGAGTGGATATGTCATTATTACCAGATTTTTCCCTAGAAGATGAAGTCAAGATGAAGATTGTTACTAGTTCAAAGAAAGACAAAATGCAAAATTCCTTTGGTTTTTTCCAACGTTCACGTAATGCCATAATGGGGGCAGCTGATGCCGTTCGTCGAGTGGCAGCAAGGAGTGGCTTTGGAGATGATAATCGTAGAACTGAGGCACTCGCCATAACAATTGATGGAATGATATGGACTGGATGTGCAAATGGCTTACTTGTGCAATGGGATGCAAATGGCAATCGTTTACAAGATTTTCAGCATCATTTTTCTGCTGTTCAATGCTTATGTACATTTGGGTCACGGATATGGGTAGGTTATGTGAGCGGAATTGTTCAGGTATTGGACCTTGAGGGTAATCTGCTTGGAGGATGGGTAGCTCATAGCAGTCCTGTGATTAAAATGACTGTTGGGGCTGGTTACGTTTTCACCTTGGCTAATCATGGTGGTATACGAGGGTGGAATGTCACATCTCCAGGACCTGTTGACAGCATATTGTCTTCAGAGTTGTCTGGGAAGGAATTTCTATATACACGGATAGAAAGTTTGAAAATATTGTCTGGTACATGGAATGTTGGACAAGGGAGAGCTTCTCATGACTCACTTATATCTTGGCTTGGTTCTGCTGCTTCAGACGTTGGCATTGTTGTTGTTGGATTGCAAGAAGTTGAAATGGGTGCTGGTGTTCTTGCTATGTCTGCTGCAAAAGAAACAGTAAGATGTCTTCTTCACCAAAATTTTCTCATGAAGTATGTTAACATATAGCATCTGAAATCCGTAAAGTTTAGTGAAGGCTTCTCTAGTTTACTTCGGACTCAACTAGTTTTTGAGCTGCATATCATTAGAGATCCTGTTGGACTTGGGGGAATATACCATTTAAATTTCCTTTTATGTCAGTTGCATGCAAGGGTCAGAGTTTGCTTCAAAATGTATATCAAAGTGCCTTGGGTCTAGATAAATTCATGTATGGTGTGGGGACATGGGTCGTTATAGCCGAAGTGGAACAATCAAAAAAACTTTCAGGCACTTTGATTCGATGATCTAGGATACCATGCAAAGTTTTAAGGCCTAAATCTCCGTTGAGCATTCACTTTGTTTTGGGAGAGAAGATTAGAAATGTGACAATTTTATTTCATGAATCAGAATTTGAAAGTAGTTTCTATTTAATATAATATTACATACAGTCATACAGAGTGGTTGAAGGACTTAAGCAACTGAAAAATGCCTTATATTTTTAATCAGGAGAAACTCATTGACAAAGATATCTAGAATTCTCATGTCTATTTTTTTAACATATAATTACTCAATATGATTTCACATTTTCCCAATCATTCCTCATTTATCACCCTCTATCTTTTTCTCCTCTCTTATAACTGTAGGTAGGACTTGAGGGGAGCTCTGTTGGACAATGGTGGCTGGATTTGATAGGAAAAACATTGGACGAAGGGTCAACATTTGAACGTGTTGGTTCTAGGCAGCTGGCAGGATTACTTGTTTCTGTGTGGTAAGTTCCTATCGCAGGAAGATCTTCAATGAGCTTTGGTTACTTTTCAATTTGTTGGAAAGATAAACCTTTTATTAATAATCATTTGAGCAATATTTGGATGGAGGATCATATTAGAATGATTCGTTTGCCATGTATGGTTGAAATAATCTGGTTGGATGAGGCTATAGCCTTATGTCTCCCTTCATGTGTTTTATCAATGCTACGTCTGGACTCACTCATAGCTCTTATTTTTCCTTTATTTCTTTTTTGGTTCTATTTTAATTCCAAATATTTATTTTGATGTTACCATGGTGATGTGGCTTAATGGATTCCCTTAAATGCATGTAAAACAATGGCCAATTTCATTTTTGTGTGATGTCCACTCCTTTATGATTTATATCAAGTTTCCATTTCTTTATCAGCTTAACCTTGTTTTTGTTTCTTATTGAGTTCTCCATTATGGTTGAATTTCTCATCACTAATTGCTTATGGTTTATATTTTAGGGTTAGAACTAATCTTAAAGCTTATGTTGGGGATGTTGACGCTGCAGCAGTTCCATGTGGCTTTGGGCGTGCAATTGGTAATAAGGTATGTCCATCATTATCTGTTCAGCTGACACCGCTCTTTATGATGGTCAGAAGCTGTGGATGTGAAATGCTTCCTAATAATATTAGTTTTCATCATTTTTTCTTTAGATAATCATGTTCAATCTAATGATGGATATGCTCAGAATAAAGTTCGGATAGGAGCTGTTGCAATATAGTAGGTGATTCCTCAGTAATGTTCCAAAATTAATAAATGAGTGCGAGGGTGAAAAATTATTAATAATATTAGTTTTCGTCATTATTTTCTTCATGACTTTATTTAACGGATAATATCTTAGAAACATAAGGCGTTCAATGATGGAAAATCATTCTTTGTTTCAAAACTTCTTGAGGTGCAATAAGTATTCAGCATACTATAGGTCTTAAGAGTATCGGACCTCATTAAACATTTATTAACATGTATCCACCAAGTATTTGGACCGGAGTACAAAAATGGGGATAATCATGAAATGAAGCCTTAGCCTTTAAGCCACTTGATGAATATAGTGTGACGTGATGATACTATCAATATATCAAGGTTTGACTTGTATGTGTAGATTTCACTCACCATTTAAAGGTTTAGCAGAGAGAAAATGCAAAACAAGGCAATTATATTTTTTTTCCTAAAACGAGAGAAGTTTAAGAGTATGGAAGAAATTGAAATCTTATTCTGATTAATGTGAATGATATCGAAATTTGCAATTTGAAATTTTTCATGCTAAATATGTTATGGATGGAAATTTTTAATTTTCTAAATTTTTTTTAGTTTAAGACAAAATAAATAAATAAATAGAATTTAGATTATTGACAGTTTGACACTAATTTTTTTCATGTGAATATGAACATATTTTAGGAGATATATATTATTAGAACTCTAATTATGTTTTCTGATATTCCTCCTTGTCAAATCATCTGTCCACTTTAGGAATATTTGCTTTCTAAGGGCACATTGCTTATTGCTTCCATGTGGGCCTTTAAAGGTGGAAGTCATAGAAGTACTGTTACACGGTAACTTGCAACTGATTAACACATGATTGCATTGACTTTTTAAAGCGGAAAAACATTTTGAGGCTTTGGTGGACCAACTTGGGGATAGAGGAGAAACAATTTTCAATTGTTTATTATCATTTATCAAGTACTAATTATTTGAATGTCTTATTTGTATGCATGTGCATATATTCTAACTTGCAAATCCTATGATATAGGTTGAACTAATTTTGCCTAAATACTACTTAATTATTTATTGTTATTTCATATTTCTTTCCCATTACTTTTTTTTTTTAATATGGCGAAAGCTTTTCCAACCAGGGAGCTGTTGGTTTGAGACTCAGAGTATATGATCGGGTAATGTGTTTTGTCAATTGTCACTTTGCTGCACATTTAGAAGCTGTTAATCGTCGTAATGCGGACTTTGACCATGTATATCGGACAATGACCTTCTCGCGACCATCAAATCTTTCCAATGCTGCTGCTGCTGGTATGGTGCGATACCTGTTATTCTGTTGCTCACTTGCATGCTCAATGTATTTATTTTGGCATGTTTATAGATCTGGCTTGCCATTGGTCCTTTCTGTTGCAGCTGGGGCTTCATCTGCTGTTCAAATGCTTCGCAGTACAAATGTACGTATAGACTTAGATCGGTATAACTGCTACCTTTATTTTAAAGTAACAGGTAAATTTGCTCATTTTCTTAAGTTGGTGTGATAAAAACTTTAAATGTATAGGCTATGGGTATGCAAACTGTAGAAGGGATGCCTGAGTTATCTGAGGCAGACATGGTCATATATCTTGGTGACTTAAACTATCGGCTTGATGGAATATCTTATGATGAAGCAAGGGATTTTGTGTCTCAAAGATGCTTCGATTGGCTTAAAGAAAAGGATCAGCTGCGAGCAGAAATGGAAGCCGGGAATGTTTTCCAGGGAATGCGTGAAGCAGTTATTAGATTTCCTCCTACATACAAGTTCGAAAGACACCAAGTTGGTTTAGCAGGTATGTTTTACCATAAACTTTATGAACTGAGGTAGTTAATTTGTGGCTTGTAAGAGCAAAACACCCTCACTTTTAGAATTGCTTGGACATTTATGTCTATTATCAAAACAGCGAAAAATGTTCATTGTATATAAAATTCTTTTAAGTAATGAATGGAGAATAAGTAAACAATGTAGCAATGTAGGAAAAAAAGAAGAATGATAATGAGACATGAAAAAGTACTATAGTAGAAATTGTGTGGATTTGTATGGTTTAGGATCTATAGAAGTTATTAGATAATTGAATCATGTATGCAAGATTTTAACTTATTGGCACTGAAAAAAACACTTGAAGCTAGATTAAATACTATATATATATTAAGAAAATAAAATAAACCCAATATGGTGTGACAAAAATATTTGATATACCATTACCATGACAATTTAGCCAGTAAATTTGTTGTATTGGAGTTACAACTCTTAAGAATAACTTTGCTTTCAAACTTTCTCTTCTCAACTCTTTATGTTTCATTAATTATATATTATAAAAGATGAATTATTAGTGAGATAAAAAGTGAAGAAATTTGTATTATGCATATATGCTTTTGTACTTTAATCATTGGTTGGGATTGTTCTTTTCTTTTTCCATTTTTTTGGTCAGAAATTCAGTTCAAACTTATTAAATGAAATACTTAATGGGCTGATTTACAGAGTCTGAATAATTAGATAAGAGAATGTTCCTAGATAAAAAAGTAAAGAAAAAGAAATGCGGACAGGTAGTTAAGAGGAAAGATAAACGGTTCACAAGAAAGATGGGAAGCAGCATGTATAAAAAGAATAATAAACCTTTGATACATTGAGTTTGTGAAATTACTTTTCCTCTTTTCTTGGATGTAAAAGCTTAATAATTGAATTGATATTACCTAAAACTAGCTCAGAGGCCATGTCAGCACTTTTTACACTTAGCAGAAGGTATCTCTCAGCTACCTCAGCAGTTAGCAACTGGTACCTCTTGGATGAAGTAGTGACTTTATGCTTGGACTTGGATATAAAATCTCTCAACTAGGTCTCCAACTGAGCTTGGGTGAACTTAGTTCAATAAAACAAAGATCCCTTAGTTCAGCTAGAGCCCTCTTTTTTGGCATATGCCTAGTTGTGGCAAGGCTGCTTGTCTGAAATTTGTCTCTGTCTTGGCTGAATGGTCGGTTTGCTATTAAGTTGTATCTCTTGTGAGTTGTCTCTTAGTAGAAGTAGTGAGCTTGTTTGAATGGCCTGAAACAAAGAAATTTATTCGCAACAGTCAAAGAAATTTGTTTGATGGGGATTGCCGGCGTTTAGACTCTAGTCGTCAAGTCAATTGTTGAATGTATAGAGAGAAAATCTGAAATAGAGAAAGAGAGTTTCAACTCCAAAGTGAGCTTATAGCTTTATAATGAATTATGAATGTTTGTCTCCTTTGTCAAAGGAGGTTGATTGCTGTGAGTGGTCATGAAAATGGGGTCTGCTGATGACTATTGGAGTGGTCATTTGTCTCCTCTGATCCTCTCTTAAGTTATGCCAGATGCCTATTGGATGATGCCACTTGTCTTCTTCTTAAGTTGTGCCAAATGACCGTTGGTCACATGTTTTCTCTCTCAAGTAATATGTTCATCATGTTTAAGCTATAAGAGAGAAAAAAACTAACATCATCCATGACATAACTTGAAAGAGAAAACAACTAACATCATCCATGACAAAACTTAAAAGAGAAAACTAGTGAAAGACCTCCTTTCATAACCACATCAATATTCAACCTTCTCTATATATAAAGGAGGCAGCAAATGGGTTCATTTTATAAGCTATAAGCTCAATATGGGGTTGAAACTCTGCCCAATCCACTGTAGACATTCTCTCTATGTTCAAGCATTGACTTGATTGTCGGAGTCTTAAGCCAGCAAACCTCGCCAATGCTCCTAATGGATTCTTTGTTATAATAGCAACTTATTAGTTCCCCTGATATTCAAGTACAAAAGCTCTGTATTTTGACTTGATAGACGGCCATTGAAAACTCTAGCTCAACAACTCATGACTGACATTTTGGCACTTGGAATCAGGCAGTCACGGGGCTAACTCGTGATACAGTTAATCACAACACTTAGGAACGCCCATTACCCATTTTGGAATGCTTATGATACCCATGCAATTTTCTCAACCACATACAAGATGATACAGCGCACTCAACATTGTTGCTGAAACGTACTCATGTAAGCTGTCTTTTTACAGGGTATGATTCTGGTGAAAAGAAACGTGTTCCTGCCTGGTGTGACAGAATTTTATACCGTGATAACCGGTCAGCTTTAGCATCTGAATGCAGCTTAGAGTGTCCCATTGTCTCCTCGATATTACAGTAAGTTATTTGATGGTACTACCTGATTCTCTGTTATAAAAAAATGTTGTCTAATAAATCAACCAAAGGATATGGCAGCTAATATTTGAAGGGCTGTTCTGAAAGGCATAGGATGAAATTTTTTCTTGCCAGTTTGTTTATACACACTTGTGATGTGCGCACACACAAACACTTATTCTCTTACCATCTTTTTGGCTTGTTATTTGTGTAAACCTGACATCTCTATTTGAATAGGTATGAGGCTTGCATGGATGTAACAGACAGTGATCACAAACCTGTCCGTTGTATATTTAGTGTTGATGTTGCTCGAGTTGATGAATCGATTAAGAGACAAGAGTTTGGAGATATAATGGGATCAAATGAGAAAATAAAACTTATCCTTGAAGAATTACGCCAGATTCCTGAAACTATTGTCAGCACAAACAACATAATTTTTCAAAATCAGGACACATCCATTTTGCGTATCACCAATAAATGTGGAAAAAAGGATGCTTTCTATGAAATAATTTGTGAAGGTCAGTCAACGGTTAAGGAGGATGGACAAGCATCAGATCATCTTCCAAGAGGTTCCTTTGGTTTTCCCCGATGGCTTGAGGTAAGTTCTCTTCCCCTAAATGAACATATATACTTCTATTTTACACATGATCTTAGAGTTGGCTTTGATTGATTTTTAAACTATTATTCTCAAGCTGACTATATTAGTTCATAGGTAACAATTTGCATTTCTAAATGTAATGATGTAAAAGATAAATGGAAATACATGTGCATGCACATCTATAGAAGTTGGCAGAACTATATCAAATGTTATAACCTATGTTCACTATTTATTTGCTTGTATAACCAGAGACATTGAAACTTTTATGTAAAACATAATTACGGGTAAATTCATGACAGCATAGCATATTCGCCTTTTCACTACTTCATCAATTACCGATTTCAACTTCTGAACTAAACCCCATTTTGTTTTTCATGTTTTTTTTTTTTTTTGGATATTGTACTGAACGTAGTGTCAAGATTGATATATTCACCGTCCCTCTGCATTTGACTAGGTCATGCCAGCAACCGGTGTTCTAAAACCTGATTGTATAAAAGAAATATCCGTTCGTCATGAGGACTTTCAGACCCTCAAAGAGTTTGTCGATGGTGTCCCGCAAAATTGGTGGTGTGAAGACATGAGAGATCAGGAAGTTATATTGGTGGTCAAGGTCCGTGGCAGTTTATCAACCGAGACAAAAAATCACCGAATCCGTGTGCGCCACTGTTATTCAGCCAAGACACAACCAATTGACCATAAACCCAACAACACTGGGCAAATCCAAGGTAATGTCCTTCCCCGGTCTGATTACCAACGTCTTAGCAATTCCTTGGACGTGGTTGACCATTTACGGAATTTGCATAGTCCTTAAAGCAGCAAAGATAACATCCGCACAAAATATTGATGAATGCATCATCATCAATCAGCTCTTCTTAAGGGAACCTCCTGTTTAGACAGACCTATTTCTACAATTATCTTATACTTGATGTAATTAGCAGGAAGATGGGTGGCCTTTCACAGAATATGCTGCAGTGAATCAATCTGGTGCCGATTTTTTGAATGTCATCAGTTTTTTTCAAATGGGGTCCTTCCTAGTATTCTTTGTAATATTGAGTTTCGATGTACAACTGTACAGAAATAACATCATATATGTAGCCAGTAGCCACCAGCTAAGGCCTAGGAAGAGTGAGTCATTTTCTATTTGTTTATGTGAGTAGCCTTGGTTAAACCGGAACACGGTTGTCTCCGAGTGGTTGTTCAAGTGTTCATAGGTGACAGAATGTTGAGTTTGATGTTGTTTTGGTAATCTGGCCCAACTCCAGCTATTGTCAGTGGTTTGTTGAATTAGATAATTGATTGCAATAAATGGTTTTGGATTCCCACCATGAATTTGATGCTGGCTAACATAAACTCTAGGTAGCACGGATACGGATGCGGTACGATACAGGGATATGGTAAATCTTCAAAAGCTAGGATACGGATACGGATACGGCAGAATATGTCGATTAAAATAATATATATTTATATTTTAAAAAAATAATAATATATGAAAGCATATTTGATAATTCATTCAAAATCAAAATATATTCAGAATCCAAATAAAACATGTCACATATCTATATAAGTCATAACAATATAACATATTACATGATTTAAATTAAACATGGCACATAAGTGTAACATATTACAAAATTCAAATAAAACATACGTCATATAAGCTATAACACATTATAAAATATAAATAATACATAAAATAAAAAAACAAAAAAAAAAAACTCATAAAACATATTCTAAATTCCTAATTAACTTCATTATCATCAATCATCAATCATCATTCATATTGCTAAAGGATCTAGATAATTCGGCTTCTAACTCTTGTTTATCAAGAGAAAGGTTTTCAATATCATGTATTTTGTTATTTCCATGTCAATGGAATCAAAATCAAATTTCTTTACAATTTCATTTTGACACCTAAATTTTTAAAATTATAATTTGACCACGTTTTATACTAAAATAATTATAGTATTGCCCCAAAAGTATCCTTAATGTATCTCCCAAGTATCCGTCAAGTATCCGCTGGTCAAACTTATGAAAAAGTCAACGGATACGCCATTTGGTGTATTGGATATGTATCTTAAAGTATCCGTGGAGTATCTGAACCGGATACGAGTTCGATACGAGTTACCTCCACCAAATGGAGTATCCGTACTTCCTAGCATAAACTAGATTAACTACAAAGACAAGGCGAATGTCTTGGAAAAAATAAAAGAAAAGATTTTTATTAGGGCAACATTTGGGTATTGACCGGTCAGTACCACTGACCAACCAATGAGATTTTGTCATATAGTCAATTTATGAAAAATACAAGGAGATAGGCATAAAAAGTTAAGAAAAAAGTCACGTAGCAAAATCCCATTGGCAGAGTCGGTACCCAAGCAATTTCCTATTTGTTATACTTTTAAATTCTCCTTACATTTTCTTATAAACTAATATAAAGAATTGAGTACATAATGTTGACAATAATCAAAAGTTTTAACATGAAGTGTTTGTGTGAAAAGTTGTCCAACGAAGTAGACGGGCACGTTAAAAGAGATGTTATTAGCTTTGTGTGTTAGGTGAGGAGAGGAGAGGATCGCTTTAGCTGCTGCTATGAATATGATGATGAAACTGAGTAGTTAGCTCATTCTCATTTTCAATCAATTCTCATTTTCTAGCTCTTGCTTCTGGAAAACAAAAAAGATGATGGTAGACAACAAGCAAGTCATCTTCAAAGGGTACATAGAGAGAGCACCAAAGGAGACAGACATGGAAATCAAGATTACCAAAGTAGACCTCCATGCACCAAAAGGGTCTTCTTCATTTTTGGTCAAGAATCTCTATCTCTCTTGTGATCCTTACATGAGAGGCCGCATGCGTCACTCCTTTGATTCTTACATACCCCCTTTTGTTCCTGGTCAGGTATATTCTCATCTCTCCTCCAATTTTTCTTTTAGAATCCAATTCCATATATTTAACAATTTCTACTTTTATAAATCTTCTGTTTTTGTACATTTTCTAGCGTTTTAATGATATCCCATATTTTGTTTGCTCATGTTTATGCATATTCTGTTGAAATGTTGAAAACTGCCTTCAATGATGCTTCTTTTTACTGCCTGTGGTACGGTTATAGCCCATTTCTATAATCAACTGTTCATCAATGCCTTCCAAGTTCCAATTACAATGTCCTTGTTTTCTCATATGTTTGTGTGTTCTTACGAACCTCAATGTGTCTCATAGAGTCGTTTAACGACTTTCGTGCTTATAGTAACCATAGATAGTATTTTGCCCAAATAGATTATCAAAAGCAAGCTACTTTTTGGCTCTTCTTGTCGATAGTTTGATCATCTTGCTCCTGCTAATCTTTATAAAATACATTTATATATATATATATATATATATATATATATAAGATAGAACTTTTTGTGTCAGTATCTAAGGTTTGTATTTTGAGTCTTCTACAATTTTATTTGTGGTAGTCACACTTTGTAATTTCTTAGCAATGATATTTTTTGATGAAGGCCATTGATGGATTTGGAGTGTCAAAGGTTGTGGATTCTGATAACCCCGATTTCAAGCCAGGAGATTTAATTTCAGGGTTCACTGGTTGGGAAGAATACAGTTTGATTCAGAAACCTCAGCAGCTTAGAAAAATTCAGCCAGATGATGATATTCCTCTCTCATACCATGTGGGTCTTCTTGGTATGATGTTTTTCTTCTTCTTCTTCTTCTTATTATTATTATTATTGTCGACACATGCACTAAACAATCATAATGTTAGCAGGTTCTTATTAAGCTCTCTCCATGTCAATTATATCACTTCCCCCAATCAATTTGCAATGATTGATATGATACAGAAACTTGTTATCTTGATGCTTTGAAAGACCATATTTATTTTTCCCTAAAAAAAAAAAAGAGAACATATTTATTTAACTTTAAAAATAAAGAAATATCCGGAGGACAGCACATACCTGTGAAATGAAATGGTAATGAAATTATTGTCATGTGACTAGAATGAATTTAACTAGGAAGTACCTAGGATTTGGTTCATATGTTTCACTCATTTCTTCCAGTTATTCAAAATAAATAGGACAATTATATTTTCAGATATATTATTACATTTTCCAGATCTGGAGTGCTAATTTATGATTCAATTTTAATATAACTTGTTGAATGGGGTGAGTATAAAAGTCTTTCTCTGTTCATGAGGTATATAGCTTGGGGTTGTCTCTTAATTTGCATATCGTCTCTGTATTTATTTTTCAATAAATCTCATGTTTTGCCTTAAATACTCTTTAAGTGCTTAGTTTTGGTTTCTTCATCTGTGTTCATCTTTATAATTGTTCAATAAATCATTGAACCCTATTCGAAGCAGACACTGAAGTAAGAAATTCTCATACAGGTATGCCAGGTTTAACTGCTTATGCTGGATTTTATGAGGTTTGCTCCCCTAAGAAAGGGGAATATGTTTTCGTGTCTGCAGCTTCCGGAGCTGTTGGTCAGCTTGTTGGCCAACTTGCTAAGTTGCACGGTTGCTATGTAGTTGGAAGTGCTGGAAGTGGCCAGAAGGTAAGTTTCCTTCTGATGAGTATCATATTCATCATAGATGACTTTCCAAATTTTAGTTTGATACATTTGAGAGACTTGGTGAATACCAATTTTAGGTTGATCTTCTGAAGAGCAAGCTTGGGTTTGATGAAGCTTTTAACTATAACGAAGAACCAGACCTTGATGCAGCTTTGAAAAGGTCAGTGATAAGCTTTTGGGAATTCAAAATGATTTTTTCAGACATCTCAGAAGTCTGTTCTGATATGCTTTTTTTCTTTATTCCAATCTTTTCTTGTTCCATCTGATGAGATTCAATCAATTGCATAGGCTATGTATTATTTAGGGAATTATCTATTGATATTGATGAGTACGGGAATGTCAAGTTTGTTTATTTGTTCGTGTGAAACTGAGTTTACTATTCTAGAATTAGATTCATTTGTGTTACTTGGGTCTTTTCCATAGAAAATCAAGTCTATCCGACATGACTTGATATTTGGTATTATGCTTCTCTCCTGTATCATTAACTATAAATGGGCAGTGTTCTTAAAATTTCTCTATAACTCAAATGTATTGCCCTCTAAACAGATGTTTCCCACAAGGCATCGATATCTACTTTGACAATGTGGGCGGACAGATGCTTGACGCAGCATTGGTGAACATGAGGATTCATGGCAGAGTTGCAGTTTGTGGAATGGTGTCTCAGCATGGTCACTATGATCCCCAAGGGATTCACAACTTGTACTGTCTGATACGAAAGCGCATTACAATGAAAGGCTTCTTGCAAAGTGATTACTTGCATTTATACCCACAATTCATGGAGCATGTTATCAGCAATTACAAGCAAGGGAAGATTGTTTACATTGAAGACATGAATGAAGGTCTGGAAAGCGCTCCGGCTGCTTTTGCAGGATTGTTTTCTGGGAAAAACGTTGGTAAGCAAGTCGTGTGCGTAGCCGGCGAATGAAAGAATGATTGTTTCCAACTGATTTTCACTTGTGCTCATTGTTCTGATCACTTGAGGTTATTTTTGTGTTATAGAGAGTAAGATTCTTGTGAACAACTTGTGATAATAGAAACATATATATATTTACCAAATGCAAGGCCAAGGATTTACCAAATTGAATGCAGTTGGTTAATCAATTGTGTTTTTGGTTTGAATTAGAATATAATTAATTAGCAAAAGCCAATATAATATTCAAGGGGGATTGTTTAGTAAAATTCGATTACTTTGTGATGATAGACACTCTCTCAACAATTTACACCCATAACTAGAATTCAAAATTAAACTTTTTATTTTGCATATCTCATAATTTCAAAATTACCCTTATAGGTTTTTTTTTTTTTTTTCCTACGTATACAAGTCAAGTTTTAGGATTGATTTTCAAGAGTTGAATTTTTATATTTTGGTTTTGTTATAACTTATGTAGATTATAATCTTAAAGATCACACAATTTAATTGATAATAAAGATATTTGCAATTAACTGTTAACTCTTAATATTTTTGAAAAAAATAATAATAGTAAAATGAAGCAAAAATATATTTAAAAAACTTGCCAATTTTAGGATTCAATGAAAAAAGAAGCTAATTTTAAAACAAAATGATTTTTTTTTTTTCAAAAAAACAAAGGACCAAAAGGTAAAAAGGATAATTTTGGAATAAAATTCAATGTCTAGAATTTAAGTTTTTAGATAAAATTGGATTGTTTAGAGAAAATCTCTATAAATTTAAATTGATTTTATAATTTTCCAACGTAATCAAATTAATAATTTTTTTTAAGCACAGAACTATCTAAATAAATAAAAAAGAGAACAAAGAGTAGCAAAGGCCAAACCAGCCACAAAAACACCGTGAGCAAGTCCCCCACTAGAAAAGTGGTGTGCCACACAAAAAAACAAAAACATAAAAAAAAAAAAAAAAAACTCCTGACTCATACGATCAACACAATAAAAGGGATGGCAACGGGCGGGTCGGGGGCGGGGAATGCTTTACCATCTCTAGGGGCGGACGGATGAGAGGGCTGTCCCAGACTGTAGCCCGGGTAGCTCTCTTTCAAAAGAAAAAAAAATTATATGTATTATGACAACTTGCATAAACACCCCTGATATTAGATCTAATTGTATTTATATACAAATTTTGTTTATAATTACACTAACATCCTCTACCATTAGTATAAGTTATTTCATTTAGTTATTCTAACTTAAAATCAAAAAACGATAATAAAAATTACAAACAATCAATCATAATTGAAAAAAGTATTATTTTATGTTTGTTTTACATATAATATTTCCTTGTTTTTATTTCAATTTTTTGATTGCATAATTTAGATTCATTTCATTTTGTTCTATTTGTTATTTTGAACAATTTAAACCATTATTAATAGTAAATTTTCATAATATATAGAATCTATTTAAAAACAAGATATATATTGACAAACAAATCAATATAAGGGTCTGTGAGTAATTGATTAAGCATTCAAATGTATTGACTAAACAATTCAATGTGAGAGTTTGTGAGCCACTAAGTAAATATTATAACATATTGACTAAACAAAAATAGATAAATTCAACAATTTATAGCTAATGAATTGACTATATACTTTTAGTGTGTATTGAGGAAAAAAAAAAAAAAACTATATGTATATATAATTTAGCCCGGCCTATAAATATTTCCTGGGTCCGCCCCTGACCATCCCCATCCCCGCCTCCCAAAACCATCCCTGTCCCCGTCCCCGTCCCCGCATTAAGAGAAACGGGGCCGGGTGCGAGGATTTCCCGTTGGAGGGGCCTTCCCCATACCGGCCACATACCCCGTTTAATATAATTATATATTTGAAAATTACAACTTAAAATATATATATATATATATATATATATAAATTCAGTTATATATTATAAATATAATATATATATATATATATTGACAAACGTGGTGTCCAAATATTTAGTTGTATACTATCAAACGTGGTGTCAATATAATATATATATATATATATATATATTCAGTTATATATTCCAACAAATCATAACCTGGACAAACGTGGTGTCAATATATATAAATATTATATATATATATATATATATGTATATATAATATATATATTGGGGCGGGGATGGGGTGGGGAGTGTTTCCTCCATCCCCGCCCAGCTTCAACTTTGGGGACAAGACTTTGTCCCCTTCCCCATCCCCGAATATTATCCTTCATCCCCGCCTAATTTGGGGAGGAGCCCCGCTAGGAATATTGCCATCTCAACACAATAATCAAACTAATATTTAATATAACTTTAAATTATATTCTAATCCCTTGGAAGTTGGAAACCAAAAAAAAAAAAAAATTATTTTCTCTTTTCTTCCCTTTATGTATATAATCTGTTTGTAATAAAATTGAATTATAAACTATCTTTATTTCTCGAAATTTAAGAATTCTCTGAACTGTGTTTTCGAGTATAGAAAACTTAAAAATTTATCGATTATGAAATTGGATGTGTTAATAACTTAACATGATTTATAAATAAATTGTATTAAAATGAAAACAGTCATTTAAATAAGGGTAATAATAACATTAAAATGAGTATTTATAGTAACGTTTTAATTTTAAATTCTAAACATGTGTATACTTATAAATATAGGTGTGGTTATCATATTTATGAATATCAATATCCGCACCCGGTGATTTAATGCGATGATCATGTGATTTGCTTGCACCTAATAAAGTGAATGTTTTACCAACTACCCACTTTTCCTTGTTTTTTTTTTTTTTGTTAGCTACATTACCCAACTACGAACTTTCATATGCAGAACAAGTAATGATTCTGATCAGATTTTTTTTTACAGTGATTTAAAGATTTTTTGTTTATAAAATCTCTAGCTACTCTGGAGATGTGAGATTCCATATATTTGACCAGAAATTGACCCTTTTTTTTGTACCAGATAATCAACAAACATTTGAATTTTTGGATGACTTTCTAAAATGGTTTTTGGTTCACTTTTGAAATTTGAAAAATGTGCTGTTTTAATTGTTCTTTGAAAATCATTGATGGGTTTCTTAATTAATATATAGGTTCAAAATCATTAGGGAAAAATACAAACACATCTATCATCACAGTTTCAAGCAGAAAAAATAAAATAAAAATTGTTTATATATTTAAAAACAACTTTCTTATTAATGAAAAAATTACACAAAAATTAATAATAACAAAGAGATGGAAGAAAATGTTGTGCTCCAATAACAAGTTATAAGTATCTAAGTGCTTGTTTGGTACTAATACTTTTGATATTGAAATGACTTTTAAGAATAAGTAGGCTGTATAAGGAAATCACTCAAAATTGCCTGAATCAAGTGAGATATTCTAACAAATTAAGCAGAAGAAAAATCTCTACATCATTACCATGTTTAATTATAACTTATGGCCAATGGCTGCCTTGACCACTGCATGTCAAGAATGTTAAGGTTTTTAATCCTATTTATAGGTCATTTTTTCCCAATTTCTAGATATTTGATGTTTCTTTACTCTAATGTGATAACTTCCTGTTCTATCATTTTGTTTGTTTATATGTACAAAATTTCAATACTTGACCACAGATTGCTTTTTTAAAATAATAGGGAAGCCTCTGGTGTTGATTGAGGATTGTTTGTTGAGTCAAGTCGTCAAGCTAGTTGCATTATCCAAAATTTAGATCCGAGGGGATTTTCTCTCTGGTCCTTGTTTTTCAAGTGTAATTAAAACAACAAGTTGAATGAGAGAGAAAAAAATGATCAAATTTCGACCATGTAAAAAATGAAAAAAACAAGAAGAGGATCCTAATCCCTAAAATTTACCCTATTTTCCCTAATGAATAAGAACCAGGATCCTCTCCTCACCTCACCTCGTTCTCACCTCACTTAATTTTATGATACATAAATATTGCAATAAATGAATGGTTAAGATGTGATTGACACTTTATTAACAACCAATCACATACTTTAAAAAAGGTGAGGATGAAGTGAGGTAAGGCGAGGAACTTGATTCAATGAGTAATTAGGGGGCAAATATTTTGGCATAGTTATAGTAATTGATACGTTGTTTCTTTTGATTTTTCCAGCTTTTGGTAATTTGGAATATATAACTCTTTAACCCAAAATAATTTGCAACTATTAACACAGAATAATTAATGAGTTTGGAATGGCACCTGTGTATTGGCAAGATTTGATTGCAGAATCGTTTTTCACCTAATATCAAACATGTATACTTCAAAGCTTGATTGAGTTCGACATGGATGGTTTCTTTTATTTTTTATTTTCTTTTTATTATAAAACAACTGTCAGGACCGGTGAGATTAGGCTCTACTAGAGCAACTCGGACTACAGCTCCCACAACAGAGAGAAACTCGGACTACAGCTCCCACAACGGAGAGACGGAGCTTCTAGATACCGGAGAAAGCTTCCTACACTTGGGATGTTATGGCCAAGGTGGGACAAGCAACTCGGACTACAGCTCACGCAACGGAGAGACGGAGCTTCTAGATACCGGAGAAAGCTTCCTACACTTGGGATGTTATGGCCAAGGTGGGACAAGGAAATTTTGCACAAATATATATACACTATCGATGTTGAACCCAGGTGGCTGAGGCTCGCTCGGGAGCATCTAGCCACATTGGCAAGAGGCCAAATGTGGATGGTTTCTTTTATCAATTATATAAATAAATATAAATATATATATATATATATATATATATATATATATTTGCTTACTTTTCTTAGGTTTATATTCAATAATTAATTGCATATGGAAGTGCACATTAATGGCTCTTATATATATTTCATTAATTTGAGCTAGTTGGATATTTTCTTCTGATTTACAGCTGAACTCTTACAGTCCACAATATTCATGCCGATAGCACTCATTCTATGACGTCTTTAGTGAGCTGACTGGACAGATTTTTGGGGATGATATAAAGAGTTTGTTGAGGAAGGGGAGGTATTCCTGGACAGGTGTCTCGTCAGTTGCATTTGCTCTTGCATATTTCTTGGCATCTCTCTTTGTTGATTTATGAATGCCACTGGTGCTCCAGGATTCTTTTGTGCTCCAAATTTTATTTCTTTAGATATGCTTCAGAGACACAGATTTGCAACCTCCCAGAAATAGGCATCCAAAAATTAAAATTTGATAACTATATGGAAATGGAAATAAATATATCTTACACTAGAAAATAACTGCTTTTTCTTATAATTCGTAGTAATCTATCACACAAGAAGGAACAGAAGTTCCTCCTCAAAATTAAAGGTTTAACTAATAGTCAAATCTTCATTGAATCCAGACTAATTAACCTATAAAGCTCTAGACTAATCATGTAATTTGTATTGTCCCTTGATGTGTAAAATCGTGTTATAAAAACTGAACTCGCAAGCATATGAATTGTGAAGATAAGTACAACGGCAAATAGAGATCGTTCACATGAGGAAAAGTGATTTATCGACTAAAACTAATTATAATTAAAGTTAAATTAAAATAGCCAAAAGATTGTTGAGAGTTTGATTAAACTAAAACTAAATTAAATTAAACTAAGTAAGCAATTAAAAAGAATGTGATGTTGTGATCAAGAAATGAAAGACTAGGTAACCAATGCTCCTCATATGTAATAGTCAATGTACATCAATTAATTCCATTAACAAGATTTGATCCAAATTTAAAGTTCATTCTAATCTTAATTATGGTATTAGCGTTATTCCTAATGGATTTAACCACTTGTTCTCAATCACTACTCACTCTTTTCCAATGTGTGAGCAACAACTAAACATTACTTGTAAGAATTTGTGAACCAAAACCCTATCGCATATTCCTATGTCGAACTTAAATTTTATTCGTTCAATTAAAAAGTAATTAAGACTACCTTTTTATCTTATAGTGCAATCTTAATTTATAAATTATCGAAACCCTAGAGAAGCATCAATTAATTTACATAGATTAATACAAGTTAAGAATAAAGACATATAATGAATTGAACAAATCTAAACGCCTTGGGCAAGTTAGTATACCATTGTAGATCAGGACCGTTGAGGGTGGATCCAAACACTTTACACATGCATGCTTCTCTAAGGTCACGTGGGATTGATGCGGTGAACATGTGTTGCTTGTACTATTCAATGTGGTCGTCTGGATCTGTCGTGCCCTCAAACTGCTTCATGTTTAGGAAGTTGAATTCCCTAGGCATTTCGACCAGAGCTATAGCATCAACGAACGGAGAATCTGCGAAGCTATTTGCTGCACTCTTCTTGATGGGTGATGAGACTCTTGGAATCCTTTGGATGAGTGCTTCTACTTCTGCAAATCTGCAAGAGAGTTTAGCTTAAGCAAAATAGGTAAGGTTGGAGTGGGTTTTACCAATTCTGGAATTGATTGAAGGGACGCGAGGGTCCTGAAGGCGTTCTCCAACTGGGGATCGCCATTCTAGTTTAGTTCCCGTGGCGTTCCCTAAGAGGTCGACTTGTTGATCGGGGTCTGCTTCGGCTTGAACCGTCTAGGTTGTAGCTTGGGGATTCTCTCTGGTTGAAGTCCATTCACCAGCATTGACCTACTTTGGTGTTTGGGAATTTGCTCAGGGCACAACTGGAGCGGTCATGTCATCATTCAGGGTGGTGTTGACCACCTAGACCGGAGGTGTCGATGGCAAGTTGTTAGGCACACCCTCGACCATAGCTTGCAGATCTGCGTTGCAAGTGAATACTACAACGTTTTTGGCTTTGAGCTTTTGCAGTTTCTCAGCTTTCACGATTATTTGAGCAATTAGCATGACAATTTGCTCCTCGACAGTTGGTGGATTTCCGTCTTCTAACATCCTGGGTGAGTCGTTGTCGTGATTCGATTGGCTCATGAAAAAGCTGCAAATGGCCCCACGGTGGGTGCCAAACTGTAGGGGGTCGCTCTACAGTTGTAGACTAGGCTCTTGCAACTTGTTGTTAGAGTTTGATCGAACAAAGATTGTCGAATGTTCTGATAACTTGCAAAAGAGAAGGAAAAATGTGAACAAGGCTGGTCGAGCCCTGGATTAGGTCTTATTTTGCTTGGGCTGAGCGTGAAGTAAGATTGACAATGAAAACTTCAAAAATGAAGTTGATTTATAAATGATTGAGTTATATGGGTTAAACAATAATTTTCCGATGATCGAAGAGAGTATTTTGGCAGAATTTGGACATGCTAATAAGCTTTTTTTCTCTCCCGGAAATCAGAATCCTTTCTCTATGGCAGGAAGGATGTTTTTTATAGGATTTCCCAAACCCAGTTGCATGGCTCATTCAGTATTTGATGCCTCCAATCGTGTCCAGATTTTGTGGGATTTGATAACCATGGCCAAGTCAAATGTGCTAACTAACGGTTATCACTACCAGATAACTAGTTTGACTTAGATAGGTGTTTGTTAAGAGAAGAGATCAAATTAGTTGAGCCTTGAGTTGACCCTTAATCTCTGGGCTTGACTCGGATTCAATAGTAGAATCAATGTTGGCTTAAACCAGATTTTGATTACCACAATAAATAAAAAACAAATATATATTCTATATTTCAGATTTTAGTTACCGTTCAAGATTAAAAAAAAAAGTTCAGAAGATCTATTCAGATCTTAGACGGACAGAAAAGAAAAGAAGTAAAAAGAAAATAAAAAAAAAAAAAAAAAAAAGATACCCCAATTGAAAGGAAATGATGTGAGTGGATGTTTGAACAAAGAAGCAGTGTTAAGATGTGAAACCTCAGACATATGAAATGGATAGCTTATCTAAAGCAGAATTCAGTGACTCAGTCAGTCGGTCAATACCAAAAAAAAATAATAAATAAATAAATAAATAAATAAACAACTCATTACTTTGACCAAATTAATCAACCAAACAACCAACTGTTAGTATCAGGAGTGATGACTGGTCTATTCCAGTCAACATACCAGACCATTTTTGTTTTCCTTAATAATTAATTAAAATATCTTATCATCTAAAAAAGTTAATTTTTTTTGCTTATAGAATTGAATTATTATATTAATTACAGAATTAGAATAGTAAGTGAAGTTAATCAGTTAATGGGTATTCCCATCCCATGCTAAATGTTTAACTACAGTGTTAAGATTCAAGTTGGAACCCATTAGATTTTTGTGTCTTTGGCTCTGAATTTTCAAACTTAAAAAGACTTCTTTTTGGTCATTGGACTTTTGTGTCATCTTTCAGTGTATGAAAAAAAAAAAAAAAAAAAGGAAGGTAACAAAAAACACCAATGAAGAAGAAGAAAGTCTTTCTTGACAACAACCACTGAAGTTTCCTGGCTATTTCTTGTGTTCATATCAAAAAGAAAGAAATTAAACTCTTTTTTTGTGGAGGGTCCTTTACGTTTTCTCCTTTTCTTATCATCACTTGTTGATTGGTTTAAACCCCTTCAATTTTACTCAGTCTTCTTATAGTCTTGATGCTGCAGCAGCGTGTTGATCTAAGGTGTGTAACTGACATTTCTTCATCTGGGTATGTCTCATTTTTTTTGCTCTTTATTTGTGATAGTTAAGATTGACCTGAGAATTTAATTATCTTTAGTAAAACTAGTTAATTTCAGTTACTATTATTGTTTTTGTGTACTCTCTAACTTGTGTTCTAATGTTTTTTTTTTTTTCATTTGCAGGTGTATAATTTAAGTTGAATTTTGTTATTTTAGTGTTGAATTTTACTCCCTTTCTGGGTTTTTGTTTTGTTTTACTTGATTGGTTTACATTTTGTGGATTGGGGGTGTGAAAAAGACTGCATTTTTAAAAGTTTTAGAGTTTCAATTCTGAGGATTTCTTTTTTCCATGTACATGGCTTTGATGAGTAAAGATATTTCTTTTGCAATCAACTTGATTGGGTTGGTGATTTTGCTTAGTATTAGTATAAGCTATGCCACTTCGACTGATATAGAGTGCTTGAAAGAGTTTAAGAAGTCGGTGAAAGACCCTTCTAATTACTTGGTTTCATGGGATTTTAACAACAAAACCGAAGGCTTCATTTGCAAATTTACTGGTATTGAGTGTTGGCACCCTGATGAGAACAAAGTTCTTAATATCCGCCTTTCGAATATGGATCTAAAGGGACAGTTCCCTAGTGGGTTCGAAAACTGCAGTAGCATGACTGGCTTAGATCTTTCAAACAACAAGTTTTCTGGGTCCATTCCTTCTGATATATCCACGAGACTCCACTATGTGACGTCCCTCGATCTCTCATCCAACGATTTTTCTGGCGAAATTCCATCCGGTCTAGCCAATTGTTCTTTCTTAAATTCACTTAAGCTGAGTAACAATCGATTTACCGGCAAAATTCCGCTGGAGCTTGGTTTACTTAATCGACTCAAGACATTCAGTGTTGCCAACAATCTGTTGACAGGGCCTATCCCTAAAATCAATTCTACTTCTGTTTCGGCTGAGGACTATGCCGGCAATCAGGGACTCTGCGGAGAATTTTTAACCGCCTGCCAAGGTGCTCAAAGGAAATCTCGTGTTGGTATCATCGCTGGGGCAGCCATTGGTGGGGTGACTTTTACCTCCCTTATTTTAGGTATTGTTTTGTGCTACTTCACGCGTGTAGTGGTAAAGAAGAAGGAAGAAGACCCCGAAGGTAACAAATGGGCAAAGAGCATAACGGGATCGAAGGGCATCAAGGCAAGTTGTTTGATTCTTCGATATATTATTGCTCATAACTGTATTGAACTCATCTGTTTGCTTACTAAAAGTTTAGTTATTCATATATTGTTCTTGGTTTTATTGAATTTTTTACAGTGTTGATACTTATTGAAACCACAAATTTATTGATAAATAAGATTCCTTTGTTTTCAGGTTTCCATGTTTGAGAAGTCAGTTTCAAAAATGAGGTTGAGTGACCTTATGAAGGCAACTAATAGCTTTACCAAAGACAACATCATTGGAACAGGAAGAACAGGAACATTGTACAAAGCAATGCTTCCCGAAGGTTATTCTCTAATGGTTAAGAGGGTACAAGACTCTCAGCGCTTGGAGAAAGAATTTGTTTCTGAGATGAATACGCTAGGGAGTGTTAAGCACCGTAACTTGGTCCCCCTGTTAGGCTTTTGCGTGGCAAAGAAGGAAAGGTTTTTGGTCTACAAGTACATGGAAAATGGAACACTTTACAATAAACTACATCCGGCAGAACCTGAGGTCAGCGACATGGACTGGCCATCGAGACTCAGAATTGCTATTGGATCAGCTAGAGGTTTGGCATGGCTGCATCACAATTGCAATCCCCGGATTATTCATAGAAACATAAGCTCTAAATGCATTCTGTTGGATGGGGATTTCGAACCCAAATTATCTGATTTTGGTCTTGCAAGGCTTATGAATCCAATTGACACCCATTTAAGTACTTTTGTCAATGGGGAGTTTGGGGATTTCGGTTATGTTGCTCCTGAATATCCACGGACGCTGGTAGCTACTCCAAAGGGGGATGTTTATAGCTTTGGAGTTGTTCTCCTGGAGTTAGTAACAGGTGAGAAACCTACCCATTTGGTCAATGTCCCTGAGAGCTTCAAGGGAAGTTTAGTGGAGTGGATAACACAGCTATCGGATAACTCCCTTCTCCAAACAGCCATCGATAAGTCTTTGCTTGGGAATGGTTTTGAGAATGAACTCAACCAATTTCTTAGAGTTGCTTGTAACTGTGTGTTGCCAACTGCAAAGGAGAGACCCACCATGTTTGAAGTGTACCAGCTTCTCAGAGCCATTGGGGAGAGATATAATTTCACAACCGATGAGGAGATTACACCGCTGCCATCTCACTCTGGTGATGCTAATTTTCAGGATGAACTCATTGTTGCTAAAGAAGCGAAATAGTCACAGTGAAGTAGAATTAACATTTTATGTGTGGTATGTATTAGTTTGATGCCATTAAGAAAAGGCATTTGCAGATTTGTAATGTTTGTAGCTTTTTATACATGTACTTCATATATCTAGAGCATCTTTTGTAACCTTTATATGTTTGAGACCAGCAATTGTGTATATTCTGCTGAGACAATGTTCTCTAATTGCTCTTTTATAATATTCTGCTGAGAAAATTCTCTTTAGTTATGGATTTAAGTTGGCTTTTTTTTTTGAACGATTGATAGTGCATTTGTTTTTGTTTTATGTAGAACAATATCCTTATAGTGTATTCAGTATTGATTGGAGATCATTAAGATCAAACACTACCTTCTACACATTTTTTCTCATGGAATGTACCATCTGTATATTGATTGGCTCATGTAAAGTTGTATTTGTAGTGGAATGAAACTTTTGCCATATATTTTCACAGCCAACCTACATATCTCTTATGAATAACAATGAATACAACATATTGAAGCTGAATTTGCATTTTTTGATCATTAGAAATGGAAAATAAAGATATTCTGCAATAAACAGCTAGCACTATCCAGGAACCTAACTTTATAATCATTTATTTAAAACTACATTGTACATTTCCTCTTGGACAAAGATGTGCTTTAAGCATATCAAGCACAATCACCATCTCTAACTCAACTTTGAAATACACACACGTTCATCTTACCCTACTCAAAAAACCTATGACAACTTCGAAATACACACATTCATCTTACGCTACTCAAAACCTATCAAGCAGCTACTGAGTATCTCAAATATTACAAAGGTAGAGGATATCCTCGCAGGGATGTGGAATCTACTCCTGACTCCCGCACCAATGCCACCCTCCCGGTCCTTGCCACCTTCACGAAAGAAGCGGTTTAAAATTTTTAATAATTTGAAAGTGAAAGAACTAAGAGAAACTAAACACAATGTCACCAAATTTCTAGACTAGCCAAATTACTGTTTTCAGGAATGGGTGGAGAGACTCAAGTCAAGCAAGAATCAGACAAGAAAAGATTTCAAACTTCCACTCAACAGTGATGTAATAATTCAAATGCAATACAATGAAGCTTTATGAAAACTTGAATAAGAGGACAGACCTCACAAATCCCGTAGGACTCCAGTAACGTCTGTAGTGCAATAATCTTACTCAAATCACCTGTAAGCTGAAAGAAAAATACAGATAACTAAAGAATTAGCAATACTGGAAGAAATGAAATTCGGAGTGACAGGTGTAGGCAGTGAAAGTCTTTAATAGCAATGCAATAAATCTGGAGCTCCTGCATGTCATGTTATACCAGGCAACCGTCAGTGCTGCAGTCTAATAAATTTTCTCTGCTTTTATTACTCAAACTCTGCAATCAATTTACCAAAAATGTTGGCAAACCTACATGCAATCATTAACTTTAAACTGGGGAAAAGTAAAAATGCGAATCCCTAAACCTGTATCGTGCCAGGATTAGGCCACTGTAAGAACCAGTATAACACAAAAGTAGGATATAAAGAACACTCCAGATCAACTGGTGCTACTGTTAGAAAGTTTTTAGGTTCTTCAGATTTCCACAACCACTCTAATTTGTATTATTTTCATTGGTTTAAAAACATATTGACATCTCACTGAACAAATCACAAGCTAGATATAGGGATATACAGGATCATTAGAAAATTGAACTGAATGTTCTGTTAGGCCACAAGTGCGTTTTACCTATTCTAGAAGGAAGGGTAAAGTGGGAAATATCAATTAGGTAATGGCAACATGTGGTGAGCTGGATTGGAGCAAATAGGCAAATAGACAGTGGTTTTTGTGGGCTGTGAGGATCTAGGGATTGCTGAGGGTATATATTTCTAGGTGGGGTGCTGTTTTAGGCATACAGAGAATTTATTTGTAAAAGAGCACCGCTCTTAGGGAGAGACAAGCCTCTCGAATGCTTGGCAACTTTTTTGTAATGTACCTAAGTTCATAAATAAGAACTCTCAATCCTTCTTTTCATCTATTTCTCAAAGTACTTATTGGAATTCCTAACATGTTCTCTTTAAGCATGTAGAGATACCATCAAAAGTGGTAACAGATGGTTCTCACTTCTGAGGAAAATGAATCAAGATATAATGAAATATTGTTTGCTCAACAGGGCAGGAAATCACCTCGAGGGTAATTGTGTGATCAGACACATCAACTGCTTTGGCCCTGAATATTTTGGCAATATCAAGGACGTCCCTCCTAGCAGCAGGATTCACAGCAATTTTTATCAACATTAGCTCTCGCTCAGCAAATGGAAAGTGGGTTATATCCCAAACCTGAACAAACACCATCACCAGTCTTGGTCAGTCATTTGCTCATTTAGATTGCAAATTTAGATAGAAATATCTAGCAATGCGATGTAAAGATTAGAAAAGTAAAAAATAACCATCTGAAAAACTGCAAATTTTGGAAATAACTAATAAGACAATATGAAGGCCATCGATTCAAAATTCCCATTTTAAAAGGAAAGGAATGGAAAAAAAAAACTTAACATTCTATCAAAATTTTCTATATACATAAAATAAATAAACAAAACGAAGTTCCAATTGATTGTCTAATAAGTCATTATCTATTTTACCGGTTGACAAGATGGCAAATCCTCTCCTCAAGAAATAAATAAACAAAAATTTATAAAGTATATATAAAGATTAAAGCCACAACTCTTAGGCAAGTGAGGCCAAAATGGTTAATGAGGTAAGGGCAAGGTGTCAAAATCTAACATCACCCGAGTAAAAATGTACCATTAGGCTATATATGTAAACCTTTCAAAACTACTATGACATCTTGTAGATGAAAAATCCAGGAACATAACCATGTTAACTAAGCTCAAAGAAGAAATTCCTTTTTCCATATTTCTCCTTTGTAGTGAAAATGGAGCCAAATTAGAAATAAAAATTACTTAAAACTCATTTTGATTTACATGATCTATGGCTTGAAATCAATAATCCACTTTAATTTTCCAAACAACAGAAATGAATTCACTCTTCATAGATCTGAAATCAAGAATTTCTAGCTTAATGTAATTGCTGTAAAGTATTAAGTTGCTCATCGGAAGAAGTAAATTGAGCACTCGCTACCTCATGAAGATCTATTAATTTGTGCAATTGCTGAACCAACTTGCCAATTGTCTCGTCATTCCCAGGAACAACAGTGGTTATGCGAGAAAGACCCTCCTTCTCGGCAGGCCCCACAGCTAAACTCTAAAATGAAACAACAAAAGAAATCACCACACCAGTAAAGTAAGTCAAGAAATTTTTGGGAGCAATGGTAAACAAAGCATAAACCAATACAAACTAACCTGAATATTATAACTTCTTCGCGACATAACCCCAGTGACTATGTTGAGAACTCCAGGAGTGTTATTCACAAGCATAGACAAAGTATGTGACCGAACACCGCTTGACTGAATTATAGAGTGGAGTAAGTAAAGAGGTGTAAATCACATGCAAGGAAAATGCACAAGTATCTCTATGTGTATGCCTGTCCAGAACATAGAAAGTTGTTTGAAAACCAATTTATTGTTCAAGATCAAGGTTTATCATTTAGACATTAAATCAGATCAATGTCAAAATCATGATACTGAAATAAACACCATGATGTTTTATTTCATAACCAGTTGACAAACAAGATAATAAAGTCAAATCTCACTTTAAATACAACATGTATACGATTTTTTTTTTTTTTTTTTTGGTGATAGGAAACAGAAATATATTATTAATAACCAAATAGTAGGATAAAAGTTTTGAAAATGATCAGCCTTGCCTGTCAGCAAAAAAGATAATCCCCCCAATCAGAATGGATAAAAACATACGTTATCTTCCTCAATTCAGTTGAAACCAATGCCCATCAGGGCAGCCAACCAAAAATGAAAATCAAACTTTATCCCATAAATGATACACCATCTCCCCACAATACTGCACTTCTCCAAAATTCTTTGAATCCTCCTCATTAAGGAACTTATAATATTGCCACCACAATGAAATTCCAAGACTACAGATTTTATCCTTCTCTAAGAGCACTACAGTTTTCAACAAACAAAGACAAACAAGAATGCACAAAAATCCCTTTTCACACTTGCAATTGGAAAAAAGATTATCCTCTATTCTCATACAACACAAGATGATCCAATACTCTCCTCTTACACCATTGGTGTGACAAACACATACTAGGCCTTTATTCCAAATCGGATCATAAGTATTAATTCTTTAATGTGCAATAATCAAAGCAGAGTATGTGTTATTTGAGGTACTTTAGCTTTCCAAATCATCAAGGGATTTTTTCTGACAATGAAAGAAACCAATTATTCATGTTCAATGAAAATTTATAAGACTAAAGGATCTTGAGAGGTAAGCATCTTACATCTTCGTCGTAGAGAACACCCCAATGAGCATCAAGAACCTGATTCGGTGGGAAGTCGTAATAGGGCTCCACAGGATATACATCACCCTTCATAAAAGAAATGAAATCTGTGTTTATAAGATATAACAATAGTCCATAGAGGAGATTTACAACATACAGATACTAAGAAAAGAATACAGAACAATCATGATGCATATCCACTAGAGGAAGGCAGACAATAACTAAAAACATATAACAGATATATCAAACTAAAGTTACCGGTAGTAACACATATTGAAGAGACTAGAGAGTAAAGATTAAATTTCTCTCCTTGGGAAATAATAACACTATCCACTACCAAATAATAATGTTATAAGTTAGATGGGCTGAAGCATTCATCCAGTGGCCACCTCAATTTTGTCCTAACATCAAATGTTTGAATTTTCAAACAATTCAATCAGCAACTCCAGTGATTAGTGGAGCAACTTATGTAGGTTGATATCAGAGTGTTAAAAGATTTCTATGCAGAAGATACATATTGAATATTTTACCTAGATTATTTAGCATATTCCATTTTGAAAAGAAGCGCACAGCTCTACAAAGTAATTCCTAATATGTGGAATAAAAAAAGAAGAAGTGGCAAGCAAAGCCAGCTTAGTGGATTCAAAACTTTAATACCCCTGAGGATGTGCTGTCATTGGCATTCACTGATATGTTATTTTTCGCTACAACCACACCATTCGGAATTTCCCCTTCAAGATCCGGATAAGATGTTGCAGAAAAATTCCAAAATGGAGCTGTCTCGCCCATCTTTTCTCGTCTCAGAGCAATCTGTATACAGAATTAAGATTGAATCTCATTACACATAACAGTACTATAATAATATTAATGGGAAAACAATAAAATTAATTAATCTATTTTGTAGTAATGGGTAAAGTTTTAATAACCAGTCACATTAATCACCAAAATCATGTATCTATAACCTTTAAACTTAATTATTGATGGAAATTATGTTATTTTCAATACACCGGTTCATTTTTAGCTGTGAGTAAGAAGTTAAGGATTTAAAAGGCCACATAATTCCAAAGAAGCTATTAACCTTTTCTTTTAACCTTGTAGATACTGGTATCTGAGAAGTTGGAATCATATTAGATGTTATACATAAACACAAACTGGTGTTTATACTTTATGGTGTTCTTGCTTGCCCTTAGTTTGAAGGATCCATAATCATCATCTTCAATATAGGACACCATATGGAGTTGTGTATTTATTGATATTTAACAACTTTGGTTGCAAAACACCTCTCAAAGTGAATTATTTTTTTCCCAGCTTGTTCATTCCTATATAATTTCATGGTTGAATTAGTTTGTTCTTAAAATGATTTAACGAATACGGATACAATACCTTTCCGGTTCTTGCAAGTTCTTTTATGCCAAACTTGCTAAAGTTTCTCAGAACAGCAACCATCTTCCCGGGATCTCCGGTGACCTAAAATGTCCAAAAGGACAAAAATAATTTTTGCGAGAATGATTGGACCAAAAAAGAATTTTAAATACACCTATAAAACTTATACATAATCTCATATAATTATAGCATTTGTTTTGAGGATTAGCAAAAGATCCAATGTCTAGAAATATAGCCAAAGCGAAATAAAATACAAAAGCACATTAAACAGCAATAAAGCACAATCTCAAGGTCAATGCAGTACACCAAATTTCATGATCTCACCAATGTTAATAACAATGTATTTACTTGATCATGTGGCTGAACATAAATAATAGTTATCCATGTCAAAGTAAGAAACACGAAACTCATGATCATGATTGGTAAATTTCTCTTCTTGGTAAAGGAAAACCACATCTCAACTTTTTATGATTACCCCCGATCCTGATTTTGGATTAGGCAGAAAATGAGCAGAAAAAGACATAATCGAACAATCAAACAAGTAAACACAAATAAAGTACACTGTTTTGCATAAAGGCTCATGACCACCAGCATACTGAGCAAAAATATTTTACTATAATCACAGAAAAATAGAAGAAAGAGTGCTCTCAAAGTCTCATATAAAATAGCCCATATACTCCAAGACCTTCAATATAATTCTCTCCACTCTACAACCCTAGGAAAAGACAAATTAGTCGAAAATAAAAGAAAAATATCCTAATTCCAAATAACAGGATAACCCAAATTAGATCATTCCAAATTAATTAAATTTTCTGCTAATTAAAAAATACGAAATTGCTAATACCTTTCAGATTTAACGTTTTTTAAAATTTCCTATCGCGTATGGTATTTAGTAGGTAGTAATGATCTTTATACAGCATAGGTCATTGAGGGTAGAGGCCATTCAGATTTTGACATAGTATCCAAGATAACACCATATTAAAATTAGGTGTAATAACCGCTGGATCATAACTGAAGCATATACACCAGACAAAAATATAAGAATATGACAAGATACCTCAACAGTCAGTGAGTGTTCTGCTGTATCCACCACTTTTGCTCTGAAGATGTCCACTAACCACATGATCTAAAGATCAAGGCCAAGAAAGATTAGGTGCTTGAATGCATAAAACAACAACAAAAGGAAATTAAAAGAAAATCCTTCTTTTCTCGTAAGGTATAAACTGATCACTGGTTTATAAGTTTATAACACACACACACACACACACACAGAAAAAAATAAAAAAAACTTCCTTCCAAGACTGACACGCTAGTTACGCTTCACAACTCACCACATATTACAGTGCACATTGCAGATATGCAGGCATGGGCTATCCTAAAGTTAGACACACCTTAGAGCAAAAGAGAATTTAAATAAAACTCTTGCAACAAATTAAAATTCCAAAATGCTAAACAATATATAATTCCGTTTACAGCAAAGCAGATCACTGACATAATTATATCTAATTAACATACATACACTTTTTGTGGACAGATTAAAACAAGCTCTTGCACTGTTTAACATTCTCCAAATATTGGAAACAGAATCAATGGATGGAAGTTTATATCAAATTCAATCAAATAGGAATCTGTCCTCCAAAGTAATAAGATCAAGTCTGAAAAGTTTAGTATAGAGTACACTTATCAAAATGTGCTCAAACCATATAGTTCCAATTCCACTGACATCATGTTTACAAGTGAATATTATTAATTTACTGTGACAAACTAAGATATAAATTCTTCATCCAACTAAGAAAATAGTTCCAGTTTTTTAGATCAGAAGAGTCATTTCTTTTCAGAGCAGAATCCATAAGAATATTAACTTTATTATCTAAAAAATTTCTGAAAAAAAAAAAAAACATACTGCATCATTACCTCAGCACGCATACTTGGATCAGCATTAAGTTTTATAAGCATTAGTTCGCGTTCTACTAGGGGCTCTCTTGAGATGTCCTCCACCTGATACATTAGTTAATTTACTGATAAGCAGAAAGTAAACAAACAAAAAGAGGGATGAGTCATCTTCTCTTATTCCTCTTTTATTTTTCCTTTACCTTTCCCTTTCTTCCCTTTTCTTACCCACTTACGAAAATTAATGTTAAGTATAATGTGATCACTATGAACCTCTAAACTACAATTCTTCTTCAAATTTTTCATGTCTTCATAAACGAAAAAAAAAAAAAAAAAAAAAAAAGTAAACAGAAATAAGTGTTTCATTAAATTGTATTTAATTTAAGCTTTGTTATTATTTTTGGGATGAACTAGTTAGGACAGATCAAAACCTCGAGTTAGATAACTTATATAGCATCAAAGCCTTCTACACCTCCTCCGAAAAAAATTTGAAGGAAAAAGAAAAACTTTTAGACAACATTTTAGCCTACAGCACACAGCTCACACATGACACATGACAAGGGCCACAAGTAAGTAGTAACTGGGGGTGTTATTGCTGAATATTGATCGATTATACGATTCAAAAGTGTTATTTACAGTATAATTGAGTGCTCCACCTAATAACTTGAGCTTATAATTTGGATTCCTAATAGAAATAAGAGTAGAAACATTCCTTCCATTACATTTTCATTGTAAGGAACTCTATTGTCATCGACAAAAAAAAAAAAGAAAAAAAAAAGAACACCATGCACTATAATTAAGAAAGAAAAAAAAGAAAATCAAAAAGTCAACAAGGGTTAGTCTTAACCTTTAAGACATTGACAAGCTTGTTAAGTTGCTCCACAACTTGTTGTAAAACCCTTTCAGTTCCACAGACTACTATGGTAAAGAGAGCCCTGTCCTTGTTCAAACCCACAGCAAGGGACTCAATATTGTAACCTCTCCTAGCAAAAACCCCAGCAATCCTGTTTATTATTCCACTCTCGTCACCAACAAACACTGAAATCGTGTGACGTTTCATCCTGAAAAAAATGAAATGTGTATTAGAACCAGAGTAAACATACTAAACACCCCCACTAGAAGGCAGTAAGAAATGAAGATACTATGAGCTTCTATCCACCTCTTTCTTCCTATTAGACAGGTCAAAACTCATTGCAAGTCAAAAATAAATGTCAATTGACAAAGTAAAGATTAATAAATGTAAACTAGAGGGCAACCACTTAGTTACATTTGAATGAAAACTGGTAACCACATGATGCATATCAAAATTTGCAAGTAAAACATGAATAACTAATTGCAATTTATAAAACAGGATACAGCTACCCATGTAACAGCTAAATCAAACAAATGTTGTAAACAAAATTACATTCACTTGGTAGAATTGCAAAGAACAAATGGAAAATCATCTCAAGCGGCATATACACAGAGATTATTAAACCCACTTAGAAATCTTAAAATATAATAATATATAGATAAAATTAGCATAGCAAAAAAAAAAAAAAAAAGACTGCCTTAAAGGGAAAAAACATCACAAAAGATCATATGAAACCCCTAGGCAGTATAGCAAAATTAAATTAACAGTACATTTTGCTCATTAATTTCCCATAAAGGTGTTAGCTTTATTGATGAGAATAGTAAAAAGAGAAACAAAATTAATCCACTGACCCATTTAATAAAGATAGAAGCAGGTAGGAAATCCATAGTATTAACCCAAAAAAAAAATCCAACAAAAAGAAATCTCCAGTTACATGACTAAAACAAGCAAAACAACAGCAAAAACTCACTTGGAGCTGGTCAGAGGAGGCACAGACTGAGAAACAGGAACTGCATTGTGAGTGCCGCTAGAACTAGCACAGACCAAATGGAGTTTCTTTGAAGATAACTCGCCAACACTACTTAAACTACTGGTGCCGCCAACCCTCCATATCTCTGGTGATGGTCTCCAAAATGGTACAAAATCAGAGCTTCTGATGAAAACCCCACCACCCAAATTCAGTTTCGTAGACGGGTTCACAGCAGCCGCCATAGTTACTTGTTATGGAGATAGAAAGATGGGATTTTTTGGAGGGGAGAGATTGTAGTGAGAAGCGGAGAATAGCTAGACATTACATGAGTGAGAGGGTCTTCAAGTGTTATACATGTGGTGAGACGGTGGACCAGACACTGTAAAAGCCAAACTCTTTGTTGTTACTTGTTAGTTTGTTACACACTTACACGAGCTCATTTTTTATTTAATTTTTAATTTGGTCTTTGTCATTTATGGGATTTTTTTTTTTTTTTTTTTTTTTTTTTTTTTTTGTAAGAAAGAATTGTCATTTATGATTTATAAATCTTTATCGGAATACTTTTTTGGGCCAAAACCATAAATATTCCTAAAATTAGGGCAGTATTTAAAAATATCATTTCTCAATAACTTCAATTTTTTCATCCAAGAGAAATGATTTTTTCACAAAAATACCCTTAGTGCATTTATGACAAGTGAGAGAAAGATTTTTTTTCAGTCATCTTCATTGTCATTGACCTCAGCTGATGGAGGTTTTTAAGTTTGTTAGACCTCCATCAATTGAGGTATGTGATGGAGGCAGGAGGTTTGTTCGACAATGGAGGTCTATTTGACCTCTATCTAATTTTTAAAGGAAAAAAATATAATATTTAAGATGTATTTAGTAAAATTACTTTTAAAAACATATTTTTAAATATATTATAAAAGTAAAAATAATATAACAATTTAAATTAATCAACTAATACCCAATATATAATAGGGGGTAGATTTGTAGCTACTTGTTGGGGAAAAACATGGGAGCTTTCATGCATGCGATAAGGATCAGAATAAAAGATGTACACAATAAATATCGGATAGTCTTTACTTGTTTATTTGGGTAGCTCACGGCTTGCCACTAAAAATTAGTGTAAAATATTATGTCACAATTTCTTAAATTGTTTCTTGATATAGGGTGAATGAGTAATTTTCGAATATTTCGAGAGTACGAGAAGAACTTCGGTCGTGTGCCTAGACATCTTATTGTAGCATCATGTCACTTCTTTAATGGAGCACGTGCAATATTTCATTGGAATATAGGTATAACTGTATAAGAGAAATACATATGAGTAATTTTCATGTGGTGTGCCTAAACATTTTATTGTAGCATCATGTCACTTCATGTGGTCACGTGCAATATTTCATTGGAATATAGGTATAAGAGACATACTAATCGACCAACTTGGTACGGTGGAAATTATATTTTAAAGTTTTTGTAATAGTGGCGTGTAGGAGTGAGAATAGTGGTGGCCACGGTTCAGTTTCGGTTTGAAACCGGCGGTTTCGGTTCCATGGCCACCCAAAACCGAAACCGTAACCGGAAAACCGGTTTGGTACACGGTTTCTAACCGGAGATTTTATGGTTTCGGTTTAAAAACCGACGGTTTTGGGTTCTGTTTCGGTTTTTCAAAAAAAAATTCAAAAAAATGCCATGTGTCAGCTTCTGATTAGTCGATTTTTTTTTTAATTTTTTTTTTATAAAAAAACCGGTGGTTTAACCAGGTTAAAACCGCCGGTTTTTGGCGGTTTTTGAAAGTACCCAAACCGAAACTGTAACCGGTTCAACCGGTTTTCGACCTGTTTAGAAACCGTCGGTTTCGGTTTCGGTTTTGGGACGGTTTTTGGAAGTATGGTTTCGGTTAAACCGCGGGCAAAACCGTCGGTTTAACCGAAACCATGGCCACCTCTAAGTGAGAATCAGTAATTCAACTAGACTAATTTTACATACAACCATAAAGTGTGTAACCGTCACGTAATCGCTTTGGAAAATAGTGGTGTCCACCATTAAAAAATTGATTTTTTTTACATGGGTCTAATATTTTATTCACTCTTTTTCAAAACAGTTACGCGGCGGTTATTCACAGTTGTACGTAGAATTACTCATTCAATTATTCACACTTCTTTTGTGCTTTTTGGAATAGGACATTAATTACATGGACCACATACCACATTCATCATAATTCCCTGCCACATTTTATCCTGACCACTTGACTTTTAATTAAATCCCAATTAGAAAAATCTTTGGTATATATATTCATCTAATAAAAATCATTTTCCTTCAAAAAAAAATCTAATAAAAATCATAACATATGAATATTTTAATATGTATGATATAATTTAACATAAATTTTACAAAAGAAATGAGATTGATCCAATATCACACCCATTGCACCTAAATTAATGAAGAGGAAATTGAAGAAAATAGCCTTTTCTCAATGTTCACTTTCTAGGAAATAATCCATTGGTGAAAAAATTACACTTATAACCTTTTTGCCAACCATATTTACCACAATACCTTTTAAAACCCCACCTGGAATTTCCCTCAATACCCTCCTTAAATATTTTATTGAATATAATTTGTTCAAGTTTACTAAATCACACTATAGACTGATTTCCCACAAAATGTCACTGATCATCAACACAATTCACAAAATAAATAAATAAATAAATAAATAAATAAAATAAGACACATTCGTTGCTCTGTGTACGTAAAACTCAAACTCAAACAACAAGAACTCATAAATAGAGAGACGCAGAGAGAGGAAGGAGAAGCAAGGTCACCGTCGCCGTTCAATTAGAAATAAAAAAAAAAACCCTTCTTATTCTTGCTCTGTGTACCCAAACGACGAACGAAACTCAAAACTCAAACCCAAACAACAAGAACACAGAAATAGAGTGACGTAGAGAGATGAAGGAGAAGCAAGGTCGCTAGTTGCCATATAAAGCACAAGGTTGACGGTTGGTATTGATCGAAGCACCCCAAACCCTAAACGAAACACAAAGAGAGTGAGACAATTTCAAGGTACTAATTTTTTCAAACTACTTTAATTTGTTCAAATTTGTGTTTTTTATGGGAGATTGTTCTTGTTTGTGTTTTTGATGGTAGATTGTTCTCGTTTGTGTTTTTTGCGTGTTTGTGTTCCGTTGTACGTGTATTTGGAGGGTGTGTGTTCTGTTTGAAGGGTAAACATTTAGTGATTGTTGTGAACTACACTGGAAATGTTTTTAGTGGATGTAATTCAATGGGAAGAAAAACGTTTGCAGACTAAATGACTTATTTTGCATGTAGAGCCTAGGTTTAATGGTGAATGCATATGTTGAGCCTATGAATGATTGTCATAAGCCTAGGGCCGATGGATGGATGATGCATGTATTTTTTTGAGCCTAAGATTGATATTGAATGTGTATTTTTAGCCTATAAGGCTATGAATGATTTCCATAAGCCTAGTACTGATGTTGAGCCTAGGACTGATGATACATGTATAATTTTGAGCATAAGACTTATATTCATTTATAATATTGATACATGTATAATACTATAATGTTGATACATGTATAATGTTGATTTTGAGCCCAGACTTATTTTCATTTATAACGTTGATATATGTATAATGCTGGTACATGTATTTCATTTTGAAACTAAGTTTTTATTTTGTTTTTTGTTTTTTGTTTTTTTTTCATTTTCCAGATGCCGAAAAATTCAAATGAAAAGTTGTGGCAGTTCCTAGGCCATGAGAATTGGATTCTAGTGAGAGTAAATAGTCGAAGTAAAATGTTTATGATTAGAAACTTGAAGTTGGTCCTACAAAAATTTGGGTTGTTAGAAAAATTCAAGCAGGGCCCTTTCAGCCAATATTTGGATTTGGAACAACTGTTGATAGTTTACAGGCAGCTAATTAATAATATTTTCAAAAAAGAGATTATTCACCCAAATGGGCAAAGACCAGATGAGATGTGGTTTAGGTTGAGGAAGTCGGTCAAGAAGAGTTTGTCTATTCTGCAGGTTGAATATTAGTTTGCCAAGAAGAGTTTGATACTTTGTTGGAATGAAAAACATTGTTTGATATTAGTTATTTTAAATTGTATAGGTATGGGCTATGGAGAAGATAATTCGTTTAGAAAATCTCGTCGGAAACAGAGTTGTTACGGGGTATCCACGGTTCACTAGATGGGAATTTAGTGTACAGATTACAAATATTGAATCAAGATTCAATACATTGGTGTGTACTTAATGACCCTTTCTTTTTAGTTATGTAGGGATAATTATTTGTAGAAATTCGCTAACAATTGTTTGTTCCTGATATGCATATGGCTTTATTTCTTTAGAAAGTTGAAACTTATGAAAAGAGTACAAATTACTTCAAGTCATTGAACCAGAAATACGTGTGTGAGCCACTACTTGAAAAGAAGAGGGAAAAGTTGGCTCTACATCGAAGTGAAGAGGAAGAAGATCTTGGTTCTAACAATGAAGGTGATGATAATTAGATAGGAAATGACAGTGATAGGATTGACACTTTTATTTAGAAGAAGGAGATAGGAGGTTATGTTAAAAGAACTAGATGTACATTTTCTAACTAATATTCCCCTCTTTTAAAAAGCGTCTATTCTCCGATGGAAATCCTAAGGAATGATTGCATCTACACTATTTGGTTTTAGTATGCTATTCTTGTATGCATTGTATTATTTATTGCAAAATTCAGGTGCCTTCCACTATCCCAGAACTATATGCTGCTATGTTTGAAAATGAGTAACGTATAATTGCATTCTGTATATATGAATTTTCAAAGATTAGAAATGAGATGAAGGTTGAATATAAAGTTGTTGAAAATTATATTATTATTTTTATATAATAGTTTAGTCCTTAATAATTTCCACTAATTTGTTGATGTTGATGTTTAGAAGGGTGCTAAGCAAAATGATGATGTTGTTGGTGATAAGGGCGTTGGAAATAGTGTTGTTGTTGATAAGGATGTTGAAGAACTAAATTCAGTTGGTGAAGTTGGTGAACTTAGTAAGGGTGTCCAGCAAGATGGTGATGTTGTTGCTAAAGTTGGTAAGAGTGTTGAGGAAGATGATGATGTTGGGGGTGATAAGGGTGTTGCAAATAATGTTGTTGTTGAGGAGGATGTTGAAGAACTAAATTCAGTTGGTTAAGTTGATGAACTTGGTAAGGGTGTCCAGTAAGATGGTGAGGCTGTTGCTGAAGTTGGTAAGGGTGGTGAGGAAGATGATGCTTTTGGTGATAGGGATGCTGCATTTGAGGGTGGTAAGGGTGGTGAGCAAGATGATGCTGTTGGTGATGAGGATGCTGCATTTGAGGGTGGTAAGGATAGTGAGCAAGAGGATGTTGTTGGTGAAATTGATAAGGGTTCTAAGCAATTGGCAGTGATGGTATGGTTGTTGGGTTTGTTGCAATTGAGGGTGATGATATGGTCGAGGTTCATTCTATAATAGTGTTTATGTCATGTATATCTATAATAGTGTTTATGTCATTATATGGTCGAGGCATGAGAACAATTCTCTTAGACCTGGGTACAATTCTTTTAGGCATGGGGACAATTCTCTTAGGCATGGGAATAATTCTATTGGGCGTGGGAACAATTCTCTTAGGCTTGGGAACAATTTTCTTAGGCCTTGGAACAATTCTCTTGGCCCTTGGAACAATTCTGTTAAGCTTGAGAACAATTCTTTAGGCCTGGGAATAATTCTCTTAGGCATTGGAACAATTCTCTTGGGCATTGGAACAATTCTGTTAGGCCTGAGTACAACAATTCTCTTAGGCCTAAGAACAATTCTCTTAGGTCTAAGAACAATTCTATAATAGTGTTTTTGTCATGTATATGAGTATATCAATGGTTTCTACTTGACTATATATTTAATTTTATGTAGGACTTGGGGAAAAAATTTATCATTGACTTGGATGAATATCCATCCCCATCTGTGTACTTTATTGCCCAGAACAATTCCAGTAGTGTGGTAGCACTTGATGGGGCCAACCTTGATATTGAATACAGAGACATCGACAAACAAAAGGGCCGAAAGCGATCCAGTTGGCTCGAAAGCCCGTGGACAGATCTCATGCCCAAGAAGAAAAAGAAACCATAGTCAAACGAGAAAGAAATAAACTTAGTTGAGTTTACGTCTTTTCTGAAGAACAAAGACCAAGTTAGGTAATATTCCATTCCTATTATCTATTATATTACCAGTACTATAATGTATTCATTTTTGAATATTTTTCCTAATGTAATGTAACACTGGCCTTGAATAGTTTTTATACTAGTCAAATCATTCCCATGATGCGTGAAGATTTTCTAGACCTGGTCAACGTCGAAAAGTGGTTATCAGATATGGTAACATAATTAATTATCTATTTTGTAACGTACATCACTGCATTTACACTACATATTCATAGTTACTTTGATATCCTATGAAGGAGGCGATCGAGCAGTGAGCTTAACTACTTGCAAAATATTTGATTGGTTAACACATCTTTCTTCGTAAGTATCTCTCTAGTTATATGATATGGTATATGAAAATGTGTTTATGCATGTTTATGAAAATGTGTTATAGTGCATGGATGCTTTTGAGCCTATGACTGATTGATATAAGCTTGGGAATGGATGCCATGAGCCTAGGAACCATCTGCTATGAAATAATGCATGCATGCTTTTGAGCCTATGATTGATTGATATAAGCCTGGGAATGGATGTCATGAGCCTAGGAATCATCTGCTGGGAATTAATGCATGTATGCTTTTGAGCCTTTGATTGATTGATATAAGCCTAGGAATGGATGCCATGAGCATAGGAATCATATGCTGGGAATTAATGCACGTATGCTTTTGAGCCTATGATTGATTGATATAAGCCTGAGAATGGATGCCATGAGCCTAGGAATCATCTGTTGGGAATTAATGCATGTATGCTTTCGAGCTTATGATTGATTGATATAAGTCTGGGAATGGATTCCATGAGCCTAGGATTTATCTGAATGCATGTATGCTTTTGAGCCTATGATTGATTGATATAAGCCTGGGAATGTATGACATAAGCCTAGGAATTATCAACTGGGAATTAATACATGTATGCTTTTGATTTATATAAGCCTAGTAATGGAATTATCAGCTAGGAATTAATGGTTGTATATGCAGACTAACCTAAACATTAAGTGGGCAATTGAAATGGATTTGATGGAGACCTTGAGGAAGATAGCAAAATTTTAGAAGGATGAGGAGGAAAGACGTCAGTAGAAAGAAACTAATTCTCCTCTTTCTCTTGAACAAAAAAAAGATTGAAAAAAAAAGGGCAAGAAGATCAGCGATCCTTCTCCTCATGTTGTCAATGTCTGGGAAGACTACCTAGAATTCGTTCCTTTAAATTACCAGCCAAGTCTAGATGTCCTTAGACATGTTATCGGACATGACCTTTTTTACCCTTAACCTTGGTGGCAAATAGATTCGGTAAGATTTTAGAAATGATGTTGCGTTGTCATTATCTATTTTCTTAAATAATTTTTATCTATTTTCTTAAAAAAATTATATTGTATATACAGGTGCTCATCCCGTACCACCTTCCCGCCCATTAGGTTTTATGTTCTGTACTTTTGAAGGAAGAAAATTTTTTTGATGCATCTGAGAATATGGCTTCCATTGAATTAAATATACCATTGTGCCGATCTGAAACTAACATCACAAGGTCGGGATATTGGATCAATTTACGGAGTTTCTTCAAAAACCAAGTCCACGACTTTGTGCATTCAAAGTTTGCAAACCTAAATGCCAAAGGGTATATCATCTCGTTTCCGTCTTTGCACACCACAACTAACAAAACATCTCTGGTCTTAGCCTTTAAGTGGGTAGCATCGATGCAAATAACCGGCCTAATAACTGAATTGAACCCCTCTATAGAGGCTCCAATTGCTATGAATCCATATTTAAACCGGTTTTTCGAGTAGGTCTTGATCATTGTCATAGTCTCGAGGTTCGATTGTTCCAAAACATAAAAATAAGCTAGCAACCTCTAAAAGGATTCCCACAGATCGCTGAATACCTGATTCAAAGCGTGCTCCTTCGACCTGTAGGCTTTGTTGTACGATAGATGTATGCCATGCTGCTCTTTCATCTTAGAAACTATATCTTTAAGACGAATGATGCATCCAGGATCACTATATTTACTTGCAAACAAATCCCCTATCACATAGGCACTTACATGTTTAAATTCAATGTTGTAGTTGTCATTTTTGTCACATGTGTGCTCATTAACGAATGACTTCACATGCCAATAAGTCCCCCTATTCGACTTCCATGCCCGAAGAACCCATCCACAACTTTTTTTTGTATAGTCGACAGTGAATCGTGTATTAGAAGATCGTGAAACCCTGTACTCAAACCTCTCTGCAAATGCATATGATCCTACAGCTCGCTTCAATGTAGGCTTATCCTTGAAAATATGTCATCTGTATAATAGACCTTGGTCAACTGATTTTTCAAACACATCTACTGATTGAACGACTTTAATTAAGTGAAGCTCTGACCCTGATACTGTCCACCATATGTTCATGGAAGGTGAAGAACTGTTGGGTGTTCCACTCACCCCTCGTTCTTCTATTCTAAGAACTGTTGCCGTTTGCCCACCATCATCACCACTACCACTCTTATCTTATGTATCACTAGTTTTAGAACTATCATACCTTCTAGAAGTATCGAAGCTTTCAGAACTATCATTGCCATCCACAACTGCATGCTTGGTAGTAGATATTGGCGTTGCCTGGTCATTGCCTACTAATGTAAATTCGGGTGAAGCCTGGGATGCAAGCGGATTATTACTGTCACTAACTGATTTATAGTTTGAAGTAACCGCCGGAGACCATGGATTATCGGTGAGTTTTATAGGAGAGATCGTACATGCTGATTGGATTGGATTTGCCGGAGGTCAAAATTCATGTTTGTTGACAAATTCAACATCAATTGCGGCCTAACCTTTTTCCTTATGAATAATCACAGACTCTATATCGTCGTCACTCATAATAGACAATGTAACTGTATCATCCTCCGTTTTCACATGCGAAGTTACCTTCAACTCAACTTTATCTCTACCAACCCATGTCCGCTGGTATATCGTTTCCAGCGATTCATCGTACGCTCCGTTGTTTTTTTTTTTTTTTATTAGACGTACTGAAAACGAAATAGGACCGGTAAACTGATTACCCTTCCAATGCTCACCGCACTGAACTAACAGCCAAGACATGGTATCCTTAAACTCTGAAAAAAAAAATCAGTCAATAACAGTATTATACCTGGGCTCAAAACATTTATGTCGGGCTCAGTTCATCTTATTTCTAGGGCTCAAACAATTTTATAACAATTGTAACAATTACAATATAACAATTACTGTAATTAAGTTTAGGTGAGTTCATTGGGGTATTCTGGTTATCTGGGTTCCATATAACAATTACAGTATCTTACTTGCTTTTGGCTGTCTTCTTTTTTCAACAATATGTTTCCTATGGTCACTAGCAAATTATTTAAGTTTAAGTGAGTGCATTGGGGTATTTTGTTTCTTCATAAACATATTTCCTAGTTTATGCACTAGCAAATTATTTTAGTTGTCTATGTGTTTCCTATGCACATTTGTCATTTCAATCTACTACTGCCTCTTAACCTCTGAAGTATGTTGAATGGCTTTAGTTGTATTTCTAGTTATTCATGTGATAGTGAGGACGATGTGTAACAGTTATTCATGAATGGCTTTAGAGAAAAGCTTGATGTGTAACAGGTCTTTCATCAAACACCTTAACTACACCTAACAATATTACATATTCAAACTTAAACAACAATAAAAGACCGAGAGGAGACGATGGCATTACAAACTTCAATGTCATTTTGGGACTTACATTGACTGTGTATGCTCGATTTCAAACTCGACAGTGTAAGCTTGATTGAAAAAGGTGGCGGTACTGTCAAGATTCCGGTCGCCGACAAGATTATGGTCGGGAGTAAGATTCCAGCGGAGAGGACGATGAGATTTGAACAGCAGTGGATTCTGGTTGACAGTGAGGACGATGAGATTTGAAATGGGAAGAATGAGTGACCCCCCTTGGATGGATTTGTTGCAGGAGAACGATGGAGAAGATGACTGAAGTTTGAATGCTTTGATTTTCTTCAGTCAACTGAAGGAGAAGAAGAGAATGACAGTTTCGTCCTTACACATTGTAAGAGGGTAATTTCGACATTTTGCAAGGTTTAATTGTGGAGGGCATTGTTGTCTTGCAAATGCTATTTCCTAAAAACTAAACATTAGAAAAGGTCATATTTGTATGTTTTTCACTAATGGGCTATTTCCTAGAAAGTGAACATTGGAAAAGGCTAAATATGCAATCACCCCATTAATGAACTAGTATATCTGAGTTATGTATCATTCACCATCCCCAAGTTATAACAATTTAAAAATAGCAATAACATAAATTATATCAAAGTATTAGAGATTAAACGATATATGTCCTATTTATATAATTTAGATATTATATTCTATTAAATTTAAGTTTATATTTGAATTTTAAGGTACGCTGAACTTTAAATTTTTATATTTATTTATCGTTTATGTCTAAATTTAAGTATATGTATGTTTAAATTTAAATATATTTTTCAATTTGAGTATATTTTTTAATTTAATTGAATGTTAAAATTTAAGTTTCCTATCCTTAAATTCAAATGTATAGCAAAATTTGTATATTTAATTGTTTGAATTTTTTTTTTTTTTGTTAAATGAAACGGGTTAATTTGGGTTGGGTTTGGGGCACCTTGTCTCATTCGGATCAAGTTTGTGATGGAAATCAAAAACTCATTCAAGTCATGGATCAGATCTAGAACAATTTACTAAAATCGGGTTTCGGATTTAGGGCATACCAATCTAACCCCGATTTGATCTGTTACCATCCCAAGCTAAGATGTGATATGCCTCAGAGGCATATACATATTCATACTACGTGAAGTCATAATATTCCATGCTAAATAAGTACGTTCGGTTACAAACTCAGGAACATAATTACATAATACGTATATGTTCGGGATTGCACAGGAGAAGGGGATGTACCGTCTATATATTCTATCTTCGTGTATAATAGTCCACCATTATAGATTATTCAAATGACATGTTATTATTATTATTATTATTATTATTTGTACGTTTTACATGACATCTCTATATTTTATTTCTTGTCACTTGTCAGACAAAAAAAATACACAACCACAAAATATGTGGATTTTTAATCCCGGTTTAGTGATTATTTTTAAACCATAAAATATCCAAATTGTGAGTTCTTGCTTGCTATTTGTTTAATTGGTTAATTTAAAAGTGTTGTTGTCAAAGATTATAAAATTCAAAATTGTATATAAAACTCATTATATAATATGTAAATATTTGTTATTTACATAATTACATGTTTAATTAGGTAGCTCACGGGCCATGGGCCTTGGCTGGCCATATATGCATGTCCCACGGTTAAGAAAATGGTTAACACTCAATTAATTATAATTAATGAATAATAAGCTAACTCATAATATTATATTATTATTATTCCATACTAACTATAAATGGGTCCATGACGAAATGAGATTGATCTAGTAGTAAAACCTCTCATATCTACATCATGAGGTTACGGGTTTGAGTCATTCCCTCCTCAGAAAAATCCTAAATTTATATAATAGTGTAATATTTAATAATTAAAAAAAAAAACTATAAATGGGTCCATCAACTTTATTAATTCAACAACATGAGATGTCTAAAACATAATAATAAAGTTGATGGAAATCATGTTAAAGGATCAATGTTAAACATATTATCGTAATTGCTTTTAATACATTTTGAACGCAACTTTATAAAACACTTGAATAACATTTTATTAATTTCCAAAAAAAAAAAAAACCCCATAAATTTGCGAATCTTAGGTATTGCAATATTTTAAGGTCGAGACTTCAAAGAAATTAATTAGGATAGCCCAATCATTCATATTAGAAAGGGAAAATATGAAATATCCCGCAATAGGAAGCCAGAAATATACCGAATGGAGCAGGTATCAAATCAGAACACGTGCAATAACGCTCGATCCACACAAATGTTTTCCATTTCGCTCATTATTTCATTGAAACCCATATTGTTTCTATTAAAAATCTATCAATCGATTATATCTTACGATTTTGTATCAAATAGAAATGGGATGGATCTTAGGTTCTGTTAATACATGACATAATTGAATTATATCGAATTATTAGCTAAAACAGTTAAATCTAATATCTAAAAGTAAAGTTAATTTATGGAAATCAAAGTCACACAATTTAAATCCAATTTTTAAATTGATATAGTCTAATTATATTTAAAATTATCATGAAAAATTAAATAGTATCGGTTTATATAGTATAGTCAAGTTTTTTCAAAAACTAAATAATATCCGGTTATATAATAATTTTTTTTTAACTAATATAATAAATTTGAGGTTTGGAGAGAGAGATACGATTCGAACCTATAATCTCATAATATAGGTGTAAATGGGATAACAATAGACTAACCTTATCTCGTTAAAAAGTATATCATAATGTTTTTGCAATACTGGTATGTATGAGTGAATTTCAACAATCCAATTGTATACACATTATTTATAGGTGTGAAAAACATTTTGATTTAATGGAATAATCATGATGCAAAGATGAAGGTAGGAAACGTTAATTGCATTTGGGAATAGGAGTCATGCCAAATTACATGGACCACATCGGTCATAATTCCCTACCACATTTTAATTACTCAAAAGCTTCACAATGATCTGAGAATCAGTTTCCACCATAACTCTTCTGTATCTTGTCTTCAAAAAGACCCCATAATTCAACTTCCAATACCTTAAGAGAAAAACCCACATAACCAATTTTTCTTATAACACCACCTGCAGTAATGAATCCCGAATCATGGATCATACTACCATCCACATTCAATTTAATCTAGTACATCCAAGCCATCGATCACATATTCACAGCAGAAACAGAGGAACTATCATAGTTAGCATTCATTCCAAAATGAGGAACTTCTGTTGTCTTTCATATTAAGAAGTAACCAATCTTTCCAATTACAATTATACATGGAGGACTAAGTCACCCCTTTGGCCCTTTGCAAATATTCTCCCATATAAGGATAGCCTTCGAATATAATCTAAAAAAATGATTAGAATCTTCACAACCCTGATTACATCTACAACAACCAGTAGGAGTAGTAGACGTACTTCTAGAAGCTCTGTGGACATTTTACATATATATTTGGTTGTCTGGATAATATATATACTATCTTATTGTGATTCTAGTATTATAGTCCACTGCGAAACTTATTCGAAGGACAGGTTTATTTATTTATTCGGCCCATGGCCGTGTTACATACCAAACATTATAAAATTGAAAATAAAACCCATTATAATATTTTAGAAGTGGTGCTATTAGTACACCCCTTACCGATCTATTTATGTTCCACTTTTTAAAATTTTGATTTAATTAAATTAAATTATATGTTTTTAGGGTGATTATCAAATTAGTCCTTCGACCTTTTTTTAAAATTTCAATTTGTTTATGACCTTTACAAAAGTGACAAAATTGATCCATAACTTTTATAGATATACCAAACTAGTCCCTTTGTTAATTTTCCATTAGTCAAACTTAACGGTCCACGGTTATGTTAGTCTTTTTATAATGTGTAAACAAAATCAAAACTAAAAACTAAAATAATTTTCTAATATAAAATAATTATAAAAATCTAATAATAATATATTTTTTAAAAATTCACCTCCACCGCTGGATGTAGATTCTGGCGATCTTCTTAAATTGAGGGATCACCATGGTCCTCCATGATCTGGTTGGATCTAACCCAGATCGGGGATGAGACTCGGATCGTAGAAGGGTGGGAGAACCTAGATCGACCTCCATGATCTAGTTTCCCACCCTCCTAAGTCCTACCCGATCTAGAAACCCAGATCATGGATGTCTTCAACTAATTGGCTTGCGTTTCAATCTTTGATTGGCAGTTATCTCATATATGTACTCTAGAACTCTGTTGGTGTCCATTAACATTTATAGATGCAAATGAAATGTAATGGCTGGAAATTCTAAGCTTGATCTGCAATATTTTTATGAAATTTTTGTGTAATAACAGGAGAAATATCGAGAAAAAGGGGATAAAATAAGGGGGAGAGAGAGAGAGAGAGAATCAGAGAGAAGATATTTGTGAAATTCTTGTCTGCCATTTCATTTCTTCAATCCCAAGTTAAATACAAAAATCCTTAGCTGGAAGACACAACTAAACAAACCTTAACAGAAAATTAGTTAACTAACAGAAGACTAATTTGACTCAGCTAAATTAAGTAAACCATCTCTACTTTCCAAAACGACTATGCTTTAGTCTCCAGACTCACAAGGCAAAACAATGGCGTTTTGCTTAGGAAGAAATAATTGCTTGACTTCTTTTACTTCAATTCACGGTCCCCAAATGAAAACCTAAATTGGAAATCCCTAACTACCAATTATCCCCAATTCGATCCCAAAACCAACCACCTAACGATACCTATCCCTTGAAAACATCCTTATCCTCAAGGATGGAAATCTAGAAAGCGAGTGGCCATCACTGAAGCGTCTTCCCAAGTGGTGTCGCTCAGATTGGAATTGGACCATTGGATCAGTAGCTGTGTCACGACTTGGTTATGTCTCTTTAACATTTTTCTTGTCAGTATGGCAACTGGGTACACAAAAAGCTGCCCATCGGGGCCTGTGTGAGGCAAAACCAAGCTTGGAGTCACCAAGTCGCCATTTTCTTCTTCAGTTGGGATACATGAAACACTGGGTGTATGAGAGAACCTGGAGGGAGCTGTAGTTATACGCCACCAGTCCAACTCTAGCCAACACTAAGTACGGGCCGAAAAATCGTGGAGCGAGCTTTAGATTGCGGCGGATAACCACTGAAGTTTGTCGGTACGACTAAAGCCTCAAGTAAACCATATCCCCTACCTTAAATTTCCTCTCTATTATCTTTCTGTCTGCATATAGTTTCATTCGGGACTTGGCTTGGATCAAGGCTTTTTTCAAAATAGATCGAATCTTCATTCTTTCTTTTGTGAATTCCTTCACATCTTCTCTAGCCATTCCTGTAGTTGTCAGGTTAAAAATTGGGGCTTTGTAGCCATATAGTGCTTCGAAAGGAATTACAGTTAGGCTGGAGTGGTAATTGGTGTTGTACCACCACTCGACCATAGGGACCCAATTAACCCACTATCTAGGTCTTTAACTTGTCATACAACGTAGGTAATTTTCTAAGCATTGATTAAGCTTCTCACTCTGACCGTCTGTTTGAGGATGGTAAGCGGAGCTCATCCAAAGCTTGGTCCCTACCAATTTAAACAAGCTCTGTCAAAAAGCACTTGTAAAAACCTTATCCCTATCACTAACCATAATAGAGGGCAGTCCATGCAGCTTGTGGACGTTGTTGAAAAATACCTTAGAAACCTGAGAGGCTGTGAATGGGTAAGCTAAAGGTAGGAAATGAGTGTATTTTGTAAACCTGTCAATGACCACTAGTATTATGTCCTTTCCACCAGACTGAGGCAACACTTCAATGAAGTTAAGAGTGATGTCAGTCCACAGTTTAGAAGGTACCAACAAAGGTTGAATGAGTCCTGTGTCTTAACATGCTATGATTTGCATTGTTGGCAAATTGGGCAATTTGAGAAGATTGTTACATCCTTGTTGAGAGTGCTCCAGTAAAAGAATTGTAGCACCCTCTTAATAGTTCCCTTTATGCTTGAGTGACCACCTATTGCAGTCAAAACTCCATTATGTCTTAAAACTCCACATAGATCCGACCCTTATGTCTTAAAACTCCATTAGTCAAAGAGAATTTTGTACTGGCTTTGTGATAAATTATTAATTTAGGAATTTCAGTCTCAGCTGTAGAGTCATTAGTGTAACTGTCTATCACATCTTATGTACACCCTGGTTGCACATCTGATATTGCATGAAATGAGCTTTCACTTTGTGGTTGGACATCCCTTGAAAGGCCATCAGCTGTAACATTCTCGCTTTCTTTCTTGTAAGTTATTTCGTAGTCAAAACCCAACATCTTTAAGAGCCATTTCTGTTGTAAAAGTGTCGTCATCTTTTGTTCTAGAAAAAACTTGAGACTCTGGTGATCCATTTTTATGAAAAATTTATTGCTATGAAGATAGGATTTCCACTTCTGTACGACATATACTATGGCCAGGAGCCTCTTTTTATAGGTAGACAACCTCAATTTTCTAGGTGGAAGGGCCTTACTTATATAAGCCAATGATCTTCCCCTTTGCATAAAAACAACACCAATCCCAACCTCACAAGCGTCTATCTCTAGCACAAATATTTCTGAGAAATCAGGGAGAGTGAGAACTGGGGTAGTAGTCATTGCTCTTTTAAATTCTTCAAAAGCCACGTCTTCCTCCTTGCTCCATTTAAAGTTGTTTTTCTTTAATAGTTCAGTTAAAGGTTTACTGACTATCCCGTACCCTTTAACAAATTTTCTGTAGTAGCCTGTTAACCCTAGGAAACCCTTGAAAGCTTTCACATTAGATGGTCTTGGCCAATTTAACAATCCCTGAATTTTCTTAGGATTAGTTGACACTCTTCTGCCTGAGATAATATGGCCCAAATATTCTATCTCCGGTCGGCCGAACTCACACTTGGACTTCTTTACAAATAACTGGTGTTCCTTATGATAGAAAGTGCTAGCCTTAAATGCTCAACATGCTCCTTTTTGTTCTTACTATAAATCAATATATCATCAAAAAATACAAGCATCATTTTCCTTATTAGTGGCTGAAAAATCTGATTCATTAAGCATTGGAAAGTAGCCGGGGCATTGGTTAAGCCGAAAGGCATAACTTTAAATTCATAATGCCCTTGGTGTATCCTAAAAGCGATTTTAGGTATATCTTCCTTTGCTATCTTGTTCTGGTGATAACCTGATCTCAAATCCAACTTTGTAAACACCTCTGCCTCATGTAATTCATCTAATAACTCTTCAATTAGGGGTATGGGGAATCTATTTTTCACAGTAATCTTATTAAGTTCTCTGTAGTCGAAACATAACCTACAACTCCTATCCTTTTCCTTCACTAAAAGAATTGGAGAAACGAAAGGACTATTGCTAGCCCTTATTATTCCATTAGAGAGCATCTCAACCATTGTTCTTTTTATTTCATTTTTTTGAATGAAAGGATACCTATAGAATCTCATGTTGAAGGGCTTGCTGCGAAGAATTAAAGGGATGTGGTGGTCTTGACAGCTGCTAGGGGGTAGTGTTTGGGGTTCTTGGAGTAAGTCTTCAAAATCTTCCAAAACTTGTTCCAATTCCTTAGGTACCATATTAGTCTTTTCTTCCATTTCTAGTAAATAAAGCTGTACCACAGGTTCAGCTCTTCTTTGGGCTTTTTGCAGCTAATCCATACCAGTCTTCCCTTCTAATATAAATACTTTCCCATCATTAGTAATTCCTTGTAGAGTAATCCAACTATTCTTCCACATAAAACTCATACTTAACTTAGTGGCATCTAACAAGATAGGTCCAATCTCCCTCAGCCACTGCACATCTAGGACAACATCACAACCCCCCAAAGAAAGGAGTCTTATTTTTGTAGTGAAATCTACTCCTTGTAGAGACCATGAGAATATAAGACATTTAGCCTTGCTACTAATCCTTCCTCCTCCTCCTACTGTAACCTATATAACATTAGTTTCTTCTACATCTACTCTTGTGAACCTAGCTGATTCCGGATACAAAAAATTGTGTGTTGACCCACTGTAAACTAAAATGGTGATTTCCCTGTTCTTCACCTTGCCCCTCAATTTAATAGTTTGCAACCCTGCACTCCCCATGAGAGCATGATGAGAGATAGTAAACTCTTCCTCTCCATTCAGATTTTTCTCACATTTAGAACCTATTTTCTCTTCTTTATCTTCCTCACTTCCCTCCTCTTCGTCATAACATATCATATAAAACTGCTTTGAAGCACACGTGTGCCTATAGCTGTACACTTCATCACAGTTATAGCATAAGCCTTTGTCTTTTTGAATCTTCATTTCAGTAGGGGTGAGTCTCTCGATAGGTATGTCTTGGGTTTCTTTTTTGTTGCCTGGTCCAGTGAGTTATGGCCATTTTTTTGGACTGGGGTTAGCTGTTGGGGAGGGGTTTAGGTTAGTCCATTTTGTGGGTGAGAATGAGGTGTTGTTTGGTTGGAAAGGCTTCCCACTCCATTGCTTAGGTTTCTTGGATTCTAGGCCGGCTTCGTGTAATTTAGCTAATTATATTGCTGAATTTAAATCAAGAGGATCAAACATTCGCACTATATTTTTGATTTCACCCTTCAACCTTTTAATAAAACTAAGTAGGAAGAATTTCTTGGTGAGCCCTACATTCTTAACTAACAACCTAGGTTGTAATTCTTCAAACCTATCTTGGTAGTCTGTCACAGTGGTGACCTGATGTAGTTTGTGGAGTTCTCAAATAACATCTTCCTGCTTAACATCTAGAAACTTGGTGAGTACTGTTTGAGTAAATTCATCCCACATAATTCCTTCCCTTAAGTCATAGTTGGTCTGATACCATATCTTAGCCTTTTTTTCAAAGTGGATTGAGGTTATTAAGACTTTTTGATTAGATGCTACAGGGTTAACTAAAAAGAACCTCTCACAATTTCTGATCCATGCTTTTGGGTTTTCACCGTCAAATTTAGGAAACGAAAGTTTAGGGGGTTTCAAGGTAGAATTAAGGGTTACCTTAGTTGTGGAGCTCGAATGCCCTAAACTATTTGATTCACCGTTTGATCCACTTGGTGGTGTCCCAAGTATTCCCTTCTACTTATCTCCATCTGAATCTCCTCTTACTGGTCTACTCATAATCAGTTGGTAAATTTTTTCAAATTGGTTGACTACTTCCAACTTGAATGACTTTAACCCTTCATTTGATTTCTGCAGGTCGTTCTCCATCTGTTCGTATTTAGCTCATAGTTCTAAGAATCTGGACTCAAAATATTGGTGTTGTCTAGTGCCTTCTGCCACGGTTGTCATGTCCAAGGAGATGGCTCTGATACCAAAAGTAATGGTTGGAAATTCTAAGCTTGATCTGTAATATTTTTGTAAATTTTTTGTGTAATAACATGAGAAATATCAAGTAAAAGAGGATGAAATAACAGAGAGAGAGAGAGAGAGAGAGTGTGTGTGTGTGTGTGTGAGTGATATGAACCTTACCAAGAGTAGTGAGACCCGTAACCATTATATGGTAATGGATGATCGTTTTCTAAATTCAAGTTTGTAAACAAGAACGATATAGGATCGTAACCTGTTATCTATAATGAGATAAGAACCAACGGTATCAAGAAATTTGAAGACACCACACTTAAGAACAAGAAAGAAGGCGAGTGATAAGTTAAGTTACGGAACCAAGGAGAAAACTTTCTCTCAATTTTAATTCAATTCAAGTCTGCCGAAAATTACATCAGTTGGTTTCTTATAAACTAAAACCCTAAAGGAAAAGAAAGGCCACACGCCTAACTCTAGAAAAGGAACAAGATATTTGGCAATTAATACCTTATAATTAGGAACTAAAATGGGCAATAATTGCCTTACAAATTGGAAAGAAAATAAAACTACAACAAATAACTATTGATTTGCTCCCTATTTGGAAGGCTAAAATTGAAAACAAATCAGCCCCTTAATTTGGGAAACAAATCAATTCTTTATTTTTTGGAAACTAAAAGGGAAACAAATCAGTTGAGATTGAATCTCCTCCAGCCATTGGCTACTAACCATATGCCTAGCTTATGCCACACGCCCAAGTCTTCTTTTATTCAGCCTAATCATTTGCCTTGATAACGTTAATCAAGCCTTGGTCTTCATGTGGGCTCATTTTGGACTTCAATAATTCAGAATCAGCCCAAGTGTCTTGAATCAGGCCATTGATTGCTTCTTTGAATCTCTTAACCCTTATCCTTGTTATTGGTTCAGCCAAAACATGCAATGGATCCCTTGGTGCGGATCCCTTAGTACGGCTCCCTTATTCTTATCATTCCTTCCCTCTCGAAAAGAATTTGTCCTCAAATCGTCACCTACATCAAACGGAGACAAATCAGAAACATTGAAGCTTGCACTAACATTATACTCACCTGGAAGATCTAACTTGTAGGCATTGTCATTAATCCTTTCAATCACTTGAAATGGGCCATCTCCCCTTGGAAGTAGTTTAGAACGCCGCTGGACTAGAAATAGTTCCTTCCTCATATGCAACCACACCCAATTGACGGGCTCAAACACAACTTTCTTGCCCCCTTTACTAGCTTGGTTGGCATATTGTTCAGTTCTCCTCTCGATGTTTTGTTTAGTCTAATTTGCTTAATAGAATCTGCCTTTTTCTTCCCATCCAAGTTAACATGCTCATTCACATGTAAAAGAATTAAATCCAAAGGAGTCAATGGATTAAAACCATACACAATTTCAAAAGGCGAAAAATGAGTTACATAATGCACACTCCTATTATAAGCAAACTCTACATACAGCAAACAATCTTCCCATTTTTTCAAGTTCTTTTTTATTATAGCACACAACAAAGCAGATAAAGTCTTACTAACTACTTCAATTTGACCATCAGTTTGTGGATAACAAGTAGTAGAAAATAAAAGTTTAGTTCCTAACTTACTCCATAAAGTTTTCCAAAAGTAGCTTAAGAACTTAGCATCTCTATCCGAAACAATAGTCTTAGGCATGCCATACAATCTAATAATTTCCTTGAAATACAAATCAACATTATGTGATGCATCATCAGTTTTATGGCAAGGAATGAAATGTGCCATTTTAGAAAACCTATCAACAACCACATATATAGAATCTCTACCCCTTTTTGACCTAGGCAAACCCAATACAAAATCCATAGAAATGCCAATCCAAGGTCCACTAGGTATAGACAAAGGAGTATATAACCCATGAGGCCTAATCCTAGACTTAGCTTGTCTACACGTAATGCATTTCTCATAAATTCTTTCTATATCACGTTTCATATGAGGCCAAAAGAAGTGTTCATGCAAAACATCTAGTGTCTTGGCTATACCAAAATTCCCCATCAAACCTCCCCCATGAGCTTCTCTAATAAGCAATTCATGTAAAGAACTCTTAGGCACGCATAATTTAGTTTCTCTAAACAAAAATCCACCATGCCTATAAAACTTGCTAAATGCTACTTTTTCACATGCATTGAATACATTGCCAAAGTCAGAATCTTCCACATACAATTCTTTAATGTAGTCAAAACCAAACAATCTAGCATCCAAAGTAGAAAGTGAAACGTACCTTCTAGAAAAAGCATCAGCGACTACGTTTTCCTTACCTTTTTTGTACTTGATCACATATGGAAATGTTTCAATGAACTCCACCCATTTGGCATGCAGCTTATTTAGCTTATGTTGCCCCTTTAAATGCTTCAAGGACTCATGATCCGTGTGAATCACAAATTCCTTCGGTCAAAGGTAGTGTTGCCAAGTTTCCAATGCTTTAATCAAAGCATACATCTCCTTGTCATATGTAGGATAGTTTAAGGCTGCTACGCTTATCTTCTCACTAAAAAATGCAATAAGACATCCTTCTTGCATTAGAATAGCTCCAATACCTACTCCTGAAGCATCACACTTAATCTCAAAAGCTTTAGCAAAGTCAGTCAAAGCAAGTAAATGTACATTAATTAAATTTTCCTTAATCAAGTTAAATGTCTTTTCTTGTTCATTACCCCACTTAAAACCCATATTCTTTTTTATAACTTCAGTTAAAGGTGTAGCTAGACTACTAAAATCATTCACAAACCTTCTATAAAAACTAGCCAACTCATGAAAACTTCTCACTTGTCCCACATTTGTAGGTTTTGACCACTCTTTAATTGTCTTAACCTTTTCTTCATCAACCCCAATCCCTTTAGCACTTATAGCAAAACCTAGAAATACAAGTTTATCCATGTAAAAGGTACACTTTTTGAGATTAGCAAACAACTTTTCTGTTCTTAAAACACCTAAAACAAGTTTTAAATGTTCAACATGTTCTTCCAAGTTTTTGCTATAAATCAGAATGTCATCAAAGTAAACAACAACAAATTTTCCAATAAAAGCACGTAAAACATGGTTCATTAATCTCATGAAATTACTTGGTGTATTAGTTAATCCAAAAGGCATAACTAACCACTTATATAAACCATATTTTGTTTTGAAAGCAGTTTTCCACTTATCACCCTCTTTCATCCTAATTTGATAATATCCACTTTTAAAATCAATTTTAGTAAAAACAATATAACCATGCAATTCATCAAGCATATCATCTAATCTAGGAATAGGATGTCGATACTTTATAGTGATATTGTTGATGTCAACGACAATCAACGCATATCCTCCATGTTCCATCCTTCTTAGGCACAAGCAATACGGGAACCGCACAATGACTCATACTCTTACGCATATATCCCTTTTCCATGAGCTCATTAACCTGCCTTTGAAGTTCTATTTTCTCCTTGAGATTACTTCTATATGCAGGTCTATTTGGGATATGTGCTCCGGGTACAAAATTAATTTGGCGCTCAATCCCCCTTATTGGTAGTAAACCAATAGGCATCTCTTCGGGAAACACTTCATTAAAGTTCTGCAAAAGTGAAACAACAACACTAGGCAAAGAACATTCAAGTTCGTTAGTACTAAAACAAGCCTCTTTGTACAAAAGTACAATCATTAGCTGATTTGAAGACAAAGTTTTTTTGATCTCACTCTCTCTTACATAAAAACTCATTTGTTTTTTTTTTCTCATCAATCTCTTTTTCTTTTTCAACACTCTTTTCTTTTTTTGCTGTTTCGGACTCTCTCTCTTTTGTCTCTCTTTTGTCTCTCTTTCTTTTGAACTCTCACCCTCCTTTGTAAAATTTTTTTTAACCTCATTTGATCTTCATATACTTGTCTTAGGGTTAAAGATACAAGAGTGATTGGCCTTTTATTGATTACAAAGGAGTATCTATTGGTATATCCATCACGAGTCACATGCCTATTAAACTGTCATGGTCTTCCCAAAAAGATATGACCCGTATTCATTGGTACCATGTCACAAATAACTTCATCTTTGTATCTTCCAATTGAAAATGACACCAACAACTATTTATTAACCTTGACTTCCCTACTATCATTCAACCATTGTAGCTTATAAGGTTTTGGGTGCTTCTAAGTGGTCAAATTCAGTTTTTTCACCAAAATAGTGCTAGCCACATTAGTACAACTCCCCCTATCAATAATCATACTACATACCTTATCATTAACATTGCAGTCGATGTGAAAGATGTTGTCACGTTGTACCCCATCATCATCCTTAACTTGAGCACTAAGAGCTCATCTTGCAAGCAAAAGCTCTCCATCCACCGAATATTCATTGTCACTTGCATCCTCTAAAGGTGGCATGGACTCATTATCATATTCACCCTCCGATTCGATACCACCATCATCCTTCAAAACCATTACTTTCTTGTTTAGACATTGTGATTGTAAGGACCTCTATTTTATGATTGGCTTATTTCATGACATACCACATTGGAGATGATTGTGTAATGGGTAGCTTAGGTCATCTTGATGATTATTAAGGCAAGCTTCCAAGCATCTCTATGACTTCAAGATCAAGAGCATCAAAAGGTATATCACTTGACCTTGATTTTTGAAGAGATTAGGTGCACACACACACACACACACACACACACACACACACACACACTTGCATGCATCTTTATCTATCTTTCTTTTGGTGCCATGCATGTGTGTTTCATTGATTCATGCATCTATGTCATTTAGCACACACACACTTTCATTACATTATATGATTGTATTTGTGTTTTTCTTAATTGTGTGCTTATATGTTTTATTATCACACTTATGCATTTTCATATGTTGCATATCCTTTGTGTGTCACATGCTTGGTGATTATTCATGATTTTAACCATTCCCATGCATGTTATTTATTCACAACCACACTTACACTTCATGTTAGTCTTAAGTGTGGTGTAATTCGTTTCCGTTTGTGTGATCAAAAACGTCCGCGCTTGCAAGATGGTGTGCATATCTTAGCTCAATGATTGACCACTTAAAAAGGTCTCATTCTTCTCTTGGATAAGTGTTAGATTTGGTTTAGTTGTTTGGAGTGAAGTGTCTATGTTCAAAAGATAGGATTTTTAATGTTTTTAATGTTTTCAAAACTAACCTTTGCGTGGTCTTATGATCATAGCATTTTATACAAAGTTTCAAAATGAGTTTTGAAAATTTTTGTACAAACTAAACACCCATACCTTCTCAACGGTATATTATTCGTAATATTTCATGACCGTTTGGATTAGTTTTGAAATCTCCAAAGTGACCACTAAAATAGGGCATCACAGTGTTATCTGAATCCGATATTTGGTCACTCAAATGACCATAACTTTCTCTAAAGTTATCAAAATGTCATTATGTAATTGGAGTAGAAAGTAGACTTCCATACCTTTCCAACGATATATTATACGAAAGGTTTCGATGTCGTTTTATCATATTTTAGGGCCCTCGAATCTTGAGCTGGTGCACTGTTTGTGCTTTACAGCCGCTTGTTCCACCCTCTATGCACGTGCCTAGGCAGCGGTCCTACCCAGCGAACAAGGACAGACTTTTTGCACTCCCTAGACAGCTGTGTGTGCACTTGCCTAGGCAGCGATACGCCCAGATGTTCGACGCGTTTTTGCAACCTGTTTTGACAAAATGACGTCATTTCATCTAGGGCATCATATATATTGACCTTTTATCTCTCTTGGCCAAAAATGAGCTAAAAAATACACATATTAGAGAGAGAAACCTAACCCTAGAGAGAGAAAGCTCCTAAGAACTCACATTTACTCAACCAAACTCCTTCCCATGAGCATCTAGCATTTTCCTAGCATCATTCAAGCATGGGTTGTGTTGATTTCTTTGGCTAGGTAATCTTTACATGTTTTAAATCTCTTTGTTTCATATTTATGACATGTTTGCCTAGAATGAGCATTTAGTTGTTGATTAAATGCATGACTCTTTACTTAATGTTGTTTATAACATGATTGAGTCTTTGATGTTTGGTTGAGATGAGTGTTTGTTGATAGCTAGTATTTATGACTATTTTGCCCTCTAACTAAGTCTATATGATTTTCATTTAGACATTGATGTGTAGTACTCATTGATTGCATTTGTTAATTGCATTTAGTGTCCTTGCCATGATTAATTGACAACTTATGTTGAAATGGCTTTGTTTGTTGACAATTAGGTTGCTAGAGTCTCTTTGCACCTAATTGAGTCTTCATGTATATGCATGTAGGCTTCGTTGATAACTAGATGTTGATTTGCATTATAACATCTAGTTAAACATCTAGTGTTTAGTCTATCACTCTTTGCATTTGTGCATTATAATTGCCATATTCACTTAGACTTTTTAATTCTCTTCAATGAGTCAAAGTTTTGTGGCTTCTAGGTGAAGTTGCACAAGCAAGTTAAGTCTTGTGACTACCAGTGTGTAGTGCTCAAGCAATTGGTCGAGTGCCATTATAAAAGGCCCACGGGGTAGATTAGGAGTTGCTCACACCAAGAGTAGTGTATCAGGGAATATCACTAGGGATTGAACTAAGAGTGGCGAGTGGTAGTGTCTATAGCCTGAGGTTATCTAGGGTGAGAGTCCGAGAATCACTTATGGGTCTAAATTCCTTTTCATATAGTGAGTTTCCTTGATCGTGTGTGACACACATATCAGCTCGTGGTTTTTCCGAGTTGGAAGGTTTCCACATAAAAATCAAGTGTTTTTAATTTCTGCACTTTACACTTGATTTATTTTGTTGTGTGTTTGAGTTTTTTTTATATGTTAACATTGACTAATAGAAAAATTGGTAATAATCGATTAACAACCCATTCACCCCTCTTTAGGTTGTATTAGACGCACGCTATATATATCTTTTCAGTGATGCAATATGACCTGCTCCCAAACACTTAAAACATTTAATGTCACGATTTCTAGAAGGATGAGAATCCGATTTACCTTGATTTAATGTGCCTCGCCTTATGATCTTTAGAAGGTTCAGCCTTGGCCTTGAAACTAGGCCGGTTATCCCTCTTGCTCCAATTCGGTTTCCATAATGATTATAATGATGAGGAACCCGAATTTTGTCAAACCCGTGTGGAACCCTTCCTCTTCAACTGTTGTTCCATTTTAATGGCCACATGCACCATGTCATTCAACTCAACATAATGTTGCAACTCTACCACATTTGCAATGTCTCGGTTCAGTCCATTTAGAAACCTAGCCATAGTAACCTCTCGGTCCTCCTCTATATCAGCCTGAATCATGGCTATCTCTATCTCCTTGTAGTAGTCTTTAACACACTTAGTCCCTTGAGTAAGAGTTTGCAATTTTTGAAACAAACCCCTATAATAGTGACTCGGAATGAATCACCTCATAACAGTTTTTATCTCCTCCCATGTCTCAATAAGTCTTTCTCCATTTCGTCTTTTACTCACAATTAGTTGATCCCACCAAACAATAACATAATCAGTAAATTCTATGGCAGCCAACTTCACCTTCTTCAATTCGGAATAGCCATGGCAATTAAACACCAATTCTATTTTTTTTCCCACTCCAAATATGCTTCAGGATCTATTTTGCCTTGGAAAGTTGGGATCTTCACCTTGATGTTTCCCAAGTTATTATCAACCCTCTCTCCATACCTATCTTCTCTATTCCCATACCTAACTTCTCTACCTCCCATTCCACACCTAAATTTTCCCTCACCCACATTGGACATGCGATCATCCTCCTCTAGGTCATTCCTATAATCATCTTCATAGTCATTCCTAGGAGGATTCCTTTCCCTTCGTTCCACATTATGAGCCCTGAATGACTGCTCCCTTTGTGAACTAGTCTCCGCTTTATCTATCCTATCACGCACCTCACCAAACTTAATCTCCATCTGCTCCATTTGTTGTTGCATGGCTTAATACAAATATTTGAGATCTACTATTTCTAGTGCGTCGTCAGGTAAAACTTTATTGTTATGGTGTGTAATATTTAAAACCTTCAAAACAAAACAAAATTAGTAGCCTCACAAGCACTCCCTCACGTGTTTACCCTCAAATATGATGACACTCACACTCGTGTTTTCACTCAATGTTCGGTTTTTACCCTCTGATGTGCTCACCCTCTCTTGCCTTTTCCACTATTTGTTCACTCTTTTGGTTCCCTTTTTTTCTGACTTTTACGGACACTTACAAGAACGTTCAAGTGGTGATTCTATTACCAGAATAACAAAGATGAGTAATAATAAGGATGAGATTCTATTGCCAGAAAGTTTTTTTTTTTTTTTTTGAATATCAATGCACAAAATCAAGAAGAAGAATACCAATAGTTGATATAAATTCAACTACACGACATTTCAAATTTTTTTTTTTTGTACTTTTTTTTTCGACCTTGATCAATAGATTCAAACAAAGCATTTGGTATATATATATTGTTAGGATTCCCATATTTTGATTGGCTTATTTTGTGGACAAACCACATATTGGGCTTTGTTGTAAGGGTAGCTTTAGTATTTGAGGATCAAGCTTAAAAGCTCCTTTAAGACCTCAATGGATAAGCACGTCAAAGGTATATCTCTTGTGCTTAGTTTTTCATTGAAGAGATTTAGATGCTCACTCACACTAGCAATGTTTGCATATGTATGCTTTACCTTTGTGTCCAGTCTCCTCAAATGTCACATTTCACACTTGCACTTTATTGTTGTATATTGTTTTGTGTTTATGTATCTTGTAATTCGTTTCCTGATACTATTCGGAAACGTCCGTGCATGCACGAATGTGTGCTTGGTTCAACGTGTAGATCGTCTTCGGAGAATGCAATGGCTTCTCCTTTGGTTTCACCTATAGTGGTGAATCAGCGGTTTGATCGGCGGCCAGACCGCCATTTGAAACTGCCGATCAGACCTGATTGTAAATATCTTTGATCGATTATACGGTTGAGATCGGCGGCCGTGATCGCCGTTCGAAACCGTCGAGGAAGACCTGATTGAAAATATCTTAGGTTACAACGGCGGTTTGACGGTTGTGATGAAACCACCGGATGAAACCGCCAAATGAAACTGTGGATCATACCTGATGCTCTCGGGTTTTGAAACGGCGGTTTAATCTACAGTTTGAAAACCGCCGATCGGTGTTTTCAAGGGCAATTTTGTCTTTTCACTCTAACTTTTATAGCCTTCCATAAAAACACCACTTTCTCATGGTCTATGTGTAACTCTTTGATTATCAAGAACCCTAAGCTTAAAAGAGAGACCTTTGAGAGAGAAAGCAATCAAGATTGCTCATTTAATCACTCAAACCCATTTTCATATGCATCAAATATCATCTAAGCATTTTCTAGCATAGTTAGGATGCTTACTTGCATGGGTCTTGCTCAACACACATCTGTTGGTATGTTCTTCACTATTATCATACATAATTAGTGTTTTATTTATCAAGGCATTTATTATATTATTTGTATGCTCTTAGAATATATTCTAGATACAAAATAGAGATTGCTGTGTTGACATGATTGAGTGTTGTATTTTGTTAGCTTCATAGGATTGCCTAATCTATGTTTAACTAAACTTTATGATATGTCATTTAGCTCTTGATATCTAGGAATGAATTAATTGTTATATTGTCATTCTAGATAAGCATCTAAGGTTTCCTAGCCTTGTTTGTTCCTTGAATATTATCATATATTTACATAAGATGTTTTATTTCTTCATTGAGAAGTAAGTCTTGTGAGATTGACCGGGATTAGGTCTCTACACTGGGATTAGGTGGTCTTTCAAGCAAATTGGACTAGGTCCTCTATAAAAGGCCTGCGGGTAGTGGTAGTGGGATATTGGTCGGGATTAGGTTGTATACGTTATCGCATGTAGTGGATTTGAGGTTCTAGTGTGGCGCATTTACCAGCCCGTGGTTTTCCTTGTTAAGGGTTTCCACGTAAATATCTTGTGTCACTTATAATTCCGCACATATTACACTTGATTTATAAATTGACTAGTTAGGGGTATTTTCGAAATATTGTTTTATAACGAAAATTGGGTAAAAAGTGTTAAAATCTGTTCACCCCCCTCTAGATAGTTTTATACACACCGTGCTTTATTTGTTATATATATATATATATATATATATATTTTTTTACAGGACTTGATCAATTGGAATCAAGTTTGTGATTTTTTTTTTTTTGTGATCAAATGAATCAAAGAAGAAGAAGAACATGGATAAATTAAACCCGATTTTAGAAGCCTAAGCTCTGATACCAACTGATATGAACCTCACCAAGAGTAGTGAGACCCGTAGCCAATATATGGTAATGGATGATCGTTTTCTAAATTCAAGTTTGTAAACAAGAATGATATAGGACTGTAACCTGCTATCTATAATTAGATAAGAACCAACGGTATCAAGAAATTTGAAGACGCCACACTTAAGAACAAGAAAGAAGGTAAGTGATAAGTCAAGTTGCATAACCAAGGAGAAAACTTTCTCTCAAGTTTAATCCAATTCAATTCAAGTCTGTCGAAAATTATATTCGTTTGTTCCGTATAAACTAAAACCCTAATGGAAAAGAAAGGCTACATGCCTAACTCTAGAAAAGGAACAAGATATTTGGCAATGAATGTCTTACAATCAGGAAACTAAAATGGGCAATAATTGCTTTACAAACGAGAAATAAAATAAAACTAAAACAAGCAACTATTGACTTGTTCCCTATTTGGAAAACTAAAATTGGAAACAAATCATCCTCATAATTTGGAAAACAAATCAACTCTTTATTCTTTGGAAACTAAAAATGAAACAAATCAATTAAGATTGAATATCCTCCACCTTTGGCCGTTCACCATATGCCTAGCTTGTGCCACACGCCTAAGTCTTCTCTTATTCGGTCCAATCAATTGCCTTGGTGAAGTTAATCAAGCATTGGTCTTCATGTGGGCTCATCTTGGACTTCAATAATTCAGAATCAACTCAAGTGTCTTGAATCAGACCATTGAGTGCTTCTTTGAATCTTTTAGCCCTTGCCCATGTTATTGGTTCAGTCGGAACGTGCAATAGATCCCTTGGTTCAGCTCTCTTATTCTTATCACAGAGGGAGAGAGAGAAAGAGAGAGAGAGAGAGAGAGAGAGAGAGAGAGAGAGAATCAGAGAGAAGATATTTGTGAAATTCTTGTCTGCCATTTCATTTCTTCAATCCCAAGTTAAATACAAAAATCCTTAGCTGGAAGACACAACTAAACAGACCTAAACAGACCTTAATAGAAAATTAGTTAACTAATGGAAGACTAATTTGACTCAGCTAAATTAAGTAAACCATCTCTACTTTCCAATTCGACTGTGCTTTACAAGGCAAAACGATGGCGTTTTGCTTAGGAACAAATAATTGCTTGACTTCTTCTACTTCAATTCACGGTCCCCAAATGAAAACCTAAATTGGAAATCCCCAACTACCAATTATCCCCAATTCGATACCAAACCAACCACCTGACATGAAATGACCACTCTTATCGTAAATTATCTCAACTTTTCTCTCCTTTGTAAATGACACAACAATTCACAAGTAAAAAGTAACCCACCATACCAGACTAGACAAAACTTCTTTTGTTATTGTTGGCTTGTTGCTTCAATGACATATGATACAATTACTGCAGCAATCATCATGATTCATAAACAATCAACTTCATGTTCTGGGTTAAAATTTAAAACTTAAAAACTATGGCTTTATATGGCGAGTGGGGATCACGCATCCATGTCTTCAAGATTCTCATCAAACATTGAATTCTATATATACATATGCTTAACTTGGTTGAGTTTATTAAAAAAATATATCAAAGTTGAGAGTAGAGATGGGTTTGAGGTGGGATTTTGTTGTTCTCATTTTGGTGTTCTTGATATTGAGTGTTGTAGAGTTCATGCAATGGTGGAAGAACAAGTAGTTTTGTAAGAACAGCTAACTTGTCTCTTGATATTCCAGTAGACAGTGATGTGTTTCTAATGCCTCATGGTTATATTACTCCTCAACATGTGTGATTCGAATTTTCATCTTTCTAATTCAACTTTTTTACCATCAATTCAATTGCAATGGCAATCTGTGTCATCAATATTTCTTTGAATTAGGTCTAGATATCTTGTTTATTTTTTTAAAAAAATTTATTTACGGGAAACCAGATCGAGAAGGAGGGAGGAGGCCTCCCTGATCTGGGATTCTGGGATTCTGGGGACCTCCACTGGTAACTTTAAATTAATATATATTTTTTTATTGATTTATCAATTTTAAATAAGGGTATTAAAGTAATTTCAAAGCTTCAGTCAAAGTCAAAAGTTAAAATTAACGGTCAACATGAACCCATTTAGTTTTTTGAAAGGTTATAGGGACCATTTTGGCACTTTGAAAAAACATGAGGATCAATTTGGTCACTTTTATAAAGGTCACAAACAACTTGGAATTTTAAAAAAAGTCCATGAGTAATTTGGTAATCGCCAATGTTTTTACTAATTTTTTTGATTTATTTCCAAAATTGACATTTTTACATAATTTTCAAACTTAATACACCCAATATCTAATCTCTCTATCTTTGATCTCTGTGTACGTCTCTCTCTCACCTCTATTGAATGATTTATTTTTTCTTCTTATTTATTTATTTTTTTTGTTTCTTTTTCTTTTTCTTATTTCATGGTGGAAAAAAAAAAGAACTGTATCAACATAACAACAACTTGATATCATTGTAAAGAAAAAGTAAACTTAAAACTTACTTCTAGAGAATGAATTGTTTCCAAATGCTTGATATCATTCTCACACAATTCTTATAGATGTTTAACATCATTGTCAGACTCTTCCATAATATTTTGGATGTATGTAAGAAGCAAATTTTAGAGCTTAAAAGTTAAGAATTGTTTTTCTTCAAGAAACAGAATAAAATTTTTTTTTTTTTTTTTTTTTTTTTTTTTTTTTTTGAAAAGGAATATGAGGTTTTATTGGATTTACTTTGTAGAAATTTTTTTTATCTTAAATTGTATGTCCCTTTAAGTAATTTTGATAAAGGAAAAAAAAAATTCTGCATAATTAAAAAGTGGGGCATAAATAGATTGGTAGGAGGTGTTCCAATAACACCACTCTTTTTTAATTAGATAGCTCACGGCTCACCACACATATCCAAAAAGGGCACTAATTGTGATTATTAATTGAGGAAATAACACTTTTTAACTAAAAAATTAAAGGTGTTTCTATTTTTACTCGGAATCAGTATTTTTATTGTTTCAATCAAATTTTCCACTGAAGAGACAAATTTACCTCTGCCTTTTCTATTTAATTTATTTTTAAAAACTAATTCTTTTTATAAAATAGACTTTTATTTTTATTTTTTTTAATGATTGGAGGCCGTGACCTCCGATGGAGGTCATTTGCCACACAAATTGTTTTTAAAATTAAAAAGTGGGAAGAATGGAAATAAAATATGTGAAAACTATTGATGTGTTTAATTGAAGAAGAACGGTTGTTTGTTTAATTGATGAAAACTGGTTGTGTGTTTAATTGAAGAAGAACAGTGGTTTGTTTAATTAATGAAAACTAGTGGTGTGTTTAATTGGAGAAATCTGGTGTGTGTTAAATTGAATAAAATTGGTGTTAAATTGAAGAAACCTGTGATATGTTTAATTGAAGAATATTGTTGGTGTATTTAATTGAAGAAGCTTTGATAAAAACATCCTTCTTCTTCTCCTCCTCCTTCTTCTTTTTCAAAAAAAAAAAAAATTAATAAGATTTTTCTTAAAAAGTATTTTTTATTTCAGAAATCATTAATGATATTCTTGTTTCTTCAGTGGAAAGTTTGGTAAAAACCATCAAAACACCAATGCATTGTAAAAATAAAAACTCCACTAAATATATGGTTAGTTTCAATTTTAACCCTTATTAATTTGTTGGAAAAATACGCTCAAATGGTTATATCAGTTAATTAATTGAAAATTACTGATATGGATTAATTGAAAATACGCTCAGTTTGGGGGGGGGGGGGGGAGTTGAATAGGTTGACACACTGGTTTTAAAAAACTCTTTCGTGACTTATGTCAAAACCTTGGTGAGCATACAAATTAACCTTTAACATGATTGTTATGAGAAAACAATTAACACATGTATGCTCAATTCACCACCCTTAGTCTACAAAATATATACCAAGAAACAATGTATCTCATATACAAATATATTCAATGAAGAGCAAATTCAACAAGTTGTACTTTGAATATTACAATGTAATTACACTAAGTAGAACTATACAACTTGATATAGAATATTACAAGATACAATGTTCAAACATTTACAATATACAAGAGACAAGTGTTGATTCAACCAATAATGTGTGTATCTCTTTCTTTACCAATAGCTTGTTTACAAGGATGTGAGGAAATGAAGATCTTAAACAAGTTATATTAATCATACATACAAATATAAAGAGATAGAGATAGCGATATTTGACATATTGATTTTTACGAGGTAAACCTCTGAAGAGGAAACATCCACGGGTTGAATCCATAACCACCAGCAAAGCAATTCACTATGACGAAAATGACTTACACATTCAAGGCTATCAACTCATGATATCCACACTAAGCTATCAAATCCTAGTCTACCCTCAGGCCTAGTGAACCACCTAGCCTACTTCTTATCTGAGATGTGTCCTACACTTCTAGGAAGCAACTTCCTATCCAAGACGTTCACGTCTTTAGGAAGATTCCCTTGCTTAGCTATCTAGATCACAAATAATCCTAGTCAAGCTTCCCTAGCTCAACCATCCGGAGTACCAAACTCCTAGCTAAGACTTTTGCTTAGTTATCCGGATCCTCTTGACCCTAACTAAAACTCCTTGCTTGGCTATCCAGAACACTTACCTAGCCAAGTCTTCTTGCTCTAATTAAGGCTTCACTCACCTTAATAAGAGACTTCCACCTTTTATAAGGCAAATGATCTAAGTGATGCAAATGATACAAGCATATTAAACATAGGACATATGATCAATATGAACTATGGAAACTAGAATTAGACAATGAGCACACAATGTATGATATACTAGTTTAACAATCTAAGTGATGCAATCATACAAGATGATGCATGAACATATCAAAATGTATGAATCAAGTACAAATCATGTAGACATAGATTAATCATGTGAGCACACAAGTCAAATATTGTCTAGTCATAAAACATGAATTGAAACCTAGAGCATATGAAACACCTAACACATGTGATTCCTAGTTTCATTCACAAAGCTAACACTTGAATAAATCATATACATGAAGTACATATTCAAGATATTAGAAACACATACAAAAAATGCTAGAATCACAAAATATGATCAATGAATATTCTAGCAAGTATTTAGAGTAAGGATATAATGAATAATCAATTAAATCCTAGTTAGCTCTAAACACAAAATCAAATGTGCTAATCCTAAATTTGTTCATTAAAAGGATACAAGCACATACTAAGGTTATTAATCATAAAATGAGTCAATCAAAACACAAATAACCCTAGATATCAAGCTAATCACAATACAACTCATAAACATGTGAAAACCTAGAATTCTAGAAAACTAGTTCACATTCAAGTCTCTAATTAGACTATATTAGCTTTGATTTGAAGCTATCATTCTCAATAGCTTTCATAAATATACACATACATATAGAAGAAGAAAACCCAAGGTAATTGGAGATTATAAAAGAAGAAATCGCAAAGTTTAGTTCAATACCTTGGAATCCTGTGCAGTTTCGGTTTTGAGGGTAGAACTATCATAAAACTTGATCAAACAACTACAAACCTTTTTGGATAAGGTAGAGAACTTGAATACAAAGATCCTCCAACTTGAATCACTCAATTCGGAGTCCGAATGTGAAAGTTATGTTGTTTGGAAGTTGGGAAAATTGGAAAGAAAATTATGCACTTTATCTTTTCAAATTTTCTTCTTAGAATAAAATTGGAGGGAATGGAGAGCATTTAAAAGAATTCAAGAGAGGGAAAAATGAACCAACCAGCTGCTGTCACGTTACCATCCATGTGCGGACTGCGTGTGGCACACGTGGGCAAAGGGCAGTGCTGGAAGTGTGGCATATGTGGCCTCCAAGCTTGGCTGTTGGCCACGCAGTCCGCACATGGATGATTATGTGGCCTCCAAGCTTGCTCCTTTCGCGCTTCGCTCTTGTTCTTTGGCCATATCCAGGCCTCTAACTCCGATTTCAAATCTGTCTTCAAATTAAGAATCGTGACTCTCTCACGCACAACGATGATTATAAAATTTGACAAAAGGTTGAGAATTCATCTTGGAAAACGATGACGAAGACAACTCAATGAATGAGAACGCAAAGTAGCATATCTACATCGTTTGGACTCGAAACCTAATGAATGAGTAACAAAAATGACCAAGACTCAAAAAGGAATTATAAGAGATCATGTTCAAGTCCAAAATACAGGAAATATAAACAAATAAACACAATATCACACAAGTATGCCAAATTCAAGTGATAGTCACGAAACATGCAATTCTACAATTTTTGTTTATATGAGACCAATGCATAAACATACTTAAATGTGTGTGAATGTGTTATATCAAATGTTGCACAATAATGCAGGGACACACATGAATGAATTTTGTGTGTGTGCGTTTACACCTTGTAAGAGAAAAAAGTAACTTGATACCTTAGCATCAAGGTAAGAGCTTTTCCTCTTGAAGACGATATTTGCATGAGAAGTTGTTTTTCTCATTTGAAGCTTCTTTTTACCATGAATCACCTAAGTAACTAACCATTACAAATAAATAGTGTTTTGCAATGGAATCAAGCCAATACAAATTTAGGATCTTACAATACCCTGAGTTGGATTTAGGCTAGAACAAACCCTTGATTTGAGTGGATGTGCTTAGCGCCTAACAATCAATAGATTGCACTTGTGTTTGGTGAACCTATTGACCCTTGTGTTACCATTAACCTACATCTCTCCTATCCACCCTTACATTTGTCTCTTTAAACATCATTCTCACCTCTTTATACACACACACACACACACACACACCATTCTCACTATTTCTACATTTTATTTGCACGCTTAAAATAAACAATAAAACTTGAAATGGTTAATAAAAAACACCTTCTTGCACCGCAATGTACATACTTCACACACACCATTCTCACTATTTTTGCATTTTATTTACACGCTTACAATAAACAATAAAACTTGAAATGCTTAATGAAAAACACCTTCATGCGGAACGATACATTCACTTGCCGTTTTACTAGTCTTTTGCTAGTTTATAGCATATTGCATAGGAACCCCTATTTAAATGAAATAATCTTTTGATCCTCGTATTCTTTTAACGACGGAAAAAGTGAGTATCACATCCAGATAGGGTTCTGGACCCTATAAATAGCATATTGTGCTACTGATTATTAATTTCTCATCGAGTTTACCAGAGCGTATTATATCAGAGAGTGATATATACAAAGAGTTTCTATTTTGTAGGTCTTTTTCGATGATAGCAAGTTGCACAGTGAGTTGAGTGAACTTTTCGAAATCCATGATCGAAATCTTTGATCATTCTCCGGCTAGTGATGCAATCCGCTCACAATCTCGCTTCCGCCATATGATTCGGATTTCCAACGGTGAAATGTATTAGTCTGAATACTACAATTTATTTGGTTATATGTTTATTATTAATCATAATAATAATCAACATAATTAAAAGAGGATGTCTTCAGATTCACTGATTTATTTAAAAGTTTGAAATTAAGTACCCCTGCCAAATTTCAAAGTAACAATGAAACCAATTATGCATAATCGTCAAAAGTTGGTAAATGTTCTCAATTTGAAAGTTCAAAGGAGTTTATATTAGAGTACTGTTCAAAAATTTAAATCTAAGTTGATAAATGAAATTTTAAACATTGGAAAAGCAGTTATCTTTAATTGTCAAGTATATCTCAATACTCAAAACATTCAAATACATTATTAGAATCAAGCAATCAATTTTTGATAGTACTAGCTGCAGCAAAAGAATAGGAGCACATCCTTCAACAAGTTGCTTAAATGACTCATTATCAAAACCATTAAATCCAGGAAGTGTCTTAGTGCCCGTTGGGAATAGCTTGTCTACTGGCTAAAAGAGCTTTTAAAATTTTTGGTTTCGTTTGGTTGTCACTCAGTAGAGTTTTTAGATGATTAAAAAAGTTGTTTTACGTCTACTTGGAAAAGCTCAAATTTTAAGCTTTTCCAAGTAGATCTTTTTGAGCTTTTTTAATAGCAATAAAATATCTAATAGAACCCTATCATTTAAAATATTTTTTGAATTTTTTGGTAATCCTATCATTTAAAAAAGTTTTTTATAACTGACAAACAAACAAACAACCAACATCTTCCCATTAAAAGCTCTACTTTAAAAGATCTACTCCTAAAAGATATACTAGAAGAAGCTTTTCCAAACGAAGCCTTACATAGCTCCACGTGATTATCTAGTAATCTAGTATCATTTCCCTCTTCTATCAACACAATTAATGAACTATGAGATCAACCAGTAATTTGTACCAATAATGCAGAAGACTAATAATAAAGACACGTGTTTATTTATATTGATACATGCACATACCTTTAATGTAAAGGTCTTATCCAGATAAGTATACTTTAAGCATTCAAATTTTCCAATTTTACTTAGACGGTTAATAAAAATCTTCGCTTTGGAACTCTAATCAAATAAAGATAAAGAATATAATTATTAAATTAAAGAGAAAACGAGGTTGGGATGATATTGAAAATTCATGACATGAAACCTCACATTAGCTTTCTCATCCTTTCTAAAAAGATAGCCAACATAAGTCCTCTATGTCTATGCTCTATATAAAAAGAGCCTACATCCTTTTTAATTATAGTTTGTTTAATCTGTTGTAACTTTTTATACCTATAATGTCCTTAGTAGAACTGTAAATTACTTTCAATGATTGATGTAGTTATATAAATTCTATAAAAAATAGAGGGTATATATGGTATTTCATTTTTATAATTTGTTTACAATTATTAGCACAGTGCAATTACACTTCTATCCTTGGAGGATTCTAAAATTACATAAAGTTTTTTTTATTAAACAATGTACATGTGAGGATATAAATGTCTTTCACATTGTATGATTGAGGACCATTTAGAAATTTTGCCTGTAATTAACCATATGTATATTTTTCTCGATTCTCTCTCTCAGCCACATCTCTCATTCACTGTTCAAATAAAAAATGTGTCGCTCTGGTTTGTCTTCTCTCTCACTGACTCTTCATTTCTTGCTTCTTTCCTATTTCTTTCTTTCTTCTTTAATTCCCAATTCAACCAAAGACTTCGCATCCATCATAATCGAAGCTTCAAGAACGAAGAGGTAAGGCTACTACCATGATTCTTCGTCTCTTTCTTAGTTTGGTTCTCTCATTGTTAGGATTTTGGTTTATGTTGACATGAATTCCATATCAAAACATTGTTTCTCTTGTAATGCTTAGTTGTCTTAGTTTGATGATGATTGAAGCTTCAAGGAGTACTTGGCAACTTATCATGCAAAATGGTGTCTTCAATGAGGAATGAGCTACATTGTTCATCAAAGGTATGTTAGACCTCTTTCCTCTTACAAGACATAGGCACACACACACATGACATTCATATGTGTCCCTACGTAGTTGTACACCATTGGTATAACACTTTCGCACAATTGGTAATGTATGCACATGCATAGATTTAATTTGATAATCTTTGTAATTTGCATGTTCTAGGACTATGTCTAGGAAATGACATACGTGTGTGTGCCTATGCCTTGTAAGAGGAAAGAGGTCTAATATACCTTTTGATGAGCAATGTAGCTATCACAATACAACTCTTAATCAATCAACACAATAATCTCATTCTTGTATATAGATGTAATCTAAATGCGTACAAGTGATAAAAGAGATTTCTTGTTGTGTAAGACACTAAAATGAATGAAATTAGTGAACAACTTACCAAGTTATGTGTGTTGAAGAAGACTCATGCATAGATGCATCCTAGATGATGTTAGATGATGTTAGATGATGTGTTGATGCACATGGAAATGAGTTTGAGTAATCAAATGTGAGTTCTTGGATAATTTTCTCTTTTCAAAAATATCTTAAGTTAAAAATATGATTTTGAACTTTTAAAAATGACCTAAAGACATAGTAGCATATATATATGGTGTCAAAATGAAACTACAACGTTTTGAAAAGTTGACACAATTTTGCCTTGGTTATTGTACATAGGGCGACCAGTACATCTCCCACATAGGACATGAAGAACAGTTCTTCATTAGTCGCTCTACGTATATCGACTTTGTAAATTGACCCAACAACACTAAACTCTGTTCTTCTCGAGTCTACAATTGTACGAGCGTTGTTCGTACAACGCTTTGTACATCGACCGAATTAAATCGATCAGGTCTGTACAGTGACTGAGACAAAATTAACTAGGTCTCAGATGGGCGCTGTACGAACATCGCTTTGTACATTGCTCCGTACAACTCCTCCCATACACAAGTGCATCCTAAGCCTAACATGATATGGCAATTATCAACTAAGATGCAATCATTGAAAACATGAATGAAGAGAGTTCACAATCATGAATGCACATACATAAAGCACACAACATACAAGAAATATAGATATGCATGAGTTGTGTGTGTGCAACTAGATCTCTTCAATGCAATTAAGCACAAGTGTTTCACCTTTGGAGTGCTTATTATTTTGAGGTTTTGAAAGGGCATTTGTTGAATTTGATCACCAATAATTAGAAGCTTAAGCTACCCTTACATCACAAACCCCAAATGTGGTTTGTCACTGAAATAAGCAAATCAAACTTGAGGAACTACATAGAAACAAAGCTATTTTTCTCGTTACTCTTTCCAGAAGATTACATAGCTTATATATGGTATCTACAAAGCTGCCAACTCATCATTTTGTAACTAATTTTTAACTAAATGATTTAACTAACTTTACATCCTAACTAATACACTAACTACACTTATCATAAAATATTAACAAAATATGACCATGGTTAATACAGAGAGAACAAAATGCAGAATAAATTGATTTCAAATGGTTAGAGAGCATCCCTCGTACTCATTCAAAATGACACATACCCTTTCGAATGTACGTGTCCTTAAAGGAAATATATATATCTTTTAAGAAAAGATACCACTTTAGAAAAAGATACGATTCTATGAAATTATACAATTGTTATGAAAAGTCACAACACTTAGGGGTCGCTTGTTTTTTCCACTTAAAATTTAATAGGTCTGAATCATAATTATTAAGTTGTTTTGTTTGTTTTTTAAAGTGGTCAAGTAACTTAAAAAAATACCAAAAAACAACTTAAAATAAAAAGTAAAAAATCATGACTTTTCACTTAATTGCAAATCATTGAATTGCAATGCAATCCAAAATCTTTTCTTCCAATACTATCCCCCATATATAACATATTTTCAATTCATCATAATTATATATTGTATAGAAATATTTATTTTCATATATTGCTTATTTTAAATAGCTTTAAAAATAAAAAAGAACTCTCATAACTTTTCATATTGGCGTTTAATATCAATACTTTATTATGATATTAGGTTGATGTAAGAGTGTTTTGTATGAGTTTTTCTACTGCCCATTTTATTTTTTGAAAAAAAAAAACATTTTCTTTTCTTAGTAAAAATGAAGTTTGTTTGTAATCGAAGAAGAAGATCATGATCATATATATTCATATATAATTATTATTTTTGGATTATTTTTATTCCATATTATATATATAATTGTTTAACATGGATATAAATGTAAAATTACTTATTTTTAGACAATTTTACTTTTAAAAAACAAACGTGTTGACAATACATTTAGATGTGAGGAAAAAAAACCCAAACATATCATTCAAGTTTAGATTTCAGTCTCTATTCAATTTTAACTTTTTATTTTTTATTATTCAACTATATAAAAAATTTCCAACACTAATATCACTATCTTTACTTGTACTAGGCGTCTAGGCCATCAAAATCTAAACTGCACAGTGTTTGACAAAATTGAAATTATATAATTATATATTGCAATACATTGAAATTAAACCTAAATATATATATATATATATATATATATAAATGTTCAAATCAGTGTGCACTTATATAACTTCATCAGTGCGTTGGATGTGGACCATTAGATTTGTATACTTTGACTCAAAGTGTATGTACTTGTCAAAGCTTCTCCATAATCAGTGATCCACATGCATTGGTACCGATTTAGTTACATTAGTATGCACGGACCAGAACGGGACCGTATATATACAGTTTTTCTATTAGCAGTTCGTTCTAATATAAAATATATCAGGATGAAGAATGTGATCCATTAGATTTTTATACTTTGACTCAAAGTGTATGCACTTATCAAAACTTCTCGATAATCTATGGTCCACATTCTTCGTCCTGGTATATTTTATATTAAGACGAACTGATAGTAGAAAAACTGTATATATATATATATATATATATGCATACTCTTTATCGGATGCAGATATGCGGTTGGAGTGAGTCAAATTAATTAAGCTAAGGCCACATTGTCATCACCAATAGGCAGTAACCAAATCTAGCTTCAGACTCCGCTTGAACCATTCCTCGAACAACTTCAATGGCTTCACGTACTTGATCATCTATCAACTCTAAATATATATATTAAACACTTGCTGGTTGCTACAAATTTCAAAACGTCAAACAAAATTCCAACTTGTAATTAGGACAATTACACATTTTGCGTTAGATAGATCTTAATTAGTCGATCAGTAGGGTTTCTAAAAGATTAATAAAATTACACTTGTACCATCCGAGATACAATAAGAATAGCCATGTCTCTACTGTCCAATGTTCAAAGATATGGAAAAAGGACCGAAACAAAAATAACACCACCAACTTGTTTGATTTTTGCACTTAAAATTTAATGAACCTAATATGTGTCATTAAGTCGTTTTAAAAAAAGGTTAGGTTGAGACGAAATGGAGTTGGTCAGGTGGTAAAACCTCATATATATGCATAATGAGGTTTCCTAAAAAAACCCCAAATTCATGTAATAGTTTAAGGACAATGCTTGTGTATTGACCCATTCATGTTGGTATGTGGCCCATTTTGAAAGAATGTAAGGAGATAAATGTAAAAAGTGAAAAAAAAATACCACTTGTTAACACCCCATTGGTGGGGCAATATCTTGGATACTGACCAATCAATACCCAAACTTTTTCTATAGTTTAATACTTAAGGAAAAAAAAGTTAGCAAGAGTGAATCAAGCATCTAATTAGGGTTGACATTTTGCTGGTCTAAACCTTTCCCAAACCCGCAATATATGCATACATGCAGAGTTTGAACCAGACCTTCTAGGGTTTACATAAATCCTGTTTTGACCCGTATTGTTACCCATATTTATTGATCCTGATTCGGATCCGAAATTGCCGGCTACAAACTCTCCTACAATGAAAGAAAGTGAAAAAAGTACTTTTTACAAAAAAGTAAGTAGATGGTTAAACACTCCTGAGATGGCTCTCATCTTCGCAAAAGGCCCAAGAAAATTCTGGAAGGTTTTTACAATATTCTGTGGTGTACGTTTAGCATAGCTTATTTATTCATAATTTCTAGGCCTTTCAGCCTTTGTACTCATTGAATATTTGGAATATTTGGAATATTTTTTAGAATATTCAAGAGAAATATTTAAAAAAAGAATGCCAAGTAATTTTGCAAAAAGAGCTACCAAACATAATTTGTTATAAAAATTAGAGATTCTTAAATCAAAATATCCTCATTTAAAAATAAAAAATTGAACCCTTTGGATTTTAATTTTTTAGTGGTTAAGCCACTAAATTGAAGGCTTTACTCACTCGCACTAACACTCGTTTAATAGACATCGAGTAGAGTGCATAAGCCCCTAGGGTCGAGTCGTAGTTCTATCGAATATAAGATGCACGCTCCTCCAATTTCTTTTTCTTCCCCAATTCAGAGTACAAATAGACCAGGCTTGAAGAAGCTGCTTTGATAGAACGAGGGATAATCTATCTATTAACTGGTAAAGGTACTCCCCTATAGGAAACCAATGATAAAGAATCACCCATAAAAGATGTGGAAGTAGGGATTCCAGTGATAAAAAAGGGACTAAATGGAGAAGTAACTTCATTTAAGCTATTGCCTTTGCACACGATTATTATTTTTATTTATTTTTTATTTTTCATAGAGGTTATTTTCAAGTCTTGTGATATGATAATTAAATTTTTTTTTTATCTCACATTTCTTTTTTAAAGATTTTTCAATTTTGATTAAATTCATTTTTTAAAAGTATATTTTCTTATATTTATATAAATAAAAATTAAGAAAAGAAGTCTCCTTGCGTCCCCATAGTCCTTTTGAGTTTTTTTTTTTTTTTTTTTTAATTGATATTAAATTTTATTTTATTTTATAAAAAAAAATTAAAAAAAAAAAAAAAACCGCTTCCCCAAATTCCATTTTTATATTTCCCAACTGCAAATCAACCATCAAACGGCCCAGATTGCTCAATCAAAAAAGGTCCCACTCACTGATAGCCCAATTGTCAAAGCAAGACACGTCCAGCTTCTTCTTCTGTCTGTGTGTGTCTCTCTCTCACACTTGACTCGGCATACATTTTTCTGTCTAAAAACCCACCTAAAACTCAACCTCTCCCTCTCTTTCTCCAAAAACCCACTTTGATCCATCGTTTAAGGTTCAAACTTTACTGGGTAAGTTTTTAACTGAGCTTCTTTTAATTATTCTTCTTTTTTTTGGGGTTTTAATTTCGTCTTCTCTAATATATTTCTTCGATTGTCAATGCATTCTTGAAATGGGTGATTCCATTTTCTTGGGTATGTTATTTTGGTCCTGTTAATATTTGTTTAATGTTTTATTGTTCATTATTTATTGGGTTTTGTTAAAGTTTAGATGTTTTATTATTGTTGTGTTAAATATAAGTCGGTGTTTGATTTTTGGTTAATCAGAGGTAATGTTAATCTGATAAGATTGTTTTTTGTAGAATAGAATGTGTTTGGTAGCTGAGATTCTGAGAAATTGGAGTGGAAGAATAAAGTTCTCAACTTTGTCTTGAGTATTAACTCTTAAAAGTTTAAGAAGGGTAGGGTTTTTGAAGGTGATTCATAATGAGGTTTACGGAATTACCAATTGAGATAATAAAGGAAACGATTGAAATGTATATTTGCTATGTGTGATGATAAATTACCTGTTTATGTGACAAACGGTTATTCCATCTCCCAACTGAATTGTCTGGAAATTTGTGATAAAAATTTTCTTTTCCAGGCGTCGAGAGTGAAAAACAAGTCCTTACTCAAGTGGACCTTGCTAGGGTAAACTTTTCTCTCTATTTTTGTGCGCCAAAACAATGATAGGCTTGAGTCGATTATTGTAACAACTAACAACCAAATGGAGGGTAACTGAATAGGATCATTTTCAGAAGCTGTTCAGTTTTATCCTTCATATATTTACTAGTTTTTATTTCAATAACAATAATGGAGAAACCAACCATCATATTGGAAGAGAAAATATTAAACAATGAGACTTGTGTCCTACAGAGATTTGACTATTTTTGCTGTTTATGGCAGTGTAGTTTTAACGGGTTACATGTTTGTTTGCAGACTGACAAAGAAAGGTGACTGCATGAGATACGTTAGCAATTTTCTCTGCATTGAACACTGTGACAATGGCTTCCAGAGCAATCTTGCGAAGGAAGAGGTACCTCTTTGATTCCTTGAATCAACCTGCTTGCTTGATTCGGGGATTTTATAGTTTTGAGCATGGACAATCCTCTGGATCCAATGACTTAAGGAGATCAAACTGGGTTGGATTTTCAAGTCATACTTCTGAAGATACTGATCATGGACATGAGGGAGGTTTATCTTCAGTCACCAGGGATGTACCGACAAAATTTTCAACTGCAGGATTTCTTAATCATAACTCCTGTGAAATTTCAAATTTGGTTTATGGAGTTGGAAGGATTAATTCAGTATCACCTTTGGGAGCTAGATGGATTTCGCATGCCGTGTGTTATTCTTCCTCAGCCACTGCTGGTCAACGTGAAAATGATGGAAACGAGCAACGGGATAGTTCACAAGTGAAGGAAGCTTCACCAGAGGAGTGTGACCAAGCATTTGAAGGTTTGAGTTCGGTAAAAGCCAAAGCAAAAGCTAAGCAGATGCAAGACTCACAAAAGAGTGCTAAAACAATATTGCAGAGAGTATGGTCTATGCTACTGGGTATCGGTCCTGCTTTGAGGGCTGTTGCTTCTATGAGCAGGTTCAAAACTTTTCTTCAAGTAGTATTTGTTTTGGGTTTGAAACAATAAGCTTCTGACACTTGATTTACATTCAATGGCTTTGTTCAGGGAAGACTGGGCTAAAAAACTCGTTCATTGGAAGGACGAATTCAAGTCTACCATGCAACACTATTGGTTGGGTACAAAATTACTTTGGGCTGATGTTAGGATTAGCTCAAGGTTACTGGTGAAACTTGCCAACGGGAAGGGTCTTTCTCGGAGGGAGAGGCAACAACTTACTCGTACCACAGCTGATATTTTTAGGCTAGTTCCATTATCAGTTTTTATATTAGTTCCTTTCATGGAGTTCTTGCTTCCAGTATTCCTGAAGTTATTCCCTAACATGTTGCCATCGACCTTCCAGGACAAGATGAAGGAAGAGGTAATTGAAATAACTGTCACAGGAGATGCTCAATTGCTTTATTGCTGCTGTACAACCTTATTATTCCACATTCTTAGCAATTGTGGCTTATAAATGTTTCCTATTCTTGTGTTTGCATTAAATGTCTTGCTACTTGAACTGGGGTAGCCTCAATTTTAGCACCTTCAAATACAAATGCATATAAATGATTTATATGCAATATCCTTTTAAGTTTCACATATAACTATTTATCAATTAGAATGCCAATTTCAGTTAAAATGCTTGACTTGTAGGAGGCACTGAAAAGAAGGCTAACTGCAAGAATAGAATATGCAAAGTTTCTTCAAGACACTGTGAAAGAAATGGCAAAGGAAGTCCAGAACTCACGAAGTGGAGATATTAAGAAGACCGCAGAAGATCTTGATGAATTCATGAACAATGTAATAGTTTTGTCCTTTTCTTTCTCAAACAAGGGGAATGGATTTGCTTTATTTTTAACATGTTCTTGGGCTGGCAATCATTTTGCCATTTGAACAGGTTAGAACCGGTGCCCAAGTTTCCAATGATGAAATTTTAGGCTTTGCCAAGCTATTCAATGACGAGCTTACTTTGGATAACATTAGTAGGTTGGTATTATGTAATCACTCCTACATATTTGGCTTATGATAGCCATTTTGTTTATCACTCTGTTTCTTCATTAAGTGATGGCAACGATTAATTCATGAATGCTTTTTTGGTCGTTGAATTCAGGTCTCGGCTCGTAAACATGTGCAAATATATGGGTATAAGCCCATATGGAACAGATGCATATTTACGTTATATGCTTCGGAAAAGACTGCAAGAGTAAGATATACTTTCTTCTTTGTTTCTTTTGTTTGGCTTTTGTATGATCATAGTGTTTCAAGTTATTTTGCATATTCAAAATTTTATTTGATTGGTGGACGGCATTGGAAAGTGCCTTTTAACCATTGATCATCTAATGTATAACAGGTGGTTGGCCTAATTGTGGTGTATATTCTTTAATTGTGGTGTATATTCTTTTGTGTGTGTGTGTGTGTGTGTGTTCCCTATACATTCTAATTCAAGAGTTAAACTATGAAAGAAAGAAATGATTGCTTGAGCACCTCTTTGGTCTTAGGTAATTTGGAAGTAATTGCGTGGTCTTTTAAAGCAAGGAAGCTCCTTTTGTGATAGTTGTCTATGTGTTTCTATATAAATTCTTTGTGTTTATTAGTGAATGATACTTTCATATCTTATTTGTTCTTCTACTTGATGAGTGGCCAATAGCTCCCAGTAATGTCTTTAGTACTTTTATTAAAAACTATTAGCTGTGCTGTATATGAATCATTTGAGTGATTTATAAAAGATGTGCATTGGAACCGGTTACTCATTGTTTATGAAAGATTACATATATATTGTAATTTCTTAAAATTTGAAGAATACTACTGTCATGTTTTAAACTCAAGAATGTAGAATTGTCAAGAAACTGTGGTTTTAAGGGGGATGGACGGGGTACTATTGGAATTGTGCTATGATTGCTCTTTTTTGGGTATTTTGGCTGGAGAGGACCAAAAGAGTATTTGTGGATGATCAGGAAGAGGAGATCCATATATTGTTGGACAATATATGTTTTTGGGCATCTCTTTGGAGTATGGGCTTTTATAGTGAAAAATAGGCTCTTATGATTTTTAATGAGAAAAAGATACAATTTTTTTTAGGGTACAAAGTACAAACTAATACTAAAATAAGAAACTAAAACTATTATGTTCAAGGAAACTTAATTTCCTAATTTTGTCAGGAATCACAACATTTTATTTCTGCGGATTTCGAAAGAGTTCCCTTTTTTCCTGATAAACCTTATTTGGGAGGCTGCTTTAACCTAGAGAGGGTCGTTTCTTGTTGTGTGGTGTAGGCTCCTTGAATAGGCTATCTTTTGGCTGTTCTTTTTTCTTTTTGATGCTGATCCTTTCAGTTTTTGTGAGTTGGGATTGGCTCACTATCCCTACAGTTACTTGTAAATGGTTCCTATTCTTATTGAATTTTGTTGTTTTATTAAAATCAAAAGGGGGGTGGGTGGGGTACTGGAATATTTTGTATAGAAAATCTAAATGAACAATTGAAATTATAACATGTTATAAAAGTTACATACATTCTTTGGGTTGGGCAGAATAAAGAATGATGATAGGATGATTCAAGCTGAGGGCTTGGAGTCTCTTTCTGAAGCAGAGCTTCGTCAAGCATGTAGAGAAAGAGGCTTGCTTGGATTACTTTCAGTGGAGGAAATGCGACAACAGGTCAGTGTTCAATCATCAATTTTTTATTTTGTTTTTTATTTTTTATATAGGACAAAGGAAATTTTATTCAATGAGAATAGAAAACAAATACAAAGTGAACCAGAAGTCCACAAATACTACAAACTGAACAAATAAAACCAAAGATACAATTCTATCAATTTACTACAGCCTTCCAATCAAACATTATCAAAAATCAAGGAGTAGATACCATTATGTCAATTTACTACTGTCTTTGAATTCTATCAATTTACTACGGTCTTTGAAATCTTTAGAAGTAGATGCCCATAGAAAAGCTAAAAAATAGGCCCTATCCCATAAATGTTGTTGTCTTTCTCTAGAGCTTCATACAAAATTCTTCAATCCCTATAACGAAATAACCCATAAAACATCAAAAATCCCATGGTACCAAAGAATTTTAGCTTTCTATCCCTCAAATGCATGAAAAATCTTCCATTAAGAGAAACCATGGACTGTGGAGAAACCCACTTCAAACCTGCCTTCAAAAACAATTATTCCATAACTTTTCATGCACGAAACAATGGAGATAAAAGATTTTTCATATTTTCTTCAAAATTCTTGCACATGACACACATCAAAAAGAAAGTAGACAAAAATTAGGATATCTCTTTGACTCTTTGAATAGTATCACAAGTGTTTATTTTGCCATGGGTTATCAACTATACCAAAAATTTGATTTTGCTAGGAACCCTTGACAGCTTGATTTCCAAATTACACAAATAGGACAATGGTTGGGTTTCCATCATTCACCAACCATTCGAAGGACTTACAAGAAAATCTTTCATTAAAAACTTTAGACCACATCCTCCTATCTTCACCCCCATATTGAAAGAAACATCATCCAACAATGAAAGTGGAGAAGAAAATCCCTCCATCTCTCTATGATTAAAGTTTCTCTTGAATCAAAAGACTCACCCACTATATTGAGAAGACCATTCCAAACTACTTTGAATTGAAGCATTTTTTGAGAAGCAAAGCTAGTATAATCTTGGAAGCCTCAAGCGAGGGTGTAGAGAATCAATCCAAATATCCTCCAAAATGAATCCAGGCACCATTCCCTACCCCAAACAGCTAGGACCTTGCATTATAAAATCTCCACGGGTAACAGCTAGAACTCTAACTGCTACTTTAGAATCCCAACCATTTTATTAAAGACTATACTTACTTTAAGTATGGTCTTCAAGAAAATGATTGGTATTCTAAAGTCAGTGGTTGTTAGAGGTTCTAGCCGTTGCCCTTGGAGATTTATGATGCAAGGATTCAATATTCTCTTTTATTTTGAAGTTTTTGGTTAAGAATGGTGTAAGTCTACACATTTTTTCAAAATAACTTGCTCTGGAGTCCAGTACATGTAACATGTACATCATAATAATGGTAACCTCTGTGTGAAAATCTGCAGTCCCTAGTGAAACTTGTGATATTATAAATACCTTCAAATAACAAAATCTTCTCAGCCAATTTTAGTACCTTTGTGGGATTATGATTTGTCAACACCTAACTTGTGATATTATAAAATATTAAAATGGCCTCATGCAGAGTTTGTGACACTGAGGCATTATGGAATATCATCTTTATATTTCATGCTGTTCATCTGATACCAAATGATGTAGTGCTGAAGGGGTTAAAATGATTTTCTCATTTGCATATAGGGTCATACTAATTAATACCAACTTATTAGAATTCTATTAGAAGGTAGTCTTATTGTTTATTTTTGGCAGCAAAGCTCACTTCTTAATTTTATAAACTGTGTATGTCAAAACAAAGAATCTGTAAACGGGAGCTCTTTCAAGGTTTTGTGATGTTCATTTAAAAGTTATAGCTCCATTTAAAAGTTATAGGAAAAGAGTCCATTATCCTGGTCTGTAAATCATTATTGTTATTTGTTATTTATTATTTATTTATTTTTTTTTTTTGCAGTTGCGTGATTGGCTGGATTTGTCTCTCAATCACTCTGTACCATCTTCTCTTTTGATTCTTTCTAGGTAATTTAATGCTTTAGCTGTTTCTGTTCATTCCAAGACATGGGACCATATTTACATTATTTCTTTGTGTAACCACTGCAGAGCCTTCTCTGTTTCTGGAAAAGTTAGGCCAGAGGAAGCTGTTCAAGCTACTCTCTCTTCTCTCCCAGATGAGGTTGTGGATACTGTCCAGGTTACAGCTTTGCCATCTGAGGATTCTTTGTCAGAAAAGAGGAGAAAATTAGAGTTCCTAGAAATGCAGGAAGAGCTAATCAAGGTAAACTATAAGATGCTTCTTTTTTTCTTTTTTTTTTGCTTTTTCGATTTCTTGGGGAGTTGGGGATTTGGAACTGGTGTTTCCTCAGTATATGAATCTAGTTTTCTATGATTCTTCTTACATTCTACTGTCAAATTCGGTGAATAAATCATTCACCAATCTGCAAAAAGTATTAGTCTTTCTACTTTATTTTTTTTCTATATATAATGAATTTTCTATAATTAATATAAAGTTATCAGAGCCACAGAGCTGAGACTAATGGTTGGAAGTATCAATACCTTACAACTTGCATCTTCAGGGGACAGGGAGTCATTTCTTTGCGGGTTTTGAAAACGTGGGGCTGGTATTGGGGTCGGTGTGCAGTTTGTTGGCTTAGAGTCTCTTATTTTGCTAATTCAATTATGCAATTCAGATATTGTAAACTGGCGTTGGATCTTTGGTGTAAATCATTCATGTTAATTTGCTGTGCCTAGCATTTCGAAATATGTACTAGAATAGAACCTTTCCGATGGGACAATAATAGAGTAATACTAATAATGATTCTGGGACTCACAGGTCACAGCTAAGTTAAGCTGTGGAGAGAATCACCCTAGCTCAGTACTTCAGTTCATGTAACAAAGGCTGTTAATTGGAATTGTGATGAAAATCAACGGTTTGTACTTGCTTATTGTAGACAACAAACCAAAGTTTTAGGTTTTGTAGAGCATGTTTAGTAAAACCTTTTGAAACAGTTTAAATTGATTAGGCTCCTTATTAATTTTGACATTGTTGTAGTATCCATGTTTATTTTTTTCATTTTAATTAAACTAATATGTAGGAGGAGGAAGAGGAAGAGGAAGAAGAGCAGGCCAAGATGAAGGAACTTGGCAGCCAAAAGGATGTAGCTTTGGAAGAGATGACTAATCCAACTGCTAAAGAAGCACGTGAACAAGCAAAAGCAAAAACATTGGAGAAACATGAGCAACTTTGTGAGCTCAGTCGTGCATTGGCTGTTTTAGCTTCTGCTTCTGTAAGAATTGGGAACAATTATCATATCAGTGTTATATTTTAATTCTTGTATGTGGTGACATTTCCTCATACCCTTAATTTTCCTATTCTGCTTTTTTTTTCAGTCAGTCAGCAGGGAACGTGAAGAATTCCTGAGGCTTGTCAAAAAGGAGGTACATAAGAATTTGTATCTATGAAATGCAAATAACTTCTTTTAAGATTTGAGTTGCTCAACTAGATAACGTTTTCTCCGCATAATATTCATTTATTATTTCGGAAAAGGTAGGTTGATGTAATTAAGAAGAGATGTTGGTTATATTCTATTTACTTATCTGTTGCTCTTATCATCTCCAGATAGAACTTTATAATAGTATGGTAGACAGAGAGGGTACTGAGGGGGAAGAAGAAACTAAAAAGGCATATAGAGCCGCCAGGGAGGAGACTGATGATGACGCTGAGAAGGATGTTGATGACAAAGTTTCTTCAGCACTTATAGACAGGGTAATTATTTTTCAGTTGATCAGCTCTGATCAATTCCTTATTCATTTATTAGTTATTTTCTTCCTGGATTTTGAATGCATACAATTTAAATTTTTCAACATTTCAGGTAGATGCTATGCTTCAAAAGCTTGAAAAAGAAATTGATGACGTTGATGCTAAAATCGGAGATCGTTGGCGGTTGCTTGATAGGTTTGTTCATTGACCCCAAAATTCTACATTTGATAGGGATCCTATATTGCAATGGAACTTTTTTACAGTCCATGGTGTGTGCTTATAAAATCTTTTAAATCGGTTCATTCGTTCCATTTCTATTTGCAACGTCACTTTTTGCTTGCTGACTCCATGCCCTTCGATAATAAGAGATGTATATTTGGCATTTAATAATAACCTGAGAGGTGGTTAATCAACCATAAAAGATTTCCAAATTTACTAGTCTGTTGTTTCAGATTTTCAGTAAGTCTGCTTAGATTTCTCATTGTTGCTTGTTTATTTTCTGAAAGATAAATAAATCCTAAAAAATTGTATTATGTATTGAAGTAGCATGTTCTATTAATAAACTATTTTTTAGCTTATGTTATTGGCACCATTAGTTGCAAATTATATTGCTAAGAATAATGCCTCTGAACAGATTTATAAAGGTGACTCGAAAAAAATTAATTTATTGGATGTTTTCATTAGCCAAATTGTTTACTGAAAGTCACATGATCAGTATAATTTTGACCTTGAAATACCGATTTACCCTCACGTAAATGCATTTATATCAATGGAAGACCAAGTTTGTCCAGTCTGTAAAACTTGTAGTTACTTGTACTCTTTGTGAAAAAACATATATTTTCTTATTGAATTAGCATTACAAATAAATAAATTTTTTTTATATGTTGCCAGAGATTATGACGGTAAAATGACTCCTGAGGAGGTAGCATCTGCTGCAATGTACCTGAAAGACACCTTGGACAAGGAGGGTATCCAAGAACTTATTGGCAACCTTTCCAAAGATAAAGGTCAGTCACTTAATATCCAAGAACTTGTCAATTCCTTTTGTGGAACTATATATAGCATACTCTTGTACTGATTCTCCTATCCGTTGCACATTCTTTTGGTGATGCATTGAGTTGGCATTTTGATGTCACATGATGAATTCATTTTCTATGATGATCACTGCTATGTTTTCATACTCTTCACAATTTGAAATAGAAAAATTGGAGTCAGAGCATCCTGAACCAGTTTGCAAGTTGTCATTTTTAAGAACTAATTTCATTTCTATGTGCATACTCATTTTCTTAAAAAAAAATATATTATATGCCATGTGGTGTATAATTTATGATGTAGTTGTTTGAATACTTTTTAACCGAACCATGTTATTTCACTTTCTTGCAACAGAAGGAAAAATACTCGTTGAGGATATTGTTAAATTAGGCAGTCAAACAGATGATGCTGATTCAGCCGAAGCAGGAAGATCATAGAGATGTGCTTCACCCATTTTGTCTGATGTGCACAATTTTCCCTTTTTTGCGGAAATTTACCCTGGATGCCTTGGGAAAGCATCGCCACTATATTTATTAGATGTGGTGTGGTCGTTATGTCCCAAAGCTAATAAAGAAGTGGAAGGGAAAATAAATAAATGATTCTTTATAGCAGCAAGTGACGGATAATTTATTATTGCTCCAAAAAAGTAGAAATTCAAATACTTGTGTATAAACATCTTGCATTAGAGCTACTTTGTTTTTACTTTTTGGTTACTACATCTTATAGATGACCAGGAATGTTATATGCAGAAACATATATCTTGTACAAGTTTACTTGAAAAATACATGTTTTTTTGAGTTTCATTTTTTATCCTTTCTTTGGTGATGAGAAATATCAACCCTTTTATTGTCAATATCATGATGTAAGTTTCAACTAATGTTTGATATTGGTTGTAGTTCTACTTTCATGAAGAAAGTGAAATGGAGGGTTTTATTCTAAACTAAAGTAATTAAACACTTTTGCAGCATACAAAAGTAAAAATGCAAACAAAAGGGCTGAGTGTGTCAACCTCGTACAACAAAAAGCATTAACTCAATACTTTTTGTATTCTAGCATAATGTTACAATTTATGTCTATTTTTATAGGGATTAGGGAATCCCTATTTGTGGGTTTTATTCTTTATTCAGTTTGGTTTTTGGTAAGGCAAACCATCTATGGCTAATTTAAACTCGGTTTTTCATTTTTTTTTAATCGGATTGATTCGTCTTATTATGATAACTCGACTTGAACACGTATTTTTTATTTGGTTTATCTTGAACCGTGCTAGTGTGTCACCCCTAGTAAAAGTTAATAACTTGTCATTTCTTTCTCTAGACTACAACATTCTTCAACAAAAATTCACAAAATTAATAGCCTCCAATCAACAAATTAATGGGCTAAGCTTCTCATGACGACAACGTGCTCAATTTTTATATATTATATAGATTTAATATTATTTTGTTTATTCGGTTGTTATGCATTTTCTTATGATATTCTTACAAATATGTTATTTTTAGTACAATTTTATTTAGAGTACGGATATTGTCACCCATAAATATGATAAACACATTTATATTTAGAGGAAATATGGGTATATAGCACTTTTTTTAAAATGGATTTGTGTAACTACAACCACTTTAATAACTCATGTTTTATTAGCAACAAAGTAAGTGATGAGACCAAAATGCCCCCATTTATAAATTTTTCACAATTTCTCTCCATTCTTACAAACTCTCTCTCTCTCTCTCTCTCTCTCTCTCTCTCTCTCTCTCTCTCTCTCTCGTTGTCTAAAGAACAAACACTTCAACGGGGCTAGGTTGACGATTCGATAAACACTTGCGATTTTGGTTGACGATTCGATAAACACTTGCGATTTTGGTTGACGATTCGACGAACGAACACAAATTGTTTTTGTTGATTTTGTAATATTAATTTCGTTTTCATTGATTTTGAGTTTTTATTGTGATTTTATTGTCAATTTTGATGTGAATTGTGAGTTTATTGAATCTGAATGGGGTTGTTTGAATCTTGAATTGGTGGGTTTGGGTTTGTGAAATCGGAGAAGATGAACAGTAGCCGAAGTTGGGATTTTGACGCTTATTTGAGACTTAATTATTCCATTTCGAGACTTATTTATGAATACTCGGGACTTGTTACGCTTATTCGAGACTTAATGTATGAATATCTGAGACTTATTACACTTATTCGAGACTTAGTTTATGAAGACTTATTTGCTCCATTTTCGAGACTTATTTTATGAATACTAGAAACTTATTCATGAGTTTTCGAGACTTATGACTTATTCTGTTCAACCTCCATCAATGGTGAAAGTGACAAGCCGACGACGGCGCCGGTTGACTCCAGAGATAGTTGGATCTAGAAGATCGAACAACGCCGAGTTCGTTGGCATTATCAGTTTCGTCAAATTCGCAACGGATAGTCATAGATCTGATGATGAAAATTCGATGACGGTTCGGGTTTGGCTTCGTTTCTTTCTCTACACAACTCGAAAATGTAAACGAACATTTCGGTTACAACGATTGGCACTTGACGAACGTTTTGCTGGTGGTTTTAATGGTCAACTCACCGATGGCTCCTCCATTGAAGCTTCATCAATGGAGATTTTTGAAAAAAGAAGAAGAAAGAAAGTGAAGGACTCATAAGAGAAAAAGAAAAGAAACTAGGGGGTATTTTTTTGTCCAAATTCCATTTTTTGTGCTATTAAAACAAGGCTTATTAATGTGGTGTTATTTGCTCAAACCTTCCCCCAAAGAGTATTATTTAATTTTTAAACCCCCTATATTTATAAGTACACTGCTGTCTAAAATTTAAAATTAAATCATTATTATAAGCACTCATCTTAATGCCAATAATACCTTTATTTAAATGAATGTATTCATTTTAATATATTTTATTTATAAACCCTCTTAAGTTATTAACACACCCAATTTCACAAATGATAAATTCTTAAGTTCTCTAAACTCGAAAACACAAATAAAAACAAAATAAATCTTTTGATATAATGCAAGGCTTGATGTTGTAAATGCATGAGAACTCAGTAAGCGAAAAAAAAAACAAAAAAAAAAACCCAAAAAAAGAAAAGAAAAGAAAAGAAAAACATAATAAAAAAAATACTAATGAAGAAACGGAGTTCTCATCTAGGGGAAAAAAAAAAAAACAGAGTTCTTTCAAGTTTTTAGATAAAATACATATATATAATAAAAAAGCTCACATCAGTTTTAAATAAACAAAAAAAATTTATCGACATCACTTTCAAAAATCTCAGGATATTCATATATATCTATTGGATCATCCCTTACTATTATGTTATTCAACAAGAAAAGCTCATGATATAACCTAGTGCTAATTATTTTTAAATTATGATATATTATCAAAATTATGGTTTATTATAAGTTATTTTTATTTTATTTTTTATTTTTAAAGAGATGCAGTCTAAGATATGAGTGTAATTAATGGATGTTCATAGTATTTGATTTATTTTATTTTTAATTAAAATAATTTGTCTTTATTAATAAATTTCTATTAGGATATTTTTGTAATTAAATTTTTTACTAAAATATGGGTGTGTTTATTATATTTATGGGTGACAATATCGGCACTCTTTTATTTATTCCATTGTTATGAATTTTTTTTTTTTTCATGAAAATATATTATTTTGTCATAATAAAATTGAAATAATAGATAATAATAACCGAGAAACGAAAACAGGATAAATAATAATAAGTATTAATAACAGAACAAATATGAGACAAAACGAGAGAATAATATACTCTGATAGATGTAGAGAATAATTGGTTTTCGTTTGTCTTTTTATTGTTTCTTCTAGAGATACAAAATGGAGCTTTTAGATCATGTATACAGGCTTAAAACAAAGCCCCTATTTATAAGGCAAACCAATAAGAAAGGGACAAACACAATTGCCACTAATCACTAAATTAGAAGCCATCTATTGCCTTTCCTCCACGTGTGATGACACCAATACAAAGGTGAGATGGTGGTAAAATCCACTAACTTCTGCGATCCTCCCTCTTGATTTCCACTATTTGTATTTTTATTTTGTTAGGAAAAACACAGTGGGACAAAAACCTTAGTAAAATATATATACAATGATCTCCTAGATCCAGTGGTGTTGGACGTGTTTAGAATTGTCTCATTAAAACCTTGTTAAGAAAACTCAATGGGACAAAACCTGATCGAATGGAAAAAGAGTACAGTGCATATAAGTCCAGAATTAATGTTTTCTTCAGAGCTTTGCTCATATTTATACTTTGCTAGGAAAAATCTAGTGAGACAAAAACTAGAGCAAATATATCTATTGATCTATAGGATCAAAATAATATTTATGATGATCTTTTGGGTTATATATATGAAGATCTGCTGGATCAAAGTTATATTTATTATATATAATGATCTTTAGTATCAAGAAAAATATATATCATGGTCTACTAGATCTAATGATTTTTGGGCGTGCTAAAAGAATTGCCTCATTAAAAATCTTATCAGGAAAATCCAATAGGACAAAACCTGATCGAAGGGAAAAATAGTGCAATGCACATATACCCAAAATAACTAATATACTCCATTTGATATGCTCTCCCTGATGGAACTCTCCCCCTGATAAAAATTATATTGAAGCAATTTTTTAGATTGCTAAACTGACACATACGGATGTTATTTTATGCAATGTAATAATATCATAAATGATTGGGGGAGTATAAGCAAAAACTTGCTTTATGAAGCGTTATTAAATTGGTGTGCCATTATTGGTAAAAACATATCTGGTTTGTGAATGAGCCTTTTGTGGATCATAAAGATATCCGGCATCAGCATAAACAAGTAAACCTAAAAAATTGTTAGATTTTGTAAAATATAATCCTAAATTTTTCATTCCACGAAGGTAATGAAAAATGTGTTTAATCCAATTTCAATGCCTTTGAGTTGGTGCTGAAATAAATCTAGTAAGTACATTCCCTTAAAATGCACTATCTGGTCTAAAACATTGATCCAAATATAACAAAACACCAATTGCATTAAGATATGGTATTTTAGGACTATCTTTTCACAATTTTCTATTAGTTGGAATAGATCTTTCTTAGGATCAAAAGTTCTAACAACCATATGATTACTTAATGGATGAGTAATATTCATATGAAATCTTTTCAGAATCTTTTCAACACATTTTGATCGATGGACAAGCATTCCATTTAATCTTTTCACCAAGACAGTTATACCACATCCGTCCATATATAAAGATTTTGTAGATTCATCAAATACAGATTACGAGATCTCGATTTATATGCTTCTAACATTTTAAATCCTTCAGTAATTATAAATATATGCATTGAGTGAACCATATATATAAATGATTACCATGTCTAGAAGAAGAATTTCAAGCCTTTTAAAGGCAGCCAAACTTATCACGTAATCATATTCATCACTAGTGAATACCAAGTTTTTGTGAGAAACCTTGTATTACGTGTCGTGCCTCATATCTCACGATTTCGTTTTTCTCATTACGTTTCTGTGCAAAGACCCATTAGTATTCAACCGGTTTGACATCTTCAGACGTCTGGACTAATGGTCTAATACTACACGTTTGGCTAATGTTTGTTAATGAAGTCAATTCTACTTGAATTGCTTATTTCCATTTAGGCCAGCCATGCATTTATCTACAATTATCAATATTATGAGTTTCACTTTAGTAGCTACTGTATATGAAAATATATCACTAATGATTGTTTCTTCACTATTCCACATTTCTCTTGTATGATTCATAGAAATTTATTAATTTCTATATTCTTGTATCTCTGTTGAGATTTCCTCCATTTTAAGGGATTTAGTCACTTCAGGGACTTTATGCCCCTTTAGATATATCTAACTCTGATAGAGTTGATTTAAAGAAAGTGGATTTAATCATAACTCGGGTTTTGTTTACATTAGGATCTTGATAATTTATTTTCCTCTTATGGGGAACAATAACCTTTAAAATAAAATGTTTACAAACTTATGATATGCATCAGATGATTTATTTGTTGCCTTTTGCTCTGATCGTTCTTCAAGAACAATCACCCGGGTTCATGAGATGACAACTTATAAAATTTTGTTACCTTTAATATAGCAGGTAACTGATTAATAATCATCTGATGGTCAATTATCTTTCGTATTTGAGTGATACGAGGATTGAAATGAGACACTTTTATTACATATATAGAGAATTGAATTGATATCTTTATTTTGTACAAGAGTAACTTTTCATTTACTCCTCTCTTCTGGAGAAAATTCCCTTTCTTATAATGATATGAAAATTAATTAAAAACAACAATACGCAGGTCGTGCGTAAACTGATAAACTATCAGGAGTTTAGATGATCTAACAGAAAATTAGTCAAAATTAACAGAAATTTTAGAATTCTAGAGAAATCTTATCTTAGATCATGTCAGATATGCAATAAGGGCATACACAATATAATCAAATATCTTTTTAAAAAAATGAGCATGTCTATGACCAATTACAAGTTGTAATGGTAAATAATGATGATAAATAGTGGGTCAGAGATGAATGCAGCAATATGTAAAATTGAATGTTCTCATATAGAAATCGGTAATTGTATTAAAATAACAAAGTTTTCACAATTACCTAGAGGCATTTGATAAATGATTCCACTGATCCATTCTGATCCAATATATCAATGTGATTTAATCAGATGATCGGGAAAATGTGCCTAAAGCATGATAATACTGTTCAAGTAATCTTACAAAAGCAATATTACATGTTGATAATAAGCAAACATATGACCATCTGACAGATGCATCAACTATGACCATAAAATAGTAAAACGGTCCATTTAGAGGATGAATAGGTCCACATATATCATCTTGAATTCTTTGTGAGAATGATGAAGATTCAAAACCAACTTTAAAATGAAATGATTTTGTTATTAATTGCCCTTGTGAACATGTAGTCATAAAAATTTCATGGAATAAAAGAATCGCCTGGTTCTTTAATGGATGTCTATGAGAATTTTCAATGATTCTACGCGTCATTGTAGATCCTAGGTGACTAAGACGATCGTGCCAAAGCATAAACATTTTTAGATCTGAGAACTTCTGGTTCATAATTGCATAAACTTTTACACTTTTATAACGGTGTATTATAATCAGATGATAAAGCATGCAGCCTTTCCATAATGAGTTTCTAGCCTGAATCATAAGAAGTAATGCACAGATACTCATTATTCTTGTTATTTATAGTTTCAATATGATATCCATTACACCGTATATCTTTGAAACTAAGTAGATTTCTTCTGGATCTGCTTGAATAATCTAAAGGATCATTGATACACAATGAAATACCATTTGGTAATAAGTTTGTGGCTTTTCTGGAGCCTTCAATCAGATCTACTAGATCTAATATGGTATTAACTTTCAGCAAGACACATTTTGATCTTGCACTATCAGCTATACATATATATTCATCTGAAATGATAACTTTTTCAATAGGTTTATTCAGTGATCACCCCCCACCACCACAAATTTTTTATCATTTACAAACATCCACTTCTAGGTATGTTTCAAAATATGATGAATAAAATTATATTCAAATATACTCTCTTGATGTTGCTTCTTCAAGATCATATATGACATTGGTAAAATATATTTTCCAATTTCATTATACGTGATATTAGGATTTTAAATCCTTTTATGATACTCAAAACATCCTACTGGGTTGTAGATTTCTTCCTTAAATGAATGACATGTAAACATATCACTTCATAAATATGAGACAAAACAAAATAATGAATCATATTGATTTTTCAAACTTCCGGTTCGACCATGAATTGCAGGTTCATACATAAAATTTAGAAAACTTCAGGTTCTGAATGGAAATTACAATTTGACTTTCTAGATGAAAGAATTGTAACTTTATCTAATTCAAAACTTCTGGTTCTAATAAATTTTGATATTAAAAGTTTTAATATCACAATTTAAATTGAATTCAGAGCTTCAAGTCTGATTAGAACTTCATGTTCAAAACTTTAGAACTTCAAGTTCATTCAATACTTTGTATTCAAAATTAGAACTTCAGGTTCTACATAGAATTCGAATTTTGGGACTTTAGGTTCCAAGTATGGCATTCATGTATATAGTAATGAATTCAGAACTCCATATTTGTATTGTAATTTAAAACTTAGAACTTCAGACTCTGATCGGTTTGTAAAACCGTGCCAACTTAAATATTATAACGATAAATCTAGAAACTACATATTTTGGTTCGTCGGTCTAGCTGAGCTTAATTTAAATTGCACAATAATAAATCGAGTTAAAATAAATCTAGAAACTTCAGGTTCTGAACGATTGGCCTAGTTAGACTCAACACATAATTTATAGAAATCCAGAAACTTCAGGTTCTGGTTAGTTGGCATACTCAAGCACATAAATTGCATAAAATTAAATAAATATGTAAACATAAAATACGTAATAATAAATACAAGCGAGAAAGTAAATCCAGAACTGTTGGTTCTGGACCTCTGATAGGATGGCATTGCCAATCTCATAAAAGCGTAAAAATAAATAAATGCGAGAAAATAAATCCAGAATTGCTGGTTCTAGTTTAGAAACTTCAGGTTCTTTTTTAGAAGCTTCAGGCTCCGATAGGAATAAATAAATCTAGAAACTTCAGGTTTTAGAATGAATAAATAAATCCAGAGGCTTCAGGTTCTGGTAATAAATAAGTAAATTTAGAAGCTTCAGGTTCTAATAATAATAAATCCAAAAACTTCAGATTCTGGTAATAAATAAGTAAATCTAAAAACTTCAGGTTTTAGTCGTAAATCCAGAAGCTTCAGGTTCTGGTAGTACCACTGATCATTAAATTAGAAGCCAACTATTGCCTTTCCTCCGCGTGTGATGACACCAATACAAAGGTGAGATGGTGGAAATTCCATAAACTTCTACAGTATATTTTGTTTATTCAACGACTCCAAATTTAGCATTGCCTATCAGCGGTGGTGAAACAAAACCCAATGTCAAATTCAGTTATTCAGAGTTCAGATATTTTGGTGGAGCTTTGCTTTTTCATTAATTCATTTTAATAAAAATAATAAAATAAGAATTTGCATACAAATAGAGAAAATAAAGAGAAACTTCAATTTAGTCCCTATTGTTTCTCGAAACAGCACTCTTTTCAAATTTGGCTCCTACATTAAGAAATTAAAAGGGATCAGACATGTCGCAAACTTGGACTTTCATTCAATACTCAATAGTGTGTTTGTTTGGAACTACTGAGCACTGAATCGGTCTGAGATTGGAAACAGTATGCGAAGACATGACAACTTTTTGGATGGAAATCTGATTGTGCAGAGCAAAACAAGCTCAGCTGCTGCGGAGAGCGAAGAACTTGATGCTCCAGATTCAACCAAGTAAGAAGTAACTAACCGTGCTTTTTAAGTTGGAAAGAAATGTCATCAATTCATTATTTCCCAGTCGAAATTCTATATAACATTGTGGGTCGTTTACTAGTAAAGGAGATTATTAGATTCAGATGTGTTTGCAAAGCTTGGCGTGACTTAGTTGTCGACCCTAATTTCATCTCCACACACCTCAATCTACAAACTCACAGTGATAGGTGTTTATTGCAATATCTAGCTTGTAAAGGTGTTGGTGCCAACGATGTTTTCCTTGTCTTCCATGCCAGGAATTTTGCTGATCACTCGAATTTTGAATTCCCATTTAGTTGTGATAACAAATATTTAAAAATAGTTGGTTCTGTTAATAAGTTGCTTTGTTTGAGCCCTTATGAACTATTTGGGCAAACCTTCTATTTGTGGAATCCCTCTATTCGGAAACTTAAGAGCATTGATGAGATTTATAAGTGGAAAACTTGTTTCGTTATTGGGTTTGGGTTTCACCACCCTACTAACGACTACAAGATAGTGAGGATAATGTATTTTCCTGAGGTTGGTAAGATAAAACCACCGAAGGTTGAGGTTTTCTCACTGGCCAGGAATTCGTGGACAAAAGTTGGAGCTAATTTTGGATGATCTGCACGGGACTGGTCTTCATCGGTGGTTGTCAATGGATGTGTTCATTGGTTTGCTTATAGGACTAAGTTTGTTTTGGCATTTGATTTTGGTTCTGAGGAATTTGGAGAGATAATGCTACGAGAATATCATCACAATGGAGATACTCAGTTTGAACACAACTCACACAAGCCTGAAGTTTTTTTGACAGTGTTAAGGGAATCACTAGCTCTGATTGCTATCTGCTGCAAAAATCGAATGGTATGTTACAACATATGGGTGATGAGGGAGTATGGCATAGCCGAGTCTTGGAGTAAACAATATTCTGTTGTACCAAACGAAAGAGTTTATAGATGCTTTGGCATTGTCAACAACAAAGATTTGATGTTTCTTGCAGGTTTTGAGAAAGGGGTGATTTCTTATGACCTTGAGAAACAGGAATATAAACCTCTTGGGTTTACCGAGTGTCTGTTTGAGTTGGTTACTTTTCGCGAGAGTCTAGTCTTATATGAGGAAGGATTTACTCGACAGAAAGATTTACATGCTGAAAGAGGGATATGTTGTATGTTTAGGGAAATGGAAGAGCCTTCACCCTAGTATTCAAGCTGCTGCAGAAAAAGTGCTTTGAAATGAGAAAGTCAAAGAACAGATGGAGGAGGCAGAATATGTGGTTGTTTCCTCACTTGCTTAAGAACTTATTTTTCTTTATCATCTTAATTAAATGTAAGACTAATCTTCCTAATTCTGATGTGGTTGGGATTTTGTCTCAAAGATAGTTTGCACAGCAAGAGGTAACTTTACCGGTTAAATTAGCTTAAAAACTAATTTTTGCTCATGGATTGTTTAATACATATGCTTTAAATTGGTTTAGCTGCTTATGTTTTATTAGTGCTTGTCTTTTTTCTTTTCAATTGCGACCAGATGGAAGTGTTTTAACCAACTTTTAAGTTTATCTCCTTCATGTAATGTCTGTTTATTAAATTACCAGTTAGAAATAGACTTTTGTCTGCCAATTGGTTTAGAATTTTTTTTATTGAGGCCATGCATTTTATTCCCTATAATTTTTAAATGCCTGATTTTTACCGTAATGCCTGCTCTTATATATAAGGTTAGGCATTTTTTTTTTTCGTATTGTCAAGGAGTTTTCTTTCTGGGCTAAGAAGAAAATGTTCAGTTGCAGACTTGTAGTTGTGTAACGCGATTTCCTTATAAACAAGAAATATGAATTTTTGTAACCTCTAATGTCTATGTTTACACTATTTCTTATACTAAACGCTTCAGTCATTTCATTTACCTATTTATCCTTTTAGGCTCATTTTAGTTCACTGCTTTAATGATGAAATGGTCCTCCCGAGATCGTTGGCTTATTGTATATAAGAAGATTTATTCACTTTTTAGGGTGTTTGCATGAAAGCCACCATACTAGATTTGATGTGGGAGCATGTCAAGAATCGAGTTTTGTTCCAAGTTTTAATTCAAATACATGACTATACAGTTTCTCTAAGGTACGGTTAATTATGTACTTATTGCTACAGTTTTTTAATTTTTGACAGTGATTTGGGTGTGGCACGGTAACAACCCTGTTGAAATGGTGCTAGTCAAGATGTTACAAGTTTTCTTTACTTGTTCTTCATATCTGATGCATTACTGTGAGTTTCTGATTTGGAATGATAAAGAAATATGTAACACTCAATACAAGGTTCAAGTTTCTGATCAAAATATGAGATGGGCCAACTCATGTGATATATATATATATATATATATGTTCATGAGTGGGAATTTGATCAGACACAGGCTCACAAAAAATGGTTGCTAGTTGCAGAGTTGGCTTTGCCCGGGGATAAGCTAGGGTGATCAAAGATTATCAGGCAAGGGACTTTCTTTTATATAGTGAACATGAATGGTACACCAGCAACTAGTTGGAAATGAAACCCTTTCCTGCAAAATTGTTGTTACATGATGAATTCTTAGGAGTAAGTCCAATGCAAATAGCTTCATCTGCCAGTGACACCTTTTTTGTTATTATCCAAAGCCAAAGGACATACACTGATACACGTTAGGGATGATTTATTTATTTATTTTTATTTTTTTTCCATCTGGGTATTCATAAAATTTGTTTAGTAATCTGGGTTTTATTTTTTTCCAAGTAATTGTGCATTGAGAAGATATATTTGTAGTTGAGATTGAATTGATTGAGGCATTTTCTAGTTGTAGTGTAGCTTGTGTGGTTATTTATGTTGTTGGAATGTAGTTTAATCTTACTGTGGTTTTATTTAACAGTTTTGTCTGATGTGCACGATTTTCTTGTTTGCGGAAATATACCTGAATGTCTTGGGAAAGCATCGCCACTATATTTGTTAGATGTTGTGTGGTCGTTATGTCGTGGAAGGGAAAATATATAAATGATTCTTTATAGCAGCAAGTGATGGATAATATATTATTGCTCCAAAAAAAGTAGAAATTCAAATACTTGTGTATAAACATCTTGCATTAGAGCTACTTTATTTTAACTTTTTGGTTACTACATCTTATAGATGACAAAAATCATATATCTTGTACAAGTTTACTTGAAAAATACATGTTTTTTGAGTTTCATTCTTTTATCTTTTCTTTGGTGATGAGAAAATATCAACCCTTTTAATGTCAATATCATGATGTAAGTTTCAACTAATGTTTGATATTAGTTGTAGTTCTAGTTCATAAACAAAGTGAAAGGGAGAATTCTTCCCTTTTCTTTAAGCTGTTGAGGGACAAAAGTGATATAATATTAATTATTCTAAACTTAAGTAATCAAACACTTTTCCAACATACAAAAATAAAAAAGCAAACCATGTAAATATGAATCAATAATTTGTCTCTTTAGGGAAATAAATACTTTTGGATTATGTTAGATTTTAGTAACCGGCAATCTCTAACATACACCCCAACTTTTTGGTAGAATTAGTTATGCACTTTTCCCCCATTTTCGTGAGGATGACACTAAAATAAAATAAAATATAAATGAATAAAAAGCTAAAATTCTACCGGGAGTAGAAATGCATCGATATGTTGGGCGTAATGTGCTCAACCATAGAAATCATGTCACATGGCATGAAAAATAAAAATAAAAAATGTTTAATTTATTCACAAGACATGACATGATGTTACTTGGGTCTATAAGCTTATTGAATACCAGTGGAAATGGTGCGAAATGTCATCTTTTCAAACTCATTTAGTGATATTGTCAATGGTTTAATAAGTTAAGTTTAAAAGACACATATTATGGTGAACTACCAAAATTGCCCTTAGATAATCAGTTATGTTATTCTCTTTGTACTTTTCTCTCTCCACACTTCCAATAAAAACGACTCTCTCTCTCTGATCTTTTCTTTCTCCCTCTCTCTCTCTATATCTACAAATAAAAGTTCAAGATTTGTCGTTGCCTTGAGTTTCATCTTCAACTTATAAAATAAGGTAATATTTCTTGAACTTTCTTCTTTTAATTTGTTCACATTTTGTAAACCAGCCATTGTGAGAATTTTTGGATCTCCGAGCCTTTTCATGTGTTACCCGAGCCTTTTCATGCATTCATTATCCGAGCCTTTTCATGTGTTACCCGAGCCTTTTCATATGTTCACTATTCGAGCCTTTTCATGTGTTTCCCGTGCCTTTTCATATGTTCACTATTCGAGCATTTTCATGTGTTTCCCGTGCCTTTTCATGTGTTTACCATTCGAGCCTTTTCATGTGTTTCCTGTGCCTTTTCATGTGTTCACTATCCGAGCTTTTTCATGTGTTTCCCGTGCCTTTTCATGTGTTCACTATCCGAGCCTTTTCATGTGTTTCCCGTGTCTTTTCATGTCTTCACTATCCGAGCCTTTTCATGTGTTTTCTGTGCCTTTTCATGTGTTACCCGTGTCTTTTCATGTCTTCACTATCCGAGTCTTTTCATGTGTTACTCGTGCCTTTTCATTCACTATTCGAGCCTTTTGAAGAATTTTCGAGCCTTTTTATATTTTCCCCGAGCCTTTTCATTCACTATCCGAGCCTTTTGAAGAATTTTTCGAGCCTTTTCATACCGCCTTTTGAAGAAATTTTCGAGCATTTTCATGTGATTTAATCGAGCCTTTTAAACAATTCTATGAGCCTTTTCATGTCTTTTCCGAGACTTTTCAATATCCTCACCATAGCCTTTGTAAATGTAATATTTGAAAAAAGTTTGTAGTCCTGAATTTTCATTAATGCTTTGTGATGATTAATTTGACAGCATCATGAATCAGGTTAGAATAGTAATATCTTACAACGGTCGATGGGAGCAGTTACCCGACGGAAGTCAAAGGTTTGTTGGATCGGATTACCTGAGAATGTATGTGTCAAAGGATATGACTTACGAAGAATTGGTGGCGATCGTGCATACCATTGTGAATTATGATGTAAACAAATTAAATGTTGATCTGTCATCAATATCAATTGTTCCTGGCAGTACATGTCGCACATTTATAAGAAATGACAACGATGTGCAGTTTATGCTAGGGGAAGATCGAGTTATCCCTCAAGTATGTGTTAGTGTAACTGAGAGGATAGCTGGAGATGTGATCAGGAATGATATTCCTCCTCTTGAAAATACCCAACAATTAGGATCCTTTAGGGGTAGCAACCAAGTGTTCACCCAAAGAAGTGCCACCGAAGGTGAGGGAAACATGTGTGGTGTCCCACCGGTAGCGGTCGACCATGAAGATTTAGTTGAACCTCAATTTGGCGATGTGTTTGGTTGTCGAAATGAGCAGTACAATGAGCAGAACAATTACCCGAACCCTGAGGTGGATAATGAGGCAAATAATGAACAGGTTAATGATCGGGGTTGATGATCTACAAAATGTGGATGAAGACCGTGCACAAATTGAAACATGAGGTAGACATGTACAAGGAGTTAGTTGCACTCCACTTGATATGCTTGGGCCTTCCGAGGTCCGGTATAATGTAACAGCATCTGCAATGTGGGTTATTCCCGGAGCAGATTCATACTCGTTTGGTATTGATACAACTAGCACCTTGGCAACGCCAGAACCTAGAACCATGATTTATAAAGGTCAATTTTTTTTGAGTAAAAAGGATTTGAAGAGGCTAGTTAGCCATTTTGCAATGCATCATAACTTTGAATGGAAGGTGAAAAGGTCCAATAAGACAACTTTACATTTGGTTTGCATCTTTGACGACTGTACATGGAAATTAAGAGCGGTGAGGAGAGATAAAGGGACATACTTTCAAGTGAGAAGTTTTGTCAACGAACACAGTTGTCCTTTGAAGGAGATTCATCGTCGCCACCGACAAGCTAGTGCAGTCATAATCGGAGAAGTCGTTGCATCTAGACTTCAACAACATGATGGTTGTCTCATGCATCCCAAGGACGTTATCGCCGATATGAAAACAATGTATGTCATACAAATCATGTACAGTAAGGCACACGATGCCCTTCAATATGCATTATCATTGACCTATGGAACGCATGAAGAAGCTTTCCAACTCTTGCCATCTTTTGCATACGTTCTGGAACAGCAAAATCCTGGCACAATCACCGACTTACAATGCACTGACGATGATAAATTCCTCTACTTTTTCATGTCGTTAGGGTCCTCAATTAGAGGTTTTTGGAGGTGTATACGTCCTGTAATTGCAGTTGATGGTACCTATTTGAAGGGAAGATTCAGGGGTACAATGTTTGTGGCAACTGCACAAGATGGAAACGAACATGTGTATCCAATTGCTTTTGGGTATGGTGACTCAGAAAATAATCTTTCATGGGAGTGGTTTTTGGAATGCTTAAGGGGTGCCCTTGGTAATATAGATGATCTGGTTTTCATTTCTGATCGTCATGCAAGCATTGAAGCAGGGATTTCTAAAGTGTTCCCTTATGCAACCCATACCATATGTTGCTGGCATTTTGGTGAAAATATAAAGAAGCAATTCCATAGAAAGGATGTTGCTGACATAATGAATGACGCAACTAGGTCGTACAGTGAATTAAAGTATAATCGTCACATGGAGGAGTTACGTAAGCTGCACAAGGCTGCATTCAATTATGCTATTGCTGCCGGTCCTCACAAATGGTCCCGCGTACACTGTCCCCAAAGAAGGTACAGGGTGATGACCACAAATGTTGCAGAGTGCATAAACTCATGCCTAAAATTCACACGGCAACTGCCATTGATGACGCTGGCAGAGTTCATTAGGAATATGCTACAAAAGTGGTTTCACGATCGTCATGCCGCCGCACAGTCCATGCGTTATCGATTGACCGACGCAGCACATCTTGTGATCTTGAAACGGGTCGAAAAGTGCGGTTTTATGACCGTAAATCCAGTTGACTGGAACATATTCTCCATCTGACATAAGGGAAAACAGTGGACGGTTGACTTAGCTCGCAAGACTTGCACATGCAATAAATTATGATTCCCATGTTCACATGCACTCGCAGCGGCAAGGTACTTGACAAGTTATAGTTCACACATTATATTACCCAAACGTGAATCTCACTATTTTCATTGTTGCAGGGAGCGAAACTTGGATTTCACATCTCTGTGTATAGACTACTACAAGAGAGAGACACTTATTGATGCATACTCGGTTCCTATTATGCCTATTGGCCATCCTTCTTCATGGGTTGTGCCATTTGACATCGCAGCGTGGGTGGTTTTAAATCCAAAGACAAAGAGACAATCAGGTCTGTCGATGGAGGGTTGACATGCCTCGTCTTCGGAGAGGACAACCACATAGTCGTGTAGAAGATGTGGACAACCGGGACATAATAGCAGGAGGTGTTCCAACCCGCCTATGGTTAATGAAGGTCCCAGTAGAATTGTCCCCGACGAATACTATCGCAATTGCAGCATTTGTCATTCAATTGGACACAACAAACAAACGTGCCCTGATAAGGAAGGCAATCAAACATAACAAGGCAGTACAAGATAAAGACGAATTGCCACCAGAAGCACCTTGAGGAACATGTCTCCAAGTTGATGTCTTCCAACATCGTTCAGACTTTGGGAACCATGCTCGATACAGTTGTGTTGTTTAAATCGTTAAGCTTTAGTTGTTCATTTTCATTGTATTTTTAAATCGTGTTGCAACGTACTAAATTGTTCACGCGCGGGTTGGAATTGAAAAAAATTAATTGATTAATGAAAATAATAAATGAATGTGTTATGTACATCAATTACAACTCAGGGAACAACCCATATATACATCATCTATACAATAGTGTTGTGAAGCAAGTTACAATAAACCTCTACAGCCATCTTCTCCGGATGGTGCCTATATCCTCTTCTTTCCAGTCGAACTCCTTTTTGTTTGCCAACAAGTACTCTGCCAATCTCAAAGTATGGGCACCACAGTTACCGCTACAAATCACCATATGAACAACCATTAGAATGGAATTTAATTAAAACCAAGTGAGATAGAATAAAATGTTGAAACAGTCATACCCCTGATGCTGTTGGGGCACCCCACGAGATCCGTCCATGATGCTCATCCGGAAGGCCTTCTTCGACAAACTGTATGTCATATCATCCTTCGTTCTGTTGGAGTGAAACTCGACCTGATGCAACATCGAGGGTATAAACCAACGTAGGCACGCGCCTGCTTATTCCGATACTCTCATGTAACCTCCTGTCTGAACGGGTCTAACAGGTAGATCTTCCCTTGTGTGAGGTCGACGCTGGCCAGTACCCAATGGTTGCGTCCAACGTTGCAAGGTATCATAACCTGTTAGTGTTTCAATATAGTGTTATGTGTCTGAAATCTAAACATAGTATTAAACACATTGAAACCTTGTAATTTAAACACTCACCCAATCAACCGCGTGCCATGGCCGGTTTCCTGACGGGACTAATCCTCAGATCGTCTTCAGGTCATCATCATGCCACTTGTGTTTCAGCATAGACCACTCCTTAGGGGGTGCGGCCACCCCACTGCCGAACATCCACTCCCACTGAATATCTAACCATGACTGTATATAGAAAATTAACCACAATGTTAGGTAATAGATCTATTAAACACATCAATGAAAAAATGAAAACCGTACTGTACAAAAACTTACATAGAACTGGGAATCCAATACGTTGACCCTTTGAGCGTAGACAGTGGGGTATGCTCACTGACGCTTCCGTAAAATCAACAAGTACGCATCGATGTGCTGACAATGTAAACATTTTATATTGTTAGGATTCTACCATTACTGATAAAAACATATACAGACAGTTAAAGTAAGAAACATACCGTATCCTCCAAATCCATAAAGTTGGTTTGGAACCGTTGGAACCAAGTGACACCAACTGGTATATGTATATCCACATCACATCTGCATAAGTTAGATGACCAAGTAATATTAATTAAAAGATTGTGTAATAAATGATTGTACGTACAATTCCCCCTGTGGTGTTCCTCTTGTAGGCTTGGTACGCAGTAACGTGGTCAGGATCCAACAAATTATAGGGCTTGAATGCATGCACTGATGACGCTGGCCTGGTCTTTGGCTTCTTCGACCTACATGGGTCAGTGTATGGGGTCATCAGCTGCCAACTTGGCCTGCAAACCCATAACTGACGCTGCATCTGGGGCGGACTACAGGCTCCAGAACTAGCTCCACCGGAGGTGTGCGCAGTGAGGAGGATCTTTGCTTCTTTGGATTGCTGTGAGGAGGGCTGCGCTGTGAGGACGATCTCTGCCGCCGTGTATCTCTATGAAGAGGGTTGTGATGTGAGGAGGATCTCTCCCGCCATGTATCTCCTCGAGAAGGGCTGCACACTGAAGAGGATCTCTCCCTCCGTGTATCGCTCTCCCTCCCTGTATCGTGCTGATGAGTGGGGGAGTTACGTTTGGATCGCTTCAAAGGTCGCACTGCGCTGGGATCTACTGGAGGTGGTGTGCGCTGTGAGAATGAACCATGTGCCAGGTCATATGGAAGAACATGTGGGCATAGATCCACCAGGTGGCTCCCGTACCAGAAATTCTGTCTCTGTACCAGCACTACCGTCGGGTAAAACTGGAGGAGGCACCTGCTCCAATAGTGCTATCTCTGTACCACCAAGTACCTCTGCTCGTTCTGTCATAACATGACCCGGCTGATCAGATACTGTGTCCGCTATATGTGCCTCCATAGTAGGTGTCTGCTCATGTGTGGTCTATGGGTTGTCCCATGCTGATGTGTACCTGTCCTGTCTGTAGGACTAAAGTCTCTGTGATGGTCATTGAATGGTGGACCATCCATACGGGACTGCGATGTCTGACCCTGACCCTGGCCTTGAAGTGCCCGGATCATATCCAACAACTCCTGATGTTGCTGATCTTGCTTCTCATCACTCTTTCGGATAGCCTCCATCACATCAACCCGTAGAGATTGGACAACATCCATCACTTCAGCGAATTTACGATCCTAGCCCTGAAACGATTTGAAACTTTGTCAGCACTTAAACTGTTTACTCGATTGTAATTAAATAATGTGGTTATAATATTTTTTACATACATGTGGATGCCTGCCAACGCCTCATCAGGAATCACCTCAAGGTCGAGACTGTTTGGGCATGGTGAATCGTACCCGTCTATGCCTCTCAGGACTCTCACCGCGACCCTCCGAAACTGAATCACCCCCAGGTCAAGGCTGTCTGGGCAAAGTGAATCGTACTGGCTGATGCCTCATGGGACTCCGACTCCCACCCTCATAGTCTGAACCCTCTGTATTGTTGGGTCCGGAATACCCACCATCCCTATCACTGGGTTCGGAATAAGGACTCTCCCTATCACTGGGTCTGGAATACGCACCCTCCGTATCAATGGGTCCAGCACTCATACGTCATTCGTGCTCCGGGACGTGACCAAATATATTAGCAACATCGGTATCATACAGACTGCATCCTAGGTCTATGCCTTCGTAGTAACGTTGAGCCATCTCAACACTCATCGACACCAATTCACGCCGCGCAAACATCTGAAATCGGAGTTAGATCATTGTAATTGTATACATACTAAAAACTATGAAAATTAACAACAACAATACTTACCCTTTCAGTGAAAATGCCATCCAGTTTTCTCCCCCACGGTCGTTGACTCAACTCCCATTTCAGAATACGTGGGGGTAATAGCTCGGAGATTGCCCTACGGGTCCCACATTTTTTATTCCCAAGCTCGGGGATAACCTCAAAAGCAAATATCTGTATAATATATAAGTACGATAAGAAGTAAATACATTAGTCATATATAAAAAAAAAAATTATAATTAAAATACGGATTCAAATTTTAAATTCTCACCAATAGTGCGTGCGGTAGACCATATATGTTGTACGTCTCAGTTGTGTGTACATCAGCACCCCTTTCTTGCTGTCGTTGTTCAAACCGCTCCCGTCGACCATCCAACGCACGCTTGAAACAATAAATTGATCCGCCTATACACGTGTGCGCCCCACAGGAACGCATCAAAAGCATCCAAGTCCTCCACTAGCCTCCACTGCCATACTGGAACTTTATCTCGCTCGTCTACCCCCATTAGTATCCAGTTGAGCATAAACAATAAGCATAGTTTTACCGCATCGTACTGCTCCACAAAAATATCAATCTGCAGCACTGCTCTCAACTCTTCAAACTCGATGTCTCTACCCTGGAAGTACCGCTCATATATGTCATTCTATACCATATCATACCTTGCCGTGTCAGGAATGACTCCGAACTTCAAACCAGTGATTAGACAGAACTCAACCTTCGAGAACCGGACCGAATGCTTACCTAAGAAAAATCTCATCTCATCTCATCTCATCTCATCTCATCTCATCTTCCGGCCTATCGTGATGCAACTCGCGCAAAAGCAGCCGATGGACAATCCCAGCCGAAAAATGAATCTCACGATGCATCTTTAGGAAATGACCAAAACACGACTCAGTATACCGACGTCGGTCTTCGATCCTCAGATGTTCAGGTACACTATTAAGTGCGTTGTCGATATCAACCAGGTCATGGAAATGGTCATGCCGTATAATTTTTCCCTTAAACCATTCTCCCACTGGGGTTTTAAGTGACTCCTTTAGCTGATTCCTCATCTGCATTCACAGAAAAAAAACATATGAGTTCATGAAAAGGCTCGAACAAAAAAGCTCGGGCAGTGTATGAAAATGCTCGGGTAATGTATCAAAAGGCTCGAACACTTCAGTAAAAGGCTCGGTAAGTGTATCAAAAGGCTCGAACACTTCAGTAAAAGGCTCGGGTAGTGTATCAAAATGCTCGAATACTTCAATAAAAGGCTCAGGTAGTTTGTGAAAAGGCACGAACACTTCATTAAAAGGCTCGGGTAACGTTTGAAAAGGCTCGAATAACAGTTCAAAAAGGCTCGATTACAGTTCAAAAATGCTCGAAATAAAAGGTTGAAACAAAAAGGCTCGAAATAATGTTAAAAAAGGCTCGAAGTAAAGGTTTCAAAAACATCGTAAAAAAGGTACAAAAAGGCACGAAATCACTTCAAAAAGGCTCGATAGCAGTTCAAAAAGGCACGACAATAGTACAAAAAGGCTCGAAATCACTTTTAAAAGGCTCGATAACAATACAAAAAGGCACAATAACAGTACAAAAAGGCTCGAAATCACTTCAAAAAGACTCGATAACAGTTACAAAAGGCACGATAACAGTACTAAAATGCTCGAAATCACTTTTAAAAGTCTTGATAACAGTTACAAAAGGCACGATAACAGTACAATAAGGCTCGAAATCACTTCAAAAAGGCTCGATAAGGGTTAAAAAAGGCACGGTAATAGTACAAAAAGGCTTGAAATCACTTCAAAAATGCTCGATAAAGATTCAAAAACACTCATAAACCCATATCTTCATCGTCTTCAAAAGAAAATTTTTTCTTAAACTAAAGCACTAACCTAATCTCATCAAACAAACATAATGAACAACAAATCAAATCAAACCTAATCTACATCAAATACACAAAACTTATCTAGAACAAAAATGCGTGAGAAACAAAAACTTACCGGTCTCGTTTTTGTTCGCCCTTCAGTTCTATTCGACATCAGTACTGCAGCGCCGTTGCCGGTGGTTCGCCGTCAGATTTTGGTCCGCTAAAGCACTGTTGTGTCGTCGGGGATTCTCTCTCTGATCTTTTCTTTCAACGTTTCAAAAACAGACAAAGCGACAAAAAAAAGGTAATTTTGTCTGGTCACATAAAATGGTGTCTTTTAAATTTAAATTAGTAACTTGGTGCATGTTCGCCAAAAAGTGCTCCAAATTGTGACATTTAAATTTCAAACCCTTGAATACTAGTGTCAAAACAGGCCAATCTGGCATGGTCTGGCCCATCGCGGGTGTGTTAGGCCGCTTAACAAGCTAGGCCCAAAAGGCACGGCTCCTTAACAGGCTCGGAAGCACGGCCCAACATATTGTGCTAGCAGGCCAGGCTGGACCGGCCTACGGGCATTAATAGGCCTGCTTTGTTTTTTTGTTTTTTGTTTTTTTTTCAATTGTTTGTTTTTTTTATTAAAAAATTGTATTTATTGGTGGGGTTTGAACAGTGTTACTACCATTTCCGAGTGCATAACCAGTAGAATCATAGAAAATATTAGGTTATTATTTCAAATAAATATAATAAATAGTATAAAAAGTCAATTTAAAACATGTCCATTTCGACCAAGACCAAGGTAAAATTAATTCTCCAGATCAAGATAGACACGATTGTGGTGTTGGATTTGGAGGAATTTTTTTTTTACTAGGCTTAAATGAGGTTCGAAAATGACACGATAATTAAAAACAAGTTTTTTTTTTATTTTATTTATGAAAAGGAGGTTTTTCGGGCTGGAAAAGTCGCCACAAGCCCTTCGAACATCAAAACACAAAGTTATGGCCTTTCGAAGTTCATGACATATATTACACGTTTTAAATTAACTATTTATATGTCATGATAAATATTTTAAGTAGTATAAAGCATAAAGTATAAACTATTTATAGTTTATACTTTATGCTTTATACTACTTAAAATATTTATTTGAAACAATAACATAATATTCTTTATGGTTTTACCGGTTAGGAACTTAGAATATTTGAAATGTTGTAACTATAGTTTGACCTCTAATAATATCAAAAGTTTTAATTTTTGTTTAAAACCTAGTCAACTTAAAAAAAATTTAAAAAATTGAAAACACCGTGTTGACACGATGGACTGTCGACCCTCTAGGTCCGCGGCCATCTAGTTCACCATCTGAAATGGATTGGAACACTTGGTCAAGACAAGGTAATGGCCTGGCCTACCTTTGGGCCGTGCCAACTGGGCTTGGCCTGCCAGGCACGACCCAATTTGACTCCACTACTATTGAAACTTATTCACGAGCCTCGTGGCATATAGGGTTCTTATTGCTCAAATTATAATGATAATAATAAAATAGAACAAATTACACCAAACTCCTTTGAGGTTTGCTCTTTTACTCACGGAAACACCTTTACCGTTAATTGACACCCACCTCCCCTATCGTTAGAGTTTGACTATTAAGTGTAGGAGTTGACTGTTAAAAAGAGATAAAAGATAGAAATACCTCTGATTTACCAAAAATCTAAAAGAACTAATTACACCAAACTCCCTCTGAGGTTTTCTCTTTTACACACAAAAACAACTTTATTGATAATTACCACTCACTTCCTCTGCCATAAGTCAAAGTTTGTTAAATTAAACCGTAGACCAATTTTGATTATCAAAACTAAAGATATTTTAGTCATTTGAAGCATTATATATATATAGATATAATCTTTCTTCTGTCAATTCGATCTGATATAAAATACATCATACCTTGAATATGGGCCATTATATTCAAATGCTTTGACTTGGTCTGCATGCACTTATCAGTGCTTCTCTATAATCTATGGCATACATGTAATGCGCTGATGCAATGCCCACATTCAAGGTATGATGTATTTTATATCAGGTCAAATTGACAGGAGAAGGATTATATATATATATATATATATATATATTCCAAAACGTAGAACAAGCAAATATGATAGTATAGACAAGATAATGTATAGCAAAAGTAGAAACATAAATTGGATATGACTAAATTAAGATATGAGTAACTAAAATAACAATTATAATAATAATACTTACAATATCAATATAAGTCTGATAGCAGTGATGATCAATGGGTATATAGAAAATAAGTTGCGCATTTTATTGAGGATTTCGAATTTTTACGAAAGAGAGAGAAAAGATTACAAGGGAAAGGTTCAGAGAGGGAGGACGGATCCTAAAAACTGAACCTGCCTGGAACTATCATGAGCTATCCTTATATAGGGATACATGCTCAGGTTACAAGATAAGTTGACCGTGGTAGAAACCAACCATGGTTACAAACATAATTATTACATATGGATTGATCAGAATCTGGCTGATAGATACAGAATCTAGTTGATAGATTATCTGGAACTATTCAGCTGTGTCTTCACTCGCCAACACTTTTTTTTCGACTCTTTTTTTTTGTCTCTTCATCTGCCGACACTCTGTTGATAACTGATACAACTGTTGATAGTGGAATGAGTCACAAGAATTGATAGTTGATTCCATGTTCTCTGAGGATAAGTCTGGTGAATCTAATGAGGCTAAAGCCTCTGCTGTGGTGATAAGTCATGTCCAAAATAGCTATAGCCTGTGAGCATTAGTGGGGTCATCTTCATCTTCAAGAAGAACATCATCTTTATCTTGGTTTTCTGATTTTGAGTCTTTCTGGGACATATTGGTCATTGTCTTCTCCATATCTTGTGCTATTTTTCTTAATTCTTCAAGGGTGCTGGCCGCGACAATTCTGGCTTGATTATGAGATTTGGCCATTAAAAATTGAGACCGGTCAGTTGATTTTCTAGAGTAGGGTTTTCTGAGAACCATCTGTTAACCCTATTTTTGCCATGGTTTGTAATATTCATGCCACTCTACCACCTAACTTTCATTTGTCGGCCAAAATAAGGAACATTGACATTTCCAACTAATTTGTCTTTGATAGCATATTCAAGTATTAGAATCCAGGTTAGACTGAAATGCTTAAAAAAGAGTAATAAGTCGGGGATGAAATCTCAATCATTTGGTTTTGAACGATAAGTCATCGATTGGGCATAACCTTCCTTGACAGGATGAGGAAGGAGGTCAATAGTTGGACTATATTTATCCCACCATTCAAGGCACCAAAAAGGGATTTGGAGTGGAAAATCTTTGTTAGAATAGACAAACCAAGATAAGGAATTACCCGGGTTTTGTCCATACAAAACATTTGTCCATGCATCTATATAATCCTAGTAGGAATATTCAGAAATATGGAATGGTCTGGAAAGTCTGTTTTTCTTGTTGGGGTCACCCCCCATTGTTCCAAAGTAATGATTTTACAAAGTTTAATTTTTCTGAAAATCAATTTATCTTTGTCTATTTTGTCAAAAACATCATACACATAGATGGAATATGTGTCTACCAGAATAAATTCATAAAATACATGTCTTTTTGTTATATCTTCAGGAATCCTGCAAAACAATGGATTAATGATTGCATTCGCCAGTTTTTTGGATTCCTTGAGATAGTGGTCAAGTAATAGTGGTGTCTCCATAGTAAAGTATCTGTCAAAAAAGGGTTTATTCTGGTATTGGTAAGTTAGAGAATTGATCTTTGGGAAAGATGATGAAGTGATCTAGGATTGATTAATTGGGCTAATTTATCTTGTTTGGAGGAATGAGGCTGATGTGAGAAGAGGTAATAGTCTTAAAGGATGGAGATTCTGATTGTAGTGGGGAAAAACTATTTGCAATCTGAATTGGTTCTGCAACAGTATGCCTGGGAAAGGAGGTACCAATTTGTCCTAATGGTCTTGGAGTGTTAGGTTGAGACAATAGGTTTAAGGCATATTTGTCTTTGCGACTAGGTTTTGGGCTTTTGATAGTTGGAGTTAATTTGTTGTCCTTATGGTAGGTCAGTGCCAACTAGTTATTACCTTGATAAGTCGTAATAATTTTTTTATTTGGTGACAAGTCGGATGATAAGTCTGGCCTAATAGTGGGCATGGGACCTATGAGCCTGCTTTTACTGCTACTCATGGTTTTTACCTTGCAAAAATTCTCTGGTCAAGAAATCCAGTAGACTATTTTCTGAGCCTTTGATACATTCAGTAGTGAAATCAAATGCTAATAAAAAGTCTACCATCTAGCAAATATTTGTTTTGAAACAAGATTTTTGACATCTCTTTTCAAAATAAATTTTGTAGATTGGCAATCCACCTTTATTACAAATTTTTGGTTAATCAAATCATCTTGTGATTTTTGTATAGGTAAAACAATTGCTAAAATTTCTTTTTAAACAGTAGAATATTTCTGCTAAGTATCATTCCAAGATCCTGAAACATATCTAACAAGGTATTCTTTTTTGTTAATAGTCTATTTGAGAATTCCTCCAAACCCTAATTTATAAGCATCTGTTTCAACTATCTTTGGACCACTAGGGTGACAAATGGATAAATAAGGAAGTCTTTGGACATGTTTTTTGACTGTTTTAACTGCTTGTGTATGTTGTTTTGTCCATGGTAAAGGATTTTTTCTAAGTCTTTGAAATAATGGTCTGCAAATGATTCTTAATTATTTATAGAAGTTAGCAACCTAATTTAAACATCCTAAGAACATTTGACGTTGTGTTTTGTCTTTGACCTCATCAGGAAATTTGCTAGCAAACTCTAGACTTCTTTGGATGGGTATGATGGTACCCCTTCTGATATTGTGACATAAAAATCCGATCTCAGTCTGGAATGAAACAACTTTTGGGGCTGACACTACTAGACCTTGGGTTTTAACAGTTTTCAAGAATATATCTAAATGCTTCCAATGTTGGTTAACATTATCAGAATAAATTATTTCATTATCAATATAAACAATGGAAAATTCAGTATAAGGATTGAAAATTTCATTCATAATGCATTGAAATTCACTAGGAGTATTTTTCAATCCAAATTGCATAACATTCCATTCATATTGTCCAAAAGGGATAATGAAAGCAGTTTTATATCGGCCTTTTTCATCAATCTGGATTTGCTAAAATCCTGATTTCATATCAAACTTCAAAAATATTTTTACATCATAGAGTCTTTTTAATAAGTCTACTTTATTAGGTATTGGGTACCTAATCCATTGGAGGACTTCATTTAAAAACTTGTAATTGATGATAAGTCTAGGAACTCCTTTTTCTATTTCAACATTTTTTCTAACATAGAAAGCATGACAACTCCAAGGTGATTTGGAAGGTCTAATAAGCCCTTTCTGTAATAAGTCATGAATCTCTTTTTGCAATATTCAAGGAGTTCAAAGGTCATTTAGATAGGTCTAGCTTTGGTTGGTATTCCTTTTTCTTAAAAATCCTTGTTATAGGGAATGCTGACTATATGTTACTTTCTGTCCCAGAAAGCATTAAGAAAGGAAGAACAAACTTCCTTTTTTAGGTTACTTTTGAAATCACTAATTCTTTTATGTGACTTAGGTTCCTCTATATGTTTCTTTTGGTTTTCAAACCTAAGGTCATCCTTTATGAAAGATAAATGATTCTCTCTCATGCTGAGATTATTTATCTATTGTTCTAAAAATATGGAGTTTTTATATTCCTATACTGGTCTTTTTTAAAGAATTTAACTCCCTTTCAAGGACGGGAAAAGTAAAAGGAAATAAAATCTTTTTTTCCTAAATACTCAGTTACTAACCCTTCTTCAGTGGTAGTAAAATGAGTGATGAGGTAAAGGAAGGATAGACCAAGAATGATATTTTGTGATAATGTCTTCACCATAAAGAAACTAGTGTTATAACAAACCCTAGAATTGCATACGCTGGCATTGATTAATTTATAACTAATGTCAAGTTTCGGTTTATTAGCACCATATAATGATTCTGCGGTTGATTCTAGATATTTTGTGAGTACTAATCATTCCTTGATACAATTTTGGTTAGCTCTGGAGTCAATTAGAACATTGACTCTAAGATTGTAATCAGAAGAAATTCTAATGTCTATGTCACAATACTATTTTTGTATGCTGAAAGGTCTGGTGATATTAACTAAGGCTGCAGCAGGTTCCATTTCCTTATTGCAGAGAATATTGGTTAGTTCTTGTTCTAGATGAGTTCTGTTGGTGCTAGCAGAATCAGAATCACTAGAACTTTTAAAGCTAAGTTTTTCTTTAGGTTTGCTTTTAGGTTTCTTGATCTTTTGGGATTCTAATTGTTGTTGTAATCTTTAGGTTGAGATTCTTAAGTCTTTGATTTTTTTTTAATATTCTGGATTTCTTTCTAGAGATCTGGGATAGTGACTTTCTTTTGAGTATTCTGGAACCTTTGTAGAACATTTTGGTCAAAATCTGGGGCAATAGAGGAGGTTATAGGTTTTTCTTCTTCGTTTATTGGTTTTGAAGTTCGGGCAAATGGTGTGGTAATCTTTTGCTAAACTTGTCTGATGTAATTGGCTTTAAGGATATGATCATCTATGCTATCAATCATTCAAATTATTAAAGAATAATAGTGTAGTGGCTACTACTTCTTTAGTGTGGCCAATAATGTTTGCTCTGGCAGTGGATGATAAGGTATAAGTCCACCAACCTAAGAGTTGTCCTTTAAAGCCAGACGCGATAGAATTAACTGCATCACTATGGGTCATGTTTTGCTTTTTGATATAAATATATCTTATGATATACATTTGTCTGATAACTGTCATAATTTGATATTATGACATGCCATCAATATTAAATTGATAGCAAACATTGCCAGTATAGGCTCTATAAGGCATAGATTCTTCGTATTGAAGATATGGAGGTGTAGGTCTAGGATAATAAGGTTTTGTGTCATTGTTGTATCTATGGTAAACATGGCTATCCATTTTGGAAGTTGTTAATTTCTGAACCATGTTTTCTAAGTCTGAAACTTCTATGTCAGATTGTGAGGCTGGTGAGATGTAACCATCAAGGGTTTGGACTTCTTGTTTGGGAATTTTGTCCAGCCTTTCTTGTAGCATTTTCACAAGTTCAAATCAGTGGTAAAACTGTCAAAACATTTTTCTATTCCTATAGTGTCTTGGAACAGAATTGTTCTTGGTTCATATTCAGCAATCTTGGATTTCATTTTATAATCTCTAAGGGAAGGATTGTTAAAGGTTGATGGTATTGTCTAGATAATATGTATTTGAGATTGATTGTTTTATATTTTGTCTAACCGTTCTCCTATTGTTGTCAGATATTCATTGGTGGAATTGTTTTGCTTCATAATCATACCAGTCTCGTGTGCAAAAGCCGCCACATTTTGGGATAACTCTTCATCTAGCATAGTAAAAGGAACACATTCTAAGGTTTCACTAACGCGTCCTGGGATTTCATTGTCTTTTTTAATTGTACAGTTTATGGGAGGAGGGTGCATTCCCGTCTCATCTCCCTTACTAGATTTGTAGGTTTTAAAGTTTTTCTGGTCTAGAATAAGGCATTGTTCTTCTAGATTATGCCTATTAGTATACCACTAGAAGAATGGTATTTCTATTTCTAATGTCTCTACACATTTCATCCACATGGAGTGCAAATGTTTTCTTTTGTGGCTAGAGTAATTTTTCCCATACTTTTCTTGTATGGCAGTGTTCTCAGGATAGTAATATTCTTGAGATAAATAGTTTTTGTCGATTTCTTTAGGGCTATTGAGAGTATTGCTTCCTCTAAACATGAAATTAAGTAATCTAATCAGCTATATAAAGTCATTTTTTGGTTCCAAAATCACTTCAATTTTTCACTTTAAAAAAAACGAAAACAGCAAAAATCAAAACACAAAAAAAAAAAAAAAGGATTAGATAGTGAGAAAATGAAATTACTGGTAGGAGCGGAGGGAGCAGAGGGATGTAGGGGAAAATAGTTTATACGCGCAGCGGAATGAGGAAAAATGGGTTTAGTATAAAACAAAAATTTTCCTTTAAAGATGAACCTTAACCCTTGATTAAATTAACATATAAACAAAAGTATCGTACCTTTGTCGCATGATCTGATTGATGTTGCATCGATGGTATTCCGCAAGAACTTCCAATCCAATCACGAACATGAATCACCTAGGAGCATGGTCTCCCTTTCTTTGAATTGAGTACCTAAAGATGGATAACAAAAACCTTTTCTTTTTCGTTAGTCATAAAACTTCTAAGAGATAACGAATAATGTTCTTGTCACTTTTGAATTATCAATCTTTTGATCGAAACTCCCATGAACCTTATTCGAAGTTGTGCACAAAGTCTTTTGATGTAAAAGTTACTAGTGCACTATCGAAATACAAATGTTCTCCTCACTTTCTCTCTTTGGCCGAAATTTCTCACACTAGCCTAAGAGATGGATTATATTTTTCTAGCTAAAGAAAAATAACTCTCAAGCAAGCCTTGTAGGGTGGTCGAATTCTTTTAATATATAATATCTATATCTCACGAATTCCTTGCTCAATCTCATATATATATATATATATATATATATATATTTATATACCGGGCAAATTCCTTGCTCAATATAAATTATATATCTCTCACGAATTCCCTTTGCTTGCCATATAAAATAATATATATTTTTATATATTGGAATTCAACTTGCCATAGTAAATATATATGTCTGCACCAAATTCAACTTGCCTATATTTCATAGATATCGTGCACGAATTCTTATTTGCATATAAGACAAATTTTTCTTTCCATATATATTATATATTAGCCTAAATCTTCTCCCAATTAGGATTTATGTCTTGTAGTCTAAATCCTAACCCTAAGTAGATTTTCTTAGAATTCCAAACTCTAATTCAACTCTTTAGTGTATTTGTGACTGTATCAAAAACTTCATAATTTGACTAGATAAATAAATTCATTTTGTTTATCTACTTACCAAATAAAGTCTTTAATATTTATTATACTACTAACAATAGTATAATATTAAAAAACATATTTTCTAGTCAGAAAAAGATTTTGATTCTTAATTAAATAATTAATTAATTATCATTTAATTAAGTAATAAAATAAAACAATATTTTATGATAATAAAATTAACCTTGCCGCCCAAACATATAACATGGGCCATATATTGTTTTTCCATTTTATTAAATCCATTAGACTTTAACAAAAAGCACACATGTGAACTAGACCCATTCTTACTAAAAAAAAACAAGTCCACATGCTTTTCATTAATACATTAATATTATTTAACAGCCTATTAAATAAATAATATGTAAATTATATTTATAATGTATTAAATACAATTCTAGATGGACCCATAAATTAGTCCGGTAGAATATATCAAGTGATCCATGCAAGTCCGTGTGGATTGGGGATCTTGGCGGGCTATCTAAATTTAAGTTTCAATAGACATAACCCAATCACAATCAACAAATGATTCACTTAGATCCGATCTATTAATTTTAACTCATTCCACTAAAGAATTAAAATTGAACTCTTAAATAAAGATAGAATAAGTAAATGTTTCTCATTCATACCCTAAATAATCTTATTGAAGATAGTGTATCCTCGTGAATAAAATCAGTAATCGCCAAGAGCCTATAGACCATCTATAGCTCTCCAAATTACCATATTTACTCATACGACCACATTTTGAACTTGGATATTTCGACTTGTCCAAAAGTCATGTTTCAATAGACACTGTCGAAAACTTAACGTTAAGATTTAATATCCAATACCTTAAAAACATCCATATGATGATATTCTACTCTCATTTAATAAATGAAGCCACAATGTCCATATTTATAAATGAAGTTCTTTATCGATTAGCAAATGAATACCACCAAACTATCGATGATAGACTATGCTATATAATCGTATTCATTGATAACTCAAATGATATCACTTGTAACCATAAGTCCATCATTTATCTCAAGATTAAGATAAACTCTCCGATTTTCCTCATAATGAAAAAACTTTTATCTATTGACGGTTTTAGATAAAGTGTTTCATTGTGATCATGTTCAATGCACCTAGTGCATTAGATTCTTCACTCAAAGTCACTGCACTTTAACGATTTTAGACTCATCATAACACCTTTGATCCCACTCAAATGCTAGCAAAAGAATCTACAACTTCAACAAGGTAAAGACGCCTAACCCTTATCTTAAGTTTTGAACATTATTCAATACTAACTAAATAATTGTGTCTACCTCATACATATCCAGATGTACGAACAATTCTTCATATCTCATAGTCTTTTGACCTTATGATTATTTACTTTTGACAATTATAATAATTAAACTATAAATGCTATAAAATTTGTTAAAACAGAAATCACTTTATTTAATATGAAAAGATTGTCAAAAACACTATTACACTCTTGTTATTAAGCATAATCCTAACAAGGGAGCGGAGGGAGCATTTGCTTCTTCTAAACATGAAATTAAACAATCTAATCAGCTATATAAAGTCATTTTTTTTTTGTTCCAAAATCACTTCAATTTTTCACCGCAAATATCAAAACACAAAAATAAAAATAAAAATGAATAAGTAGTGAGAAAATGAAATTACCGGTAGGAGCGGAGGGAGCGAAGGGAGCATTTGCTTCCTTTAAACATGAAATTAAACAATCTAATCAGCTATATAAAGTCATTTTTTTGGTTCCAAATCACTTCAATTTTTCACTTAAAAAAAAAAAAAAACGAAAACAACAAAAATCAAGGGAAAGAGTTTACAATGATGATTAAAAGGAAGTTTAGGACAACAAAACTAACAAAGTGAAACACATAAAAAAAAAATAATAATAAATAAAAATAAAAACCTACCTTTAACCTTGCTAAGCAAATCACCTACATTTGCTTCTTCTACCTCGCAGCTTCCATTATAACCATGAATAGATTAAACCGATTCCAACTCATCTACATGGTCCAGCATTAGTGAAGCAATCTTAGCTTCTACACTAATTCGTGGCTCTAGATCCCTTTGCCTTGACCTAGATCTTTGAAAACTTACCACAGAAGAAACGTTTGGCATTCTTCCTTCTCTCTGGTCTTGCGGAGATGAAGAAGAACTAGAATCTGGCTTCTTTGGTGAAACTGACAATCGATCCCCTGCATCAAAGGCATTTTTTGAATTACGAACTTCTTAAAGTAATTCTGCAGTGACACCAAAAAACAATGTTATACTAGGGACCCAAGAAGTTCAATTGATCGACAATTACATAAGTGGCTAGAAATATCTACCAGTCTTAAATAGGGTATTCGTGATGGGAGATATCTGTGTTGGGTATTGAAAAACACATGCCCTTCTACTACATGCATGCACATTAAGTTCGTTGTCCAGTTGGTTATTATGGAAAGCATGAAGTTTCAATTTTATTGAATAAATTTTGAGTTTCAACTCAACTAAACCTCAATCCTATATTAACTTTGTTTAGCTGCATATATCCATTTCTACTAAAAATAGAAGATTGAAGTGAAAAAGACATTGATATCAGTTGAAATAAAACTAAAATAATTATCTAAAACCGGAAAGCTTGATACACCAAACACATCCAAATTTCAAGTAACTTCTTTAGGTTAAAACCAATAATGGTCAATTACCAATGACTAGACAGCTTCCTCTTTTGCAGCTTCTATAAAATCAGTTACACATCTTTTTAAGACATTCAAACGAAACATTTTTAACATAAAACTTGGTCTGACTTATCTGAGGTGCAAACAAAATAATGTTGAAATGGTAAAGTGACACTATCTAATATTTGGTTGCTAAATCAGTGATACAATGAAAACACGCATACACTCATTCAACATCATTCGAGGTTCAAGAATTTCAAAAATTTCCACTGCATTGAACTTCAATTCAATAAATTATTCTAAATCCTAAAGACTAATCTTTAAAAATGGAAGAAACAGACTAAACCAATTTTCACTGCCTAAAGGCTATAACTAAATCAGCAATGACTTAAAATCAATTACATAACAAAAACACAAAGCTCTGAGCATATATAAATAAACTTCTGGTTTCAATCCGAAAACTACTATTCTTAAATCTCCAAAGCCAAAATTGATTGGAATATCAACGGTTGAATTTTAAGCCGAAAATTAATTCAAATTATTGTTCTATTATCACTAATCCCTCACAAATCTAAACATAAAATTTAACAATCTAACAATGGACAGAAAACGTAATCTAATTAAGCTCTTCAAAGTCACTTTTGCTTCCAAAATCACTTCAAATTCTCAATTTCAATCTGAAAACTATTATTCATACACTCAGAGAAGCCAAAATTGATTGAAATATCAATTGTTGCCAGCTGATTTTTATGAGCCAAAAATTTATTCAAATAATGCTTCCCATTGAAAAGCCTTCTTGTTTCTGGTAATCAGCTCTCGTGATTTACTATTGAGGAGATTCTAAATATATATACAGGAACAATAAGTCCTTCAATAGAACAAAATAAAGAAAGAAAAGATTACAGCTTCAATCATCTTCAATCATGGAATCAATCATTCATCAATCATCTTCAATCCTGAAACCAACATCTTCAATCATGGGATCAATCATTCATCAATCATCTCCAATCATGGGATTAGTCATTCTTGATTTGTTTCCTTAACAGCCCCTCTCAAGCTGGAGTCGGAAAGCAAGTGCTTTCCCACTCCAACTTGTTCCGAAAGAGTAAGAATAAGTTCTTCAATAATGTTTTTGTTAAGATGTCTGCCGGTTGAGTAGTTGATGGAATATAACATGTGACCAACATACCCATAGCAACCTTTGCCCGAACAAAGTGGTAGTCAAGCTCAATATGCTTAGAACGAGCATGGAACATAGGATCCACTCACATATGCAAAGCGCTAATGTTATCACAAAACAATTCTGGAGGCCTTGAGAGTATTAAACCAACATCCTTAAAAAGGAATGTGAGCCAAGTGATCTTAGCTGTAGTTGACGCCATGGCTCGATACTCAACTTCTGAACTTAGCTGAGAGACAGTGGGCTACTTCTTTGAGCTCTACGATATACAGTTTCCACTGAGAAAAGTAGAAAACCCTATCATGCTTTGCCGTGTTGTAGGAAAACTGCCCAATCCACATCTCTAAAACCATATAGAGAAATAAGACTTTGTGAAAGATAACGGAGACCATAATTTGTAGTACCTTTTAGATATCGCAAAATGCGTTTGACTGCTTTCATTTTTGAACGAATGTTGGATTATTAAAATGTTGACAAACCCAATTGACTGCATAAGTAATATCGGGTCTTGTAAATGTTAAATACTTGAGCGCACCAACCAAGCTTTGGTATGAAACTGTGTCAACTGGATTATTATCAGATAAAGTAGGTTTGTCCTTAATTGTCATTGGTGTACCAATTGGAAAGCAGTCAAGCATTCTTGCCTTTCCCAACAGATCATGTACGTATTTGGCCTAAGATAAAAAGAGACCACCAGAAAAAAATTTAATCTCAACTCCAAGAAAATAGTGCAAATCACCAAGATCCTTAATAGCAAATTCACTACTGAGTTTGGCAATTAAAGTATGAATAAAATCATGATTATTCCCTGCAAGAAGAACATCATCCACATAAATTAATAAGACCACAATGACTTTTGCGTTGCCAAACACAAACAATGATGAATCAACCTTGCTGCAGAAAAAACCGAGATGAAGAAGAAATCGAGAGAGACGATCAAACCATGCACGCGGTGCTTGTTTGAGACCATACAACGACTTCTTTAATCTACACACATAATTTGGGCGAGTTTGACTTGCAAATCCCGGTGGTTACTCCATATAAACAGTCTTTTTGAAATGCCTATGTAAAAAGGCATTCTTTACATCTAATTGGTGCAAACTCCAGTTAAGAGAAAGTAATAAAGCGATGATAAATTGAATGGTGGTCGGCTTGACTACCGAACTAAAGGTTTCGTCATAGTTGATACCGCAAACTTAAGTGAATCCTTTTGCTACAAAATAAGCCTTGAATCGTTCAATAGAGCCATCTTGTTTATACTTAATTTGGTAAACCCACTTTGAACTGATAACATTGGTATCAGGTGGGCGAGGGACAAGCTCCCAAGTTTAATTGTCATATAGAGCTTTGAGTTCTTCTTGCATGGCTTCCATCCATCTTGAGTCCTTCGAGGCTATTCTTAGAGTCTTCGGTTCAGATATGCTGGTGGTGGATGTGTGAGAGACAACCATCGCTTGATTCTAATGCTGATGAAACGATAAAGATTTGTCAAGTACAAAGTCATCAAGATATTGCAGTTGACATCGTATACGTGTAGGTCAAATGGTTGAAGATGTAGTAGCTATGGTGTCAATATTTTGCACATGGTCATCTTGAGTTTCCAATTGAGTGGGAGAATTATTTGCTGAGGTAATTGGTGTAGATTCGGTGGGCATGTGATTGTTGACTTCTTCATTTGGTGACTCATATAATTCTCCTTCAGATGACACATTTTGCTGCTCATGACTTTCTTGATTTTCCTCTAGATTTTGTGCTTCATTTCCTGAAAGACAATTTAAACTACAACAAGAAAAATCAGTAGTTTGATTAGAGTTTGAGGGAGCACATTCTTTGATTCGTTGTTTATCTTGTAGTGGAGAAATCCATTCATTATATGAGGGAAATTATGAAACTGTGAGTGGTGGAGATTCAACAATTTCCTTTTATGGTTTGAAAGGAAACACACTTTCATCAAACACTACATGTCGAGAAATGTACACCCGTCTCGTCTTAGGTTTCAAACATCTAAAACCTTAGTGAATAGGACTGTAACCAATGAAAACACATGGATATGTTTTCTTGGTAAATTTTGAACCGCCTTGATGCCGTAAGGAAGGGAAACATTGACATCCCAACACCCGTAAACCTCTATAATCTGGCTATCTATCATAGAGTTTGTAGTAAGGGCTCTCATTCTTCAAAACAAAGGAAGGCAAGTGATAAATTAAGTAAACAGCTGTGAGGAAAACATCAACCTATAACGATAATGGAAGATTGGCATGAAAAATCATGGTTAATGTTGTTTTAACAATGTGTCGGTGTTTACGTTCAACTACACCGTTTTGCTCAAGGGTTCCTGGACATGAAACATGCAAATCAATTCCACATTCTTTGATATTTTCTAAGAATGAGTTCAAACTAAATTCTCCACCGCCATCACATTGAAAGATTTTAATCCTTCGGTCAAACTAATTTTCAACAAGTTTTCGAAATTTTTGGAAGCAATCAAAGAACTCAAATTTCCTTCTTAACGGATATAACCATGTGAAACAAGTGTAGCCATCAATAAAAATTGCATATAAATGAAAATGTTGATTTGAGGGTATTGGAGCCGGTCCCCATAGGTCACAATGAATTTTCTCAAGAGGAAGCTTTGATATATTAATTAGGTTATTAAAAGGCAGTTTACAACTTTTACCTAACTGACAACTAACACATACAGAAGATTTAGAGGTCCAATGAGTAACATCTGAAACTTCTTTTTGATTCAACAAATTCAATAACTTAGAGTTTGGGTGTCCAAGCCTCTAATGCCAAACTGTCAAGGAACCACCTTGCTTTATTGCGTTCAAAGCCTCTTGAGAATAGTTATCCAGGGCATATAATTGCCCTTTTTTATGCCCCTTCGCTATCGTCTTTTGGTTTCGATCCTTAGCAACAAAACCAGAATCAGTGAATTCAAAAGTGCATATAAGATCAGATGTTAATTTCCCAATTAACAACAAATTTTTGGTCAAATCAGGCACAACAAGTACATCTTTTAAATTCATCTTGCCAACACTAGCATCACCAATATGAGAAATAGGCAAAGAATTTCTGTTTCCAACATAAATAACATCTTTTCCATTATAAGGCCGTATGTAAGACAACTTACCCGTGTCATTTTTCATATACACAGTGGCTCCTAAATCCATATAAACAATCTGATCAGTAAAATCATTGAGAGCAAGAGCAGCAAGTTGTTGAGGAAAATCCCCGGATTGCTATGAGTAGTCGAACCTGTACTAACAATCTATAGTAAGATAGTTATTCTTTCCACATATTTGACAAGAAATTTTACCCGTATTTCCTGTTTTATTGGAATGTTGAGGTTGTCCAACAGAATTCTTATCTTTTGGTTGAGACTGATTCATATTGTTATTGTTTTTCCAAGTTTCTTGCTTGTTTTGAGCATTATATATGCCTGCGGGAATGAAACCTCTACCACGAGAATTGAAGTTTCCTTTACCACCACAGCTGCCTCGACCACAACCACCTCGCTAACCGAAAAAGGCTTCAGCCTGCTCCAAAAGCACATTCTCTTCCTTCTGATTTGCTTCCAATGTTTGTTCGTGCCCTTGAAAAGCAAGAACAAATTGATTAAAGGTTGGATAAGGAGGTTTGGATAACATGGTTGTGCGAAAGTCCATGCATTTTAGACCTAAACCACGAGCAAACTGAAATACTTTGTCGAGGTCAGAGATTTGGCAACAAGATTATCACATAGTGACTTGAACTCCTTGAGTGATTTTGAACCTCTTTTAATGGTCATCAAGAGATTCTTCAAATGACCTTCCTTCTCCACTATAGACGACAATAATTGTTCTTCAAGGGAAGCCCAAACTTGAAATGATGTGTCTGCTCTAAGAATCATGTTTAACACTTATTCCTTCATGGTTCCAAGTAACCAAGAAGTTAAAAGTCCATAATATTTTGTCCAAAGCATGAACTCAGGATTGAGAGTTTTGCTTCCTTTGTCATCAGTGATTTGTTCATATGGTTTTTCTCCATTAATAACATGATGAAGAACACTGAGGTTGCGGATCAAGGGAACAATCTAGTTTCGCCACAAAAGAAAGTTTGTAGTGTTTAGTTTGATAGAAATAAAACTGGAGCATTGGTGAAATGATTGGATTTTAAGTTCTGGTTCTTTGGTATTTGAGGATGAGGCTAAAGACATGTTCTCAAAGGTTTCAAGGTTTACAGGTATAAGCTCTGATACCATGAAAAGCCTTTTTGTTTTTGGTAATCAACTCTCGTGATTTACTATTGAGGAGATACTAAATATATATATACATATACAATAAGTCCTTCAATAGAACAAAATAAAAAAAAGAAAAGATTACAGACAAAATCATCTTCAATCATGGAATCAATCATTCATCAATCATCTTCAATCCTAGAACCAATCATCTTTAATCATGGAATCAATCGTTCATCAATCATCTCCAATCATGGGATTAATCGTTCATCAATCATCTCCAATCGTGGGATCAATCATTCTTGATTTGTTTCCTTAACACTCATATCAATAATCCCTCACAAATCTAAACACATAATCTTAACAAACCAAACGACAAACTAAAAACATAATTTAATTAAGCTATTAAAAGTCACTTTTGCTTCCAAAGTCACTATTCTAACACTCAGAGAAGCCAAAATCACGAATTAACTCAATTTTGCTTCTTCTAAACATAAAATTAAACAATCTAATCAGCTATATAAAGTCATTTTTTGGTTCCAAAACCATTTCAATTTTTCTCTTTAAAAAAACGAAAACAACAAAATTCAAAACACAAAAAAAAAAAAAAAAAAATTAATAGATAGTGAGAAAATGAAATTACCGGTAGGAGCGAAGGGAGCAGAGGGAGTGAAGGGAGCATTTGCTTCCTCTAAACATGAAATTAAACAATTTAATCAGCTATATAAATTCATTTTTTGGTTCCAAAATTACTTCAATTCTTCACCGTAAAAATCAAAACACAAAAAAAAAAAAAAAACAAATGAATAGATAGTGTGAAAATGAAATTACCAGTAAGAGTGGAGTGAGCATTTGCTTCCTCTAAACATGAAATTAAACAATCTAATCAGCTATATAAAGTCATTTTTTGGTTCCAAAATCACTTCAATTCTTTACCGCAAAAATTAAAACAAAAAAAAAATAATAATGAATAGATAGTGAGAAAATGAAATTACCGATAGGAGCGAAGTGAGCATTTGCTTCCTCTAAACATGAAATTAAAAAATCTAATCAGCTATATAAAGTCATTTTTTGTTCCAAAATCACTTCAATTTTTCATTGAAAAAAAAAAAAAAAAAAAACGAAAACAGCAAAAATCAAAGAAAATAGTTAACAATGACGATCAAAAGGAAGTTTGGGACAACAAAACTAACAAAGTGAAACACATATAAATAAATAAATAAATAAATAAACCACCTACCTTTACCCTTGCTAAGCAAATCACCTACTTTTTCTTCTTCTACCTCGCAGCTTCCATTATAACCATGAACAGATTCATCCAATTCCAACTCATCTACATGGTCTAGCATTAGTGGAGCAATCTTAGCTTCTGCACTAATCTGCAGCTCTAGATCCCTTTGCCTTGACCTGGGTCTTTGAAAACTTGCCACAGAAGAAATGTCTGGCATTCTTCCTTCTCTCTAGTCTTACGGAGATGAAGCAGAACTAGAATATGACTTCTTTGGTGAAATTGACAATCGATCCCCTGCATCAAAGGCATTGTTTGAATTACAAACTTCTGAAATAAATTCTGTAGTGACACCAAAAAACCATGTTATACTAGGGATCCAGGAAGTTCAATTAATCGACAATTACAGAAATGGCTAGAAATATCTAGCAATCTTAAATAAGGTATTCATGATGGGAGATTTCTGTGTTGGGTATTGAAAAACACATGCCCTTCCACGATAGGCATGCACATTAAGTTCTTTGTCCAGTTGGTTAGTATAGAAAGCATGAAATTTCAATTTTGTTGAATAAATTTTGTGTTTCAACTCAACTAAACCTCAATCCTATATTAACTTTGTTCAGCTACATATATTCATTTGTACTAAAAACAGAAGATTGAAGTGAAAAAGACATTGATATCAGTTGAAATAAAACTAAAATAACTATCTAAAATCGGAAAGCTTGATACACCTAACACATCCAAATTTCAAGTAACTTCTTTAGGTTAAAACCAATACTGGTCAATTACTAATGACTAGACAGCTTCCTTTTTTGCAGCTTCCATAAAAAAAATCATTTACACATCTTTTTAAGACATTTAAACGAAACATTTTAAACACAAAACAAACAACACAACCAGATTAACATGATTAAAAGCACAACCACATTAACTTTAACTCATATTATAAAAAAACAATAATTCTTTTCCATATGACTCTCTGTTTTCTCTCGTGAGGACTTAGAAAGCTATTGGTGAAAGTAGATGACAGATCTATTGGGATTACGATTTTTGCTCTTTAGGGGCGTTGGGGGTTTTCGAAACAGGTTGGAGGCAATGATGAATGTTGATGAGGTAGCAAGACTGTGTGGAGCACTATTACTAAAAGAGAAAGAGGGCCGTTAATGCCACTTCAAAAGGTACTGAAAGACGATGGTGAGAAGCGGATGTCTTTAAGATTGTTGGGAAAGATTCTATCTAACAAACTGGTAAACCGGGACACGTTTATACATCTGATCCTAAAAATCTGGAAGATAAAACAAGGGGTTGAGATTGAGGTGGTGGATGAGAATGTCTTCTCTTTCACATTCAAGTGTTCAAAGGATCGACGTCAAGTAATGCAAAGGGGACCATGGAGGTTTGATAAAGCCTTGTTAGTTCTGACTGAACCAAACGGAAGAGGTGACATCCAGAAAATCCATTTTAATAAAGTTGCTTTATGGATCCAAATACACAACGTTCCATTGATATGTATGGCACGTGAGATTGGAATATTTTTAGGGAAAATGATTGGAGAATTCCGGAAGATTGATGTATGGCCTTCCGGAGAATGTGTTGGCAAGTTTATCCGAGTACGAGTGGTAATTAATGTCAATGAACAACTCAAGAGGATCCTACGAGTGGATGTGTTGGGAGACAGGAAAGAGACTACAATGCTATTACGCTATGAAAAATTGCCAGAACATTGTTACCGATGTGGCCGGCTTGGGCATGTGGTGAGAAATTGTCAAGTGGAGGCCATAAGAGAAGAACCTGAGAACTTCGACCTGTTATTTGGATCTTGGATGAAAGTTGAGAGCCCTACAAAAAAGGAACAATTATAGACAGAGATATGAGGAAAAAAGGTATGGTGGCTCAAGGGGTGGTGTTTTGGGGAGTAGTAAACAGAATTTTGGTGAAACTTGGGCACTGAAGATACATGATAACTTAGAAACTCGGGGAATTGGAAGCAAGGTAACCGGAAAAATGAAGATTGGAGTGACAGAGGTGATAGGAAATCATGCAATTCCGATAGCAGAGTTGGGAAAGGAAATCCAAGTTTCATGCCGTGATTCAAGGGATCATGATGAAGATAATAACGAAATGGTAGGGACTGCTAAGGCTCAAAGAAATGTAACCAGAAAAATCGGGAATGAGTTTGAGAAAGAAAGGTTGACTAATTTGAAAGATGATACGAATATTAATGTGGGTTCAAAGAAAGAAATTCGATAAAATAGGGGAACCATGTGACAAATAAGAGTTTGACTAAGGAAGATCAATCAGTGGATTTTTCCTTCTGTGGTGGGGTCTTAACGGAGGGTGTGGCTGATATGGGGAAAGGTAATAAAGAACATGTGGGGGATCCAAAGGAACATTTGGGCCGGGTTGAAGATTTATATACTGTAGATATGGATGTGGATATTGGGCTGGATATAAGTCAGCTGATCATTAACTCGGGAATGAATGAACTTGGGGAGAAGAAGAGGGAGGATGGGAAGCTTGTTGGGCCTAAACTGGGGAAATGGAAAATAAGGGCTAGCGATGGAACCCGTTTTGCTAGTGGGGTGGACTTGGAAATTCATAGGGAAACGAAAATTGGTGGGGGATGACAATAAGACAGATTAGAAGTTGAAGACATACACGATTGGTGTTAATTCAGTGAATAACCAGGATGAGATATCGGCGGGTCGATTTTATTCAGCCTGCTGGGAGCCATGAAAATCTTAGCTTGTAACGCTCGAGGAATAGGTAGTACTCGAGCGTTCCATGTTCTCCGGAGCTTTAAACAAGCTCACAAGCCAGATATTGTGTTTTTGATGGAAATGAAAGCTAACAACGTCTTGATGAAGAGTATCTGTGTTAAATTGGGTTTCAACAGTATTTGGTGGTTAATTGTGTTGGTCGAAAAGAGGATTTGTGCCTTTTTAGACAGAGTCAGTAGATGTTAATCTTTTATCCTTTTCTAGTTTTCATATTGATATTAGAGTAATTTCTCATAACAATATTTCTTAGAGATTTACGGGCTTCTATGGTCATTCGGAAGCGAGGCAAAGACATCATGCTTGGACTCTTCTTAGAAGATTACAAGGTATGTCGAATTTTCCTTGGCTGTGCATAGGGAACTTTAATGAAATCCTTGAGGATTCAGAAAGTCACTCACCTTGAGTACTAGAAATCTGATCATAGACCACTTTTATTGGAAGTTGTTCAACAAGATCAAAGGTCTAAGTCTCGGGTTAACAGAGCTCTCAACGATTTCATTTCGAGGAATGTTAGGCGAATCAAAAAGATTGTGTTGACATAGTTAAGCAAGCTTGGGATAGTGGTCATGCTAGTAATAGCATGAAAAGTGTGGTTGCTGGGATCCATTGTTGTACATGCCAGCTGAAAAGATGGTATGCTGATTGCATTAGGGCTTTGAAGAAAGATATCAGGTTTAAGCAACAAGGGTTGCGCAGAGCTTCGGAAAAAAATGAAAATGATTCGTGGAGGGAGATTTATAAAATTGAGAAGGGGTTTGATAAGTTGTTGGAGTTAAAGAAGTCGTATTGGAAGCAACGGTCTCGTGAAAATTGGTTTAAGGGTGGGGATAAAAATACAAAGTATTTCCATTCCCGAGCCATTGCTAGAAGGACCCGGAATAGGATTTTGGGGCTTTATGATGATTCGAACAAATGGAAAGACGGCCTGGATGGGATTTGCGAAGTTGTTGAGAGTTATTTTGGGAGCATCTTCCAATCCAGCTTCCCTCTTCAGCGTTATATGGACAATATATTCAATTGCTTTCAGCCTTATATCTCAAAGAGGAAAATAAACTTCCTTAACTCCAACTTCTCGGGGGACGAAGTTCAAAAAGCAGTGTTTGATATGTATCCTACAAAAGCACCGGGTTTAGATGGGTTATCGGCTCTTTTCTACTAGAAGTATTGGTTGATTGTGGGCGAAAAAATAACTAAAGTGTGTCTTGATGTTCTAAATGAGGGCCAAGGTTTGGAGAGAATTAATAGTACTCTTCTGATTTTAATTCCGAAAGTGAGCAAAGCTGAAAGGATGTTGGACTTTCGCCCTATTAGCCTTTGCAATGTTTTGTACAAAATTATTGCTAAAGCAAATGCTAATAGGTTCAGATTGGTGTCAGGCGATGTGATTTCAGAGCCCCAAAATGCATATTTTCCCGGTTATTTGATTTCGAATAACGTGATCATAGGCTTCAAGTGTATGCATGCCCTTAGTAAAAGGGAAAATGGTAAAACTGGTGCAATAGCCCTGAAGTTAAATATGTACAAAGCGTATGATAGAGTGAAATGGGAGTTTTTAGTCGGGATGATGAGAAGGATATGATTCTCAAACACTTAGATTAACAAGATCATGAACTGTGTTACTTTAGTGTCGTTTTCCTTCCTGGTTAATGGTAATGTGTGTGGCACTCTAAAGCCTTCCAGAAGTTTGCGGTAAGGGGATCCTCTCTCCCCGTAGCTCTTCCTAATGTGTGCAAAAGGGCTTTCTCATCTGATCTATACGGCAGAAAGGAAAGGTGAGCTAGCCGATTTCCGTTGCACGAGATGTGGGCCAAAAATCACCTATCTCTTCTTTATAGATGAAAGCTTAATGTTTTCTCGGGCCTCGGAAAAGGACTATTGTGCAACCAATCATATTTTAAGTTGCTATGCTAAAGCTTCGGGTCAAGTGATTAACTTCCATAAGTTGGCCATCTGTGTTAGCAAAAAAGTGCCACAAGATGGAGCGGTGAGATTAGCTCAGATTATTGGTGTTCAATTGGTAGGGTGTCATGAGACATACTTGGGTTTGCCTAACTTCGTTGGAAAGAACAAAAACCAACTCTTTACTTGCATTTGTGACCAGATTTGGAGTTGGTTAAAGGGGTGGCATAGCAAACTTGTTTTCACTAGAGGCAAAGAGGTTCTCCTAAAGGTTATGGTTCAAGCAATCCTTTCCTACTCGATATAGCTATTCAAGTTGCCTAAAGGTTTGACTGAGGATATCCACAAGCTTTGTAATAGGTTTTGGTGGGGGTCTAGTGGTGATAAAAAAAAGCTTCATTGGGGTTCCTAGAAGAGGCTTTACCAAAGTAAAGATTCCGGCGGTTTAGGTTTCCATGATCTCTCCATCTTTAACCAAGCATTAGTTGTAAAACAGTGCTGAAGGCTAATTTGCCAGCCAAATTCTTTGGCTGCTAGAGTACTTAAACACTGTTACCATCCAGAGACTTCGGTCTTTCAAGCTTCTTGTGGTAACTTGAGCTCCTTTTTATGGAGAAGTTTTATGTGGGGAAAGGAATTGTTAGAAGCGGGCTTTCGGTGGCGTATTGGTAATGGTAAGTTAGTATTTATTCACAAATATCAATGGATGTCTAGACCTTCAACTTTTAAGCCATTTTCCCCTCCTAGACTAAGCTGTAATGCGAAAGTTCATGAGTTGTTTCGTCCTAATGGGGAATGGAATGTTGAGTTACTTCGCGATTCTTTTTGGCCTGATGATGCTAAGTTAATTTTCCACCTTCCATGTTCTAGTTCTTTTCCTTCTGACTCCTTAATGTGGCATTATGATAAGCTTGGTGCATACTCGGTTAAAAATGGCTATAGACTTGGCTATGACCTTCATCTCAATGTTGGCTCTTCAGGCCTTAGTTCTATAGAGTCTTAGTGGAAATTCCTTTAGCGTATTCGTATCCCTACAAAAGTTAAAATCTTTATTTGGAGGGCTTGTTCAAATTGGATTCCTACAAGATGTAATCTAGTTAAGTGACGGATGCATATGGAGACTTTATGTCTGATTTGTGGGAAATGCCCGGAGACAACTATGCATGCTCTTTGGACATGTTCAACACTGAAAGATATTTGTGCTAAGTGCAGCTTTTTGAAAAGGTTCTGCTTTAAAGATAATTTGCAATTTCTTGACTTGATGGTTTTATGCAAGGCCAACTTACTGATTAAGGAATTTGAATTGCTCTGCTTGATGTTATGACGAATATGGTTTCATCGCAATAGAATGATTTATAAGAACTAGCTTCTGGTTAATATTGATGTGGTTCCATGGGCTATTTCTGTTTCTGTTGAATTCAGGAGTGCTAATGAGGTTATTAAAGACTCTATGACCGAGTCTTTGAAGTTGCCGCCGAAATGGCATCCGCCGAAGGAAAGGATGGTGAAGATGAATACTGATGTTGCTATTAAGTCGGCTGATGGCACTATTGGTGTGGGATTATTTTTAAGGACAACTCTGGTAGTGTGCTGGCTTCCAGTTCTAAGAAGATTTTGGCTGATTACTCTCCCCAAGTTGCTGAAGCAATGGCATTACTTAGAGGATTGAGAAAGGCTAAAGATGTTGGTTTGTGGCCTTGCAAAATGGGGATTGATGCGCAAGCGATTGTAAACCTGCTTAACTCCTCTGTTAACCCTTGCTCTGAGGTGGGTCTGGTCTTAAATGACATTAGGAAAATCATTGATGAGTTTCCTGGTTATAAGGTTGTTTTTGTGCTAAGGATGGCTAATATGGTTGCTCATGGGCTTGCTAAGCTTGGGTTGCTGATTGATAGTGATAGATTTTGGATGGAGGATTGTCCTTCTGGGGTGACCCGTCTTGTTATGGGTGATAGCCAGAATTTGTTGTAATCTCTTTGTGTTAATGAATTCTATTTTTAAAAAAAAAAAAAAAAGCCACATTAACGTGATTAAAGCACGGCCAGATTAATCCTAACAAAGTATAATTAATTAATTATACAAAATAAAATTCATTGAGTTTGATATCAAGTCAATAAAAACTTGAAAAGCCATCTCAAACACACCCTAAATCAGTTGAAACAAATCAAAATATTAATCATACTGTCATAATTATTTCAATATAAAAACCAAACATTATATCATATTTTTAATTTCAAAATCCATAAAAAGCACCTCACCAAAATAACAACAACAATAATAATACAAAAATAAAAGTTGAAAAATCAGACAACCTGGCTGGATGACAACGTCATGGAAGATAGAAGATCGGTATCAGCGTGGAGAACGGAACGGAACGGCTGGTGGGTGAGTGGGGGAGCAAGAGAAATGTGGGAAGTGATAGTTTTTTAGAGTTTGAGAGTAAAATGTGGGGAAAAAAAAAACTTTGGATAGATATTTGTTATATATATATAAATAAATATATATATATATATATATATATATGGTAATATTAACATGTGCCCTAAGGGCTAGAGATGGGTGTGGGGGCCCAATGGGGCGAAAGCAAGTAACCCCACCCCCACCCTCATTCCTCAAACCTTACCACACCCCACCCAAAAAAAAAATAATAATAATAACCGATTTGGAGGGATTAGGGGTAGGTCACCCCTCCCCCACACCCAAAACCATTTTCCCCATTTTCCTGGGGAAAAAAAAAACTTTGGATAGATATTTGTTATATATATATATATATATATATATATATAGGGTAATATTAACATGTGCCCTAAGGGCTAGGGATGGGTGTGGGGGCCCAATGGGGCGAAAGCAAGTAACCCCACCCCCACCCCCATTCCTCAAACCTTACCACACCCCACCCAAAAAAAATAATAATAATAACCGATTTGGAGGGATTAGGGGTAGGTCACCCCTCCCCCACACCCAAAACCATTTTCCCAATTTTCCCCATTCCCCCCCAAAACCGATTTGGGGGGATTAAGGGTAGGTCACCCCTCCCCCACACCCAAAACCCATCTTCCTCCCATTTTTTCTTTAATTTCAATTTTCAATCCAAAAATTGAAATTCGAAATTTGGAATCCGGACATTCCAATCTTTAATTTGACACTGTTAAAATATTCAGTCCAAAAAGTAGTAAAAATATAATACAAAATACAATTCAAAATCCAAAATCTATATAATTTTTAATATATATATATATAAATATAAATAATATATATATTATTTTGAGAGAAATTGGTTTTTAGGTTTTGGGTTTGCGGGAGGGTACCCCCACCACCTCCCCCTAAATCTATTTGCCCCACCCCCACCCTCAAAATCCATTTGGGGACAAAATTTGCCCCTAAAACCCCTTAGGGGCCAATGGGGGATGAGACCTCATAGGGAAACGACAATCCCTACTAAGGGTACAGGTTAACAACCACTTGATTACTATAAATGGAAAATAGTTACTGTATTTATTGTAATGAAATAATAAATATATGTGTGTTTATTTCTATTTATGGAAATAAATTGGTTGTTAAAGGCACAGGTTAACACTACCCATTTATATATATTATGTCGGTTTGGGTTTTCGGTTAACAAAAAGCCCGACCCAACTCAACATAATATCGGGTTACATACTTAAAACACCAGATATAGCTGATTTTTTTTTTTTGTTAATAACCCAACCCAACTCGATGATTTCAGATTGGATCAGGTCGGGTTAGCCGAGTTGACCTAATTGTGCCCAACCCAACGGTACAAATTCAGTTTTCTCCGATAGCTTACCCAAATTTACTAGTATACATTGAATTTCAATAATACAGTAAAATTCAATATGCAAAAAATAAAAAGTAGCCAATTCCTTCCATTGATCCATGATCTAGTTAGTTGATGTAAAACGTAGATAAGTAGATGACATGTTTGAATATACAACTCATGCTCTTTGCACCTCATATTGAATTTAAATGCTTTAACCGGGTAAATAAGCATGAGTTTAACCTTTATAAATATATATATATATATATAAAAAGTAAGTTAAATATGCATGAATATTCAATAAAATAAAATAAAAAATAATATAAAGATTAATTGACACATGATTTGTTAATAATATTGTTGTTGCATTTAAATCTTTTTAAAAAAAAAATAATAATATTAAGGAATATTATTAAAATTCTCTTGTAACTTGATCAAAATTTAAAAGAAAGCTCTCCATTAAATATAAGGGGGGTATTCAAATAGGATTTCAAAAGACTTTTAAAAACTTTTTTAAATGGATGACTTTTTTAGAGTTCATGAACTTTTATAGACTTTTATAGAATTTATAGAATTATGAAAAACTTTCACTAACTTTTGTTTTAAAGGACTTTTATTTTAAGAGATTTTTTTTTACTTTCATTTCAAAAGACTTTAATTAACTTTCATTTTAAAAGATTTTTATAAAAATTCATAGACTTTCATTGATTTTTAAATATAATATATAATTTGTTTTAACAGAACTATATATATATTTCTCTGGCCAATATTTTATTCAAAATAATAAAAAACAAAATCATCGTTAATTAATCTTGATGAAAGTATTCATACCTATATATATGTCATTTTTAAATTTTTATTTGTTTTTATTACTATATTTTGCATCATAGAGACAATTATGCATTTAATTTTTTTTTTAATAATTAATCAAAATAGGTATGTAAAATATAATTAGTCAAATTTTTATTTGATTTATATTATTATTAGTCAAAATATTATAAATTTTCTTTTATAATAAAGGTAGTAAACCGACGATAGTATTAACATCTACATATTCGACAAAAGTATGACAATAGGTATAAAAAATTACCAAAATTTGATTCAAGTTACTAAAATTAAAACCTAAAAAACTGTAATTAATTTTGAACGAGAACCATGCCTAAAAGTGGATAGTTTGATATTGATCATAATTGCATGGAGCCACACTCTATGCAGCTTTGATTATGACATATTGACTTGTTTGAGTAGCGATTTTTGTCTTTTATTATATTTAATTAACATAAATGAAGTTTGTTTGATTTGTTTCAATGTTGTTTAGTTGCATTGAAAATGGAGGTAAGAAAAATGAAATCTACCGTCTTTAATTGCATAACCGATTGAGAGTTGTTTTATATTATTTTTTAGTTTAATTCTTTTTTTGTTATAAATCGCTAATGTTGTATTATTTTTTTTTATACATAATTTGTTCATTTTAAAAGTAAAAAATAAAAATAAAAAATAACCAATTTATTTTATTTATGAATTTTGTTAATAAAAATGGGATAATGGTATATATCCAACACTTTTGTCCATTATTTATATCTAACTTAATGTGGCAGCTGACATGACACTTCCATATCAACTGCTACATCACCACGTCATCACACTTAAAATTTTTTTTTTAATACTAAACTACTATATTTAAGGAATACAAATTATTATTATTTTTAATTCAATTCATTTGGTGTGATGATGTGGCAGCTAATAAGGAAGTGTCATATCAGCTGCCACATCAAATTGAATATAAATGATGAACAAAAGTGTTGGATGTCTACCATTATCCATAAGAATGAATGTGTTCTTTTTTATTTATTAGAAAATAAAATGTCACGTATTTTTTCAAGCAGTTTTATGTTTTTTTTTCTCAAGTAAAAGTCATCCAAAGTCCTTGATGTGAGAGGAATAGAAATTTTAAAGTTTAATATAACTAAAAGTCATTAAAAACCATTGACATTTAAAAGTTATTAAAAGTCATTGACATTTTAAACGCCTCTAAACTTTTATAGACTTTTAAAAGTCATGATTGGATACTCGTTGACTTTTATAGACTTTTTAAATGTTTTTAAAAGTGATGATTGAATACCTCATGGCTTTTATATAATATTTAAAAGTTCTATATTAAATACCTCTAAACTTTTTAATTCTATAAAAATATTTAAAAGTCTTTTAAAGCTTAGATTGAGTACACACCTCTAAATGTATGTTATTAAATATATCATAAAAAGAAATGGTTATCATGCAAAGTGAAACACAACACAAATAGAATGCACACAATTAATTAACGTATAATGATATGACTATGAAATTTATTATGTTAGAGCGTCTCTAATGCAATTCTATTTTTATTTTTTTTGTATCGAAGATCTCGGACTTCGTCCATGCACCCATCCGTCTGTCCTACCCAACTGCGTGACACGCCCATAGCCAACTTGTTGGTTCTGATGGTCTATTTGTTGGATGTTATGGAGTATGACAGATAGGAAACTTCAGCCCACACCCTCGTTCACACAAAGATGCAAACGGGTAAATCAGAACTCGCCTTCGCCAAAGTAGGATTCGAACTGCTGATCTTAGAGTTACCTGTGCCCCAAGCTCGTCCTTCCATCAACTGAGCTAACGCCTTGATAATTGGCCACAATGTAATTGCCAAAAGTAGAACCAAGGACTTGAGATTTTCATCCTAAGCCTTGGACCACCAAGGCAACCACCTCGTGCCAATGTTATAATTTAGTACGGAGTGAAAAAAAAAAAAAAACATGCTTTAAGTGCCAAGTTTGGCACAACAATGAATGTCGTTTTTTTAATTACATAAATGCCATTCAATGGGAGCGGAGCAAGGAAGAAAGGAAAAGGGAAAAAAAAGGAAATAATTCCAAAAAAAATTCAATTCATTAATTGTATTTGTTGACTTTTATAATTTTAAATAATATATGAAATAAAATAACATTTCAAATAGAATCGTGCATTAGAGTATAATGCTAAAATAATGTGTCAAATATAGTATTTTACTATTTTTTGTACCAAATTTGACATTGACATTGGAGATGATCTTATATGATCTTATATAATAAGAGTATCTCCAATGTAATGTTATTTTATTGTGTCAATGCTATAATTTAGCAAAGGGTAAAAGAAAAAAAAAACTCTTCAATGTAGGGCTGGCAACAAATCGGATCAGAGCTGCCCCATACCTGAAACCCGATTTGCACGAGTTGTCTCAAACTTGACATGTTCCCCGAATGGGTTTTAATTTTCCGCCCCAAACCCGACCCGAAATGACTCGTTTCAATTTTTTTTTTCTTTCTAAAAAAATATATTCTCAAACCACTAAATATACAAATTATTTTACCATAAATTGAATTTTAGGACATTGACTTAAATTTTAATATTCAATTAAATTTTAAAATACATCTAAATTTAAAAAATATACAATTTTTCCTTCTTTTTTGATTGGCAATTTAAATATACACTTAAATACAAACACACACTATAGGAAAAACATTTTAACATGCATCTAAAATTCATACATAAACTTAAATTTAATAGAACACAACAACTAAGTTTAATAAACTTTAAATTCAAACATAAAATGCAATTAGGTAAAGAGACAACAAAGATATTAGAAATTTGTTTTTCCCTTTATATTTTTATATTTAAAAAAAAAATTATATAAATACTGGGTCAAACGGGGCAGGTTGGAGATTTTTGCCATCCCTACGCTAATACAATGTCAAATTTGGCACAACAATAAATGTTGTTATATTTGATTACTTCTATTATTTTAAATAATAAATATTTGGCTTAGTAAGAAAAGGAAAAATAGAGATAGAAAAATTCGAAAAAAAATTAAATGCATTAATTGAATTTCTTAACTATTATAATTTTAAATAATAAAAAAATAAAAAAATAAAAACATTTCAAATAGAATTGTACATCGAAGTATAATGTTAAAATCATGTGTCAAATATAGCATTTTATTATTTTTTTATGCCAAATATAGCACTGACATTATCATATACACCGGAGATGGTCTTAGATTGAGATTACAAATATACAATACTACATTTGAACAAATGCACTTAGATGTAGTTTATAAGTGTACAATAAAATAAATAAATCTTTTCCCTTAATAGAAAATTATTATTATTATTCTTAAAACTAAAAAAATAAAAAAATATATAAAATAAAATAAAAAAATAAAAAATAAAAACTAACTGAAACTCAAATTTAAGTAATTAAATGTAATTAAAACAGGCATTTAAATGAAATTGCTTTATTAGAAAATAAACCTTTTAGATATAAAACCTCTTTATAATATATATACATACATAATAAAAAAGATGTACGCAATTTTTCTTTTAAGGATAAAACTTACATAATTAATGCACATTAAAAGTTTTGAATATTCTAAACTGCTACATATAAAAGTAATATGAGCTTGTTTGACATACGGTATTTTATTGTAATGTAATGTATTGGATTATATTAAATTAGGGGGTAATTTCACTAAAGTCTTTATTTTTGGTGAAATGTCATCTATTTAAACATCTTTATTATATTAGCAATTTAAGTCCTTTTTTTTTTTTTTTTCAAAATACATCATTTTAGTCCATTTGACTAAAATATTAATAGTCAACTCTAAATATATATATAAGTGCAATTTTACCCTTATCAAAATGATTTATTGAGTTTCAAAAATAAATAACATTAAAATGGTTTATAAAAATAAATAAACAACGAAAAAATATTTTCAAAAAAAAAAAAACAATGGATTATGGAAAATATAAAGTTAAAATAAATAATAAATTGAAAGAATTAAATAATTTCTTAAAAAAAAATAGAAAGTATTTCAAAAAATAAAAAGAAATTTTTTGTTTTAAAAAAAAAGTAAATGGATCTCCACCATTGGATCGATCCAAATCCAACGATGGAGATCCATTTACTTAAAAAAAAAAAAAAAAAAACTTTCTTTTTTTTTTTAGAAATAATTTTAATTATTTTAAAAATAATTTCAATTTATTATTTATTTTAATCTAAATTTTCCATAATCCATTAGTATTTTTGCATTTTTTAATTATTTTTTTTCTTTTTTTAGAAAACAAATTTTTGTTGTTTATTTATTTTTATAAACCATTTTAAGGGGTCATTTTTTTTTTTTTACACTTAAAACTTAATAGGTCTGAATAAAAATTATTAAGTTGTTTAATTTGTCTTTTTAGGTGGTCATACAACTTAAAAATACCAAAAAACAACTTAAAATAAAAAGTATCCCGACTTTTGACTTAATTCAAAATCACTGAATTGTATTTAAATATATTTTCTTCTAAGATTATTCTACCAAAGATAACATATTTCTAATTTTATCATAATTTTATTTTATAAAAATTTATTTTTTTTAACCTATTACTTATGATAAACATCTCAAAAAAAAAAAAAAAATTAATCACATTATCACTTTGTTAAACCTTCGATTCAAATTTTTATTTTTTTAAATCAAAATCATTATTTATCCTATTTGTTTTTTATAAAAAACAAAAAAACAAAAAAACACAATTATTGATCATATCTTAGTCATGAATAATATATTGTAATTATTACATAAAAATGGTTTAATATTTTTTAAATTATTTTTTATTTTGTTTTATGTATCATATAAAAGGAAAATATATAATAATTAATAATAATAAGGGTATACATGTCAAATTACTTGTTTTTAAACAATTTTATATTTAAAAAACAAGCTAATTGACATTTTATTCAAAGGTGATAAAAATAAAAAATAAAAACAAACATGTCATTCAAATTCAAGTTTCAGTCACTATTCAGTTTTTAGTAAAATTCATGACTGTTCAGTCTTCAGATAAAAAAAAAACAAACGACCCCTAATATTTTTTATTTTTGAAACTCAATAAATCATTTTGACAAGGGTAAAATTGTACTTATATATAAATTTAGAGTTGATCATTAGTATTTTGGTCAAATGGACTAAAATGATGTATTTTTGAAAAACAAGAGATTTAAGTTACTAATATAACAAAGACATTTAAATAGATGACATTTCACCAAAAAGTAGGGACTTTAGTGAAATTACCCTTTAAATTAGATTGTATTGGATTTAACTCTATTATTCTTATACATGGTGATATCTCGTATTAGACTATATTAAGTCATACAATGTTATGAGGTGATTTTTTTTAATAAATATTTTGTTAACTAATAAATTGAAATATTTTTAGAATAAAAAAATATTAAATATATATTTTTTGTATACTTGTATTATATTTTTAAAATATTAATAAATATATAATTAATGTTTTTATTAAATAAATTATTGTTCATATAAATACTTCATCATTTATACTATTAGAATAAATTTTATTTTATTTATATAATATTAATTTATTTTATTTTTAAATTAATATATTAAAATAAATTATATTATATTATTTTGTATTATATTTAAAATTATTATTATTATTATTATTATTATTAAATTTTATAATTATTATTATTATTATTATTATTATTTCTTTTTCCATTGTATTAGATCAATTACAATACATTAGTTAAACTACTAATACAATACAATACAAGGTATCAAACATACCCTCTGTATGAATGGTTTCCTCTTACAAGTGACCTTTTACGCTATGTTTAGTAGGAGGGAGAGAGAGTAGAAGGGATGGAGAAGATAACATTTATCTTTCATGTTGTTTGGTATTAAAAAGAGAGTTGAATTGATTGATTGGTATATAATTTGTAAATATACTATATTACCCTTTTATAAATTAGAGGGTAATAAAAAATTGGAGGGTTTCAACCGTAAAAAATGACCAAGAAAAGAATCAAAAGAGTGCTTCCCTAGACAAACCATGTTGGAGTCGGAATTGGGGCAGAACCTCCTTGTCCACCAAGTTCCGCCTCTATACCAATCCAACCCGGCCTAGCTCAATTCCCTTCCCACCTCCAATTTCTATCCTCTGAGAATGCTCGATTCCCGACACAGCCAGGACCACCCCGATACCATAGCAACTGGGACTAGCTAAAATGACACAGTATCACGGTTAATTGTGCCAAACTAAAAGAGGGACATTACCTGATCTTCCCAAATCCTCTTGGTGAGACCAAGGTGCCTTAAATAATCAAGAACAATCTAAAACCACTATCACGGTCACCGGCGGACTCGTGAGGGGCTAATGCAAGCCCTAATAGAAGGACCAGCTCAAACAAGGAAAAAACCCAACAAAGAGTAGGGGGTAGGTGGGCATTAATTTGACCCAGTTGACAATGGAAGAGAAAGGCGATGAACCAAAGGTCACGATTGTGCTACGTCAATCAACGCTAACGGCCCGATGGTAGTCCAGCTTAGCCCTACAAAATGTCAACCACAATCATCACCAAAGAGGAAACCTGAGTTCTAGCAGGTAAAGGGGGTGCAAAAAGCACCTAGACAGAAAGGGGAAACAATGGGAAGAAACGTCTGATAGTGGCAGTGTGACAGGTGTTGCCATTGTCCCCCAACATATCCCAATTGTGAAAATGACTTGTTTGGCCAGCTTATACACCTCTGACTAACCAGAATCGAGGAAATCACCACATAACTGCCTACAAATCATCTAAGCGGGCATTAGGGCATATGTGGGACCATTTTAGCCGTCCATGGCGTGTCCCGCCTACACCCGATATAGATGGGCGGTGGTGATCTCCTAACGATTATCCCGCCTAAAAGAGAGGTCTCCCACCTACCTACTCGACTATCAGGTCAGCTTAGTGCCCAGTTGGAGCAATCTCATTCCTCTGAGGCATGTGCCACGATAGGTCCAGAAAAAAAGAGTGGTGAGGATCATGCCAAGGACTCCTACGTAAGAAGATCCTCCTTACCTACAACATCATTGACGCTTTTTAAATACCCCAACTCTATAAGAGTAAAATGTTGGAAGCTTGAGAAAAAAACACAAGAGAAAATCCTACTTGGCTATTACCTTCATAAATCAAGCTCCATATTGCCTATTCTACTTGGCTACTACCTTCTTTGACTAAAATCCATATTGTCTATTCTACTTGGCTACTACCCTCCTACATTCAGCCGTTACCATTGCCCCCTCATTCCCATCCATACTATCGTTGTAATGAGATTGTACACTAAGGAGCAATATATAATTTACCCCATTTTTTATGTCTAATAAAGAGTGCCGCACTTTTCACTGAATCTTGTTAACTTAAACTCTAAACACTCTCTACCTCATCCCCTCTTAACACCTTCAAGATCGGTTCCGTGTCTTAATGCCGGTCCTTGGTAACCGGGCTAAGAGTCCCCTGGTACTCATCCTTGTAGAACTGGGCTGACACTTTACCCGATATGGACCAACCACAGTACACTAATATACCGCGATGGACTAGTATCTTGGAAGTCCTTAGTGAGTTTTTAGGAGAACATAGGGTATTATTGTCATTACCCTCTATTATACCCCTTCTTTCTCATTTGCCTAACGATGGGAGGACTGCTTTTGGTGGGCCCGGAAGGAAGAGAGATCCCTCATTTTCTCCTTTCCTCTCTCTTATCTCTCCAACCAAACATGAGATTGTAGCTCTCCTCCCACCACCCTCCCTCCAACCCGCTTCCATTCTCCCTCTCTCTCTCTTACCAAACAAAGCTTTAAGGATAAAGTTATGAGTTTTAATAGACTAAAGCGGACAATATCAGGTGAGTAATGATCTCGAAATTTGGCATCGACAATTTGTATAATTCAATATTGAACATAATTTATTATATATATATGTGTATATATATATATGTATATATATTTGAACGTCATTCACCACAGAATCACATTGGTTAGCGTTAAAAATTAAAATAAATTTAAATCTTGAAATGATTTTTTTGGGTGAAATTCATTTTAGTCCCTTGATTTTTAGTATTATGTTGACAGGTCCCTATAGTTTCCCACAATGTTTTTTGCTGTCCCTACCGTCCAATTATGTTAGGGTTTGTAAAGATTTCGTTCAAGAGTAAAGGGTAAAATCGTAAACTGACCGTTTTTCATGAAGGGTGAATAAGTAATTTGATTATAATGAAAAAAATAAAATAAAAAATAAATAAAAAAATAATTAGACCCATTCAAATTACAACACTTGTCCTACACCATTGACAAAAGGCAATTGTGGTCCCAAACTTGAATCCCAAACCATTTTCTTTCGTTTTCTACACAAACAAACAACCAAAAACCCATTCGTGCCAAAAACTCTACAAAACCACGATAATCTATCGATTTTTTTTACTATTCAGAGTTGTTTTAACAATTCTGAAGTGTTAGTGTTCTTCTTGACAGTCGTGGTGAACCGAGAGTTGCACAAAAGGTGTTTTGAGAGGATTTCTGAAGCAAATTTGATAAATGTTAGTTTATTTTGCTCTGATTAAGTAACTTTTGCATGTTTGCTTGATATTTGTTGCATGCAATGTGCTTGTGTTTTCTTTTTGCAAAGATTTTGAAAAGTTAGGGTTTGTGTGTTTGATAAAATTTGAGGGTTTTTTGATTGAAAGCCATTTAAGTGTAATTGAGTATCGATCAAGCTGTTTAAAGTGTTTTGTGAACAAAAACAATGCAATTTTTGAAAAAAATTATTGTTTGTTTCTATTTTCTATCGAGTTAGGGTTGATATGGAGTCAGGTAAGTCATTTAAGTGTAACCGGGTGTCGTAAAAGTTGTTTGAAGTGTTTTATCTGTTTGACGTGTAACCAAGTGTTAGAAGTGCAATTTTTGAAAAAAATTATTATTTGTTGTTGTTTTCTATCGGGTTAGGGTTGATATGGAGTCAGGTAAGTCATTTAAGTGTAACCAGGTGTCGTAAAAGTTGTTTGGTGTTTGGAGTGTTTTATCTATTTGACGTGTAACCAAGTGTTAGAAGTGCAATTTTTGAAAAAAAAAAAAAATTCTTTTTTGGTGTTATTTTCTATCTGGTTATGGTTTATTTGGAGTCAGGTATGCCATTTAAGTGTAACCAGGTGTTGTAAAAGTTGTTTGAAGTGTTTTATCTGTTTGAAATGTAACCAAGTGTTTGAAGTGCAATTTTTGAATTTTTTTTTTTTTTTTTGGTGTTGTTTTGTATCAGGTTAGGGTTTATTTGGAGTCATGTATGTCATTTAAGTGTAACTATATGTTGTAAAAGTTGTTTGAGATTTTTTTTTTTGTTTTAAGTGTAACCAAGTGTCTGAAGTGTAATTTTTGAAAAAAAAAAAAACTCTTTTTTGGTATTGTTTTCTATCGGGTTAGGGTTTATTTGGAGCCAGGTATGCCTGTAAAAGTTGTTTGAAGTGTAACCATGTGTTTTAAGTGCAATTTTTGAAAAAAATAATTATTGTTTGTTGTTATTTTGTATCGGATTAGGGTTTATTTAGAGCTGGTGGACAATCATTTTAGTGTTTCTGTCAATAATATGTGTATGTTTATTTATTGTTTGATAAAGTCTAGTAAGTTACAGTTAAAAATAGAACATTGCAGTTAGCGATATGTGTATATTTGTTTGTTGTTTGACAAAGTGAGAGGGTAAGTTGTGATTGTCATTTATATTTGTTTGATGATCCACTCTTGAATGCAGTATTTGTTTTACCATTTTTTTACTGTTTGATGATCCACCCTTGAATGTAATATTTGTTTTATCATTTTTTTACTGTCTGATGATCCACCTTTGAATGCAATATTTGTTTTATTATTATTTTTTCTTGTTTTTTTGCTTCTAATTTAGTTTTCATCCATATATTCTCTAATCCTACACTTAATTTCTAGGATTTACACATGGTAAGTGTTTATATCAAGTGTTTCTATAGTTCTACCTCTTTTTTTATTTGGATTTTGGTCACTTTCTAATTAGCCAAATAATTAATCCACCAAATTTCAATCATCATCTATTCATTTGACTTTGTCCCCAAAGCTTTTAATTTATTACATTTTCTCTACATTGTTCCAAGATATACTGGTGTTACAGTATATAGGCTTAATTGCCTTTAAAAATTTGTCAGTTTCTCTTACTCTATGATGTGATGATCATCAAATGAGTTTTGGTTTTAGGTCATGGATCATTATTGTCATCAATAGGTTCTAATTTTTTTTATTATCTTTTTTAAAATTTATTATGTTATGTACAAAGTACTTATGAAATGAATTGAAGTCAAGCATCATCATAAACCAAGATTGATGTATATATATTTTTGTAAACAAACAAAATTTTCCACTATTTTTATGTTTCCTTCTACATATACATACATACATATATCTACTCTCTTTTGTATGAGATTATTTTCCCCTATTTTTTATGTTTCCTTCTACACATGTATAATATGTAATGGAATGATGAACGATAAATATTTTTATTGATTATGGTATGCTAAAAGTTTACTATGTATGATGAATATGTACAATCAACGATTGATGGTCATGATAAGTACAAGCATAGCCATGGTTGTTACACCAAGCACACATGTGTTAACAGCACACATCACTCTTGACCCTTCTTGCATAGACTCTAGCTGATGCATTCTACCATGATTACTTGTATCTTGATTTTGCATTCTTGCATAATACCTTTCCAGCTTCTGTGACCTTGCCTTTACATCTTCCATTTCTTGTTCGAGCAGAAAATTATCTTTACCATCATACCTGTCTCTACCATCATACCTTTATGTTATGTTTTCGGTATATTCGGATAGGTTGAATTCTTCATTGCTAAGTTCCCAAAACTAATAGAAATTGCATTTTCCTCTCTCTCTCTAAAAAAAAAAAAACAATTTGTTTGGATTGTTTATAGATTATGATATTCTTACACCTACTTTAATCCCACATGAGCATTTCTGGTTCTTGAAATTTATTATCCCTCCGTTGATGTTTCATTTTGATGTTGAGCTTGATGTAGCCTCCATTAGTGTGCTTCCAGGATATTTTCAAGATGTTGGTTCTTGGATATAAACTTGTTTGATGTTGCTTGCTTAATATTTGAATTGATATGGATGTTTTAGTGGTTTGTATGGTTGGAAAATAATTCAAGACATGAAAATATATAAAGAAATGTATGCAGGAGTGAAGAAAGGTTTATAGGCAAGTGTTTGTATGGTTGGAAAATAATTAAAGAAATGTATGCAGGTGTTTGTTTGTGTAGAGGTGTGAAGAAAGGTTTGTAGTCAGGTGTTTGTATGGTTGGAAAATAATTCAAGAAATGTATGCAGGAGGTGTGAAGAAAGGTTTGTAGAGGCAGATGTTTGTATGTTTGTATGTATGCAAGTGTTTGAATTTATAAGGGATAAAAGTGTTGTAGCCATTGCATGTGCAACAGTTAAAAAAAAAGGGGCAATTTTGTCCTTGGTCTAATTTCAACAATCATAAGGGGCAGCATGGTTATTTGACTTTCTGACCCTGTCAGATTCAATTTTATTAACGAGAATCTTTACAGAAGGACTGAACTAGATAATACTTAAAACCGGGGGACTAGTTTGACTATTAGATCAAATTAGAAGGATAAAATGAATTTTATCCTTTTTTATAATATGTCATTGCACTACCGACAACTCGAACTTGAATACTTTTAAGTTTTAACCCTAAGCCACATTAGACGGCAGTAAATCCTGAAAAATCTTGAAATGTTTACAAACTTAAAAAAAACCCACAAAAATTTGAGACCCAAAAAGGGAGCCAAATTAGAGATCCAAAATTTGAATTAACTAAGTTAATCAAACGTTGACTAGACTCCTCCTAATCTCTCAAATCGCTAATGTCTTATCACTAAACAAAACAAAAAAAAAAAAAAAAAAAGTGGGACCCAATACCCAAAATTCATACCAATAAAACAGTGCCACCTCTCTCAGCTTCCTAAATCTGAAAAACACAAAAACAAAAAAAAAAACAAAAACAAAAAAAAAGTAAAAATAAAAATAGCGCTCTCGTATCTCTCTTCAATTTTATTGATTTCTCTGTTCTAGTCTCCATTAAAATCAATCAAATTACACGCTTTCGAACCCGGTTCGCTCGATCTCTGGCTCTCTCTCACTCTCGACTCAAAAGCTCGAAGCTTTTTATTTTCAACGACGTTGTTGCGGCACGGTTCTTTATCTAGGGTTTTGAGCTCGTTTGAAGCTCAGTTTTCTGTTTGAGGAAAGATTCGATTTTGAAGCTCTACTCCGAGTGGAAAGTTGTGTGGATTTCATGAGAATGGAGCTGCTTCGTTTAATTTCCAGGCTTCGTGGGTTCCAGGAAGTTGGTTCCTGAGTGAAGGACTGAATTAGGGTTCGTTTTTTCTGCTAATTAGGGTTCCACGAAGTTTAATTTTGTTAATTGTTGGACAGAAGTGGAAATTTAGGGTTTTCGGTAGTCAAATTCACTGCACAGGAAGTTAGGGTTTTCTTTAGTGAAATTTGTAGATTTATTCATTTTCAAGTTTTTTTTTATTCCTTTTTTTGTGTGTATTAGTAGTAATTTACTTAATTTAGATTTTTGTAGTGAAAATTTTGGGTTTTTTTTTTTGTGTGTTTTTTTAGCCGGGATTTGTGATTTGTGTGGGAGTTTATATATTTCTTGAAGGTGGAATTTTGGTGTATGAAAGCTAGGGTTTTGTGTGTTAAATATTGGTGAGAAATGTTTTATTCACAATTTATATTAGCTAAGAAAGGGCCTTTGGGGACTATATGGATAGCTGCCCATTTGGAGAGGAAGCTCCGCAAGAACCAGGTGGCTGATACAGATATTGGTGTCTCTGTAGGTTAGTAACTCTTTTATTTACTGCTCTATATACTTTGGTTTTAATTTATTTACTGCTTTTTGTAATTTGATTTTAATTAAGTCAATATTGTCTCAATAATGCTAAATTGTTGATTTTGGATCTATCATTAAGTTCCCAGCAGTTAGATATTTTACTTTAGTTTTCTATAAAAGAAAGAAAACTTAAAATTAATATATGTTAAAATAATCTTATTATTAAACTCCATGTAGTATTTGCTCAACTGCTTTACATTTGTATAGTTATTGTTTCCCCCATTTTTTAAGGTGACTCCCAATATTCAATCTGTTAATGAAATTTAGATATAAGATTGTAATGTCTTGGAATAACATTATTTTAAGCGATTATCTTCCATTTTTGGGTGATTGTTACATTTGAGAATTTTCTTCCATTATCTAAGACTAGAAAATTATATCTTGTCTCACATTTTCGTTTCAATGTCTATTCTGCTTCTTTTATTAACTTCTCTAACATCATCTAATTTCTGGTATTTTTATTTGATTTGAGCAGACTCAATTCTGTTTCCGGATGTGCCAATTGCACTCCGGTTGTCCAGTCATCTTCTGCTTGGTGTGGTGAGGATATATTCTAGAAAGGTGAATTACCTCTTTGATGATTGCAGTGAGGCTCTGCTGAAGATAAAGCAAGCTTTTCGCTCCACTGCAGTTGATTTACCACCAGAAGAATCGACTGCACCATACCACTCTATTACCTTGCCCGAGACTTTCGATCTTGATGATTTTGAGCTGCCTGACAATGATATTTTTCAGGGGTTAGTCCCAAAATGTTCCATTTCTGTTTATTTAACAATGTAAGAGTCTGTTGTATATAAGTATTCACACCCATGAGGCACAGTTTTTTCTACATTGGGGCTGACCATGCAGAGTTTCCGGAGCCGTGATCGAACTAGTCCAGTTTAGATACATTTGTTTACATGTCATACTGTTTGTGGAACCATTACTTGTGGTAGCCTTTTCTTGATATTTGACAGATGCATTAACCAATAAGAAAGCATTAAGAGGTCTTGTCACCTGATCTGATTGATAATGTAACTTGGAAAACATAATCTGGCATGTTAATAAATCATATATTGATATGAAAATCATGTTAACATTCCTTGTACAATATTGTTTCTTCTCTTTATTAATGTTTCCTATATTTGCAGTAACTATGTTGATCATCATGTCAGTACAAGGGAGCAAATCACCCTCCAAGATTCCATGGATGGTGTGGTGTACTCCACATCGCAGTTTGGATTGGATGGTGAGTACTTCTGCTTGTCATTGTCTGGGTTGGCTTTTTTAGAATACTACGAAGTGCAGCCTGGGTTGGAGACCATGGATGCTTACCTATGTCTGGGTTTACATTTATAATATTTTAATTTTTGGTTTGTTTTCAGAGAGGTTTGGTGATGGTGATGCTTCTCAAATCGGTTTGGACCTTGATGAGGTAATTGTTGTGTACACTTCCTGTAAGCTGTAATATTGAAAATCTGCTTCAAAATAGGATTGGCATTAATAGATTGTTTGGTCATTTTGGTTTAATTGATAAATATATCCTTTGTCATGATAAACCGATAAACGGCTGTTTTATTTTATCCAAAAACATTAACAGCCATTTAAGTTGTTGCATGTTATTCTTTAAGCTTAATCATTCTCTATTTTCTTCGCGTTCTCTATTTCGCCAGGTTTACTTGTTATGTATTATAGTTAGAAATTTTTCGGCCAGCCTTCCCACCCCCCCCAACCCCCCCCCCCGAATATGAAAAAATAAAAATCCTGGTGCTCTTCCTTTTTCTCTAAAATTACCGTATAAAACATTTCTGAAATGTTTTCTGAGAGTAAATTTCATCGTTTAATTTCTTGGTTTTATATGTTGGTCATTAGTTCTTTCTTCTTTGTTTAATCACCAACAGGAACTGTTAATGAACAAGGTTACCGCTGCTGGGCATGATGGAGTTTCAGAGTAAGATCTTTATATCTGTGGAATCACTAGATGACTCCTTTATTGTTATTCTTTTGTTTGCATAAACCTGATTTTCTAATTAAATGGAATCGGCTATTTATATTTATGGTATGAATTATGATCATTTGATTCTGGCAATGATTTGTTTTCTATACATGTGTGTTTTTACCATTTTTTCTTTTATTCAAATATTGATGGTGTACAGTGGTTGAAACTTTGCATGTGGTTGTGTACGGCAGTATGCTGTAACTTTTAACCTCTAAAGTCTACTATAATTGCTAAGTACTTTAACATTAAAACAGTAAGAGAAATTTTAGAACTTCTTTTTGCCTTTTTATTGATTTTTGTACCATTTGGGATGCCACTCTTTGCTCAGTCACATGAAGGGGTGTTATTATAGGTTGAGCCAGCTTTGAGAATACCCCACCTTGATTAACAACGTTTCCTCCAGATCCTCCTTAATTAGGATGTGACAATAGGATGTACTGGTTTGGGAGGGTTCGAAAAATCAGAATAGACAGCCCCAGCCACTGCGATTTAGGCCAAATTGGCCTTCATTGGCAGCTGGGAGACTAGTAGCCGACTAGACGGCCTAGGCTGAGTCAAAGTTGTTGAGTCTGCCTAGGTGGATTTAAAAAAAAAAAAAATGAGCAAGTCGCCATTTTGTGGTCCCAAAACAGTGTCGATTTGGCTTCAGTTAATGAAGCCCAAAATGCCGCCGTTTGGGCTTCATTAACTGAAACCAAAAACAGCCCCCTCTGCCCCTCTCCATTATACGCGTGTCTCGACCAAACAGCCAAAATAGTAGCAGTCCCTCTCCGGTCTCCACCGGTCCTCTTGTCCTTTTGTTGCCAGCCCCCTAAACCCTAAACTCTTGCGAGGAATGCAACAATTGAAGAGAAAATTCAGCCCCCTCAGCCCCTCTCCATCGTGTGCATGTCTCGACCAAACAGCCAAAGCAGTTGTAGCCCCACTCCAGTCTCCACCTGTACACTCGTCCTCTCATCGCCAGCCCCTCTTTGCCAGCCCGTTGTCCGGCCGTTGTCACCGACCGCTCCAGTAGCCGCCTTCTAGGGTTTTTATTTTTTAGTTGTTTAAGGGTTTGTATTTGGGCTGCTGCAGCTCCGCCTAGGCACTAGGTGCCAGGCCACTGCCTGACAAGCGCCTAGTGTCTACTAGAACACTGGGTTTATTTAATTCGTTTTTTGTTAATGACATTCATACTCATAAATAAAGAGCCATTACTTAATTTCCTGCTGTTGACGTGGGTGGTTTAGATGCTGGTTTATTCATAAAATCACTTGAAACATTTAATTATCTGATGTCACTTTTTCTCTAATTGCAGTGGTGATCCTCAGGGATCTGACAAACCGATGACACCTTGGGGTCAAGATGATACAAATGAGCAGATAAATGACACTCCAGAAGCCATGGCAGTGGATGACAGTGCAAATCAGGTTAATTTTAATATTTGGAGTATATATGGCTCAAGTTGTTTCTTTTGTTCAAAAAATTCTCATTTACTCAGTTATTGTGGGATGATTTATGTGTTAATTGTGGTAACATATTTTCTCTGTCATCCTGGTGAACAGCTTGAAAGGCTTGATATGAATGCTGGATTTGCTGAGTATGCTGAGGCACCATCTACTCCTGGATTGGTGGAACAGCCAAATTTGTCCAATGCTCAGGAGGCTTTGGTTTCTGATGATCATTTGGAATCAGAAGATCACAATTCAAATGAATTGGTGGCTGCAGAGAGCACAAAAGCTGCTTTAAGCAAGTCTGATTTACAGCATGGGGATAACAGTACAATAGATTCAAATCATGATACTGTTCAGTTCAATCTTCCAGAGGAGAATGGCTACCATGAAGACTCAATTAAACCCGTGCCTTTGGTATCAGATTTTTCAGAAGGGGCCCTTGGTGCACTAGAGGGTTCAGAAAGAATGGAAAGCATACACAATGCTAGTATGCCCTCTGTAGAATCCCAAGGAGTTAGGTCAGACGAAACTGCTGTTTCCCCAAGTTGCTCTCAAGTCACCTCTGATGCAGATGACCCCAATCATAAAACTGATCCAGGCACCAATGTGCCTGTATCAGAAGGCTATTTGATGGATAATCAAGCATCCATAGAGACCAAAATTCACAATGATCAAATTGTTGATAATGAAGGAGAATCAGGCTCAGGTGGTGCCTTTGTTGTTGATGAAGGTCAGGCTTGTCAGGAACATGAGGATCCTGAAACTTTGAGCAACAAGGTTGTTCAGATAGAAATGCTATCTTTTGATACAAATGGGCTAAAGCCATGCAGCTCCCATCTGGGTCAGCCTGATGTGTCGTCTCCTGGACATAAAAATTCAATGACTCCCAACTTCCAGTCTGAAGAAGTTGAGCCTTGCTCATTCGAGGCATCCAAAAGGACTGGGGCTTCCATTGAGGTGCAAGGTTTGTATGGCTAGCTATATGCATATACTTTATGTTAATCACTGGCATTGAGTAAGTTAAATTTTCCTGATTACATGTTTGCATTTTTATAGGGGAAGTGTGTCAAGTGACCGATGTTATGCAATCAGAGGAAAATCAGATATCAGGGCCTCCTCCTTGTGGAGAAATTCATGCTGATAGCAGTAGATTGGACGGGCAATTGGATAATGCAATTTCTGGTGATAATCAGTTACAAAATTTAAATGATTCCATGAGTTCCGAGCTACCTGCACCAGAAAAGTTACTATCTGTTCCAGAGGGTTTTCTTGATAAACCAAATGATTTGCTAGTGGAATCTACACCAGCAAAAGAAGTAGCAGAGAGTGGAGGAGTTGGTGCTGGAAACAAACTAACTTCTGGGAAAAAACGTAGTTATACAGAAAGTACATTAACCATGGAGAGTTTAAACTCGTCTGAATCTTTTGGGGTGACCAGATTTAAGAGAACTTCGGAATCCATCCCGGATGATGATGATTTGTTGTCATCCATTTTAGGTATTGATTTTTTTTTTTCTTAGTGATTATGAAAAACATCGTGCATTTGTGTTGTGTTATGAACTTCTAATATGCTCAGTTGTTAATGTGCCATTTTCTCCTGGAAATTTGTAGAGTTCTAGTTGGCTTTTGGAAGTTATGCATCTGTTATAGCATGTTTTTGACTGAATTAAATTTATTGTTGCTTCAGTTGGAAGAAGATCTTCGGTTCTGAAAATGAAACCCACTCCACCTGCACCTGAAGTAGCATCTAGAAAACGTACACGGTCTGCACCACAGACCAGTGCCCTGAAGAGAAAGGTGCTTATGGATGACTCCATGGTCTTGCATGGCGAGTAAGTTCTAGTTTCCATCTTTGTTAGTGTACACTCCCAGGCTTATCAACTAACCATCTTCAGTTCATGCCTTTTTATTTTTTAAAGATTAAAGAATGAATTATTAGTAATTCAGTTTCTAATACTTGAGTGTGAATAAAAAACAATATTTCTGCAGATTGTTTGACTTGACTTATTGTCTAGAAGACATTGTAGAATCCATAAAAGTTGGATTTGTCAACTTTCCTTAGTTTTTTTATTATACCATGTTTTTTTCTCTAAAATCCCTTGAAATGCTAATATTCTCTCAGCCTTATGCGTTAATGTGGCTCTTCTGTTGCCTCCAAAGAGGCAGTTATGACAGGGGCTTTGCATTTTAAGCTATTAGCATACACATGGTTCAAACCAATGGCAATTTGTTTAACAGAGTATCACATAGGTGGTTTCTAGTAGCTCAGTAAAGATCAGATTGGTTTGTGTTTTACTCAGTAACCTAAGTACATTAAGGAATGTTTTCAATTCAAACTTTATATGGTTCAATCAATATAAGAATGTTAGAGTTTATCTTCTTCAAATAAATTCTTAACTTTGCTGGACCTTTCTCTTATGATAAGACTGATGTGTTTACCTGCTTTGCCTTTCAAAGTATAATACGCCAACAGTTGACAAGTACTGAAGACATACGTCGCATACGAAAAAAAGCTCCCTGCACTTGCCCTGAAATTTTGATGATTCGGATACAGTTCCTGGAGGACGAGATTTTTAGCGAACCCACATTGACCGGTGAGTTATAAAGATAACGATTCAGTAGGTCTTGCTCGACTTTTTTAATTATTAATTTTGATTGAAAATGATTATGTTCTTCTTTATGCATAATATTGAACCTCTCTCTCCCCTTTTGAGTGGGGATTTTTAGAGAGTGATAGCTTAGCTTGTGAAAATCTGCTGATACACATCATCCTTTAAAATGGAAAAATTGGCGGTGAAGACTTTTTTTTTTTTGTGTCAACATTGTTTTACTGTTTATACACCCTTTTGAAGTGCTTCCTCATCTTGCAAGCTGCCTGTTAGCTTTTGACATGGTTACCTTTGCCCATGATCCAATGACTATTGTGAGCCTCTCCTGAAATATCACACCTAATTCTGGTAGTGCTGCTTTTTTGAGGCATGATTCACTTAAAGAAGTCCTTATAGTGCAATATGTTAGTTTGTATATTTGCATCTTTGTTATGATCTTATTGTTGGTCTTGATGCAATAACCAAGGAAATTTTAACATGTACCTTGAAATTTTCTAAGTTAGTTTGGTGCATCTTTCAGGTATGTCTGCAGAACTTATGAGTTTGCACTGTGAACCGCATGATCTGAGCAGAATAAGGGTTTCTGAAAATGATGAAAGTCATGGTTCCTCTGAAGTACATATAAATGAAGGCTCTGCTAGGCCTAATGTTAGTGAAGGTGGAATGGAGGGGAGCAGTGATGCTGTGGTTCTCAGAAATGATGTTGAAGTACAACCTGCTGACAATACCATTCAGATTGAAAGCCAGCAAGGTGGTGACCACCAGTTAGGCTCTCATTATCTTGATGCTCATGGGCATAATGCCATCACTGATATGAATGACCTTAAGACAATGCAATGTGAACCGTTGGCTGAGATAACTGAAATGGACATTGATAGAGGACATACTGATGTTGACGATTCTGCCAATTGTTTTACGGCTCAAGGCATGCCAACTGATGAGAAAACCGATTCTGCAGATGTTTTTTTGCAGAATGATGCTTCTTGCTTGTCACCTGAGCAGAAGGTCGATGCTCAACCTTTTGAAGAGAATGCATCCTTACTGGATGTAATCAATAGTAAAGGAGTTGATGCTACTCAAGTTGCAGATGAAAATGCTGACGATGTTGTTGCAGTTGAAACTGAAACGAAAGAGAGGGATGAGCTTCCATCGCAGGAAGGCAAAATTGGCATATCTGTTGAAAACAGAGCTGATATTCTGACTGATTGTACTGCATCTACTGAGAATGTGAACACCCTTGAACCGTCATCACTAGAAAATGATGTATGCAATAACCTGGCTTCAGCAAATGATGATCCTAGTAAGCTAGGGGTTGTCAATGAAGATGGAGACCTGGTTGCAGACTTTGTTTCTGATGGGAAGGATTTAGTCTCTAACCATATCAGTGGTGAAGAACCTATAATAAATTCGGTAGAACATGATGCAGATTTGAAAAATGCTGGATTAGAAACAGGAGAAAATTCGATCTTTCAAGAAGTTGATTTACAGAATGTGATGGATGTAGAAATTGCTGCCCTTGACCATCGTGCTGTAGAAGATCATGGTGTAAGTTGGACATCTATCTCTCTGTTTGGATTCTTGAGAATTGTGCTTTTGTTTAGTTTTTATTACCATTTTTGTACAATACATACTCCCTTGTTTTATATTTGTTCTCCGTATTCTTATGGTTTTGCATAATTACAAAAGGACAATATAACTTAGGTACACAACATGCATCTAGTCAAATGCTTACCCATGTTCTTTTGTGTCTCGATTTATTACTGTTGTGTTCTGTTCTTTTGCTGTTGGACATATGATCCTTTTTATGCTTCTTAAACTTGCAGTGAATATCATCAACGCATGCTATTATAATACTGCTAAATACATGCAAATGCAATGCACATTTCGATCCTTGCATCACGTAAGCCATTAGGCAATTACCTATCAAATGCATTTGAGATAAACGCATATATGATGATTTGATTTGGCATTCATGTCACCTGGTGTATATTTGTCGGATACAGGCCAAGTTCCAGAATGTCCCATTTTTCTTTTCATTGATGTAAAAGATTGGTTGGTTTGGCAATAATAATTGCTACTTTAATTAAAAGTCTTATTTATAATTTTGAGACATTCCCTAATTACCTTTGGGTTAATGGTACAGGAATATGAAGGTTTTGGAATGGGGAACGATACAGGTTTACATCTCTTCTTTTTGCTCTGTTTGTGATTGTTCTTTTCAAATTTTGATGTCTCCTAAATGTTTTACTTCCTCGTGAGAAGTTTGGGAAAGAAATTCTTGAAGTTTAGGCTGAATTAAGAGATGTGTTAGTGGATTACTTGATTTATTTAGTGAGTCTGAGATAGATGTAGGCAACCACTGTGTTGGTGTAAGTATATCTGAACCATAATGAGCATGTATATTTTCAGGGTTTTTATTCTGTATTGTACCTGGGAAACTTTGCTTATGGGGATAGGAAATACAAACAAATTTCTCATAAACCATTTCCCTGTGTGGTGATGTTGAAATATGTTGGGATACTTAAAAGTGGAGTTTCTTTTTGAACAGAAAATGCCTCTTCTACTGCATGTACATGGTCCATAGTCTGTGGGTTAACCTTACCATTTAATTTTTTCCAGACTTTTTGAATGTTGATGATGACGAAGTAGCTGAAGATTATGATGATGGAATGGAGCATACCGAAGACGCTGGCCTTCTTGAGAACAGTGGATGGTCTTCTCGGACCAGGTGTGTATGCTTTATGTGTTTTGTTGGTTGGTTTGTTTTCCCCTGCGCGAAATATTGAGATGACAAAAGAGTGTTTCCTGTTTGGTGTAAAGAAGTTTGAAGTTTTGCTTGTTACATAATATAACTGTAGGTAAATAAGTAGAGGTTTTGACTGTTCTTACAGTGACTCTTTATAAATTTTGCGTATAGGGCTGTTGCCAAGTACCTTCAAACGTTATTCAATAGGGAAGCTACAAACGGAAGAAAAGTGCTTGCCATGGACCATCTATTAGCTGGTAAAACACGTAAAGAAGCATCAAGAATGTTTTTTGAAACACTGGTATGAATGGTTTACTGAAATGGTTGCATATGCTTCTTATGAAAACAAGAAAATGATCCTGTTTGTTTTATGTACTCGTTTATAATGAAAATTTGGGCAATTTTGATTGAATTTCAGGTACTGAAATCAAAGGATTACATCCATGTAGAACAGGCAAGGTCGTTGGACAATATTAATATAAAGCCTAGTGCAAAGCTGATAAAATCAGAGTTCTGATAATGTAGTTTTAGTTTGGCCGACTGACCGGTGATGATGATCAATTGATCGGGAGTTGGGATTTTTTATTCGTCTAAATTATCTTCTTTTTAATTTAGTTGGATGTAATTGGTAGGTTTTAACAGCACATTGTGATAATGTTGTTGATTGTAGCATAAAAAACAAAATGTTGTACCGGATAATATAATGATTATATGTATATATTTTGTATAATAATATTATTTACCACCATCATTTGCAATTTGTTTGATTATATCAAAATCAAAATAATTTATGCTTTTATTCTTATTTTTACACTAGTGAATTAATAGAAATAACTTATATGTATACAGGGGAAAAAACACCCTTTATTATGCAGGGATTTTTAGAAAGAAATCTCATCCATTGGATGAAATAAAATTCAATCCAACGGTTTATATAAAATATTCAATAAGATAAATCATTTCAAAACAAAATAAATATAAAAATGGGAAACCTCTTAAACTGGTAATCTCTTAAGGGGTGGGAGGGATTGGTTCCAAATCTTCTTGAATTTTGTAATATCTTCCAAGATGTTGACCTTTTTCCTTTCATTTAATTCATTTGGTTTGTACCAACTAGTTTTTATCATTTGACATTTTCTCTTTTTTTTTGATTTTTTTCCTTTTGTTTATTTCATTTGATCTCAATTTATTTTTCCAAGTTTACATACTTGAACTTAACTACTTCCTTATGATTGCTTCTGCTATAGGCATTGTGACCTTCAGGACTACTGAAAAGTTCAGCAATGCTTATGGTAAACTTGAGAGTACAAGTTCGCTATATCCAATTTGTAGCAGACTACTTTTGGCTTGAAATTTTAAAATTTCTCTTTGATGAAGAATAAAAGACATTGAAAATCATTTTTTTTTTGTTTTTTTCGTTTTAAGGAACCATAGTTAAAATTTGAAAGATACTGTTATATCTATCATAATTTTAGTTCTGAAAATATTTTTGCTCATTTACTTGCCTAGTTATCTGGTTACTCTTAAATCTGTTAGACAATGTCTACTGAAGTAGCCGAGGTCTTTGGTTGAAGTTACAAAGTCCAGACAACAAATTGATTTGGTGAAGTTGCAAAAATTCACATAAGAAAGCCAAGAGAAACTGCCTAGAAATCTGATAGATATGTTGTGATAGGTAGAAACAACGGTTCAAAACAGAATATAGGAAAATAAATAAGATATCAAGTCTTCTTTGTGGTGGACGAAGCTTCTTGATGTAATAGTACTTTGAAATTTGTAAATTCCTTATCAAAAGAATAATACAAGATCTGTTTCTTTTTTTAGTTGTGTGAATAATTAGGCGTTTCCAAATCTGTTGATGATATTATAGTTTAGAAGCAGTTTTTTATCATCCTTTTTAGCACAAGGAAGATTGTGGCATGTTTGAGCAAGGAAGATTGCGGCAACATGTTTTTTTATGACCATATCAGGGGATGATTGAGCCATTCAATTATCAATATGGTTTTATCGTCATTCTCCCTTTCCATACTCACAATTTGCAATTCATATATTTGATATTTCATAAAAAAGAAAAAGAAAAAGAAAAAGAGTTAGGACTTAATTTATATTGAGCATAATTATAATTATCTTTCAAAAAACATATGATTCGATATTAATTCGGTTTGAAATTTTGAATAATAAAAAAATGCATGTCAAATCATGTCTATTTTGGTTAGGGGGTGTGCAAAATCCCCAAATTTGGGGATGATTTTGATCCCCAAATTCATATGGGGATGGGGATAGGGGGATTCCTCCCCATCCCCATTTTCCCCAAAAATATATGGTAATGAGGATGAGAATGAGAATGGGATGGGGATGGGGATGGGGGGAGGTGCCCCCATCCCCGTTTCCTCAATTCCCCAAAATATTATATATAATATATATATATATTTATTTATTCTTCTATTTCACTTAGTATATATACATCTTTTTAACATAAAAAAAACCTAACCCTATATCATAAAACTTGTTGAATCCATTCAATTTAAGGACTTTTGTTTAATTAGTGTTATGAGAAGGTTTTGAAAGTAGGAATGGGGATAGAAGGACCTATATCCATTTCTCAAATGCTCATCCCTACCTGTTTTACTACTACTACTACTATAAGTTGCTAACGAGACTATTACCTGTTTTCAACCTTTTTTGTTTTCCGGTAAGCGGCTCGTAGTCCCTGAACCGATTGGGTAAGATTATGTGTGATTTGAATCTTAGTAAACCCTTTCTTCCTTTACTCTCACTATTCTAAATTCTGTTGCCAAGTGTATTTGGTACACACCATTGGTATCAGAGCATTGTTCAACCCATGGACACTCGTGGCAAGTCCAACACCAAATTTCTAATGAAGTTCATGAGATCTTAGCTCGACATGAGTCCAGCTTCAATCAGGTTAACACAACCATGTTTGGTACACAACACCATGTTTGCCGAAGCATAATTTTATAATTGTGTAGGAAAGATGAGTTTGAGAGCATAGTAAAATATGAATGATCCCATAAATCATTTTAAGATCATAAAGGTTTTACAAACAAAGCCATTATTAAAACATATTTCTGTCTTTACTCTTTTAGTACTACTACCCACCAAGCAAATATTGTCTTTGATCAAGGCTCATAATTATTCAATAAGACTGGTAATCCATAAGTAATAATGGTTCAATCCAATTACTCTTCCTTGCCTTTTTTCCCTTCACTACCTTTCAAGAACCGCAAGAACCAATAAGCAGAAGATTTCGGGTGGCGGGTGAGCCCGTTCTTGTAATCGACATAAACCAAACCGAAACGTTTGGTATAACCTTGTGCCCACTCAAAGTTGTCCAGTAATGACCATGCGAAGTATCCTCTCACATCTGCTCCATCCCTGTGCATGCAAGTAATAAACATTACTCAATCGTCTCTTCTTAACAATATCTACCTTTGATTATATAATTTTAGAAATTGTTCATACAAATGCTTTGACTTACTATTACAGTTAACTAGTGGAAATCATTGTTGACAGGCTCAATGTCCATAAAAGTTCATGCAACAGATATGAATGTCGATGCATAGAAGAAAGCCATGCTGACGAAACTAGGCATTAATTTTTGTAGTTTGGCAGACATGAATTACTTTTGATAAATTGAAACAGAGACATCCACGAATATGATATATGGTAGAAAATTAAGCAACTCACTTGATTGCCTGGGAAACTGCCATGAGGTATCGCTTATAGTATTTAACCCTCATTTTGTCATCTAGCATCTCATGGAGTGGAGAATTGTCATCGTCTTCATCATCCATACCTTGCAAAAGGAGGACAATAAAAAATCGAAAAAATGGAAGCAACCCAATACAATCATGAAGCTTTTAATATCTCAAAGACAACTGACATGGATGCTGTAAAAAAAATTCTGACCTATAACCTGGCATCCTATGATCTCAAGTTGAGCTTTCGTCGTAATTAATGTACCCAGAAATTGAATACAGAAGGTCCTAAGCTACCAATTATTTATGAGATATATTAAGTTTAAGAAATTGCTTCAGCAGCCCATTAGAAATATTGTAATTTGTTCATTCCCTTCATCAACTGCAATGAATTCAAGAGATACAAAATAATTTCATAAGAGTGCTAATGATTTGAATCATAAACTGTACTTCGCACTGATTTTTTTTTTTTTTTTTTTTTGTTAAGAAAAACTATTAGCAAAAGTGCAAAACTGAGATTACAAACTTTTTATATTTCAATGGGAAAGTGTAACCACATACCATTCTCAGTGACATAAATTATGGGATTATTGTATGTCTGCGCTATGTAATTAAGAACCTTCCTAATGCCCCATGGAACAGCATAAAGCCATTCTGATGCTGCCTGCCATGTTTAAAATCTCTTAGTGGACTCAAAACCATCTATAAGATCAAATTGAACTTATAAAGTGAAAGATGTTTCTGGGCATGAGTATGTGTGTACATGTATTATCGAAGAGGGAGAGAGTTGTACCTTCTCACCAATTATTTCACCATCTTCAAATTCGACTGATAAAAAACAAGAATATTAGTAAAAATGATAAAAAATAATTTTGAAAATTTTGATAATAAGTGTTGGTAATTGTACCGATTCTTTCCATTTCTTGTGCTTGATAGTAATTGCCTTCTACAAGGCTATTCACTTCATGAGCAATAAACCTTGAGGTGTAATGATTCAGGCCAATAAAGTCCAATGTATTCCTAAGCAAGTCTTTGTCTTCCTGTGTGAACTCTGGAAGCCGATCTCCTAGTATTTTGCGCATAACTTCAGGATAGTCTCCATAATATATTGGATGCAAGTACCTATACATGAATGGAATGAAAGGAGTTCCATAATAAAAGGATTTGTATCCTCAGATCATATACTGTTCTGAGCTTGTGCTGAGCCCTAGAGGATCTCTTGACAAGTGTCCTTAAAATTGGAAGGCCAAGATTGCTCTTTTTAATTTATTTCCTTTCATTCTGCTAAACGACATCATTTTGCATACTAATATCCAATTCATTTAAAACCAGTTACTTCTTCTAACTTACAAAATGTAGTGGCCGGAACTGAAATTTCCAACACCTACGAATTATAGAGATTAAACCAGAGAAGCCATTGAAGTTTGGTGCCTCAGTTTGTGAGTCAAACTCAACAAGTAGAGAACCATGAAAAATATGTTCAGAAGAAAAGAAAGCAGAATTGAAGTGAAATCAGAATAGGGGAACCCAAACCAGCCTACAAACCCAAAAGCCTCTACCACCACAAATCCCATAACCTGGTTTTCGACACCCTCACTTCACTTCGTCTCTCTTATCTCAATACACCATTTTGCATCTATGATTCTTTTATAAAGACACTAGTATCATCTCTCTCAAATCCAAATCCACATTAATCAATAAACGAGAAAGATTTAGATCTAAGTTAAAGTATATAGATTTTGTTTGGAATCCATTGAAGTTAAATGCTGCATGAAATAGTTGGAGAAGGCGTAAAGTTTGGAGTGAAGTTTGGGATTAAGTGAATTTTGGTTGTAAAATGTTGTCGTTGGGTATTTAAAATTGGGGGGAAAAGGTAAGAATAAATCTTGGCCATACCTCTGAAGCAACTCGGCACAAGTTCAGATCAACAGAGGATCCATATTAACTTATCCAAAGTGTAATAATTTTCATTAAGTACAAGGGGCAATACCATCCAAGCTGAAAATCAATGCGCCTTGCCGCTGCAGATTTGTCTTCAATTCTATCTGAATTAGCCTCTGCCCATTCACAGTCTACCGACAAGCCTACTTGCCCCCCTTGGTTATCCTAAACAATTAGAATAGCAACAATATCAGCAAGAACAAAGTGTCTTACTATGATAATTTAAATAATTAAAATTCATTTTACTGGAAAATTCAAATGACAAATTTGATGATGTGATGTCAATAAAAACTGTAACGATGTTATAAATAGATAAAGTCTATGTGCACTTTTATGACCTATAGTTAAGGTAACTGGGTGGTGCTACAATAAGCAATCTTATCTTGGGAGGAGGTTTTCTGACCTGCATGCAGACCAACAATACTTATCACAGGCTGGCCATTTATTTGACAGCACGGGAACACAAAGAGTTAGGACTGGATTCTTTCATTTAGCATTCATTTTAAGATTGTTGATTGTGTTCACAAATTTGATTAAGAATGTCGAGAAAATTAAAGAAAAAACTAACTGGATTGATCAATTATGAATCACTAGACTAGCTTTCAGAAACTCAACCCTTACCCAGAGAAAAATCATCAAACTTGTGCTTAAGCAATTGCATATGAGATTTAGAAGAGTTTCTACTCTGCAATTTTGTCAAATCTTGTGGTTAATTCTCTCTATAATGACTTTTTTTTTTTTTTTTATATGCTTTGAAACTCTTTACTGTGACTTCTAAACTACTGAACCCAATGCCTAGTGGATTTTTGCTATAATTTCTTCTTCCTTTAAACAGAAACAATTTTTTTACACTAGAATAATATATATCTGCATTGAAATGCAAAAAGGGCTAGAAATGCTAGGAAGTCTATCAAATTAAAAGTTTCAAAATTGAACTTTAACTATGCAATCACTGAGAAGATTCATTCCCTTAACAAACAAAAATGGGAAGATCAGAAATTTTATTAGTGGCAATAGTTGAGGAAATCCAACAGGTTTGAATATATGAGCCCGATGCAGTTAATTAAAATGGAAAATTCAGTAGTTTTAGATGCTATGTATACAATACACTAGATCTGTTGATTCTTTTTTTATTTTTTTAATGAGGTATAATTCTAGTCCCATGATTTTACAAATTTATGGACAAAAGCAATATAAAAACTAAGTGATAAAAACACCATCTTTGTATAGCAGAATATATGCTTAAAGAACAGTACAGAAACATACGACAATGTACCTTGTACTTGCTCCAATATATTGAAAATGCTGTTGCATGAGCCAAGATCTGGTGATGTGCAGCCAAATACGGTTCTGTTGATGACTGTTGACATCTTCCAGGAGCAAATATCCCAATATCATATCCATTGACAGCAGTTTGCATGGGTTCATTAATTGTAATCCATTTTTTTACTCTATCACCGAAACTAGCGAAACAAGTGTCCGCATAAATTCCAAAATATTTTCTGGAAGTTTCCCAAATGTAGAGGGCACATGGATGTTAGTATACAATAAGAAATGGGATCTCAAGACAATATATGAGCTTTGTGATTTTTATAAGGTACCAAACAAGTTAAAATTTTTAATGGAGGACTTTTTTTTGGTTAGAAATAATAGAATTATAGCGATGTTTGCCATAATTAACTGAACTCTTTACAGCAAAAGACATAGTAAACTCATTGCAAATATAATGAGTAATATACAATTTTTGGTAAATTTGCATAAATATGGCAGTTAATATATAAGGGCTGTCTCATCATTCTGGAGAGACAAGTCACCTTTATTTGTAATCAATTTTCCTTCCCTTCTCTTTATTTTGCAAATCTAACAGGACTGATACACAAATTTGTCCAGTATATCAATTATTTTGCAAACAATCAACAACTTACTGATGATTGATGACAAGATACTTACACAATTTCTTTATTTACCCAACCACCCATTGATTCATGAAGATGCAGGGGAAGATCCCAATGATACAAAGTTACATAAGGTTGAATACCTGTATTGAAAAAAAAAAAGTTGCTTAACAGATATAATTCCAGAACTACAAGTAAATCAAATGGCTTCATACCCTTTTCCAGAAGAGCGTCAATAATATTGTTGTAGAAAGTGATGCCTTCTTCGTTGACTTTAGTTCCCAGACCATCTATAAACAAAGAAAAAAAAGTATATCAAATGCATTTACAATATTAATGAAGTCAGGCAACATCATATGCCAAGTAACAGCTAAAGAAAATATAAATAAGGGTGTGGGGATCAAAAGTAAAATCAGATGATACTGGGGACCAAAATTAAGATAAATAAGAACAGCACGTAGAGGACCAAAAGTAAACAAATTTGCTCTTTGGCATGTAGTGCATACCGGGGAAGATACGGGACCATGATATGGAGAACCTATAAGCAGTAAATCCCAACTTCGCTATGAGCTCGATATCTTCCTGTATATCACTTAATGAATTTAGAAACTAAAATCTCACAGTTAAAACAATTACAAATAAAAGTGATGAATTAAAATTGGAACTCACTATAAACTCTGATATCAGTAATAGTTCAAATTGAGTATATCAGCTTAAAGTTGACATCTTTCCGTATTTAAATAATAGAATTTAGAAACTAAAATCTAACAAATAAAAAAACAAAAGCAAAAATAACATTTAAATTGAAATTCCTTACAAGCTCTGTTGAACATTGAAAATTGTTCATATAAAAACATTTCAGGTTAAAAAATTGTCACAAAGAAAATTAGAGCAACAATGACAAAATTTGACAACTTTCAGTCCATGTTTATCGATTAGACCTTTATGATTTGTTTACGTATGTGTGTATGTAATATTTTATGAAACAAGAAGCAGGCTTACATACATAATAAAGAAGTTATATAAAAGAACAATGTATTTTGGAAAGTAAAAGACAGTGTATGGATAAGAGAAAACAATTTGCTTTCGCCTGTGCCCCTCCCTACTCAATTGCACCCCTAATAGAAGCATTAGAAAGGTTTGGCACTTAAATAAAATAAAGCATCTCAGCTAATATTGGTAGTTCTGACCTTGTATCGATGATAATGGTCTACGGCAATATCACCATTGCTTCCATCAAGAATTTTTCCTAACAAAATGAAAGAGAAAACCAAACTAATGTTTGAGTATCAAGCTCAAAGTCAACTTGACCACATTGATCGGAACCAAATAGACTAATAGTGACGGAAAAACCTTGTGAAACATTTATGATGAAAAAGTTAACAAACCTTCAGTGTGTGAAAAAGCATCCCATATACTAGCACCTCTTCCGCCCTCCTTGCATGCTCCTTCAATCTATTAATAAGCAATAACACAAAAATTAAGAGTTTGTGAGTAAATACAATGTTCATAGACATTATATTTACTAAATGAGAAAGTATAAGTCCCATCTACTCTTCCAAATCATATTATCAAAGCAATGCAAGTTAGAAGTAGTTTTGTCATGATATTTCACACACATCAATCCCCTTAAACAATTAATCGTTGTACCACTTTTTGAAGCATCTGTATGTGGTGTTTCCTTTTATTTCCTCCATTTATAAACTGTAAGTATAACCCAAAATCCAATTCAAATCTAAATGAATACGCTACAATGCAATCAGAGTACATAGAATCAGTATGTACCTATCACCTTACAAACTGTATCATATCTTTCACTTTGAATCGAGCAACAAGTGAATGGAAAAAAGACACGCAAGAAGCTTTTATTCAGACATAGTTATATTGTCAGAAACTATTCAAGACTTAAAAAACAGAAAGAAAGAAAAAAATGAAAGCAGAAAACTTGCATTGAAGATGATTACAAAAACAGAGAGCTACTACATGTCTACATAGAAGTACAGCAAATACCCAGATCACAACTTTGAAATGAACATTAGAATGCATATAAGTATACATATAACATACCCTTCTTGGAATGTAAACCCAGATCACCACTTTCACTAAATGAATTATTAAAAATCCATGCACAAGTATAAATTGAAATACCCAGATCATACTTTGCAAGAGAACAAAAAAGATAACACCTGGAAGAGAAGAGGAACCTGATAGGCAGAAGTTGCAACTCCAAAGACAAAGCTTGGAGGGAAATCACTTTGAGAGACTTCTCTGTGATTGGATTCAACTTGTTCATTTTCCTTCAAAATCTTCTCCATCTTCGCCATTTGCGCTCTGACTCAAAACTCAGTTGCTCTTTCCAAAGTGTGAGAGTGAATTGGAATATTAATAGACAGCTGATGAATGATGATGCACATGAATCGCATCAACAATAAAAATGAGAGAGAATATGAAAACAGATTTGTATTTTTTTATTTAAAGGATATTATTAAAAATAATCCTTTAGTTTGCACTATTGATAAAAACTTGCCTCTAGTTTCAATTATAAGACAAAATACACCATTAAGGGTGTAATGGTATATGGGTAGTGGATAAACTTATAAAAAAAAAATTAAATTTTGACAAAGTAGAGTTACTCTTATATAAAATAAAATTCATTTTCCCATGAAACTTGATTCTATTTCATTTCATTTCCGATTATTATACACGTCATAATAAGTAATTTAGAGATGCACATTTGGGGAATGAGGATGGATATATGTCCCCCCATCCCCATCCCTACTTTCCAAACCCATCCCTCCCCTCATTTCCCCATTTGGGGAAAATGGGGATGATAATTTTGGGGGGACCAATATCTATCCCTATCCCTAATTCCCAATTTTTTTTTTCCTTTTTTTCCTGTTTTTCCATTTCTCCAGTTCTCACGTTTCCTAATTTGACTAAAATTTACAAATTAAACTAAAAAATTAAACATTCCATTACAAATACAAAATAAAACTCATTGGTGCATTTTATATTAAATGTGTATATATACTTAGGGAGTTAGGGTTTTCAAAAAATAAAAACAAAATTAAAAATATATTTATATATGTTTATATATGTTTGGGGGAAATGGGAAATGGGGGATGGGGGACCTCCCTCCATCCCCATTTCAACATAATTGTGAGGAAAATGGGGAAATGGGGATGGGGAGCCCCATTTCAATTTGGGGATGATTTTCATCCCCATCCCCCCCCCCCCCCCCCATTTTCCCATTTTTCTAAAAAAGAAAAAAAAAAATATCCCCAATTACCCCCTCCCCCCCATTTTCCCATTTTTCTATAAAAAAAAAAAAAAAATCCCCAAATAAAGATGCGGACGCAGAGAATTGGGGTCCCGGAAAAAAAATGTACATCTCTACACAAGTCCACATATCACTTGATTATAATTTTGAAGGTCCCCATATCACTTGATTATGATTTTGATTATGATTTTTGAGTGGGCCAAAAGGGACTCTTATTTTTTTTTTTTTAGCGAGAGAAAAAGTGTAAAACTAACAAATCAAAACATTTGTCTTTTTAAGAAAAAAAATAATAATTAGAAATCTCTAAATCTGTCTTAGATAATTTGATAATGACCTTACACCAAATGGTACATCATGAAGATTCTTCGAAATTGAGAAATGAAAGGGATCCTTCCCTTCTAATAATATGCCAGGTGTCTATTTCTAACTGCTTAACTATTGACACTAAGACCATCTCCTACCTTGCTCCCTAAAACCACTCCTTGACCAAAATAGGTAATGATGATGGTTTTTTTTTCACTCTAACCACTCTCTATTATTGTTCCCTATTTTAGAGAACTAGCAAGGCATTCTCCAAATGTAGGGAGCTATTCCTTGCTAGCCAGTTTCTCTTTCCATTGAATATAATATTTTATATTTTAAATACAATTTGAAACTAAATAAATTTATAAATATTTTAAATTTATAAACATTAAAATATTAATTACTAGTTATAATAGAAATGATGGTTGGAGTGACCCTACAAAAAGTTACTAGTTAAAATAGATTAATAGTTAAAATAACTAAAATTTAACTAAAATTTAGAGAGCATGGTTGGAGATGTTCTAACACCGGGTTAATAAATTAAATTTTAATACCAAATTAATAGTTTAAGTTTTAATAGTACTTAAAATACATTTTAAACAAAAATAAGCTTACTTCTCTCCCCATGATATAAGAGGAAAGAGATTAATTAGATTTGAAAAAAAAAAAAAATACAAAGTGAGAAAATAAATATGAAAACTTTGATTTTAGATGAGAATGGTGATTGAATTTTAGTGGACTGAGCAAAAATTATCAGTTTGCTGTAAATGAAGTAATGAACGCCAACTAGTGCATAATGGGAAGGAGAGATAAACAATTAAAAAATTAATTTGCTGACTTTTTTCAATTAACAATGGGAAGGAGAGATAAACAATTAAAAAATTAATTTGCTGACTTTTTTCAATTAACGATGGGAAGGAGAGATAAACAATTAAAAAATTAATTTGCTGACTTTTTTCAATTAACGATGGGAAGGAGAGAGAAGATGGAGCACCATCCGGTATATATCTCTGATTGTTATTATATGTATGAGTGCATCTTCCAGTCGGTCATCAAAATCCAATGGTTCAGAAATAGTGTAATAAATTGTGCAAAGTTCAGGGGCCGGGGTCCCGGGGATTCTTCCCTCATATATATCAGTTCCGTTCATATCAGGACATCATTATATAACTTTATCATGATATTGAACGTGAGCCATTTATTTATAAAAGTGATTTGACAAGTGCATACATACCAAATCAAAGTATGTAAAACGAGTGGCTCACATTCAATGTCCTTTATATAATTCTATCAAGACATCCTCATAGGAAAATTTCCGTAAATATATAATATATATATATATCTGATTGTTATTATATGTATGAGTTCATCTTCCAGTCGGTCATCAAAATCCAATGGTTCAGAAATAGTGTAATAAATTGTGTAAAGTTTAGGGGCCGGGGTCCCGGGGATTCTTCCCCCATATATATCGGTTTCATTCATATCAGGACATCATTATATAACTTTATCAGAATATTGAACGTGAGCCATTTATTTATAAAAGTGATTTGACAAGTTCATACATACCAAATCAAAGTATGTAAAACAAGTGGCTCACATTCAATGTCCTTTATATAATTCTATCAAGACATCCTCATAGGAAAATTTCCGTATATATATATATATATATATATATATAAATATATATAAATATATATTGATCCCGTTCCTATCAGTGCATCTTTATATAACTTTATCAGGATATTGAATGTGAGCCATTCATTTATAAAAGTGATTTGACAAGTGCATATATACCAAGTCAAAGTATGTAAAACGAGTGACTCACATTCAATGTCCTTATATAATTATAACAGTGTATCTTTATAGGAAAATTTCTCTATATATATATTATCAATAAAAACTACTTATTATCATGAACCAGAATATTAATATGCAACTATGTTTTTTCAATATATATAGTCTTTCTACTGAATGTTCGTCCTCATATAAAATATATCACGACGAAGTATGTGGATCATTGATTATGGAGAAGTTTTAATAAGTGCATACACTTTGAGTCAAAGTATGTAAATCTAATGGTCCATATTCTTTCTATTGTTAGTTCGAATTGATATAAAATATATCAGTTCTTTGCATGTGGACCATTGGATTTAAAAGATGCTTTGACAAGTGCATACAACCAAGTCAAAGCATTTAAATCCAATGGTCCACATGCAAGGAACTGATATATTTTATTTCAGTTCGAACTGACAATAGAAAAAATGTATATATATATATATATATAAAAATATAAGGTGGTTCTCCAGTAAAAACAATATGAAATTATAAGTTAAGGACGTCCAACCAGGGGCATACCCATGACTTTTTACTAGGGTGGGTTAAAACAAAACTATATATATATATATAATGAACTTCGATTGTACAAGAAAATTTCATTAATTGAAAATCAAAACTATACCTAGCTAGTCAAAACGGACATAATGAGTCTTACACTAAAAAAATGCATATATTAAACAACGTATATAAACTTTCAATGAGGCAACATTGCTTTTTATTCCCTCCAAAAAAATGAAACGTAAATAAAAATAAGCATTATTTAAATTTGTCTTACGTCGTAATCTAGGATCATGTTCATAATAAGGAGTATTAATATCCGATGGAGTGTCAACATTTTCAATTTCAATTTCAAATCTTTGAGATGAAGAAGACAAACTTAACCCCCATCCCTAACATTACATGGAGAACTTGATCTACTCTCACATATTAATTATCATTTTTTTTTCAAAGTATAAAAACATAGTTTTTATTGGTTTTGATGTATGATTGTTTGCTATTGTAACCATGCTTTCCCTCCCTCCTATTAAATATAGTGTAAAGTTATCAAACAATTTAACTAAAACAATACTTTATAAATTATAATATAACACTAAAAATAATAAATTACAATTAGAAAATAAATTCATAAAAATTAACAAAATACTAAATTAAAATTATGAATTAATAAATCCAAAACTTTAACTTTTTAATTAGAAAAAATAAATGACTAAAAAATATCCGAATTAAAGAATCGAATATGAATATTTTTATAATTAAAAATTTTAAGGAACGAAAATAATTATTAACCGGGAGAAAAGAAATAATTAGGATATTAGACTTGAAAGGGAAATGTGATTTGGACGTGACTCAAGAGTCAAGACTCAAGAGGGAGAGAGTGTATTGGGACGTGTGTGTTAGAGAGAGGGAGATAGAAATAATAGATATTTATATAAATATAAATTATAATGAATGTTGGTGTGATGCCATTGTTTGACATTGGCCTTCTATGTAGAGGAATGATGTGCCATAGGGTGAGAAGAAAACCCTCCTATTAGAATACTTATATATATTTTATAAAAAAAATGTTGATCCGGCTATAGCATGAGTCAACCCACCTATACGTATGTCCCTGTATCAAATCATAGCTACACGTTTATATTAGATGTGGGTATCAGCTAATATGTGACTGTGAATCTATTGTGAAGGTGTAGTTGTGATTGATCGTCTTAAAATTATAAACTCAGGACTGTCCTGATTAGATAAGTATTATATATATATATATTAATTCTTTTCTCTTCAGTGCGCCCTGGCCCTGATATAACTCCATCAGTGCATTGTATGTGGGCCATAAATTATAGAAAAGTTTTGACAACTGCATACACTATGAGTCAAAACATTTAAATCTAATGGTCTACATCCAACGCACTGATAAAGTTATATCATGACGCACTGACTTGAAAATTTTCGTGTATATATATATATATAGAACTTGCAAAGCAGCTTGCACTATCATTGTTGTTGTATAGGGAAGTTCAAACCAAACGCCCTGTAGTAGCAGCAGGTAACAATAGACATTCAGTAATCAGTTTCACTAAGGGCCAGTTTGGTATTGACACTCATTTCCACCACTATTAGTCAAACTTAGTTAAATTTAACCGTTGATTTAGTTTGACTACCAAGACTAAAGGTATTTTCGTCTTTCGAAGCTTATATTACTAAAAAAATGAATAAAAAATTAAAAAAAAAAGTAAAAAAAAAGTTAAACATTGTTGTGGAGATATATTTATTTAAAAAAAAATTACAAATTAAATTTTAAAAAAACATTTAGATAGATTGATCTCCTATCTTTGAGATGGATTGTGGAAATCATATAAAAAAACAAAAATTAACAAAGTAAAAATTTGGAAGAGATCTGGAAAATTTAAGATCATTTCTCTTCCCAACACAATCTAACCTCCATGGCTCCAGCAGATGGGTATCAAAAATGAACAAAAAAGAAGTTAAAATTTGGAAGTGATTTGGAAATTCTTCAATTCCATCTGAGATCAGTTGATGGAAGGAAATAGATGCAAACTCATCATAAATGATGGATCACAACACTTTATCAATTTTATTACCGGAAAACCTTTTCTATGATTGAAACACAACCTGACCCTCCATCAAATATTGTTTTCTTATCTTTTCTTATCTTGAAGTCTATTAGGGGCCGTTCTGTAAGAGTTTTTCGGTTGTTATTTTTCGAAAAGAAAAGCGAAAATAAAAATAGTGTTTTTGGTTTCAGTTTCGAAATTTAAAAGGTAGGCTAACTGAAAACTATCGAAAATTGAAATATCAATTTTTACATTTTTTTTTTAATATTATAACAATTATAAACAAATTGATTAAATAATTAACCAATTTTTTTAAATGTAATTAATAAATTAAACAAAAGTTAACAGCTAAAGAGGAAGAGGAAGAAGAAGTAGAAGAAAAGGAAGAAGAAGAAGACGAACAGTTGAAGAAGAAGACCGTATCGGCGATTCAGAGCAGATCGACTGCGGCGAGCGGCGGTGAGAGGCGAAGCAGAGCAGATTGGCGGCGAACAAAAGAGGAAGAGGAAGAAGAAAAAAAAAAGAGGAAAAAGAAGAGGAAGAAGAAGAAGAAGAAGATCAAATTGGCGGCGAGCGGAGGAGGAGGAGGAAGAGGTAAAAGAAGAAGAGGAAGACCAGATCGATGGCGAGCAAAGGGGGAAGAGGAAGAAGATGAAGAAGATGATCAGTCGGTGGTGATCGGTGATCGGCGGCGAAGGAGGAGGAGAAAGAAGATGAAGCCCTGATAAAGAACCGGTTCAAGAGAAAAAAGAAGAATTTTTTTTTTAGAAAAGCAAAAGCAAAAACAAAAACAAAGAAAACATCTTTTTTTAATTTTTTTTTTCCACTTTTAACACTGGTTTTGTTTTTCATTTTGTTTTTGTATTTTAAAAATAAAATGAAAAACGATTAACAAATGCGAATTCAAAATCATTTTTAGAAAAAAAAAAAAAACGAAAACGGACTAAAAAACGCTTGTAGGACAAGCCCTTAACCTATCAGCCCAGTTGTATGTATAAAACATTATTTTTCAATTCACCAATTCGAACGACGAATTGTTGTTGTGATTGATTGATTGGTTGATAGGCATGGATTTCATGGAGGAATAATCGCCGACCACCATAGCTCATCTGCTTCTTCAGAATCTGATAACCTCGATTTTCATCTTCAAAGATACATCACTTATAAATCTATCCAGAAAATACAAGCTTTTGGAAATCATTTGATATCTTCTCGTCTCTTCTATTCTCTTCTTTCTCCGATTACTTCCTTCGCTTTTGCTTACCTAATTGCTCAATCAATTTTTCGATTGTTTTGGGTTGTTTTCTTTTGTTTGGGGATAGATTGAAGATTTGAAGAGGGATTTTTATTGATGAATGTGTGTTTGGATCAAGATTTTTTTTATTTTTTATTTTGAAATTTATTTAATGAGGAAATATTATTATCAGATGAGATTTGTGGATAGGATTGATTTGTCTGTTATTTTTGAATTTTTTTGAATTGATTTGTTTTTTTTTTTTCTTTTTTGGAATTAATTGGATCTCCATCAATTTTTTTTTTTTTCCATTTATTGTTTTAATTTTCAGTTCATCTCTACCATCCATCTTGATATGGGACGGTGTAGATCCATTAAAAAAATAGTGTTTTTTAAAAATTAAATAAGAATTCTAGGGGCATTTTGGTATTTTTATAGTTAAACTTAGTCAAGGTTAAATTTGACTAACGGAAGGTGTGTCAATTAATGATCAAGTTGTTTTCGTATGTAAAAGAGAAAACCCCATGGGAGAATTAACTCATTTTATTATTAATGACTAAAATTATTGTATCTCGTATTTAGAATTTTTAAATCTCAGATGTAGATGCATTACTTTACACACTTAGAATTAATTCCAAATTTAGTTGGATTTATTTCCATATTTGGTTTTAAAAAATGCACAAACATCTGAAAATTTAGTGCAATTGCATTAGACCTGACGTTGGTTCGGTTCAAACCGAACTAGAACCGGGATCGAAAAAATTGAAATTGGAACTGATTTCTCGATTCCGATTCAGGAACTGAACCGAGAGTCGAACCAGATCGGTTCCAATTTCGGTTGCATTTTTATTAGAACCATCTGGTTCGAATCGGACTGGAACTGACGGTTCCGTGGTTTTTTTTATTTTTTTATTTTTATTTTTAAATTTAATTTAATTTTAAATTTTAAAAAAAAATTAACACTTTATTTATAAAAATACAATGTTTTAAAGAGAAAGGACATTGTAGAGTATTGGACCATGTACCATAAGCCTTGTCAAAGTAATTATGATTTCCATTCCATTCTCCTCCTCTTTATATAGGTTAGACATCTCTTCATTACTCTTATTTATCCAATGTGAGATGTGGGATTGAATACATGTGATCCACCACCTAAGAGCAAGGCATGATTTTTATTTTTATTTTTGTATTCTTTATTTAATTTATAGAAAATTGAATTCATTGATGAATAATTCAAGGGAACATGGTTATTATAATTTGAATGTGGGTGGATAACGTAGTATGAAAAACACCCAAGATCGCAAAGAGAACAACCACTGGAAATGAAGTTGCAGAATGAATTATAGGAACATCCCATGATGTCAACTTCCAGTTAAAAACAAGAATTAGTCACCAAGCAGCCGCATCCTTTGAATGCCTTCAAATTTGAACAAACTAATCAAATTCAATGACTCAAAAGGCCAAGCAAGACTTCTTAGCACACAAAAAACTGATATACAACTGAATCAAATCAGAGTCAAATAAATGCTTTCAACTTGAAACAATCAGATTCAACAATCTTCTAGGAACCAAGCATCACTTTTCAGACAAATTACAGAAACCCCATGTAAGATGAAATCAATTAACATTCAAACAAGAGACATCAGTTTGATACAAAACCAAATTCAAACATGTTAGAGTCGAAGAAAGACTTTTGAGCTCAAATACGAAGTAAAGCATAAACATATTGAAATATATATATATATATATACGGAAATTTTCATATGAGGATGCCCTGATAGAATTATATAAGGACATTGAATGTGAGCCATTCGTTTTACATACTTTTACATACTTTGACTTTGTATGTATGCACTTGTCAAATCACTTTTATAAATAAGTGGTTTACATTCAATATTATGATAAAGTTATATAAGGATACCAAGATATGAACATGACCGTATATATATATATATATATATATATGCGCTTTCTAGATTTTGTTAAGAAAAATATTTTTATGTTATTAAAGAAAATTAAAGAATAAGAAAAACAGTGTAATTTTGAACCAAAAATAAAAAAAAAGTGTAAAAGTACTTTATGATTTATAAATTATACGAAACTAGATCCACTTTTTATTAATTTCTTCAACATATAATTGCTTGTAAGTTGTAGCCTTACCTTTCGATGAATGAAAATTTGAAAGACAATCATTTTGATTATAACCATAGTTGTATTCAATTTCAATCCCCACATCCCATATCGGATAAATAAAAGAAGTGAATGAGATGCCTAACCTATATAAAAAGGAGAAGAATGGAAGGGAAAACATAATTATTTGGACAAAGATTATGGGCTATGACCCAATACTCTATAATGTCATTTCTAACATTTTATTTTTTTATAAATAAAATGTAATATTTTATAATGAGAAAAAAAAAAAAAAAAAAACAGTTTGGAACCGTTGGAATTGGAACCGGCGTCGGGTCTAAATTGCATGCATATGAAATTTTTATCCATTATTGCACAAACATCCCCATAGTTACTTGGCCATATTTTTAGCATAAAATGACTAAAATATCCCTAGTTAATTATTTTATGTTATTTATATTTAAAATAATTAATTAATAAAGCCTCATTTCTAACACACTTTCCCTTTCAAAATGCCTTTCATGGTTTGATTCTTTAAAAAAAATTGAATAATGTTTCTGATCAGCTCGTCAATTAAAAAAATAAAAGACAAATAAATAAATAATTAAGTAAATAAGTGAACCGTATGCATCAATCTCCCTGAAATTGGTAAAGAAATTAAGATGATTTATTAGAGTAATTTTCCAAGTACACAATGCAAACACACTACAAGAAACATCAAAGAATCTAATGAAGGACACATCACTAAAAGAATTCAACATAAAATAATGTAGCTTCATTGTTTAACGAATCAACGAAACAGATACAAGTAAATGAATTGAATTTAAAGAATTAGTTGTCAAATTAGGAGCAAAAGCTAGATCTAATCAAGGTGATACATCTAAACAACCTTCTAGACATATTCTAATGTATGTAATTTTTTTATGAAACAAGAAGCATGTATATACATAATAATGAAGTTATATACAAGAATGATGTATTTTGGAAAGTAAAAGACAGTGTATGGAAAGTAAAAGACAGTGTATGGATACAAGAATGATGTTTGAGTATCAAGCTCAAAGTAACTAAACCACATTAATAGTGACAAAAAAAGCTTGTGAAACATTTAAAATAAAAAAAGTTAACAAACAAACCCTCGGTGTGTGAAAAAGCATCCCATATATAATGTTCCTTGCATGCTCCTTCAATCTATTAATAAGCAACAAAACACAAAATTCAAAGTTTCAGAGTTATACAATGTTCATAGACATTATATTTGCTAAATGGGAAAATATAAGCCATCTACTCTTCCAAATCATACAGAAAATTTAAGAATAAAACCCAATTCAAATATATAACAAAAATAAAGTAAAGTATGAAAATTAAAGATAATTTGATTTTTAAGTGGAAACCTTTGACAAGGAAAAATTACAGGACTAGCCACTTAAGCCACTTAAGCCATAGCAATCCACTATATGAAAAGACAGTTACACCCTCAAGTGATACACAGACTCTCACTCACGACAACCTCACGTTATGGACACTACCACTCACCACTCTTTGTTCGATCTTAGTGATATCCCTCGATTCACTACTTTTGGCGTGAACACCCCCTAATCTACCCGTAAACCTTTTATAGCGGTACTTGGCAATGCTTGCCAACCAACCAACTATTGATTGCAAGACTTCACTTGCTTGTGCAACTGTAGCCACAAAACTTTGACTCAATGAAAATAATTAAAAGTCTAAGTGAATGTGTAAATGATGCACAAATGTAAAGAGTGCTAGACTATACACTAGATGCTTAATTAGATGTTAATATACAAATCTAACACCTAATTATCAAACAAGCCTACATGCACATGCATGACGTCTCAATTAGTTGTAGAGATTTTTAACAACCTAGTTGTCAATTAAATGCATATGAACATTCAATAGAGTTTGACTAGATAAATAAACATTAATCTATCAACCTAATCAACAATCAATTCCACAAGAATATTCAAGGCTTAGCTATTATGGCAAAACAACCTAATCATGCAAACTATCACAAACAAAACCCAATCATGTCATAACTTTACTAAATATGCAATAAGAGTGAAGATTTGCTAAACTAAGCAATCAAAGACATGTCTTGATTAAGATAGAACGATAAATAAAGATATGGTGTTTATTCTACTTACTAAGTGATGTAATGAAGAAGACCCATGAATGATTGATGCATGAAAAATGTCATGGATGCATAGGTTTAGAGAGTTAAGGAACGAAGCTTGAAGCTTTGTAGAACCACTTTTTCTATCTCTCTAGGGCTTTAATTTTGTGGTTTTAATGAAGAATATGAGAAAGAGATGGTTATATAGAAGCCCTAATTGAAACGACATCATTTTGAGAAAATAAGGCAAAAAAATGGTGCAGTGTGCAGGTCCGTTGCACTGGTATGGGCCCGCGCAGTTACCAGTGCACTGGGACCAGGAAAATCATTGAAAATGACTTCGCTGGTGACTGTACGGGTAGGGACCTACGCAGTACCCACACACCGGTAAATCATCACAATAACCTGATTTCCAAACAGATCAAAATAAGACCAAACAACATCCAAACCTTTCGTTTGATATACCATTGGAAAGGTATGGAAGTCTAATTTCTATTCCATTTTGAAAAATGAGGTTTCGATTCTGTAGAAAGAGATATGATCAAAATAGTTACCAAAGGTCAAATATGGATAACAACAAAATGTCCAAAACTCATAGTATAAGACCATATGACCAAATACTAAACCAAAAAAAATGCAAGAGTTGTGAGAGTTTTGGCACGAAATTTGAATATATATGGAGGGAAAACAAATGGATAAGAAGAAGGACAAAGAGGTAAAAAGTCATCACCTAGCCTCTTGCTTCCCGTGGAGGCGTGTGGCCACCACGAGGGCAGAAAGGAATTCTTCCCGTGGTGGCCACGTGCCTCCATGAGAAGACAGGGTTGGTTGGCCTTTGCCACCTCTCGTCTCCTTCACTCCCTTTCATGTATCTCAAGCATTCTTCGACTGTTCTCCGGTCTCTGAATTTCGAATTCGAATCCGCTTTCAGATTACGAACCGTAACTCAATAACAAACAAGGATGACTACGAAACTTTGATCAAAGGTTATGAATTAGACTCGATACATAATGACGAAGACAATGCATTGTAAGAGAACGTAAAGTTTCATAACTTCCTAGTTTGAACTCGAAAACTAATAAGTGAGTAACCGAAACGACCGAAACTCAACAAGGAATAATATGAGAACATATTCAAGTCCAAAACAATAAAACATAAATAAGTAAACACAAGATCACACAAGTATGTTATTTCCTAGAGATAGTCCTAAAACATGCATTTCTACAATGTTTGTCAAATTAAGACTAATGCATGTGCATATTTCAACAAGTGTGTGAATCTGTTATACAAATTTAGCACAATGATGCAGGGACACAACTGTATGAAATGTGTATGTGTGCGCTTACACCTTGCAATAGGAAGAAAAATCTCGATACCTTAGCATTCAAGTAAGCACTTTTCCTCTTGAAGACGATATTTGCATGAGAAGTTGCTTTTCTCCTTTGAAGCTCATATCAACCAAGAAGCACTTGAGCAACTAACCATTACAAATAAATGGAGTTTTACAATGGAATCAAGCCAATACAAATCTAAAACCTTACATTTATATTATGAGAATTAATTAAATGATATGATTATTTAATTGATTAATTAAATATAATTAAATAATATGATTATTTAATTGACATATTAGTAATTAATAATTAATAATTGTTATTTGGAGGTTACAAGTTTGAATCTTGACGAAAGCAAAGGAATAAAATAATAAAGATTATTTTATTTACTTTAAAGAGGTCAAATGTTCAAGTCCTAGTTGTGACCAAATTAAAAATGATTTATAATCCTATTTTAACTTGGTTAACTAAACCCTAGGATCATGGTATATAAGATATATTTATCAGGAAACAAACTAACATAACCCTAATACACAGAGAGAGAGAGAGAGAGAGAGAGAGAGAGAGAGAAAAGAAATTTTTTTTTTTTCTTTGGCTCAAGACTATGTTTAACCCTAGCAAGAGGACAAGGTGTTGTTTTCTCCATCTCAGTAGCCTCTATTCAAGAACTCCGGGAATCCGTGACGTGCCCACACACAATTGTTAGATCGCGGGTCATAGCTCAGAAGGCTTAGTGGTGAAGGATCGAAAAGAAACGAAGGAAAGATCTTCAAAGTTATGAAAACAAATCCCTCATCATATTCGTGTATACAAAAAGGTCCAAGATAATTTTTTAAAAACCTATCTCTACTTTTTTCCGCTATGCGACTTACAAACAAATGTTCATAATCTCATTATATTACAAAGAGATTCCTAGGGATTTAAATCTTCAATGTCTTCAATCTCTTGTAAAAGAGCACACCTGTGAGATACAAAGCAAGCAACTTTCTAAGACAACAAGTACATGTGAGATGATAAAAAACAATGCAAAGTATGCATGCTCCCCCTAAATGGGTTACTTGCCTTCAATATCACACAAAACCAGGTGTAAATCATTAAATCTGAAGTTTATGGAATCAAAAAATGATTAGACTATGTTCTACTTGGAACTACGAAACTCTCACTTTTAAATCACTCAAATCAAAGCTAAAACAAGTGAGAAATCATTATTTAAAATTTGGTGTGCAAGGTTGGCATACATGGACGAAGACAACAAAGCATGGCAAAGAGGCGCCTAACGCCAAGGGCATTTGGCGTAGCCATTCACACATGCAGAAGGCACATTTATATGCATGCCAAACGCGAAGCCATGATTTCGCGCTCAAGCCTTGCCTACCCTCGTGGCTTGTGCAAAGGTGCCTATATGCGTAGGCTTATTGCCTATGCGGCTAGAAGCCTTTGCTTGGCGTAGGCACCTCTATGTCAAGCATGGTTGCCCACGTGGGTGGCCAACCCATTTTGGCGAAGGCTTGCATTCCCTAAGGCCAGTTGCCTACACCAAGGCTAATTTTGTCCCCACTAATCGAAAATCAAATCTGGACAACCTAGTGACTCAAAAACCAAATCTGGTTTTTGACCAACACTCGGAATGTCCCGAAGGTCTTGAAAAATCTCTGAAACATATTCGAATTTCTTATAATACCTCTAAATCTCAAAGTAACTTGGAAACACCCGAAAACACTTAGATAAATCTCCTAATCACTTAGAACTCATCTAGGGACAACTTCACATATAGTTGGACTTGGACCCGTAAACAACATAAAATCTCATAAATATAATTTCTTTAAGTTGAGATTACCAACTACACAAAGACACTCAAGTGCACGACAGTGCAGAGACACATATACATGAAATGTGTGTGTGTGTATACTCCTTGCAAGAGTAGAAAGAATCTCAATACCTAAGTATTCGTAGAGCCATATCCTCTTGAAGATAAATTTGCATGAGAAGCCGTCATCCATCTTTGAAGCTCGAAATTGCACGAACAACCTAGGCAACTAATCAATACAAACAAATAGCATATTGTTATGGAATCAAGCTAACACAAATGTAAAACCTAACACCATATTTTGATATCACAATCAATAATATTTAAGTATCTCTCAATCAATAATATTTTGAGATTACAATCTCAGTACTCTCAAGTCTCAAACTCAACGTTCCATGGGCATGAAGCATTTATTGAATAATCGGGAATTTGATTATCTGTTTACATGAAGGAAAGCAAATTCAGAGTAATAATATCAATGGCCTTCAATTTAAATCACAACTCTATGCTTAGGTACTTAAGTACATTACTTGAAATCGTCCGTTCAAGGATATCGCAAACATCCAAATACAATATCTCAAGTAAGGAAATATTAGAGACAAGGCGATGAAACTATTGATCTGTAAAAGTAATACAAGATATATAATTTTTACCGCTTCAAATTTGGACACCCATCCATGTCAATTGCTTTCGGCCTTGGAATTCGACGATAACTAATTATACTTTTAAATAAAAATCTTCAAGCATTAGACATTGATTAGTGAGCTTTTGAAGAGTCTCTTCTTGTATGCAAACTTCATTCAATGTTAGACTTTCAAGAGAATGCAACCCTGTAATGTTATTAGAGGGCTGCTCCAATTTACAGCCACAAATATGTAATTAGAATTAATTATAACAGATAGATATATTATGTTCTCAATTCATCTTGTACTTCATGTTCAAGTATCCTAAGGACCTAAATCATTACTTTAAATTATCTATAAACTCTATGACTTCGGTACTTCATGTTTGTGCATTTGTGAAAATAAAAATGCTCAAACTTTAATAATAAACAGCAAATATGGAAATAAATCTAACTAAATATGTAATTTAATCTAATTAAACATGGATATATACATATGTAGGTGTGAGGAGTTTGAAGTATTATATAAATTCAAGATTTTTTTAGGAAGGGAAGAGGACTCGAACTCGCAATCCCGTGATATAGGTATGAGGAGTTTATCACCGGACCAACCTCATATTGTCAATACATGTGTGTTAGTTTTATAAAAAAAAAAAATCTAAATATAAGAAACATCCATAAAAGTCATTAATAATAAGGTTCTAATTTTCTGCTGTCATGTTTTATATGTACAATACAAGGCAACAATTAATTCATTGAGCTAATATTTCAAAAAAAAAAAATAATCATTGAGCTAAATAGACCAATCAAACACTATGCTATTGTATTTTTGGCCATTACTCCTAAACACGTTTTTCTTTCTCCACAAAAATCTGTCATCTTGGGATTTCATTTTTGTTTATTTGCATTATAGCAATAAAAACATATAAACTCTATTATTACTTTAAATTATTTATAAACTCTAGGATTTTAGTACTTCATGTTTGTGCATTTGTGAAAAACATAAATCAAATTTTAATCATAAAAGGAAGAAAATATGAAAATAAATCCAACTATATATGGAAATAAATCTAACTAAATATAGAATTAAATCTAACTAAACATGGAAATATATATAATTGTGTACATTAATACATTTATGTCTCAGATTTAGAAAATCTAAATATGCATGAAATACATGTAAAAGATAATGTTATAAACACTGTTATTTAGTTTAATTAACATTCCTTGTACTACTCAATTAATATTCCTTGTACAACTAATTGTTTAGCTTTAGCGGTAGTCTTTGTGTAAGTATGATTTAGAGTTTTACTTGTACTTAACTTCTAAAACTCTCCTCTTGTATAAATCGATTCAATGATCAATGTAAAAGATTGATTCAGCCAAATACAATTCTCTACATGGTATCAGAGCTTCAATAAACTCAAACGAGTCAACAATCCAACAATGGCTACTTGTGCTTCTTCTTCTTTAACCTCTGTGACAGTCATCTCCTCTACTTCTTCCTCTCATGATGTGAACTCCTCCCTAAACACAATCATCTCCATCAATGTTGCTGCTCAAGCTCCTTTAAAACTCACTGCAACTAATTACTGCTCTTAGAAACTTCAATTTCATACCCTACTTATTGGTTTTGATCTCATGAAGTTCATTGATGGCACATTTCCATGTCCGCCAGCCACCACAACAATCGGACCAAATCCGGCTTATCACGTCTGGATCAGGTAAGACCAATTGCTCCTGATTGCAATTCTTGGATCCATAACCCCATCAATCATACCTTTTATCGCTTCCACTCAAACTGCTCGTGGTGCATGAACTGCACTAGCCAACACCTATGCTAAGCCTTCCAGAGGACACATCATGCACCTTAAAGGCGTACTCACCAACATCACCAAAGGTACACAATCCATCACTGAATATATGCAACGCGCGAAAAGTATCGCCGATGAACTGGCCATGCTTGACGCTCTAGAAAATCCTGAAGATCTAACAATAAAAATTTTAAATGGTCTCGGTGATGAGTTCAAGGATATATCATCCGCTGTCTGTGCACGTGACACTGCAATCTCCTTTGAAGAATTGCATGAGAAACTTCTCAACTTTGAAGCTCTTCTGATACAAGAAAATGCGAAAACTTCCAGGTTACCAATCACTGCAAATTTTGTTGCAAAACCAACCTCTGGAAGTCACCAAACCAATCGGTCCAACACACCACAATCCAACAGGCCGGCTACATCCACCTCCAATTTTCAGAACTCCGGTAACTCCTCTTCATCAAATTCGGCGAACAGGTTAGCCTCTAGACCCTATCGTGGTTTTTGTCAACTGTGTAGCGAATAGGGACACACGGCCAAACGGTGCACCACGTTCAACTTTTCTTTTGTCAACAGTCATCCTCAGACGAACTAGCCATGTGCGCAATGGCAACCTCGCGTGAACTATACTACACCGAATTCCACCACCATGCCGGAATGACTTCTTGACTTTGGTGCTTCGTATCATGTCATTGCCGACCTGAAAAACCTATCAATGCACTCTCCCTATGATGGCTTCCATGATATAATGATTGGTGACAACTTAGGTTTACCTATCACACACTCTAGTTCTTTTCATCTCCCTATCAAGAATTCATCTTTTTTATTATCTAATGTTTTGTGTGTGCCCAATATGAAGCAAAATCTGATTTATGTATCCAAATTTTGTGTTTCTAATCAAGTTGCCATTGAATTTTTGCATTTTTATTTTATTGTGAAGGATCTTCATACGAGGGCGCAATTCATGCAAGGAGGAATGGAGTCTACGAGTGACCATCTCATGCTCAGCCAGAAAAACCGCCCATCCTTGCCTTTTCGAGCATCAAAGCCTTTCTCCCTGACTGACATCATCGTCTAGGTCACCCATCACCAAAAATATTGTCTAAATTAGTGTCTTCTCAAGCAGTGCCTGTTCTTTCATCTAGTAACTCTAGCAATCAGTGTAGTGTGTGTCAAATTAATAAAACTCACAAGTTGACATTTTCAGTTTCCACTGTTGTTAGCTCTAAACCGCTTGAAATTATTTATTCTGATGTTTGGAGCTCTCCAGTTATTTCTAAAGATGGTTAAAAGTACTACGTATTATTTGTTGACCACTTCATGAAATATATGTGGTTGTATCCCTTACAACTTAAATCTGATGTCTATGCAGGTTTCAGTCGCATCAAAACCCTAGTGGAATTTTTTTTAAAAAAAATCCATCATCTCACTCTACAGTGACAGTGGTGGTGAATACATAGCTTAAAAAAAACATTAGCAACTTCTGGCATCTCATACTTTACTACACCACCTCACACATCGGAACACAATAGTGTTTCCGAGCATCGACACCGTCACATTGTAGAGATAGGTTTGTCTCTTCTAACACATGCCTCACTTCCTCTCATATTCTGGTCCTATGCCTTTCAGACTGCTGCATACTTAATTAATAGGATGCCTACGCCTGTCTTAGACATGTCATCTCTTTTTGAAAAAAAATTCGATGTCAGTCCATTATATGCCAAGCTGCGCGTATTTGGGTGTCTTTCTTACCTATGGGATAGGCCATACAATAGTCATAAACTCGAGCCTCGGTTTAAGGCGTGCATTTTCATAAGGTACTCACAGTCACAAAGTGCTTATCACTGTTTAGATCTGAAAACCGATTGTAGATTTGTTTCTAGACATGTCAATTTTGGTTGAGTCAGTATTTTCATACAAAACATTACACGTTAATCTTCCTAGGTCTAGCAACTACACATGTTCCACTTAGCTATCCCATGAGTCTCCATTTGTCCCAATTCTGGTCTCCCACGCCCACTCTCAGTCACCTCCGGCTGCGCATGAGATCCCTCGACAGATCATACTCCTTGACTCCCGAGCAAGGGATGCGGCTCCGTCTCTTGTATGATCACATACGGCCAGCCCTCCCATGCCACCAAACTTGCAACATGCACCACATATTGCTGCACCAAATCATAATCACCCAGCTGCACTAACTCCCTCAAGCATCGCCTAACATACTGCACCATGCTTTACTGACCTGATCGCATTGCCACACTCGCCACATGCACCACATATTATTGCACCAAATCATAACCACCTAGCTACACCAATTGACTAAAACACCGCCCAACATACTGCACCATACTTCATCGACCTAATCGCATCAGACACCACCCAAAATCCCGCCCAACATGCCACCCAAACCACCCAGCTGCTCACACTAGTAACCATCCAAAATCCTGCCCAAAACGTTGCCCAAACCACTGCATCAGCTCCAACCGAACCAGCTCCCAACAATGGCCATCACATGATAACCCGGTCCAAAAACAACATCCACAAACCCCTCTCTAAAATGTCCATATGTAGTGTGCTATCTCCCACCCATGTCGAGCTCACTTGTGCCTCTCAGGCTCTGAAAATTTCAGAATGGAGAAGTGTAATGTCTAAGGAATTTGATGCTTTTGTTTGCAATGGAACGTGGGACTTGGTCCCCTCGAGTGCTTTAAATAATGTTGTAAGATGTAAGTGGGTGTTTCACATAAAATGAGCTTCGGGTGGTACAATCTCAAGATACAAAGCTCACCTAGTCGCCAAGGGATTTCATCAGCAACCGGGTCTTGACTATACTGACACTTTCAGTCCAGTTATTAAAACCACTACGATTCATGTTGTACTAAGTGTAGCAGTGTCACGTGGGTGGTCTCTTCGCTAGCTTGATGTGAACAATGCATTCCTATAAGGACACTTGTCTGAAACCGTTTTTATGGCACAACCCCCAGGGTTTATGGATCCAGCATATCCGTCACATGTTTTTCGTCTCAAGAAAACGATCTATGGTCTCAAGTAGGCGCCTTGGGCGTGGTATTATGAGCTTCGCCAATTTCTACTCCAAAATGGGTTTGTCAACTCGCACTCCGATACCTCTCTGTTTATACTCAATACTAATGGTTATATTGTTTTTTTTTTTTATTGGTATATATTGACGACATCATTGTCAATGGGAGTAATTGTTACTTAGTTGACAAGTTTGTGATAACTTTAGCTTGGAGGTTCTCAAACAAAGACCTTGGCGGCTTCTCTTTCTTCTTCGGAGTTAAAGTTATCCCCTGTTCGGCTGGCATGTATCTCTCTCAGCAAAAGTATGTACTTGATCTCTTATCTCGCATCAAGATGCTTGATGCCAAGCCAGTCTCTACACCCCTGCCCACTGATCATGATCTCCACCTTATCGATGGCAATGCTCTCACTGATGCCACTGAGTTTCATCAGGTAATAGAGGCCTTACAATGCTTGTTATTTACTCGTCCTGACATTGCTTTCGCAGTAAATAAACTTGCCCAATTCATGCATCGTCCAACAACTGGTCACTGGTCCCTTGCAAAACGTCTCATGTGATATTTGCGTGGTACGATTAATCATGGCTTGCTACTGCGTCGTGACTCTCCTATATCACTACATGCATACTCTGACGTTGACTGGGTTGGAAACAAGGATGACTACACCTCTACCAGTGTGTATACCGTCTTTCTTGGGGCAAATGTTGTCTTATGGTGCTCTCGCAAACAACGTACTGTTGCCAGGTCATTAACTAAGGCCGAATATAGGGCTATTGCACACACTGCCGCAAAGGTAATTTGGATATCCTCTCTACTGTGCGAGCTCCTTATTCCATCATCTGCCCCACCAACAATTTACTGTGATAACATTGGTTCTACTTACCTTTGTTCCAATCCTGTGTTCTACTCTCGGATGAAGCATATTGCTATTAACTTGCATTTTGTTCCGGAAAAGGTTCAAAGTGGCAAGCTTTGCGTATCTCATGTTGTCTCGACTGGCCAACTGGCCGACTCACTCACTAAGCCCTTGTCCAGGACACGGTTCTCTATACTAATGTCCAAGATTGGTGTGTCTGAAATGCCCACTATTTTACGGGGGCGTGTTAAAGATAATGTTATAAACACCATTATTTAGTTTATTTAATATTCCTTGTACAACTCAGTTAATATTCCTTGTACAACTAATTGTTTAGCTTTAATGGTAGTCTTTGTTTAACTAGGTTTTAGAGTTTTACTTGTACTTATAAATCGGTTCAATGATCAAAGTAAAAGACTGATTCAACCAAATACAATTCTCTACAATACAGTCATAAAAGTCATTAATAATAAGATTCTAATTGTATGCGATCATGTTTTATATGTGCTATACAATCCAACAATTCGTTGAGCCAAATGGACCAATCAAACACTATGCTATTTTTTTTTTTTTGCCATTTTGTTTTGTTTTATTTAAAGACGGTTCAAATCAACATATCTTGTGTGAGCCTCAGTAACGATTTGTCTTTTATCCCCTCATTGCATACTCGCTTAAAACTAATTCTTAATTTAGTAATTTAACAAAAAGAATGAGCAAAAAAAAAAAAAAAAATCTGTTATAATTTTTTTTAGGATACTAAATTATTAATTTGCACAGTTATTACATTAATCTAAAAAAATTCTTATTTACTTGTTGACTTGTTGTCATTGAGTTTACTTTTTATAAGATTAATTCAAAATTAAATTAAATTAGCTAGCGGGGATTTTAAATACTTACATATGGAATTTTATAATAAGAATCATCCCACGCTGAATCACTTCCTCAAAATGTATCTTTTTGATAAAAAAAATCCAATAAGGATATTCTGATAATGATAATGATTTTCAATTTTACTATAAATTCAATCTTGGTGTTTGCATTGCTTCTCATATTTCTCTCTTGAGCTCTATGATAATTTCTCTCCATCTTCTTCTTCATGGCATCTCAGGATTCAGGACTCTCAGGACTCTCAGGGCTCTTACAGATATTAATCCAACTCAAACTCAGATTTAAAATCCAACTCCAACTCAGACTTTGTTTCATATTATACTGCTACATTTAATCTTATCACTTGTATAATAAGAGTAGATGTAGTAGTACAACTGATATACAACTCTATATATATAAATATTTGTATAACTCGTGAATAATACATACACAAAACGGTGAATATTGTTCTAATAGCTGCTCACCTCATTCAAAATTAATATGGCATTAGCATGAAAGTATTAGTAAAGAAATATTTTCTCTTTATTCTCCATAACATTTAATAATTTAAGTCAAAGAGATATACATGCTCCTTCAAGTTTCGTATAATGAATCAGAAGGGTGGCATAGTAAGAGGAGAAAATATATTGTTTTCGAGAAATGTTTCATTGAGGAAAAAATACAGTATTTCAGTTTTTCTAAAATTGGATCAACAATTTATCAGATTTTAATGCATGAACCTAGGAAGCACGGATACTCTATTTGGTGGAGGTAACTCGTATCGAACTCGTATCCAGTTCAGATGCTCCACGGATACTTCAGGATACGTATCCGATACACTAAATGGCGTATCCGTTGACTTTTTTTTTTATATGTTTGACCAGCAGATACTTGACGGATACTTGAAGGATACTTGGGGGATACATTAAGAATACTTTTGGGGCAATATTATAATTATTTTAGTTTAAAACGTGGTCAAATTATAATTTTAAAAATTTAGTTGTCAAAATGAAATTATAAAGAAATTTTGGTTTTGATTCCATTGACAAGGAGAATAACATGATACATGATATTGAAAACCTTTCTCTTGATAAACAAGAGTTAGAGACTGAATTATCTAGATCCTTTAACAATATGAATGATGATTGATAATTGATGATAGTGAAGTTAATTAGGAATTTTGAATATGTTTAATGGGTTTTTTATTTTTTTTATTATTTTTATTTTTTTATTTTTATGTATTATTTATATTTTATAATGTGTTATGGCTTATGTGACATATATTTTATTTGGATTTTGTAACATGTTACAACTTATGTGACATGTTTAATTTAGATCATGTAATATGTTACATTGTTATGACTTATATAAATATGTGACATGTTTTATTTAGATTCTGAATATATTTGTATTTTGAATGAATTATCAAATATGTTTTCATATATTATTATTTAAAAAAAAATATAAATATATATTATTTTAATCGACGTATCCTGCCATATCTATATCTTAGTTTTTGAAGATTTACCGTATTCCCGCATCCTGCTGTATCTGTATCCCGTATCCCGTATCTGTATCTGTGCTACCTAGGCATGAACATTAGTAGCGACAGCGGGTATAAAATGGGTATATATATATTCTCCCACTCTCTGCAAAAGATTATTTTATGTGCTTCTTCGCAAAGGAAGTAGATCGAACTTGTATCTTGTCCCCTACTTGAAGAAGTCTGCATACAACAAGAGACGTTTCAAAAGATCACTAGTCAATGTCCACTGCTTGAAGATTTTTATTTAAGAGCAACCCTCTAATAACATTACAGGGTTCTCTCATAAGTTTAACTTTGAAAGAAGTCTGCATAAAAGAAGAGAGGCTTCAAAAGCTCACTAGTTAATCTTCAAGCAAAAATTAGTAAGCTTTTGAAGCATCTCTTATTGTATGCAGACTTCTTTCAAAGTTAGACTTTTGAGAGAATGAAACTCAGTAATGTTACCAGAGGGTTGCTCGATCTTAAATAAAAATATTCAAGTAGTGGACATTGACTAGTGAACTTTTGAAGCATCTCTTCTTGTATGTAGACTTCTTCAAGCTGTGGAAAAGATATCGGTCCGAGCTACTTCTTTTGCGAAGATGTATATAAAATGATGTTTGTGGAGAGTGGGAGAATATATATACACATTGTATACCCACCGTCGCTAGCTATCAATGTATATGCATGAAAATCCTGTAAATTATTGATCCAATTTTAGAAAAACTGAAATACTATTTTGCTTTCTCATTGAAACATTTCACGGAAACAATATATTTAATCTTCTAACTATGCTACCCTTCTTCATTACACGAAAGTTGAAGGAGCATGTATATCTCTTCGACATCAATTATTAAAGGTTATAGAGAAGAAAGAGTAAATCGATCTATACAGATACTTTCATGCTAATGCGATGAAGAAGAAGATGGAGAGAAAATATCATAGAGCTCAGGAGATATATGTATTGGTATATGGCTGGAGCCCGACACAATTAATCTAATATTTTGCAGGAGGGTGACGATATTTACACTCTTCTAAAATTGTATGTACATCCTAAAATTAGTATATTTTTAAAATTTCAATAATGACGTTAAATATTATTATTAAAATAATAATAAATATCCTTCATATATTATATTATTACAATAATATATAATATTCAGAGTATTTTAACAAACATGTATAATATTTTTTTATATTAAAATACTAATTATATATTAATTAAAAAATTAAAAAGTAATTATTAAAATATAAAAGCTGTTTTAATAAATAAAGAAATCATCGTACCTAACTAAAAATCTAAGTCAAAATAAAATAAAATGAAGAGATTTTCTTTTTACACTCTTTTTCTAAAAACACTAAATTCTAAGAATTTAAATTTAAAAAAAAAAATTCTAAAGACAATTCATTTTTTTCAAAATTATCCATTTTATCTATTGAAACTCCATTTTTTTTAAAAAAATTAATTAATTAAATCAACCCAAAAATTATAAGATCAAATCAAGATATTTCTTGAGTTAAAACAATTCTCAATTTGGGATTGTATCTAAAACCCTAAAACGCAAAAATTTTAATCATCCAACTCTTAAAAAAAAAACCAAAAATTTGAATCATCCCATTCTAATATAAAGAAATCAAACAATTAATTAAATTCTTAACTTATTGAATATAAGAAGATATATGAATCTATCATCCTTCATCCTAATCAATATACATAATGAGAATATTTGGATTTAGGATTTGGATTCTCAAGAGAATCTTTTACCTCAAAAATTATTTTTAACATAGTATAACCAATATATGTTTTTTTTTTATTTTTTATTTTTTATTTTTTATTTTTTATTTTTTATTTTTTATTTTTTAGAATAAAAATCTCCACGCAAAGAATTGGCTTGGGATTGGACTATTGTAGTCCTTATCCAGCGTATGGTGATGTCTTGGAACATGGGATTAGTAATCCCAAAAGAAAAATAGTCCTATGATAGTTGGATAAAATAAACTCACCTTCCCCCCTTAATTTATTTATCCCAGGACTACTTTTTCATATGGCCCCCACTCATTTAAGACATTCCACCAACCCGTCGTCTCTTTTATCACATTTCAACTATCTCCTATTTCATCACTTATCTCTCATAAAATCTCTCTTTCATAGTGTTCAAGTAGGTGTTAGGCGCCATTCGTATGGTAGATTGGTGTCTAGTGCTTAAACTGCCTAGGCGATGAAATCGAATAAACCAAAATGACACTGTTTGGAAAAAAAAAATTGATGGGTGAAGTCAACAGCGTTGACTCCGCCTAGCTTGCCTAGGAGCCTGGCCACCTAGGAAGGCCGATTAGGCTTTCCTCGCAACGGCTAGATCCGCCTAGGCTGATTACTAGAACAATGCTCTTTCAAGATTTTTTTGTTTTGTGCATCAATGACACCTTCATATGCCATTCTCAAGCTTAAGTAAATCTTCATTTCAAACTCTCAATCAAAGGTACGAAAGCTATTTCTTTCATTGTGTTTAACAATTTTTTTTTTTTTTTTTTAAAATAGGGATTCATATAAAAAATGAGAATATCAAATGTTTTATAGGTATATAATTTTTTTTTTTTTAAAAAAAAAAACCTAGCAAACTAAATCTAACCATTCCAAAGGTTTTGATGAGTTCACATTTTTTTTCCAATATATATATATATATATATGCTCTTGAGTTATTTCCTAAAATTAAAATCATATTTTTTTTTTTTATTAAAAATTTCTGTTTTATTCTTCTTCTTTTTTTGTTTGCTGATGCTCTTTATTTTGTCTATATTTCCCTTATTTTCTTTATTTATTTTAAATATGATTATTACTTCTGTTTATGATTAGGGTTCAAAATTTTTTTGTCACTATTTGGGCCTGACTTTGTAAGAAAGTCACCGGTTTAATAACTTAAGTTTAAAAGGCACCTATTATGGTGAACGGACAAAAATACCCCCCACAGTAACCTTCTTCACCATTTTGTTTTTTTTTTTCTTTCAAAATCCTCCATCAATGGACAACGGTGGACCACGACCAAACACAATAGCGATTTTTTTTATGTCCCAGCCTTTGTTAGTTACATCTGAGATACAAACCGTCTTGTTAGTTGCTTTTTTCTTTTTCTTTTTTTCAATTTAAAACACTCTTTTCTAAACCTTAAACAGATTGTACAAAGAAAAAATAAATTATTAAAAAGGCTCGAAAAAGTCTCGGAAAAAGCTTAGAAAGGCTCGGACAGTTCATTAAAAGTTTCGGAGAAGAAATGAAAAGGCTTGGAGAAGTAATGAAAAGGCTCGGATAGTTCATTAAAAGGCTCGGATAAGAAATGAAAAGGCTCGAAGATTCAAAATTAACAAAAAAAAATTGTTGAAAAGTCTCGGAAAAGAAATGAAAAGGCTCGGAGAAGTAATGAAAAGACTCGGATAGTTCATTAAAAGGCTCGAAGAAGTAATGAAATTAACAAAAAAAAAAATTGTTGAAAAGGCTCGGAGAAGAAATGAAAAAGCTCGGAGAAGTAATGAAAAGGCTCATTAAAAGAGAAGTAATGAAATTAACAGTTCTCGGATTAGAAAGGCTCGGAGAAGGCTCGGAGAAGTAATGAAATTAACAAAAAAAAAAATTTGAAAAGTCTCGGAAAAGAAATGAAAAGGCTCGGAGAAGTAATGAAAAGGCTCGGACAGTTCATTAAAAGGCTCGGAGAAGTAATGAAATTAACAAAAAAAAAATTGTTGAAAAGGCTCGGAGAAGTAATGAAAAGGCTCGGACAGTTCATAAAAAGGCTCGGAGAAGTAATGAAAAGGCTCGGACAGTTCATTAAAAGGCTCGGAGAAGTAATGAAATTAACAAAAAAAAATTGTTGAAAAGTCTCGGAGAAGAAATGAAAAGGCTCGGAGAAGTAATGAAAAGGCTCGGACAGTTCATTAAAAGGCACAATTCATTAAAAGGCTCGAAGAAGTAATGAAAAGGCTCGGAGAAGAAATGAAAAGGCTCGGACAGTTCATTATTACTTCTCCGAGCCTTTTAATGAACTGTCCGAGCCTTTTCATTTCTTCTCCGAGCCTTTTCATTACTTCTTCGAGCCTTTTAATGAATTGTCCGAGCCTTTTAATGAACTGTCCGAGCCTTTTCATTTCTTCTCCGAGCCTTTTCAATTAGATTCAAAATTCATATAACCAGAGAAAGACTTACAAAAGACTCAGATAACAAATGAAAAGGAACTCGGTTAGGGTTTTGAATTGAAAAAAAAAGCTCGACCCCCGAATGCGTCTGCGTAGCACTATAAAATTAATTATCCAAAGGAGATGAATTGATAATGTTATGGTGTTCAACCTTCATCCTCCATTGAAGGTTTGTTACAGAGGAATATGAAAAAAAAAAAATCTCAGAAAACTTTAAAGTGAGAAAGAGAATGTGTAAAATAAGGGCATTTTGGGAAATCACTTACTTTAGTGCCTTTTAAACTTAAGTTATTAAACCGGTCACTTTGTCACCAAGTGAGTTGGAAAAGGTGATATTTTTCACCATTTCCTCTTTATGATTATGGGTTTTCATTAACATAATTGCATTAAGACCTAGAATTTAGTATTATATATTTAAATATATTAGGGTTATTTGATTAGGTGGGATTTTTTGGGGATTTTGAGAGAGAGAGAGAGAGAGAGAGAGAGAGAGAGAGAGAGAGTTTGTTGAGTTTGTTGAGCGGTATTCGATTGTGGGGACAGAGAAAAAATGAACAAAGTGAAATTGGATGAAATGAGTTAATGTATTGAGGTTTTTCTACTTGAGAACTCGAGAGAGTTAGTGAGATTTCATGTTAGAAAATATAGAAATGACTTCTCTTGGCTTGTTGCGAGAGGGAGTTAGGGAGAGATAAATGAAACCAATCAAACAAAGTTGGTCAATGAAACAAGTCCATTCCATCATTTTTTATTTTTGTTTACTATTGTTGACCATGAATTTGTGTAACTCGAATTCAAAGGTTTTACTTCTTTACATGTATTGATTTGCAGATGATGATTGTTTACTATTAATTAGTTTATTCAACTTATTTCGATGACCTCTAATTTTTATTTAAATTGAACTAAAGTTTCATCTTATGTAGGAGCAAGTCCTAATCTACAAGCACTATATATATATATATATATATATATAATCTCTCAATCGAAGGTGAAATATACAAGCATGGTTAAATTGTCAAAAGGTAACCTAGAGGGGGGTGAATAGGTTTTAAACTTCTTTTCAATCCTTTGAAACAAATAAAAGCTTGTCCCTCTAGATAGCTTGTATCTCAACACATTTAAACATGAAGGCACATGTTAGGATTTTGAGTATTAGTTGGCATTATTCTATATCAAAACGATATTTGCTTTGTATTATAATGTTGTCCTTGTTACATAGTTTTTCAAGCTTCAAAGAAACCGAACAACGTTTCAAGCAAAGTGTTGTCTTCATTCGAGGAAATTGCTAAATGTCTACAAAGGTAATTAAACCCCTTTCCTCTTACAAGGATTAGGCGCACACACACACAATTCATTCATAAGTGTCCCTGCATAGTTGTGCCAGAATAGTATAACACATTCACATGTTTTAGTATGTCTATGCATTGAACTCACATTATCATACATTGTAGAAATGCATGTATTAGGACTATGTCTAAGAAATTACATACTCATGTGATCTTGCGTTTATTTGTTTAAGAGTAAGTGATTTGAACTTGAATATGTTCTCAAACGATTCCTTGTTGAGTTCCATTCGTTTCGGTTACTCACTCATTTGATTTCGAGTTCAAACTAGAAAGTTACGAAACTTTTCGTTCCTTAACAATGCGTTGTCTTCGTTTTCGTATATCGAGTCGAGTTCATATCCAATTGTCAAAGTTTCATAGTCTTCTTCATGTGTAAGTGAGTCATGGTTTGTAATCCGAAAATGGATTCGAATTCCGAGTTCGGAGACCAAAATATGGTCGAAGAACGCGAGGAGAGAAACAAGAGGAGAGAAGACCACCTTGGGAGGTCTTCCCATGGAGGCACGTGCCCACCATGGGAAGGAGGCCTCCCGGCCTCCCCATGGTGGCCACGAGCCTCCACAGGGAAAGCCTTTGGCTGGCCTCCCAAGTGGATCCCACATCTTTTAGTTTTCCCTCCTATTCTATTTTAAATACTCCCTCTCTCTCACTTGTTAAAATGTTGAAGAAAATGTGCATAATTTTTCTCTCCAATTTTCCTAACTTCTAAACACCGTAACTTTCTCATTCGGACTCTGAATTGAGTGATTCAAGTTGGAGAATCTTTGTAATTAAGTCCCCTACCCTTTAAAAGAGTTTTCAACTGTTTGATCAAGTTTTGGAGCAGTTCCACTATCAAAACTGAACCAGCTTGGGATTTCAAGGTATTGAGTCAAACTTTGTGATTTCTTCTTTGATAATCCTCAATTGCCCTGGTTTTCTTCTCATATATGTGTATGTACGTTTGATGAAAGCTATTGAGAAGAATAGCTTCATATCAAAGCTAATCAAGTCTAATTAGAGACAAATGTGAACTATTTTTCTCGGTTTCTAGAATGTCACATGTTTGAGAGTTGTATTGTGTTTAGCTTGATATCTAGAGTTATTTGTGACTTGATTGACATATTATAGGATCAATAACCTTGCTAGAATATTCATTGATCATATATTGTGAATCTAACATATTTGGTGTATGTTTCTAATATCTTGAATTTGTGCTTCATGAATATGATTTATTCAAGTATTAGCTTTGTGAATGAAACTAGAAATTATATGTGTTAGGTGTTTCACAAATTCTAGGTTTCAATTCATTGATTTTATGACTAGACAATATTTGACTTATGTGCTCACATGATTAAGTCTATGTCTACATGATTTGTACTTAATCCATACATTTCATATGTTCATGCATAATTTTTGTATGATTGCATCACTTGGATTGTTGAACTAGAATATCTTACATTGTGTGCTCATTGTCTAATTCTAGTTTCTATAGTTCATATTGATCATATGTCCTATGTTGAATGTGCTTGCATCATTTGCATCACATAGATCACAACCTTGTAAAAGGTGGAAGACTTGGTTAAGAGTGTGAGCTCTAAGTAATTTTAAGCATGGAAGTCTTAGCCTCTAAGTAAGTCTGAGCGAAGTCTTGTCTAAGGGTGTGAGGCTCTGATTAGACAAGCGTGGAAGACTTGACAAGGGGTGTGAGACTCGACAAGGGGTGTGAGACTCGACAAGGGGTGTGAGACTCTTACAGGTCCGAGCAAGAAAAGTCTCTTGTTGAGTGATTCTTCAACATAGAGCAAGGGAAGTCTTGGCAAGGGGTGTGAGGCTCCTATTGGTCCGAGCAAGGATAGTCTCTAGAGGCATGCGATGTTTCTCGGTTAGAGAATAGGCAAGTTTTTTCTCTAGTGGGAATAGATGGGGAGAAATCCAATAGATTGTGATACATGAGAGTTGGTCACATTTGATGGTGTATTCTTATGTAACCACTACTACAAAAAACTTCATAGGATCACTTTTTTAATGATCTGAAAGCATATAGAGATTGCTTTTAAAAGCAATATCTATTCAGGTGATCTTAAAAAAAAATTATAATTCTGATCGGTTATGAAATGATCATATAAAATTCAATAAAGATTACTTTTAACTTCAAAAGTGAATTCTATTTAAGAAATTATTTATAATAACTTTATAAAAAGTGATCTTTTATACAAACATAAAAATCACTTCTTTATAAAAATGACCTTTTTATTACTTATTACATTATTAAGTTCTAAAAAATGATCTTTTTTTATTTATTTATAAATATAATAGAATATTTTAATTAATTTTAAATCATAATTATTCTCTAATTTGTTTGTGTTTATGTCGATCACTACATGAAAGTTTATTTTAATTGATTACAAACAAAAATTATCAACCATTCATTAAAAAAAAAAAAAAAAAAGCATAACACAAAAGGTTTCCAACAATTTTATTCATCTGAATTCAAAGTCAATAACCAAAACCAAACTACAAAGTTAACTTTAATATTTATCAAAGTTTAACATTACAATATTTATCAACTTGCAGAATATCCCAATCTTCATTCGTAGTTTCACTCTCCAAAAAGCCAATCTAGTAACCGTAGAAATGGTGAGAAATGTCACATTTTGAAACTGATTTGGTGACATTGTCAGTGGGTTAATAAGATAAGTGTCGGATCTACTGTAATAAAGGCTCGAAAAGGCATGAAAATGCTCGGAAAAGGTTATAAAAAGGCTCGAAATGGTTTGAAAAGTCTTGGAAAATGTTGAAAAAGACTCGAAAAGGCACGAAAAGGCTAAGAGATTTTAAATGATTAAAACCTATGATTTTTCTTTGAAAAGGCTCGGTTAACATTTTAAAAAGGCACGGAAACAGTTAAAAAAGGCACGAAGAAACATTTCAAAAAGGCTTGAAAACAGTTCAAAAAAGCTTGAAAAGGCTCAGAGATTCTAAATGATTAAAACCTATGATTTTCCCTTGAAAAGGCTCGGGTAATATTTTTAAAAGGTATGGAAACAGTTCAAAAAGGCACGAAAATAGTTCAAAAAGGCTCGAAAACATTTCAAAAAGGCTCGAAAACAGTTCAAAAAGGTTCGAAAAGGCTCGGAGATTCTAAACTATTAAAACTATTGATTTTCCCTTGAAAAGGCTCGGGTGACATTTTAAAAAGGCTCGGAAACATTTCAAAAAGGCTTGGAAACCCAGAACTTCTTCGTCTTCAAAATTTTTTTTTGAACTAAACTAAAACCCACATAATCAAATCAAATCAAATGACACCCAATCAAACCTAATCTACATGATGAAAATGGCACCCAACATAAAACACACAAACTAATCAACAACAAAAACGCGTGAAGTAAATAAAAACTTACCACGTACTATCTGTTGAGTTCACCGATTTCCTGTCCTTGACATAAGTTTTGTAGCTCCGTCATCGGCGATTCGCCGTCAGATTTGATCAATTTTAGGACTGTTGCGCTGTCGGGTTTTCTTCTCTCAAACTTTTCTGTCAACGTTTGAAAAACACAAAAAGCGACAAAAAAGGGTATTTTGTTTGGTTACCTTAATAAGTGTCTTTTAAACTTAAATTAGTAATGTACTGCCTTTTTTACAAAAAAAGCCCCAAATGGTGACATTTAAATTTTAAACCCAACATTAACCTCTAATTATGTTAATATCTTCTTGGGTGTATGAAATCTTTCCTTAAAACTGCACAATATTAAAAACAACAAAAATTAACAAATACAAAAGCTATCGAAAAGATTCAAAAGAATAAATATATAAATTAACTAAAACACACCAATTCTAAATAATTCATATACTATATTAAAATTGTAATATATAATCAAAGTACTCACATGTGAGCGTAAGGATTAAAGAATATTTAATTCAAATTAGCTTCTCTTAATCTCTTCCAATTAAGTTGTGGATGCTTGGTTTTCTTTGTACCACTGCAAATGCATATGTAATGTAATGAGATTCGATAAAAATCATTCTACTCTCTTTTGAATAAATATACCAATAATAATAATAATAATAATTACTTCAAAAATTGGAAAAGAAAAATTACCTGATGAAGAGTATAAGGAATAGCCTGTAACAAAGACAATGAATAATTCAAAGAAATCATGCAGTTCAAAAAACATAAACTCTCCCACAAATTTATAAACATATAAGATCAATAAATTCAAGAATTACCTAGATAATATTCCTTTTAGACTCTCTAGAGAGGAAAAAAAAAAAAACTCACCTTCTCCACATCATGGTTTGAAGTTTGGTGGTTGAACAAGTTTTAAGAAGTGGGTCTTGGTGGCAGGAGAGAGATGGCATGGCAGTTACAGAATCGTGTTAAGAAATAGAGTTTGACGTAAAAAAACTTGAGAGAAAATAAAATGTAACTATTTTGTTTGTAGTTTTTAGAAGATATTCTTTTAAACAAAATTAATCACTTTTATATATATATTAAAAAATTATCCATCTTAATTGAACCTTTTATATATAAAAAAAAAGAAGTTATTTTTTTCAATATTATCTACTTTAAAAGATTTACTTTATAAAACAAAAATCACTTTTTCTAATAAAAAAATGTGATTTTTTTTTGTATGAAGTAAATAATTTAAAGTAATAAAAAATCATTTAAATAAAAAAAATAACTTTTTCAAAATGATCTATTTTAAGTGATTATTTCATTATAAAAATCATTTTTTTCGAAAGCAATTTATTTTAAATGCTTCTTTAAAAAAAATCACTTTATCATAAAGCGATTTATTTTAAATGACTGCTCTCTTAAAAAAGATTACTTTTTTAATAAGCGATCTATTTTAAATGATCATTTCATTAAATAGATCACTTTTTCATAAAACGATCTATTTTAAGCGATCTCTTTTACTCTTTTTGTAGTAGTGAACTAGTGAAAAACATTTTGGCGATGGTTGTGAATTCAACCCGTGGACGCTTTCTCTTCGGAGGTTTACCATGTTAAAAAAATATCGTGTGTCAAGTTTCTCTTTCATTGTAACTTAGATATTTTGTATTCTTTAATCAAATTGATATTGAAGACATTGTAATTGATTACATTCTTGTGAGACAAGATCTTTGATTGTATTGATATCTTTTGTATGTACTTGTACTATTGAAACATATATACTGAATACAAGTATTTGATAATATCTATATCATTGGGATCCTGTCCACATGCGTTCACAGACTATGTTTGAAGTAAGTTGAAAATGCTTGTTAATAGTCAATGTATGTTCATTTGCGTTTATTGTGGTGTTATATAAGCTATCTAGAGAGACAAACTTTTGTTTGTTACAAGGGATTGAAAAAAGCGTTAAACCTACTCAACCCCCCTCTCTCAGGTTAACTTAAGACAATTTAACCGTGATTGTATTTTCAGCACATATAGACTATTGAAAAGCATATTCAATTAAACATGTCAATCAAAGTCCATAACTTGCAAGTGAAGATATCTAACTAAAACACAAATAAATTCTAACTTGTACATATATTAATCTTCAAAATTAAGAAATACAAATGTATGAATAACTATATACAATTATATTAACTATTAACAAATACAAGAGATATGTACAAATTGATCTAGTAGTATGTTTGCTTCTCTTTCCTTACAACAATCCTATTTATTAGAAAAATGTAGATTTGATGATCTAAACAAGATTTAACAATAACATAAACACAAATAAAAGAGAGTAAGGGATAGAGAAATTCCAACAGCCGTATCTTCTCTATCCATATCGGGGTCAAGCTTAGCTATGGGTCGAACCCATATCTAATTCGATTCTAGTCTTGGGTTGAATCCAGCTATGTATGTGCATGTGAAAGTTGGCGGTGGTGGTGGTGTGTGAGCTAGTGAAATAGAGGGATGGCTTTTTTATTTTTTTTTTCTGAATCTGAGGTAGTGGTAATGATATTGATGATGGTTTGATTTTGGTTTCTTTTTTAATTTTCTAATTTTGTTGATTTTTTTTTTTGTTTATAAATCTTGTGTGATGGTTGTTGATAGTGGTCGATGGCAACGATCACTATAAGAAATTTGGCCTTTCACAACGCTCAAAATACATTGTGAAAGGTTTGACAACACATACTTGCACATTGATACTCATGTTGCCAAAAGTCTAGAGACTTTTCGTAACGCGCAATGTGTGTTGTCTTAGCACAATCGCAACGTGCAAAATGTGTTACGAAATGTTTTAACAACGCGCGTTTGCATGTTAGTACATTTGCTTCCAAAAGTCTGAAGACTTTTTGCAACACGCAACGTGTTGTCATATAATATAACAATGACAACATACTAAGTGCAACGTGCAATGTGCTGCAAACATTGCATTAAACACTAACACAACGTGTATCGTAAATTGTCTTAGGCCATGGAAAAATAAAAATAAATAAACAAACATAATTGATGCTCCATAGTCCATCCCTCTCATTAATTAGGCTCCCCTTACTAAGGGCCCCAACACAAGAGATGTTGAACAAATGAGAAGTGACTTTACTATTCAGTTGCAAGTTTAACTTTGATAAATAATACATAACTATATATATATATACACGCTATTAATATTTTTAAATCAATATTTTATTAAAAAAATTAATTATTTTTATTACTTAGTAATATAAATTCATTTTAGTAATCTTTATAATTATTTTGTATGATAAATAAATAGATATTAAAAAAATTAATGTAGCATTTAATAAACTATTTTTAATTTGAAATTAAAAAAAAAAAAAAACAATCAAGTTAGGATCTATTAGAATTTGATGATGACTGCTGTTACAAACTCATGACTCAAAATGCAACTCCCACCATAGGGGAAGGGTCTCTCCCCCACATTTTACTAGTTAATGGGCAAAACTGACTTGAATCCTTATCACAATTTAGAAGGGGATGTGTGTCCAACTACTTTTCTAATGGTAGTTGAGTATTTTAATATTTATGAACACCTCCATGATAATGCTCATATGATAACATCAGTGGCGGACGTAATAGTTGCCTGGGGCAGCTCTCTAGAAAAAATAATTATATTTATGATATATGCATGTATATATATTAATTTTCTTTTACAGTTATAGATAATGCTCATATGATAACATTAGTGGAGGATGTAACAGTAGCCTGGGGCAGCTCTGTAGAAAAAAAAAATTTATTATATATGCATGTATATATATTAATTTTCTTTTACAGTTATAGATACTTCTTTAAAAAATTGAAAATTGTTTAAAATAGTTATAGATAATTCTTATAAAAAATTTCTTTTACGGTTATAGATAATTCTTATTTGATTACACAATTTAAATTCACTTCATTTTGTTCTATTTATTAGTTTAAACAATTCAAACTAATCATTAATAGTAAATTTTTATATATGTAGAATTCATTTATAAACATCATATATGCAGACTAAACAATTCAATGTGAGAGTTTGTAAGTCATTAATTAAATAATATAATATATTGACTAAACAAAATAAATAAATCGAACAATGGATAGCTAAGGAATTGACTTTATAATACTAGTCATGTGTACTGAGAAAAAAAAAAACTATTTGTATATATAATTTAGCTCGGGCTGTAAATATTTCCTGGGTCTGCCCCTAGACAACATGTATATATAATTTAGACTTTTCCGTAACGCACAATCCAACAATTGCAGAAGATGTTTCTACGGTAACGTGCATGATATGTGTTGTAGAATATTAGCATTTTGGAACGTGTAAATCAACAGCTGCTAAAAAGTCTTCTACAACAACGTGCATTATATGTGTATTGCGAAATATTATACTTTTTCGCAACACAGAAGTCCATAGTTGCTAAAAAGATGATAACAACCATAATATGTGTATTGCCAAATAATTGTTTTTTAACAACATGCATATTTGTATGTTGCTAAAAACATGTTTTATAGCAACGTGCATTCATTGTGTGTTGCCATATGTTTTCGTTTATAGCAACGTGCATCAGTTGTGCGGTCATATGTGCTCAATTATTAGCAATATTCATATGTATGTTGTCATAGGTAGTTTTAACAATACACATTTTGCACGATTTACGATAGATGACATTATTATTAACATTATTCATCTATGCGTTGCCATAGGTGGTTATAACAACACACATTTTGTGTGTTTTGCGATAGTTCCAAAGGTGGTTTTTACAACACACATTTTATGCACTTTACGATAGATAACTTTATTATTTGGCAACATTCATCAATGCATTGTCATATTTGGTTTTAACAACACATATTTTGTGCATGCTGTGATAGATGACTTTATTATTGACAACATTCATTTGTATATTGCCATATGTGGTTTTAACAACACACATTTTGTATGCGTTGCGATAGATGGATTTATTATTGGCAACTGTTATTTATAATATTCACTGAGAAGACACGTCATTAGACAACACGGACCAATCTCACCACATAAGCAGAGAGTCAAAGTATCAGTCCTAGGACACACAAGCGTCCTATGTGGATAAGCCATCTCATACCAACATAGAACTAGTAAAGAAGCAAACAAGGCTAGCAGTGCCGAGTAAAGCCGAGTAAGTCGAGTAGAAGACCATGTATGTTCGGCTCTGCTCGGCATGGATAGGGAAAATCACATTAAGGGTTTCTCCACTGCATATAAGGTATATAGCAATGACAATCAATTACAGGTCAACTATTGCATGAATACCAGAAGTCCAACAAGGAAATAAACAGATCTTCTCTCCAATATATCAGGCAATCAGAGTCCAAAGCAGATTCTAAGTCAATAGCATTAAGCATTAAACACGTGACAATACCAAATAGGAAAAGAGTCTTAAAACCAATTTTGTACTCCTTTACTTGTACGCCATGATTCAAAACCATAGCTATTCAAAACCCTAGCGGCACTATGTATAAATACACCTATAAAAAACACAGTGAAATGGTAAAATATTAGTTAGAGAGAGAGACTAGAGGGTGTACTATACTTAATGAAATAATAGATTTGATTCAGTTGCTAAGGCAACAACTCCTGGACATTTCTCTAATCACTGGAGTTTTATCACATATTTTGTCCTCATCAGTATTTACTTTCATTACGTTCTTTATTACATTATATATTTGCAGGTTTTTACTAACTTAAATCGTTGATCGGTTGACCATTGAGAAATTATCGTCAACAATTGGCACTAGAAGAAGGGGGGAAGACTTTACTCTGAGATCCCTTGTGAAACAATGGCTGGTGAAGGAGATGGTAGCGATTCCAGACATAGTCAAGAATTACCAGATGACATGTTGGGAGATACCACCCTCAACGTAACGGAGACCTCCCTAACTATCAAAAATTAATCAGCAACTGTGGCCAGCATTCAACGTTTCCTTCCCATCAACGAGGAAATCGCCTAACAATTTCGGGAGTCTCTGTAACAACTTGTGTCCGATGCGGCTAAACAAGGGGTTATCCTTTCTACCATGAAAGGTTTAACTTCAGCGAACCGGCAGTAAGGCATTTTATGTTCCATAGTAGTTGGCCCAACACCGAACGCACAACAAAGATGGGTCTAACCCCGTCAGACAGGTCAGAAACCTTATCGGAAAGACATGCCTGGTCCAGTAGAGAACCCAAGGAAAACGAACACCCCCGTAAGGAGTACAGTTTCGATTAAGCAGAACATGATCAAAATTGACCAAGTAGGCATACCCACCGGAGAGATCGGTTATCGTCATCTAGAGAAAGTGACCGGTATCATCGCCGTAAACGTTAAAGGGGAACAATCCGACTGCATGGTCTAGACGGTGAAACCCGGAAACTTGATTTCGAGGAATAAAGACCGGGATTAACCATCTATCAAAGCTTCAATCTTAGTGGAGAGCTAAAAAGCGACAAGGACATACTTATACAAAGTTTGACCCGAGAAGTAGAGAATAACCTACGGCAGATGGATGCTCTATTTAGACATTACAGATGCAATAAGCTGTTGGATGACAAAACGGACAGCCCTTTTACCAACGGCATCCTTTGAATGCCCTTTCCGAAAAGGTTTAGGATGCCACACGTGGAACAGTTTAAAAAGGAAACGAACCCGAAAGAACATGTTAGGAGATATAAAAGTGCTATAGCCCAATACATTCACAATGACGCGCTACTATGTCTTAACTTCCCCCAAACACTAGGAGATCTAAGCTCTCGGTTGTTCGGGAGATTGCCAATAACGAGCATAAGTAGTTTCAGTGAGTTAAGCAAGACGTTCTCAAGGTAATTTCTCGGGAATGTACATAGAAAGAAGTCGGTGGCTCATTTGTCCCAACTTAAATAAGGAAAAGATAAGTCACTCAAGAAGTATCTGGGAAGATTCGGTCAAGAAGTGCCAGAAATTAGAAGTGCGAATGACGAAGCTATCATCGCAATGTTCATTAATAACTTGCAGAATGGCCAACTATCTTTCGATCTAAGGAGAGCTCGCCTAACCAGTTACGTAGATATAATGGACATGGCTAAGGGGTATGCTTTGGTCGAAGAAGAAGAAATCGCAACGAGTAGGGACTTTGTACATGGTCGACGATCGGAGGGCCTAAAACCAAGGATAATGTGTCCAAAGCTCAGAACCAGAAATGAGATAAACAGAAGAACAAAGCTCGAAACAGTCGGGATGGTCGTCGAAATTATGACCTAAAGACAGATCAAGCATATTAGAGGTTTCAAGGAAAGTACACGAACTACAACCTGCTGAAGAAAAATCAGGAGAACGTTCTTGCAATCTTAGAAGAAAAAAAACATGTCAAAGGAACCCCTTAGGCAATCATACTTCACTTAGAGGGATACTACCAAGTACTGTCGGTTTCACAAGGAGAATGAGCATGAAACCTCTAAATGCTTCCAACTCAGATACCACATCGAGACCCTCATTCGAGAGGGACACTTGAAAGATATTATCCTGAAGAAAATCGAGAAAACGGACGGGCACCGAGGTTACCGGTAAGAGAACCGGGGATGAAAGTTGAGGCTAAAGAAAACTGAAGATGAGGGAGCAATAAACACCATTTTCGGCGGACCAATGACTAGAAAAAGAAACAGAGAAAATACACAGGAAATTCGAGAAGCGATGTAAGCTAGAAGAGACCTCGATGTAAATTTTATTGAGCTTGACCCGAAGAGAATTAAGGAAGGCTAGAACCTGATAATATTCACCGAAGCAGACTCACACGGTGTAGATATTAGGCCAAATGATGCATTGGTCATATGTGCTTGGATCGGTCATAGAGGTTCACCGGATCTTGATCGACAATGGGTAGACATTCTGAGTGTAGAAGTGTATGACCAGCTAAGACTAAACAGGAAAGACCTATAGTCTTTTCATACCCCATTCTGAGGTTTGATGGAGTAGATGTGAGGTCTATGGGCATAGTAAAACTGCCAGTTTAAATTGGAAAGACTCCCTATCAGAAGACAGTATTGCTCAACTTCGTGGTCATGGACATAGAGCACTGGCCGTACAACATTTTGCTGGGTCGACCATTCCTGAACAAGACTAAAGTAATAACAACCACCTTCACCCTAATGATGAAGTTCCCAATAGAATATGGGGTTGGTGTGGTCAAAGGGTTGTAAGAGATGGCACAAAGAGCAAATCTTTCGGTCTATAAGGACAAAAGATAGGGAAGGTCACCAAGTAGTTAGGAAGGGATCAGAAGACCAAACATATATACCTGAAGGATTTGAGCTTGACCTAAGAGAGGAACTCGAAGCTAAAAAAGATGAGATGACATGAGAAGTAATCCTAGATAGCAGTGAGTCCACCTAAGTAGTTAAGATGGGTGCAAACTTGCATGAAAGCATTAAAGTCAACTTAACTTGCTTGCTAAGGGAATACAAAGATGTGTTTGCCTGGAGCCATGAAGATATGCCCGAGATAGACACGAAAGTGATATCACACTACCTGGCCGTCGACTTAGAATTCCGGCCAGTAGTACAGAAAAGGAGTCTGTTCAACCCAGAAAGGAGAGCGACAATTAAGAAAGAAGTGAAGAAACTGCTCACCGTAGGATCAATAAAAGAAGTCAAATACCCACAATAGGTAGCCAATGTGGTACTAGTCAAGAAAAAGAATAATCAGTGGAGAATGTGCATGGACTTCACAGGCTTAAACAAAGCTTGCCAGAAGGATAGGTTTCCCTTGTAGAGAATAGACTAGTTGGTGGACGCCACTGCAAGCCATGAGCTGCTCAGTTTTACGGATGCTTACTCGATACAATAAAATCCAATGGATAAAGCAGATAAAGAAAGAACGACATTTACAACAGACCAGAGACTGTATTGTTACATGGTAATGCCATTCAGCTTGAAGAACGTTGGAGCAACATATCAGAGGTTAGCAAATAGGATATTTGCTCTGCAAATCGGAAGAAATATGGAAATTTATGTGGATGACATGCAGGCTACAAGGGTCACGGCGGAAAAACATACATTGGACCTAAGAGTAACTTTCAACGTCTTGAGGAAATATAAGATAAAGCTTAACGCAAACAAGTGTGTGTTCAACGTGCCATCAGGGAGGTTCTTAGGCTTCCAAGTTCACCAAAGAGGGATCGAAGTAAACCCTGAAAAAATCAAGGCTCTCGTGGACATGGTCTCGCCAAAGACATTGAAAGAAGTATAAAAGCTAACTGGATGTCTTGCTTCGCTTAATTGATCCATATCCAAATCAACGGATGAATGCGCTCCGTTCTTCAAGGCAATAAAGAAAGAGAAATGGCTTGAATGGAGTGAAGAATGTGAAACAGACTTCTAGAAGCTGAAAGAATACTTGGGACGAGCCACTAATCCTTTCAAAACCAACAGTCGGGGAAACTCTGTATTTGTACTTATCTTTCACGGAAGTAGCAACCAGTTCTGTGGTAATTCAGCTAGAGCAAGAAGTATAGAAACCCGTGTATTATGCTAGCAAAACTCTTTTACCAACCAAAATAAGATATTCACCAACAGAGAAAATGACCCTTGCATTGGTCACGGCAGTGAGGAAGCTAATGCCGTTTTTTCAGGTGCACACAATAGAAGTATACACTGACTGCCCACTCAAACAAATCCTACTGAAGCAAGAATTATCAGGATGATTGACTAAAGCTGAAAGAGTTCGATATTAAGTACACTCCAAAAGTAACGCTCAAAGGACATGCAGTGGCAGACTTTGTGGTCAAATTCATCGAACCAAACATTGAGGTAAGGAGAATGATGAGGGAAAAGCAAGAAAAGGACTTCCTATGACCTTTGTTTTTCTTTTTTAGTTTGGGTCTTCTAGACCTTATACTTTCACATTCTTACTTGTACTCTTTTTCTTATTATTAATAATACTCACTTGGTTAGACAAGCAAACGTGGGATACGGTTTGAGCGAGGTGCCTACCTAATATGGATGTCGTTTACCCTTGATGTTTCATGTCTTCTCAAGGTATTTACAATATATATATATATATGTGGATGGATTGTCAAACACCCATGGCAGCAGGGCATGAATAGTGATATCAACCTTAGAAAGAGATGTTGTAGAATGTGCTATGAGGTTCGACTTCAAGCCAATCAACAATCAAGTGAGTATGAAGCTTTGTTGGTCGACTTAAGGGTATGTGTAGCATTTGGAGCGAACAAGATAGAAATTTTCAGTGACTCACAAGTAGTGGTCAATTAGGTCTTGGACGAGTACCAGGCTAGAGATGAGGGCGTGATAGTTTATTTAGACGTAGCCAAAAGGTTGCTCAGGCGTTTCAAAGAATACTAGATCATTTAGATCCCGCGAGAAGAAAATGAGAAGGCAGATGCTTTGGTCAAACTAGCATCATCAATAACCTGTATCAGATATAAAACAATACCAGTTGCACACCTGACCAAGCCGAGCACAGCGGAACCAGAAGAACTTATAATAGCAAAAATCCGACCACACCCAATCAACTGGACTACATAAATCAAGAGATACTTGGAAAAAGATATTCTGCCAGAAGATAATTTGGAAGCAAAACGCATCAGATATAGATCGACCTGATACACAATCGTCGATGGAGAACTATACAAAAAAGGAATATCAAAAGTGTTGCAAATATGTGTTGTGGATAAAGAAGCTGAGTAGATCTTAAATGATGTCTATAACGGCATATGCAGAAATCACACTAGGGGTAAGAGTCTGGCACACAAGATACTCAGGCAAATGTTTTATTGACCGACCCTGTTCGCCAAAGCTCAATGATTAGCGAATAGTTGTGAAACTTGCCAGAAGATTGCCAATGACATTCGACAACCACCAGAGCTGCTCAGAAGCCTCATATACCTCTAGCCATTTGCCATGTGGGGCCTCGATCTTATAGGGCCGATGCATACATGAGTAAAAGAAGGAGCAAAGCACTCTATCGTAACAGTGGATTACTTCACAAATTGGGTAGAGACGGAAGCACTTGTGCATATCACCTAGGGGAACACCACTAACTTTGTCAAAAAGAACATACACTACAGGTTTGGGATCCCGAGTACCATCATAACTAACAATGGCACCCAATTTGACAACAAGAAATTCAAGGAGATGTGTAGAGAACACAAGATATCAAACTACTATACCTCGCCCGCTCATCCTCAAAAGATTGGTCAGACGGAGGCAGTGAACAAAGTAATCAAGCACACCCTAAAGGCAAAGCTAGACGCAAAGAAAGGAAACTAGGCAGACAAGCTCCACGAAGTGTTATGAGCGTACTGAACAACTGTAAGGACTTCTACAGGAGAAACACCGTTTTCCCTAGCATATGGAACTAAGGTCGTCATCCCTGTAGAAACATCTTTTACCTCTCCAAGAGTTCGCTTATAAGACCCAGGTCACAACGTTAGCATGCTGAAACAAAATTTGGACGAAATGGAAGAGGCTAGAGACAGATCCCAAATAAGAAACATGGCTTACCAGCAAAAAGCAGCAAGGTACTACAACTCCCACGCCTACGTATGAAAGTTTCAACTTGGAGACCTAGTACTAAGGAGGGCATCCCCAACACCAATGACAGGGTAGCAGGGTCTCTCGCCGAAAAATGGGAAGAACCGTACATCATGTATGGTATAGCAGAGCATGATGCCTACCTAATTACCCGACCAAGAGGTGGTGGAGTACCCCGACCATGCAATGCACAGTATTTAAAGACTTTCTATCCCTAAGGGAAACCTTCCTTTATTTCTTGATGTTTTTAGTGTTTTTTAGCTTTTAGCTTTTTTAGATATCCAGCTTTTAATAAATGTAGCAATTCATTGAAATTCACATGTTCAATCTAGTTGTGCAGAATCAATAAAATCCCTTGCAAAAATCTTCCACATGAAAGATCAACTGATGTCTTAAAGAAAAAACAGTCTTAAAGAAAGACAGATTCGGAAATGTCTCATAAGAATAAGAACTCGGGTGCTATAAAACTGCAAAGAGCGAGTGGATAATGTCCGTGGGTTAGAGAAGCTAAAAAAGCATGCCAGCCTAGTTGGGTCAATGTAAATGCGTTACCCAGCGAGAAGGCATGCTTGTGGCACCAGAATACCTGAAAAGATGCTCGGAGCGCCGCTAGAAAATTCTGGTGAGAAGTGCAGTTGTGTTAACTGGTATACACTACCCTAACGATTCGGTAAACCACTGTAACAAGCAAAATCTGGAGACGTCTTAGGTGACTTGTACAGGGACCTAAGTGTATGGTCGGGGTGAGCCTTGACGTAACACCTGGGTGAAAAGAAAAGAGTGTGAAATGCCAAATTGTTAGTTAATAAGATACTCGGCTTAAGTTATGCCAAAATGCCAAACATAAGCCCCAATCGCCTATTAATAAGATACTTGACTTTGTTGTGGCACGCTCAGTCCAAACGAAAACTTTACCATGCCAGTTGAATAACATACATGGCACAATCCACTCGGATTGAAAGAAAATATATCATATGATGAAAAAATATATCATGCTACGTGCCAAGAATAAATGAGATTTGGAACCGACTCATGTTTTATGCTAGTTCTGTTTGTGTTTGCGTTTAGATATTTAAATGTGCAAGTAAAGCACTCGAGGCAGTTAAATACTTAATTCGGTTCTGATTCATGTTTTGCGCTTGTTTTGTTTGCGTTTATTTAAATATGCAGGTAAAACACTCGGGGTAGCTAAATACAATTGAAAGAATATATATTGAAGGAAGTGCAATTGAAGTTAGGAAGAACAAACATTCAAGTAAATACATTGAAATAAAGATATACATATGCCCGAGAAGACTTAATCAGGCTACAAAAATGGGGAGACAAAACTATCGATGCCGGGGGTTGAGAGCTGCTACCACCGATACTCGGGTCGGGTACCATTTCATGCTCACTTAACAGACTCTCATTTAAGGGCCATACGATCTCATCTACCACGTCATCCATTCAGGCGTTGTAATCCTTCCTAGCCACTAGTCCGACATCGGGCACCTCGCCGTTCATCCCTGTCTTCTGACAGGCATGAAAAGTGGAGAAAACACTCTCGGTGGAAACTTCTAAGTACATGGGATGAGGCTCTTTGCCTATGCTACGACAGTATGCTCACCACTCCCCCATCTAGATCAGAAAGGCCTCTAAGAACTTATCCACATGTTTCTTGATTGATAAGCTCCAAATGGCTCTGGCTTTATCCGTTGCCCTATTCTTAACCTTGAAGAACTCTCCAGTCAAGACTAATCCACGCTGAGGAGCAAGGCCTTATAGGCTGGAGACCTTTTAAAATGGTTGACCCTTTGGATTTCTAGCACCAACCTAGCCTCTTTGGACAGTGACTTAATGGTTAAAGCTTGACGTTCCAGGTCTTCAATCTTACGCTCGTAGGCCAACTTGGTTTCCTCTACTTTTTGCTCAGCCCAGAACATCGATTCTTGAGTAGCGGACAACAAATCCCTAAGGGAGTTGGCCTCTTCTGCAGTTAAATAAGCTTTCTGCTCAACCTCCATCTGACTTGCCAGGCACCGATCCATGAACTCCTGGTTCGCCCCGATTTTGTCCTTGTAAGCCCTCTCAACCCAAGCGTGGTTATCCTTGATCTCCTTCAGTTGTGCATCAAGATGCTTTATTCTATTTGCTTGAGTGCAGCTTGTTTGGAAGGCGTCGGACATCTCAATGACCATCAGAACAACAAAACAACAAAATAAAGCTAAGGAAAGGAAGATCATAACATCAAGGGAAAGTAGAGAAAAATAACTCACATAAACACCGCTGTTGAAGAAATTTTGGAGCCGACTCGAAGTATCACTAGTCCTGAAATGGCTCTAGTGTCTTCACTAATGTAGGCGCGGCCAGATGACATGACCCTCAACATGGCTTGAGGAGTAGGGTCACCGAATTGACCAGAAAGATCTGGACCACTAGCACCGATGTTTGGTGAGGTGATGGGGTCCACACGAACTGACCTTTTTGGTGACACGAGTGCTGGGGGACCTTCGGGGCATAAACCCTCTATATCTTGATCTGCTTGAAACCCAAGAGAGAGACTGACTCTTGTTTCCTTAGCTTGGTCCCCAACAACCTCTTTTTCCGCTTGGTCACCAATGTCTTCGCCGCCCTAAGAGGGATTAATATACTTTACCACTCGCGAGATTTTTGGAACAGGTTGGCCAAACAAGAAGGGAGCTTTCCTCTTCCTAGAATGCCTCCTACGAGTGTCATGGCCAGCGGCTAGATCCTTAACCTCGATCTCATCTTTGCTAAGGGTCGGGGAGGTTTCAAGGGAAACAAACACATTATGACTAGAAGTCTCCCCAACCTTCTGTTTTCCTTTGGCAGCCATAGAACTCCTTTGTTTGTCTGTCCCAATAGCTGCCTTGTTGCAGCTGGGCCACTCGGCTCATTCAACTCCCTTGCAATGCATGGCTCCGCATTATGGTCGTGAGTCTTCTCGGGCACGTATTCGTACACCCCTGGTAGCTTTGTCCTCAGAAGTTTCCTCAAAAGTGCTTTTTTCAAATTCGTCTTGTGGATGAGCAACTCCAACATCTCGTTGACGAGCAACTTCTCAATGATTTGCCTCTCCACTATCCTTCATTCGATGGGCTTGATTGTCGTAGACAATATCTACATCAGACACTGATACTACGCTTTTTTCTGTCGTTAAGAAATCGCAAGGATCAAAAGATTGTTTCATTTAAAAAAGGGTTTCCTACGCAATGTGCTCTAAACTAGCAAAAGACTAGTAAAGCGGCAAACGAAGGTATCGTTCCGCAGGGAGGTGTGATTCGTCAACCAATTCAAGTTCTAGTGTTTATTGTAAGCATGTAAATAGAATGAGGAAAGGTGAGAATGGTATGTGTGAAGTGTATGTACAATGTGGTGTGTGTGAGTGTTTAGAGAATGGAAATGAAAATAAATAAAAACAAAGAGAATATGGAAGGTTGAGAATGGTGTTTAAAGTGATAAATAAAATGGTGGATAGGAGAGATGCATGAAAATGGTCACACAAGGTTCAACAAGTTCACCCTACATAAATGCACAAATAGTTGGTTGTTAGGCATTAAGCACATCCAATTTTAGTTAAGGGTTCGTTCTTGCCTCAATCCGATTTATACCCATTCATAGAGCTAATGGTTGAAGAGTGTGTTGAGAGCCTCTCAAACACGAAACCGCAACCAACATTTATGAACACATTCTACAAACCGATTCTAAATTAAGTCCCAATATTAACACGGTAATGTAAAATGGCAACGTTAGGTACAATGAATGTAGAAAGAATGATTGTATCTCTAACCATAACTCACCTAGAGTCCCTAACGTGAGAAATAGCCTAAGATCAATAATTGTAACTCTAACCATGACTCACCTAGAGTCCCTAGAGTGAGAAATAACTGAAGTCCAATTGTTAACAAGAACAATGAACCAAACCCTTATAATATGGCAATTTATTGGTTCACCCACTCTTCCTAGCTAATTAGCCAAGACTATGCCCGAAGAGTCCCTCCAAAGGCACAATCCTAACTCTAAGTCACTCAAACTCATTCATTCAAGTTAAATTTGACTTTCCATCAACATACAAACACAAAATAGGATATTTGATTACAACTACTCCTAATTTACATTAGTCTACTCCTAATCCCATCCATAAATACATATTAATTTCCAATCTCCATATACAAGCATTTCAAGATAGAGATATATTCAATAAAAGCAAGAGTGAATCAAAACACAAATTAGATATAAAAACAACCAATATACATATATATATATATTGAGCACAAATTAGGTTTACAAATATTCCCAAGTGGGGATTACACATTCAAGAAAACAAGACATACAAAGAGATGAGAAAATAGAGATACAACCCTTGAAGAAAACCTCCTCTAAGAGCTCCTTCTTGCTTGATCCGAAATTGGTCAAAAGACCCTCCTTTTTCCTTGCAATCTACTCTTAAATGGGTGGATGATAGGTAGAAGGTGAAATGGGGAGCATCCATGAAGGAAAAACCTCCATGGATGCTCTTGGAAGCTCCTTTCTCTCTTTTTAGGTGAAGAAGATGAAGAAGGAAATGTGTGGGGTGTGGATTTTTTATGGAAAGAAGAGGCAAAATGATGTTTATATAGTGTTGAGAGGTTAGAGCTGAAAGATGGGTAAAAGAACAAGATTACCTTTCAATTTTCGGGTAAAAATGACTCTCTGGAGGCATTCGGCGGTTTCAATCGGCGGCCTGGCCGCCGATTGAAGTAGCCATTTTGACCAGACAATATTTCAGCGTTTCAGTATCGCGCACCGTTACAGGAATGGGTATAACTTCCTGTAGAAAGTTCAGAATCACAATCCGTAAAATGTTCTAGAAACTAGACTTCTGGGACTTTTCGAATATATAAAGATATCATCATGGTTCGATCTGAGGAGGAAGATATGACCTTCCAAAGTTGAGTGTTCTGCACGAGCATGTCCAATTTCAGCTCTTTTTGGCTCTTTTTGCCTCCCAAACTAATCTTCAAGCTCAAAACCTTATTGTAGGGAATATATACCTATATATGGCTAAAAAAAACATTATATACAAAAATACGGTAAAAAACGAGACAAACGATCGAAATTGGGGGACCTCAAATAGGTAAAAGTAGTCTGATCAGACACTAAGTAAAAGGTTGTGCTAAAAAGTGCAGTTAGCTCAACTTAGAAATCAATGAACAAAAAAAAAAAAAAACTGTACAAAGAAGAATAAAACTCACGTCGTGTGTGAGCGGATGAAATTCAAGGGAAGAGGCAAGCCTTAATCATCTTCTCCTCATCAAAAAGATAAGGCATGCTCCTTTTTTCTAGAGAGCGCACGACCGCTCTAACCAAATTGGTTAGCTCACCATCAGACAAGTTAGGGGTTGTTTGGTTCCAAGCCTTTGGTGAGCAAAAATATTAGGGAACCTTGAGTGTCACTTGAACTCCATAGAGGTCAAAATTGATTGATTGACCCCAACCTCTACCCACGAAGAACCAAATGTTCTTTCAAAACTTGTTAGATGAAGGGAAGTCCCATACAAAGCCCTTTATCTTATAAACAGTGGTCGTCTCAACTTCCTCAGCAAACGTCACACCCTTGGGTATCCAGTGTTCGGGTTTGGTCGAGAGAAGAAAATAGGTTCCCATGTTACCCAATTGGCTGAGTGTATAAAAGTGCCAGATCTCATGATGAGTTGGTAGAGGCAGTCTCATCCTATGCCATATGAGCCACATGCACATTAAGATCCGGTAACTATTCGGGGCTAGTTGGGCCGGAGAGATCTGAACCTCGGCCAAAAATAGTGCAATAAAAGGCTAGAAAGGGTATGTAACACAACAACTCAGCATCGCCCCATAAATTGCCACCATGCCAAGCGAGGGATTCCAAGCGGCTCTACATTCGATCGTTTCCAACGAAATGAGATCACTATCCAAATCAAATCTACGCTTGTATTTATTGATCTTAGCAGCGCCGACCACATTTGGCTCGACGTCGTAAGCGTACACCTGTTCGGTGGAAAAAATGATATGAGCCACCCTATGCTCTTCCTCCATGTCATCTTCGACTATCCTCTGAGTCCTAGTCCTACTATCGTAAGAATATGCATCTTTATATACTTGGCACTTGCTGTTCTGTTTTCCCATTCGCTTCCAAGGATGAATGCCGCTGTGAGCAGAAATAGAAGGGTTAGATTGGACCTCATATTAAGGAACCTCAGAAGAATCGAGGGTAGAAGAAGCTTCGCGGCCAAGCCCTAAGACCTCAACATCCAAAAAATGAGGCTGATTTGGGGGTTGGTCCTTTAACAGTCTATAAATACGCTTAACAGTAAAATTATCATCGTGCTCGATAGCAGCCATCCCAATAACAAAAAGATAGTGCCTAGCTACAAGATTCATGAGATCTAACCTCGAAGAGACAATTGTGCTGGATAAAGTGAATAAACCGCAGGATGGAAACCCTAAAACAAGAATCCGAAGACCAAAGAATCCAATGAGAGAGGAAATTTGGGTTAAAGAAGTCTGGATTCCAATGAGTAGTTAAAAGATAGAAAACAAAAAAAGGAAGATGAAGAACTCAGAGAAAATCTAGGTTTAGAGTTTGAAGATTTGATAATCTGGGTTTGGAGTTTGAAGGTTCGATGAAGTTTTGAAGTTTGAAGGTTTGAAAAAAGTGATTCAAGTCACTCCCAACGTAAGCTTAAATAGGTAGGCATGGTGGAATCAGTTTCAAAATCAAAACCCTAGGTCAAGATACAAAGAGGCGGGAAACGAAAGGACATCGGGGGTGACGTGCGAGACATCACGAAGGTCGTGTCCCATAAATATCTCTTGACATACCAACCCACAAGGAGACAAGTGGCAGCACGAGAAGACTTTGAGCCGTCAAAGAAGGGTCTCTAAACGTTGCCATCAGAAGATATCGATCAAGGATAAATCAAATGTGCACAAACGCCATTAAGACACGTCATTAATATTTTGGATTTATAAGGAGTCATAATTACTGCATTTATGGAGCATTTATAAGGAAAACGACAAACTCAAATGAAGCCTACCTCTAAGCACCGGGTTGTAACAAACCAAATGCCGTATGGTCGGGTAAAAAACCAAGTGAATTCTTTAAATACCTTTCGCTGAGTAGAGATAGACCAAGACAAACCAAACCATTCGAATATAAACAAGTCCACTCGGCTTAGATATTTAAGGGGGTATTGTTGTACATAATATTCGTTAAGAAGACACGTCACCGGACAATGCGGACCAATCTCGCCACGTAAGCAAATAGTTAAAGTATTAGTCCAAGGACACGTAAGCGTCCCACGTGGATAAGCCATCTCATACCAACATAGCACTAGTAAATAAGCAAACAAGGCTAGTAGTGCTGAGTAAAGCCAAGTAAGCTGAGTAGAAGACCATGTATGTTCGGCTCTGCTCGGCATGGATATGGAAAATCACATTAAGGATTTCTCCACTGCATATAAGATATAAAGCTGTGACAATCAATTACGGGTTAACTACTGTATGACCACCAAGAGTTCAACAAGGAAACAAACAGATCTTCTCTCCAATATATCAAGCTATAAGAGTCCAAAGCAGATTTTAAGTCAATAGCATTAGGCATTAAACACTTGATAGTACCAAATAGGAAAAGAGTCTTACAACCAACTCTGTACTCCTTTACTTGTACGCCACGATTCAAAACCCTAGCGGCACCATGTATAAATACACTTGCAAAAAACACAGTAAAGTGGTAAAATCTTAGTTAGAGAGAAAGACCAGAGGGTGTACTATACTTTACGAAATAGTGGATTTGACTCAATTGCTAAGGCAACAACCCGTGGACGTTTCTCCGATCATCGGTGTTTTACCACGTATTTTGTCCTCGTTATTATTTACTTTCATTACATTCTTTATTACATTCTATATTTGTTGGTTTTTACTTATTTAAATCGTTGACTAGTTTACTATCGAGAAATCACCATCAACAACAACATTCATATGTGTGTTATTATAGGTGATTTTAACAACATATATTTTTTGCGCGTTGTAATAGATGACTTTTGCTAGCATGCATTACCCGCACGTTGCAATAGATGCCTTTTAGCAACGTGTGTGGTCCTCGTGTTGTCTTTTGAATGTTGCTAAAGCTCAAATTTTCTTATAGTGGATGATGGATTGTGATTTGTGAATCTACACTATAACAAAATAACATAATTGTTGATAGTTAAAAACTATCAAGAATTGTTTCCTTGATAGTTTTAAGCTATTGTCAAGAATTGTCTTGACAATTATTCATTGACAGTTAAAAACTGTCAAGGAAGGGTTTATTAAAAAAAAAAAAAATTCCATTTTCTTTCCTGCCACTGTCACCTCCTCATAATAATGACAATTAAATTGACATTATTAGGAACTGAACCTGAGATCTCAAGTTCAAGAGTTGCAAGCCTTTACCACATCACTATAACATTTGATGTGTTCATAATTGAACAATATTTATATATAACCTATATGAGTTATTAGAAATAAATAAATAAAAACTTATTAGATAAATTTAAATTTATTCAACTAATCAAAATTCTAATTTCTACGACAGACATATATTAAAAATATTTATTGAAACTTTTAATAAAATTATATTTTTTAATAGATATATAGTCAAGTTATTAATCTATACTCTACGGTCACGTTTGGTTACATAGTGGAATGGTAATTGGAATGATAATGAGAATGAGAATGAGAATGGAAAGGATAGGAAAACTAAGTTTTTTGTTTTGTTGGAACTTTAGAACTTGTCTCTGAATCAGTATTATTTTGTATGGTTAACAACGGAATGTAATGGAGTTAACTGTATTTTGACCAAAATACCCCTAATCATAAAACATTCATAATAGCATGATATATTATGGATAATAATAATAAAATATAAAAGTATATTATATATAATATAATATTATTAATATATGTAATAATATATATAATATATATAAATATATTATATTATATATGTTTATATATCGTTATATATATTCTAATAATATAATATATAATAATATTATATTATATATAATATATAGTACATATATATATATAATATATATTTATATATCATTAATACAATATATAATAATATATTATTTTTGGATAGGAGCTGAGCGTATTTTTGTAATGAAGTTGGGGCATATGAGGGTATTTATAGAATATAAATTTTAGTTTTGAATGAAATGGCTTTCCATTGGTTTTTAGATGGAATGCCCATTCCACCAAAATGGTGGAATTTCCATTCCAATGGAATCACCATTCCATTGCATTTTAACAAACCAAACGAATGGAATGGCTTTCTTTCCATTCCATTCAATCCAATTAAACATGATCTATAGGAGATTCGTGACATCAATTGTAACAGAAACATATATATTATATATAATACATAAAATAATAATATATATCTATATAATATAATATAATATATATATATAAATATAAATAATATATATTATATTATACAATATATAATAATATATTTATCCAATATATAAAATATATATACAATATATATATAATAATTTTACTTATCTAATATCTTTGTCTTTTCTGTTTCATTTTTTAATTATTAATTTAAATAATAAAATAGGAAAATAGGGTCACTTCGGTCATTGTGGGTTAAAATTGTGGTCAACAGTTAGAATTAATGGAAGTCAACTAACAGCAGTAGATGTTTTTCCAATTATATGTAAAAGTTCCGTATGCATACAATTATGTTTAAACTTAATGGACGTTTGTACAATTTGTCCGTTTTTAAAAACTGTCAAGAATTGCAAGTTCTTAACAGTTTTTGAAAACTGTCAAGAAAACTGTCTTTCTTAACAGTTTTTGTTGTAGTGCTAGTTATGGCGGTTTGATAGTGGTGGTATGGTAAGGATGATGATAGTTCTTGATTTTTAGTTTTTAGATTTTGATTATGAAAAACTGTTGGTTTTTGTTTTTAATTTGTTTTTTTATTATTCTGTGAATGTAGTTTTAATATTAACCTCATTTATTTCAAAAAAAAAAAAAATGCAATAACCTCATTAATCAACGGTATATAAGTCTTTTAACCGTCCTAAAGTGACTGACATCATCTTTTTAATGGAAATTGTGACGATAAAGGGGGGAATGGAGAAAAATTCAATTTATAGGGGGAAAGTGGAGAATACTGTAAACTATAAGGGAATGATTATTTCCCCCCAAAAAAAATATTTGCTAAGAACTCCTTGGTTTTTTATTTTCTTTTAAAAATCAACACTTTAATTTTGAATTGAGATAAAATTTCCATTTTTAGTACATAAATGGACGATTTTTTAAATTAAATTTCGAAACTTTAAGATGTTCTTGGTATACAAATTCAAAATTAGACGGTTTTTAAAAAATAATCACATATTTACATTCTTTTATCTTTTGTTTCACTTTTATTTGAATTTGGTTGAAGAAAATAGGAGGGAGAGTTACAAAAATTATTCTAATATTCGTTTTTTTTTTTTCTTTTTTGAAAAGAACACTAATCCTCGACTTTTGAATTTATGTATACCAGCAACTTGTTGAAGTTCAAAATTTAGTTAAAAAATTATTATTTGTGTGTCGAAAATCTAGGTGATTTTCTTTCGTCTAACTTTAAACTAGATTTTATTTTTGAAAATACAAAAAATCGTGGGGTTTTTATTTTTTTAATTTTTTTTTAATTTTTTTAATTTTTTTTTTTTAAGATTCTCCGCGTATTTAATTGACTAATTAGTAATTAGAGATTGTATAAGAAAATTTGAACGTTTAATTTGTTTTAGGGTAAATTATAGATGAACAACTAATTGATCGTGACCATTGGTTTGTATGACTTTATTGTATTGTCAAGATCTAATGGGTGTTGGAGGTTTAATAATAGAGGTGAGGCCCGTTTGTAAATGTTATCACATGGATTATGGATGGACTAGACAAAAACAATATTTCATTAAAAAATGGAATTGAGATTTTAATTTCATGCTGTTCGTATTTTGTTATGGAAACCTTATTTGTATTAAATTAAGATAATATAGGATCGTACTAGGAGTAGAATGTTCAAATGGATAATCTTAATAAGATCAAGATTTTAGTTACATTTTAACTATATTTTAAAATAAAAGATGGTTAAAGTTAATGCATTTGAGAGAAGTGTTTTAGAAGAGAATTTCGAATATAACATAATAGAACTGGTATAAAATCTATAAATAATAATTTCATTTATAGAAATTGCATATAACTTGTATTTTTTTTTTTTTCCTTTTTTAGATTTTAAATAATAATAACTTATATCAAAAGTGCAAAAAGAAGGGCGTCAAGCTTTGTGGTGTATATTGGTTAAATTTCGTTCTCAAAATAATAAAGTATACTGACATAAATTGAAGTGGTATCCCAATAGTAAGCTTCTCACACTCACATCAATAAGATCGTAGATTGAATCATGTCTCATTTCCTTAATTTTAAATTTGCTATAATTTTTTTTTTATAAAAAAAATCATTAATAATAATAACATTGTTAGCCATAAGGCTTTAATACTTGATTTTGATGATATCAAAAAATTAATGAAGTACTAATTTTTGTTTGAATTGAAAATTGTTTAGTAAAGTTTCAAACATATTGAAATTAGAGTAAAAGGAACCATGTAAAGTTCAAATACTTTGAAGAACTCATCTATATGCATGAAGAGATATCACATTAAGCTTTTGGATGTCAAAGAGAAGATTTTATTGAAGCATGAAGGAAAGAAGACTAGTTTTAGGCTTATTATTTTAATATATTAGAAACTAGTATATGTGTTGGATGTGATTTGAATGACTTGACTCAAATGACAAATGACTTAGATTTGACCATAGGGATCCATTAATGATGTTTATCATATCACCCTAAGTGTTTTTAGACCATATCTAGATTGGTTGAGACTTAGATCAGTCTTTCAAACATGAAAAACCAACCTATGATCAGGGATATAGTTGAACTGTTTTAGAACTTTGTGGTAAAAAGTGTTATTTTATAGGGACTATATTGAACAGTAGTATCAAACCGTTTTGGACTAGACTCGATATATCAAAACTATAGGAACCAAAACATAATTTACATAAGATCCAACGGTCACTTTTTTGAATTTACTGTTGGGGTAAAAATGCTATTTCAAAACCTTGAGGGACCGTAATATAATTTTCCGTTGAGTTATATTACAGGGGTAAAACTGAAATGTCCAAAACTATAAACGGGCAAAAAACGGCTATATTCGGAAGTTGTCTATAAATTCATCTCTTAAAGCCATTTTTTGATGCTTCCAAGAGCTTACCAACCTTTCTACCTTTCTATCACAGACACAAAATTTATATCAATCTCCGATTCTTAAATTTCTACTCAATAGTCGATCTCGATCTCTCTATTTTCTCTCAATTTCTGATTACCCAATGGGGTCGGGGACCCATTGCCTAATTTTTCATTTAATTTAATTAAGTGATTGGCTGCTTATTTTATCTGCTCTTGATTGATTTGTGTGACTGGTTCAAGATTATCAACAAGTAGAGGCAATTAGAGCTGGTTTTGTTTTTGACCTTTTAAAAAAGAAATCCCAAGCCCTCCTCAATTGGCTTCTAATTCTGGAAATTGTCTTAATGTCAATATAGTTCCACAGGTAAGGAAAACATGCCATAATTTTAATGTGAATTCAATATGATAATTAAACCAAAAACTAATGCTTGGTTGGTTGTCAGTGGATTTCACTCCAAGAAAACAATGAGCTACGTTTAGAAACTTTGCACTGCCGTGACTGTGGTGTTACACACCATCTTCTCTCTATTTTTTATCTGTGCATTTGAGAGTAATTTGGTGCTTGTGAGAATTTGACTTTGTGTATTTAACACATTTGAAGAGAGATGAAGTTCTCATAAATTTGAAAAACAAAAATCCTATGCAGCAATTAAAAATTAGAGTAGGAGTAAATAAGTGATTTTGATACAATAAACAAATTACTTGGTGATCTGAGAAATTGATGTATTATTATTCTATATGTTATTGTGCATATATAATAGATTCAAAGTTCTATACAGTCCTATTGTTTGAATATTTGTTGCTCTGTTTTGTTTCTTGTTCATTTTCTTTAGCAAATTTGACTGAGGAGGATGAATCATCTGATTTTCTACTCGACTTCCTTCCGGTCACAGGATCTGATCCAAATATCTGATTCAATGCTGCAGTAATTTGCCAAGTTTTCTGGGTGGAAACTAACACATGTTCCAACAATATATTTTTTCAATCATATATATATTTTTACTTTCTACCACTCTTATTCTAACAATATTTATTTCTTCTATTTTTGACTATTATAAATTTTTTTTCATCACTATTATTTGAACAATATATTTTTTTCAATCATCTATTTTTTTTACTTTGTTACCACTATTATTCCAACAATATTTTCTTTACATATATCTATATTTTATTATTATTAATTTTTCAATGGCAAATGGGGGAGATGGTTCAAGAAATGTATACAGAAGAAATGGTCCAATGCAAAACTTGTTGAAACACGTTGGTGATGCTGTCACTTACGACGATGTGTCTTTTCACCAGTTCCTTCAAGATCGATTTGGATCTGATCACCTTTCTAGTCCTAATCCCCCTATAATAATTCCCGAGTTTGACCCCGATCACAATACCCCCAACCCCAATACCCCTAACCCCAATACTAATGAAAATCTATCTGACCCCCACCCCTTTCAGATGATTTTTTTGCAGGTGAAGGTGAAGGTGAAAAACCGATGAAGTCCGATCTCTTCAAAGTGCATATGAAGAAAACTAGGTTAGATGATGTATTTTTCCATATCCAGTGCAATTACTGCACTAAATCATACAAGGTTGGAATAAACTTCGGATATGGCACGTTCTGGACCCATATCAGAAAAAAATCACCCGTCTGAATATGCGATGGCGAGTAACCAAGCCCAAATCTCCAAGTACGCAACCTCTTCTAATCAATTATTTCATTACACGTCTGAAAAAAATAGAGAACAATTAGCATTAATGGTTGCAACTAAACACTTACCTTTTAGTTTTGGTGAAAAAGTAGGTTTTGCTAATTATTGTCAAAATGCATTAAATCCTGCAATGCGATGTGTTCCTAAATCCAATCTCACTAAATGCCATTTACAAAAAAGAAAAACACATATTGAAAACATTTTTTTCTCAATTTCAAGGTCTCGTTTCCGTATGTGCCGACATATGGACCGACAATTTTGGTAGTCATTCATATTTGGGTGTCATATGTTATTATATGGACAATGACTAGGACATGCAAAAAAGAATTATTACATTTCGTGTTTTCGATGACTCACATTCAGCTCAAAATATTTTTCGACTCCTTAAAATCGTTTTTCAAGAGTATAATATCCTAAACAATTTTTTTGCTATTGGCTTTGATAATGCTATCCAAGGTTCGGTTTCGAACTGAAATCGCCGACTTTGGTTTGGACCATGGTTTGAAACCGACGGTTTAACAGTTTCGGTTTGGGGCAGTTTCGGTTTCGGTTTTGGGTGGTTTTGGTTTCGTTTTCTTTTTTAATTATTTTTTAATTTTAATTTTATTTTATTTTAAAGATAAATATAAAGATTGTTTGTAAATATAAAATCTTACCAAATAATAATTCCAATGAACAAAGTTTTAAATAAAAAAACATTTACAAATATTTTCATTGAACTATTGAAGTATTTAAGTATTTCACAATGTTTAAAAGAAAATAAATTGACATTTATTAATAAATACAATTTTACAATTTCACAAAAAATAAATAAATTAGAAACTTTGTTTAGGATATTATACTCTTGAAGAACGATTTTAAGGAGTTGAAAAATATTTTGAGCTGAATGTGAGTCATAGAAAACACGAAATGCCAGAATTCTTTTTTGCATGTCCCAATCATTGTCTATATAATGACATGTTACACCCAAATATGAATTACTACCAAAATTTTCGGTCCATATGTCGGCACATACGGAAACGCGATCTTGAAAATGAGAAAAAAATGTTTTCAATATGTTTTTTTTCTTTTTTGTAAATGACATTTAGTGTACGTGTGAGAGTGTATCAGGAACACGTCGCATTGCAGGATTTAATGCATTTTGACAATTATTAACAAAACCTACTTTCTCATCAAAACCAAAAGGTAAATGTTTCGTTTCAACCATTAATGCTAATTGTTCTCTATTTATTTATTTTAGACGTGTAATGAAATAATTGATTAGAAAAGGTTGCGTACCTGGAGATTTGGGCTTGGTTACTCGCCATCGTGTATTCGGACGGTAATTTTTTCTGATATGGGTCTAGAACGTGTCATATCCTAAGTTTCTTCCAACCTTGTATGATTTGGTGCAGTAATTGCACCAGATATGGAAAAATCCATCATCTAACTTAGTTTTCTTCATATGCACTTTGTAGAGATCGGAGTTCATCGGCTTTTCAGCTTCACCTTCACTTTAAAGGGGGTGGGGGGTCAGATAGATTTTCATTAGTATTGGGGTTAGGGGGTATTGAGGTTGGGGGTATTGTGATCGGGGTTGAACTCGGGAATTATTATAGGGGAATTAGGACTAGAAGGGTGATCAGATCCAAATCGATCTTGAAGGAACCGGTGAAAAGACACACCGTCGTAAGTGACAGCATCACTAACGTGTTCCAACAAGTTTTGCATTGGACCCTTTCCTCTGTTCACATTTCTTGAACCATCTCACCCACTTGCCATTGAAAAATTAATAATAATAAAATATAGATATATGTAAAGAAAATATTGTTGATATAATAGCGGTGAATTTTTTTTTTTTTTTTTTTTTTTTTTTTTAATGATGGTCAAAAATAAAAGAAATATATATTGTTGGAATAAGAGTGGTAAACAAGTAAAAAAGTATATATATATATATATATATATGATTGAAAAAAATATATTGTTGAAATAATAGTGGTGAAATTTTTTTTATGATGGTCAAAAATAGTAGAAATAAATATTGTAAATCAATTTGATGATTGAAAAAATAAAAGATAGTAAACACTAGAAGAAATAATTTATATATGAAATGAAAATTAAATAAAATTGTAGAATGTAGAGAGAATTGAGAATTCGAGATCGGGAGAGATTGAGAGAAGTTGAGAGAATGAGAGCGGTGCGAAGAATAATGAAGTGTGGGAGGGTATCTATAGTATAGTAGAGAGGGGTAGCTTTGCAAATAAGAAAAATTAAGGGGTGAAAAAAAAATTTAGATGGCCGTTGGGCAGATCAGAACGGTCGTTTGATGACTACCCAATGGCCATATTTTATTTTTTTTCAAATGTTATGCCACGTGGCAGCGTTTCATTGGTCCATTTTTTTTTTCAACCGTTGAACAGTCAACGGTCGGTTTTTTTAAATTTCCAGCCACGTGACATCTTTTGATTGGTTGAATTAATATACATATTTTTAAATTTAAAACCGGCATTTTAACCGCGAGCAAAACCGTCGATTTTCGTTGGTTTTTAGGATTGCCAAACGAAAACCGGAACCGAAACCGAAACTGGAACCACCGATTTTCAAACAGAAGATTTAGGTTCCGATTTTGGTTTCGGTTTAGGCCGTACAGTTCCGGTTAAACCGCGGACAAAACCGATGGTTCAACCGGAACCGTGGCCACCACTAGCTGCAAGCAATACCGCATCTATTCCTTGTTTTAAATTTGTGTGTTCAAGTTGGATTAGTAGAGCTTTCTACTTTTATTAGATCAATTAGAGATAGTATTAACTATATCTAGATGTATAACAAAACCTATAAACAATGGTTAAATTATTGCTCTCTGAATAATATGCGTCCCAAAAAATTTTCTCAAGATATTACCATTCATTGGAATTCAACTTATAAGCTGCTTAATGAAAGTGTTGAATATAAGAATTTATTAGTTTCTTTTATTAATTATAACGTTCCTTCAATTTCTCTTCAATTGAACCATTAAGATGCATGTATAAAAATTCTTGAATTGTTACGTGTTATTAATGATGCTACCAATGCTTTATCTGGTGTTTACTATCCCAATACTCATTTATTTCTTATTCAAAGTGTTTATATTACTGGTGCATTTAATGATTGTGAATTAGATGTTGAATTGAGTCCATGTGTTGTTGCCATGAAAAAAAAATGGATAAGAATCCAAATTACTTGCTTGCACCGTGTTTTGATCCACGCCTTAAATTAGAATGTTTGCAGGATTATTTAACTAATTATTACAAATGTTTAGGACTAGAAATTGATATTCTTCATTATTGTGATTCTATTAAGACTTTGCTTTATGAATTATACGATGAATATGTTAGAATGTATGGTCAGTCTTTGAATGTGCCGGTTTCACAACCCCAACCCACATCTGGTGTTATTAGTAATTTCGGAAAATTTCAATTAAGGGGTTTAGGGGATCGACTGTTTTCCCAAAGAGCCAAAAAATTACGAATATCTTCTTCATCCTCATTTGCCTCTGAGCTTGACGGGTATTTAGAAGGCAGTTATCAATTTTTATATGAAGGATAAATTCCAGGTTTGGTGGAAGAGTCATCAATAAGATTATCCAATTTTGGCTATTATTGCCAAACAAATTCTTGGAACGCCGGTTTCTACCATTGCCATGGAACAATAATTTAGTGCATGTGGAAATATTTTGGATCCAAGACGGTCATCTATGTCTCCACAATCACTTGAAATCCAGGCGTGTGTTGATGATTGGACAAAGGTAAAATATAGACAACAAGAACTCCAGCCAGAGATAGTGAACGACTTCTTCGAAGATGACCAAACTACGGGAACGGAAGGTATCAAATAGATTCCGTTCCAACTTCCAATCTCCAACACCAAGCAACTAATTAAAGGTAAAAGAACTATGTGGCCTTTGATTCCTCTACATTGGTAGAGGATACATAGGCAACTTAATTGTGCAAGACCGGTATTTTTTTTTTTAAAATTATTTTTAAATTTGAACTTTGTTACATTGTAATATTGTATATTTGAATTCAATCTTTTAAGGCCAATTTCTAATTTTTTTTTTTTTTTTTTGTGAAATTGTAAAGTCGTATTTATTAATAAATGTCAATTTCTTTTCTTTTAAACATTGTGAAATACTTAAATACTTCAATAGTTCAATGAAAATGTTTGTAAATATTTTTTTTTATTTAAAAATTTGTTCATTGGAATTATTATTTGGTAAGATTTTATATTTACAAACAATCTTTATATTTATCTTTAAAAAAAAAAAAAAAAAAAAAAAACCGAAACCAAAACCGTGAAACCGTCGGTTTCAAACCGTGGTCCAAACTGTATTACATGGTTTTGGTTTCGGTTTTGGGTAGCCACCAATCCGAAACCGACGGTTTTGGTTCCGTGGACAGGATTACTCATGAGGTATGCTTATCTTTTTTTATTTCTATTATTATTTTTTTTTTGAAAATATAAAAATTTATGTGGTAACATGTACTAGAAGATTTATGTGGTATGCTTATCTTTTTATTTCAAAATATAAAAATTTATGTGGTCCTCGTGAGGTATGCTAATCTTTTTTATTTCTATTTTTTTTTTTTTTTTAGAAAATATAAAAATTTATGTGGTAACTTGTACTAGAAGATTTATGAGGTATGCTTATCTTTTTTATTTCTATTATTTTTTTTTAGAAACTATAAAGATTTTTGTTGTAACATATACTACGCGGCATTCTTTTAGAAAATTTTGTCTTTTACAGCATTTTTTTTTACTGTCTCAAAACATGTCTTACGGGGCATTGGTGACATTCTGTAATAGAAAGACATTATTTTGCTAACTTCTTTCGTAATGACATTTTACGAAAGAAGTTTGCAAAATAATGTCTTTTGCAATAATGACATTTTATGGTAAACAGATTTTTACCGTATTTTTAACAACTTGTAATAATGGTGCCCACGGTTCGGTCACGGTTTCGTCGCAAAGTCGTAACCGTAACCGGTCAAGCCGGTTTGGTTTATGGTTTTTAAACGTCGATTAGGCGGTTCGGTTACGGTTCGGGTATTGGTCGATTCCGGTTTGGTTCCAGTTTCGGACTAGTTTTTCCTTTAAAAAAAAATTTAATTAAAGAATAAAAAATGATATAAGTGTGATTGTGTTAGTGGTGCCCACAATTCAGTTAAACCGGCAGCTCCTAACCCGAATTGAAACCATACAGTCAAAATCGTAATTGAAACCGTGACGGAAACCAACGGTTTCAAAATTGGTTGTGACATGGTTCGGTTACGGTTACTATTAAAAAAACCGTTGAAAACAGGTAGTTTTACCATCGGTTTTCATTAAAAAAAATTTTTTAAATTAAACCGGCCAATTAGAAGGTGCCATGTGGTAATAATTTTGAAAAAAAAAAAAAATAGAGGTGACCATTGGAGTCAGATGAACGGTCATCTTATCCAACGACCACCTCAACCGCCATCTTTCAATATACCTTTTTCCCTATTTTCCTTAATTTTTTGTAATTGCAAATCTACCCCTCCACTTTAATCCTATAAATACCCCCACACTTCATTATTTTTCACATCACTCTCAACTTCTCTCAATCTCTCTCAATCTCAAGTTCTCAATTGCATTCTATAATTTTCTTTAATTCACATTTCTAATATAAATTAATAAATATTTATTTCTTCTATTTTTTTACAATCATCTATTTTTTATTTACAATCATCAATTTTTTTTAGTGTTACCGCTATTATTCCAACAATATATATATTTTTTCTATCATCTATTTTTTTTTTTTAAGTGTTACAACTTTTATTCCAACAATACAATATTTTCTTTAGTATTAGTATTTATAATTAATTTTTCAATGGCAAGTGGGAGAGAAGGTTCAGGAAATTTGGACAAAGGAAATGGTTCAATGCAAGATTTGTTGGAACACGATGGTGATGATGTCGATTACGATGACCAACTTTACCACAAGTTCCTTCAAGCTCATTGTGGACCTGATCTCCTTTCTAGTCCTAATCCCCCTCTAACAATTCCCGACCCCAATCCCAATACCCACAATAGTAATGAAAATCTATCTAACTCCCCACCCCCTTTAGATGATTTTTTTGCAGGTGAAGAAGAAAAGCCATTGAAGTCCGATCTCTTGAAATTGCATATGAATAAAATTCAGTTAGATGACGGAACGATCAAAATCCAGGTCAAGTACTGCCCCAAAACATACAAAACCAATAAATCCTTCAGATATGGCACGTACTGGGCCCATATTAAAAAAAAAAAAAATTCACCCGTCCGAATTGGTGAATGCTAGTAACCAAGCCCAAATCTTCAGGTATGAAACCCCTACTAATCAATTATTTCATTATATGTCTGAAAAAAAATAAGGAAGAAGTAGCAGTAATGGTTGCAGTTGAACACTTACCTTTTAGTTTTGATGAGAAAGTAGGTTTTGTTAATTATTGTCAAAATGTATTAAATTCTGCAATGCAACATGTCCCCACTCTCACATGTGCACTACTTTTAATTTAAAAAAAAAGAAGAAAAAAACAAATTGAAATCATTTTTTTATCAAATTCAAGGTCATGTTTCTGTATGTGCTGACATATGGATCGACAATTTTGGTAGTCATTCATATATGGGTGTGACATGCCATTATACATTATATGGATAATGACCATGCAACATTTCGTGTTTTCGATGACTCACATTCATCTCAAAATATATTTTGACTCCTTAAAATAATTTTTCAAGAGTTTTATATCCAAAACAAAATTTTGCAATTGGTTTTGATAATGCTGCAAACAATACCGCATCTATTCCTGTGTGTCAGGAATTGTGCAATCCCTATTTTAGGGGTAAATTATTTCATCAAAGAAGTGCATGTCTTGTTTTAAATTTTTCTGTTCAAGTTGGATTATAAATTCTTTATGCTTATATTAGACCAATAAAGATAGTATTAACTATATCTGAAGGCATAACAAAGCCTAGAAATTATGGTTAAAATTTTGATCTCAAAATAATATGCGTCCCATTAAATTTTCTCGAGATATTACTACTCATTGGAATTCTACTTATAAGTTGCTTAGTGAAAGTGTTGAATATAAAAGAAGTATTAGTTTCATTTATTACTTATAACGTTCCTTCAATTTCTCTTCATTTGAAGCATTTGGATGCATGTATAAAAATTCTTGAATTGTTACATGTTTTTAATGATGCTATCAATGCTTTATATGGTGTTTACTATCCCACTACTCATTTATATTTTATTCAAAGTGTTATTATTGTCGGTGCATTCAGTGAGTGTGAATTCGATGTTCAATTGAGTGAATGTGTTGCTGCCATGAAACAAAATGGTTACAATAATATAGGGAGATTCCAGTTATTTACCTGCTTGCATCATGTTTTGATCCAAGCTTTAAATTAGAATGTTTGCAGGATTATTTAACCCATTATTACAAAAGTTTAGGATTAGAAGTTGATGTTCTTAATTATTATAATTTCATTAAGACTTTGCTTTATGAATTATACGATGAATATCTTAGAATATATGGTTTGTCTTTGAACATGTCGGTTTCACAACCCCCAACCCACATATGATGGTACTACTACTTCCTCAACATTTAAATTAAAGGGTTTAGGGGTTCGATTGTTTTCTCAAAGAGGCAAAAAATTACAAATATCTTCTTCATCCTCATCTGACTCGAATTCTGAGCTTAACTAGTATTTAGAAACCAAACATGAATTTTTAGAAGATGGTAAATTTAGTATCTAGGTATAGTGGAAGGTTCATGAACAGGAATTTCCGATTTTGGCTATTATTGCCAAACAAATTCTTGGAACAAGATGTGGAGCAAGAATTTAGTGCGAGTGGAAATATTTTTGAACCAAGATGGTTGGTTATGTGTCCACAATCACTTAAAGCCCAAGCGTGTGTTGATGATTGGACAAAGGAAAAATACAAACAGCAAGAACTCCAGCTAGAGATAGTGAATGATTTCTTCGAAGATGACCAAAACACGGGAACGGAAGGCAGCTAATAGATTCTGTTCCAACTTCCGAACATTCTAATTTCAAGCATGGATCAAAACATGATGCAAGCAAGTAAATAATTGGAATCTCCCTATAATACCGTAACCATTTTGTTTTCATGGCAGCAACACATTTACTCAATTGAACATCGAATTCACACTCACTGAATGCACCGGTAATATTAACACTTTGAATAAGAAATAAATGAGTAGTGGGATAGTAAACACTAGATAAAGCATTGGTAGCATCATTAAAAACACGTAACAATTCAATAATTTTTATATATGCATCTCAATGCTTCAATTGAAGAGAAATTGAAGGAACGTTATAAGTAATAAAAGAAACTAATACTTCCTTATATTAAACACTTTCACTAAGCAACTTATAAGTACAATTCCAACGAGTAGTAATATCTTGAGAAAATTTAATGGGACGCATATTATTTTTGAGAGAAAAATTTAAACCATAGTTTATGGGCTTGTTATGCCTCCATATATAGTTAAATACTATCTCTAATTGGTCTAATATAAGGAGAAAGAATTTGTAATCTAACTTAAACACACAAATTTAAAACATAACATGCACATCTTTGATGAAATAATTTACCCATAAAATAGGGATTACACAATTCTTGTAACATAAGAATAGATGCAATATTGTTTGCAGCATTATCAAAACCAATTGCAAAAAAATTGTTTTGGATATTAAATGAGTCGAAAAATATTTTGAGTTGAATGTGAGTCATCGAAAACACGAAATGCAATAATTCTTTTTTGCATGACCCAATCATTATCCATATAATGTATAATGACCTGTCAGACCCATATATGAATGACTATCAAAATTGTCGGCACATATGGAAACGTGACCTTGAATTGATAAAAAAAAATGATTTCAATTTGTTTCTTTTTTCTTTTTTGTAAATGGAAAGTAGTGCATGTGTGAGAGTGGATCAAAGAATACGTTGCATTGCAGGATTTAATGCATTTTGATAATAATTAACAAAACCTACTTTCTCACCAAAACTGAAAGGTAAGTGTTCAACTGCAACCATTAATGTTAATTCTTCCTTATTTTTTTCAGACGTATAATGAAATAATTGATTAGTAGGGGCTTCATATCTAAAGGATTTATTGGTATTGTATGTTTTATGGTAGTACTTGCAATGGATTTTGATCGTTCCGTCATCTAACTGAATTTTCTTCATATGCAATTTGAAGAGATCGGACTTCAATGGGTTTCCTTTTTCACTTGCAAAAAATTCATTTGAAGGGGGTGGGGGGTTAGATTGATTTTCATTACTATTAGGGGTATTGGGATTAGGATCATGAATTATTAGAGAGGGATTAGGACTAGAAGGGAGATCAGATCCAATTGAGCTTGAAGGAACTCGTGGTAAAGTCGATTGTCGTAACCGACATCATCACCATCGTGTTCTAACAAATTTTGCATTGGACCATTTCTTTTGTCCAAATTTCCTGAATCTTCTCCCTTACTTGCTGTTAAAACTTTAATTATAAATACTAATACTAAAGAAAATATTGAGATAAGTCTAAAGAAAATATTGAGATAAGTGTAAAGAAAATATTGTTGGAACAATAGTGGTAACGCTTAAAAAAAATAGATGATTGAAAAAAAAAATATTGTTTGAATAATATTGGTAACACTAAAAAAAAACTGATGATTGTAAATAAAAAATAGATGATTATAAAAAAATAGAAGAAATAAATATGTATTAATTTATATGAGAAATAAGGATTAAAGAAGATTGTAGAATGTAGAGATAATTGAGAATTTGAGATTGAGAAAGATTGAGAGAAGTTGAGAGTGGTGTGAAGAATAATGGAGTGTGGAGGGGTATTTATAGGATTAGAGTGGTGGGGCAGATTTGCAATTACAAAAAATTAAGGGAAAAATATATTGAAAGATGGTTGTTGGATAAGATGACCGTTAAATGGTCATTTGACTCCAATGGTCACCTTTAATTTTTTTTTTTTTTCAAAATGATTGCCACATGGCAGCTTCTGATTGGACTGTTTAGAAAACTGACGGTAAACCGCTGGTTAAATCTCTGGTCTTCGGCAGTTTTTTTTAATAGTAACTGTAACTGAACCGTGTCACAACCGGTTTTGAAACCATTGTTTTTAGTCATGGTTTCGGTTATGGTTTTGACCGCACGGTTTCGGTTCGGAATCGTCGGTTTAACCGAACCGTGGGCACCACTAGCTTTTAAATATATCACCTTTTCGTAGTGAATAAAATAATTAACCAGTCTATCACCATCTCCTGTATGACCCCAAATTCCGGCTTGTGTATGTTTGATTTTGCTTAGTGAAGTGTTCTATGTTTAGATTTTGTGTAATTTGAAGAGTTTTAGTAGTTTCTGTGGTGTTGGCCAAGATCCTTGTGTTTTTTTTTTTTTTTTGGTGTGGTGGTGTTATTGTTGTCAATTGAAGATGGAAAATAGCATAAAGGGAAAGAAGTTGCTAGGGGCAGTAATAGGCCTTCAAAGAAAAGAAAACAAGTTCCTGTTATGTAGCCACACAAAGGGAAAGGAAAGGGAAGCACGTCTACATAGCCTGTGAACACTCTTTAGTGACACTCGCAATCATACGAGGTCAGAGAGTAGTATACTAATAAATAAGATTCGTTCTCGATAAAGATTGAGTGATTGATTACCAAAATTGATTAGTCTAATTGCTATTCAAACAAGCAATAAAAGATGGTTTTCATATTTGACTTCTACAAGCAAGCTAAATTATATTACTCAAAAGGTTTTAAACTATGATGGCAAGAAAATAACAAGTAATGAAATCAAATGTAATAATAAGAAAAATGATGCTAAGACTGGACTCCACCCCACCCTCTCCTAATTCCTTTCTAGACTCACTTGCATACCCAATCTATGCACGTGCAATTTGTAGACTCGTGCACCCAATTGTTAACCTCTACTCTCGGTCGAGTAATAGAGATTACACCCAAAACACACCTGAGCCTATCTCTCGATTACATCGGAATATATATATGAGTTTAATAAGAACATTGGCACATTAAAAGGAGCCCTATACGCTAGCTTCGGTTGGTCTACCTTACTAGACATGTATATAAGATATTCTATCAAACACAGTGTGTGTCTCTCCAATCGGTTCATAACACACCACTGAAAATCATTCAATAGGAGATCAATATTTTTAAAGTATTAATTACTCAAAAACATCCATAAAAATCACAATTGCACATAATGGATAAATTAAATGTCAATATATATAAATCAAGAGTGAGGTTTCATCAACTCCTAGCATTAGAAATTTAGCTCATATTACAAAAGTAAGCCATACAACATATATGATCAAATGAATACATGACTTTATAATGAAAATGAAAGAGATAAAGTTGTGGAGAAAACTATGTAGAGTAGTGTTCTCTTTTCTCCTCCAATCTCCTTCAATTTCCTAGCCCAAAAACATGAAGTGATCATGGATTTGATTCAAAGTGTTAGGTGGATTGTGTAGGATTTTAGTAATGGTGATGTAGGAAAATGGTTATGTGAATATTCTTGGGTGAGGGATTGGTCATTTTGTCTAAAAATAGCAAATGAATATATAGGGAGATGAATTAGGTCAGGGGCAAGAGAGTAAATTCCTTGGACAAACCAATTTCTGGGCAAAAAGGCGACCTTAGGGCGATTTTGTTGAGGTCACCTTGAGGTCGCCTTAAGGTATGATTTCTAAACCCAAGATAATAGCGACCTTGGGGCGATCTTAGTTAGGCTCGCCTTGAGGTCACCTTTTTGCTTTGTTTTGAGAGGGCTGTACCAGAGAAGATAGCGACCTTGGGGTGAACTTGGTTGGATTCGCCATGAGATCGTCTTTGCTCTATTGTGAAAGGCTGAACCCGAGGCTAAAGTGACCTTAAGGTGACCTTAAGTGGGGTCGACTCAAGGTCTCCTTTGTGCTTTGTTTTGAAAGGCTGAAACCGAGAAGATAGTGACATTGAGGCGAGCTCATGTGGGCTTGCCTTGTGGGTGCCTTTGTGCTTTGACTTGCCTTCTTATTCTTCATTTCAGCTCCGTCCAAGATCATTAAGCTCCAAATCTAACTTGACCCTGCACAACTCATTTAAAGCGTTAGAAACATGATTTTACCTGAGAAACAAACACAAAAAGATACGAAAATGAGGCTACACAAGGTGTAGAAATGAAGCTATCAAATACCCCCAAACCAATCTTTTGGTCGTTCCCAAACAAAACCAAAACAAACAAACAAAAATAAAAGAAAGAAAATAAAAAATAAAAACACCACTTTCGCGGGTGACACGATGACACTTGACATGTGTCATAAGCCTTTTAAACCCCTAAGCGATTCCTAGTGGATGAGTGAAGTCTCGTAAGGGTTTACAAGAGGACACCTACAAATGTCTTTTCTGCTGAGCCAACTAAAGACAAAGATGCAATAAGGGGTGGACTAGATTGAGAACATACATGCTAAGACCCCTAAGATAAAGCTTGAGAAGTGCAAGCTAAGGTCCTACAATAAGAGAGTTTGCAATTCCGTACTTCTTAGTGAACATTGCTTTAAAAACATCGAACACAATAGTCTTATGATAGCATTTTGCCTCGACTCTATACCTTTCAGGATCTCTCTCATTTTACCACTTATAACCTAGGCACACTCAACAAACATATGAGGTTGGAAATTATGCACAAGAGATTTTTAAATTTTACACGTATATGACAATTTTTTTGAAAAACCGCTAAAGTTTAATTGCAATTAGACCATAAGAATGGATTTGAACATTAAGAACAAGAGCAGAGCACCATTTGATACTTTCATCAACAAACTACAACTCCTCCTAAACATCAATTAGGACTTCTTTAAAGTTCAAGTAAGGTTATAGTGAATTGGTGGTGGAGAGGTCAGGTGGGTATGGAATTACGGGATAGCTACCGATTATGCTTATGCTTCTATTTGGCACACTCTTCACAATAATAGTGTCTAGGCATGAATTATTCAGTTAATCATTTTGTGTTATATTATGTTACTTTACATTTTGGTAACTTTTACACTTTTAGAACTAGAAGACTTTTTGTGCTATACTTTTTTCTTTTATCACTTTTTAACAAAACAAAATTCATACAATTTTTAGCCTTATTGTTTGCACAATTTACACATCTAACCTGAGTACACGCTACTTTTAAAATTTTGATTTTCTTGAGCTTCATTTTTCTATGATAACAAGCCATAATCATAGCAAAGGGGGTGGCCTAGTGTTTAGGTAAGATATGGTGATGTATATGATATGAGAGGATATAGTGATAGGGTTTAGTGTGTATGTCAAAATAGATAAGACATTCAAGCACACAAAGAAGACAGGGGATGTGTTTCGCACATTTGTAGTAACTAATACACATAGCCTACGTCATCTCTAAAGGCATGAGTTAAGCAAGCAAACGAAGGTGAAAACTACGGTGATGCTCTTTGATGGCGTTCTTTAATGCACAAAATATGGAGTGAGATCCTTTTTATTTATGCTAATTATCTACAAGAAGAGTGTTTAAGATACAACAATAAAATTTTACACTCATAAGGACGTTATATAGGCTTTGGCCTCACACAAGTAGTCTACACTAATGATCTAGACATCTTAAGCATGATAGCCAATCACTAAGACACTTTCCAGTCTGGTAGGATGCGTGCAAGCAATGTGGTATAGCTTTAACTAGCACAACCTTTGCCTAGACTCAAGGATTCAACACATGCAAAAATTGCCTCCAAAGACACAACTCAAAAACATCTCATTAAGCAAGTTAATGCTCCAAAATTTGGCTCGAAACAGAAGAACGGACAAAACTTGACTTTACAAACACACATTCAAGCAGAAATTGAAAAAAATCACAAAAAATGAGCACATACAAAACAATCATTCAAAAATGGTTAAAGAATGGCCACACCCCCAAACCTAAACAGAACATTGTCTCTAATGTTTGCACAAAAGCGGATTGGACAATATAAGCTTAAAAGCATGAGGGAGGCCAAACACACAACCAAAATCTCTAAGACTATGCACAATGGTTCTCCACACTCTTATTTTATACAAAATTAACGAAAGAAAGAGAAAAAAGAAAACATAAAACTTAAACCAAATTAGTAATCCAAAATAAACAAATATGTCCATAAAAGCAATAAAACAGTACTGGAGTAAAGCTTGCCACGTGCCATTTGAGCTTGAGCATAAGGCATGGTGGGCGATTAAGCTCCTCAAAATGAACTTACAAGAGGCTAGTGAAATAAGGTGCCTCTAATTGAGTGAGCTAGAAAAACTAAGGCTTGAATCATTCGAGAATTCGAGGATTTTCAAGGAGAAAATTAAAAGATGGCACAATAATAGAATAGAGTTCAAGGAGATCAATGTGGGTCATAAAGTGCTTCTCTTCAACTTAAGATTGAGGTTTTTCTCGGGCAAGCTTAAAAGCCGATAGATGGGTCCTTTCACGGTCACGGAGGTTCTTCCGTATGGAATCGTAGAGATCGAAAATGAAATAAAAGATAGATTTAGAGTGAACGGACAATGGCTAAAAATCTATTGGGATCTTGAAGGTGAGGAACTCAAAGAGTGGTTCATTTCCAAGAACTGACCTAAGCCAAGAAATCAAAAGGGAGGTACCATCTTTGTACATAATAGATTAGGAATGTTGGTTTTCTAGTTTTTCAATCCATAACTTGGTGTTTATTAATTATTGCTTTTTGTGTTTTAATTTTCACAACATCATACTTGCTTTCAAATTGTGCTCTTTATTGATAGATTAGGTGTGTTTGATATTGTGTGCAAGTTGATTGAATTTGTAGGTTTATAGTGTCTTTCTTCAGCATTTCAAGTCTGCCAAACCCAGCCAAACCAGAGGCAAAAGTGACCTCAATTCAAGGTCGCCCTAAGGTCTCCTTTATCTGCCAGAAATTCGATTAAAAGCCGAGATGAAAGCGACCCCAGGGCAATATCAACTCAAGATCATCCCAAGCTCACCTTTGTATATAGAAGATAAGTCAAAACCAAGGCAAAAGCTACCTCAGGGCGAGATCAAAACGATCCCATCATGGGTCGTTTTGTCCTTGAACCAAAAGTGGAACAATGTCGTTTTACACAAAGGTGACCTTAGAAGGCAATCTCATAAGCTCGCCCTAAGGTTGCCTTGATGCGATTTCTAGAATAAAACTGCTAGATCATGGAAGATCAATGGAAAACATAACTTTCACTACACAAAAACTCTTTCCATGGCTGCAGCAAGTTTGGGTCTCTCTTTAGGATAATCCTAGCCCTAATCTTCTCCATTTATGTTAAAAAGAAGCATCTAGGTCATCAATTTATCTACATTTTAGTTTTGCTTCACTTGAGAAGGTTTTCTAGAGGAAATTTGGGGATTCAAGTGCATTGTGGTTTTGATTGTTGATTGGGTTTTGGTTAGAGGATTATTGTAAGATTGGTTTAGTTTTCTTTAAAGATATTGAGTTAGAAGTAAGTGTGGTGTGGCCATTTGTTAGTGTTTTCTTTGTTTAAAATTGGTGTGTGGTTTGTAAAAAAAAAATGGCAGGTGGTAGAATGGGAAAGCAAATCGTTAAGAGAGGGGAAACCTTAGGACCCCTCCGTATTACCTCCACCCTTAAAAAAAGGGAAGGGTGACACGATCTCAGAATCCCTAAACTCGGAAGACCTAGAAAGGTGGGCATTGTATGGAAACAGGAGGTTTTGGCCAAAAAAAGGCAATAATTTGACGGTCTTTAGCTCCACCTTTATTCCAGGGCCAGTGAGAGCAATGGACTGGTATGGTTTTGTTAGGACCCCGAATGTGATGGCACTAGATTTGGTACTAGAATTTTATTATGCTATGATCGCTCACTGTTTCTCTTAGGGGATGCCCGCCAAAGTTCGGGGAAAAGTGGTCCACATTACAGTCGTTAGGATCAACCAATGGTTTGGCACTTCTCAGGACTTAGATGGCTTTATTGACGGCCTTCCCAAACCATGAGTTCTTTGAGCTATACAACAGGGATTTGGCCACCGACTTAAGGATTGATGGTGACTCAATTTGGAACAAGTACCGCAGTCTTTTGTCACTCAACCAACTTAAGACAGATGCGACCCTCTAGAATCTATTCTTTGATTACTCATTGGCACCTAAAACCCACTGGATTGATTTGGGTTTTGACATCGTATGTTACTTGTTCTGTGCAAGGAATGGGCTTCCAATGGACATTGGCCAAATCATAGTGAGGCATATCTATAAGGGTGCGAAAACAAAAAGGGCCATTGCCTTTCCTTTGCCTTATCACCCACTTTTGTGAGGAAGCTGGAATTATTGTGAATAGGGGATGACCGAACCTGATTTATCCAACATCGGACATAGGGAAGAAGACCTACAATGAGCTTGCCAGACGTAGAGGGATCATACCACTTGGGAATAATGTGCACAATGAAGACATAGGCATAAATGAAAATGACCTTCCCGATGATGCAGATTATAATGAGCAAAATCTCGAAAGAGATCCAGATACGAGCACAGCTGATCAGAACCTAACAATGGCTCAGATGTTACGAAGGATGAGTTTACAGATGGGTGCCAACCACCAGTACCTTCGGGCTATGAGCCAACGGATGAACTCTAACCACCGGGCTTACATAGGAGAGTTCTTAAACATCAATCAGATGTTAGATGCTTTCCAAAGAGGTTTGGTTAATGCGGGTATCAAGATCCCCTTTATGTACCGAAGGACTAATAGATGTCCCTTCAAAGGGCTATGAGGCATTCCTAGTAAGCACCACCAAACCCAAACATGCCATCTCAAGACCCAACTTTTCCTTATCAGGGCCCATAAGCAACTTGGAATAAAGAACTAAAAGAAGCAAAGAAAACAAAACTAAGCAAATGTGGGTGGCCGACGACTATGAGCCTTGAGATGGTATGTTTGGGTGCAGTGGTGCTTTCAGAGAACTGCCTCATGGCCTTTTGGAGGGATGTCTATTGGTCTTTCGGAACATAAAGGAGATCTCGATGCCCGCATTAACCAAATCTCTTTGGAAAGCATCCAACCTCTGATTGATGTTTGAGAACTCCCCTATATAGGCCTGGTGGTTGATCCGTTGGCTTATAGCCTAAAGGTACTTATGGTTGGCGTCCATCTGTAAGCTTAACATTCATAACATCTGAGCCATGGTTGGGTTCTGATCAGATGTGCTCGCATCTGGATTACCTTCAAGATTTTGCTCATTTTAATCCGCGTCATTCTGATCATCATTGGAAAGGTCATCTTCATTTATGCCCATGTCTTCATCGTGCACATTATTCCAAAGTGGCAAGATCCCTCTACGTCTGGCAAGCTCATTGTATGTCTTATTCCCTATGTCCAACGTTGGATAAATTAGGTTCGGTCTTTCCCTATTCACAATAATTCCAGCCTCCTCACAAAAGTGGGTGATAAGGTAAAGGAAAGGCAGTGGCTCTTTTGTTTTCACACCCTTATAGATATACTTCACTATGATTTTGCCAATGTCCATTGGAAGCCCGTTCCTCTCATAGAACAAGTAACATATGATGTCAAAACCCAAATCGGTCTGGGGGTTTTGGGCGCCAATGAGTAATCAAAGAATAGATTCCAGAGGGTCGCATCTATCTTAAGTTGGTTGAGTGATAAGGGACTGCGGTACTAGTTCCAAACTAGGTCACCATCAATCCTTAAGTCAGCGGGCAAATCCCTGTTGTATGGCTAAAAGAACTCATGGTTTAGGAAAGCTGTCAATAAAGCAGCCTAGGTCCTAAGAAGTGCCAAACCATTGGTTGATCCTAACGATTGTAATGTGGACCTCTCTTCTCCAAACTATGACGGGCATCTCTTGAGAGAAACGATGAGGGATCATAGCATAATAAAATTCTCGTACAAGGTACAGTGCCACCACATTTGAGGTCCTAACAAAACCATACTAGTCCATCGCTCTCACTGCCTCTAGAATAAAGGTGAAGCCAAAGACAAGCAAATTAATGCCCCTTTTCAGCCAAACCCTCCTGTTTCCATACAATGCCCACCTTTCTAGGTCATCCGAGTTTGAGGGGCTATTAGACCGTGTCACCCTACCCTTTTCTTAAGGGTGGAGGTAATACGGAGGGGTCCGAGGTTTCCCCTCTCTTAGCAAGTTGCTTCCCCTTTTTACCACCCGCCATTTTCTTTTGCAAACCGTACACCAATTTTACACAAAAAAAACACTAACAAATTGCCATACCACATTAAGTCACTAACAAATGGTCACACCACACTTACTTTTAACACAATATCTTCAAAGAAAACTTAACCAATCTTACAATAATCATCTAGCCAAAACCCAATCAACAATCAAAACCACAATGCACTTGAATCCTTAAATTTCCTCTAGAAACTTCTCAAGTGAAGCAAAACTAGAATGTAGATAAATTGATGACCTAGATGCTTCTTTTTAATATAAATGATGAAGATTAGGGCTAGGATTACCTTGGAGAGAGACCCAAACTTGTTGTAGCTATGGAGAGAGTTTTTGTGTAGTGAAAGTTGTGTTTTCCATTTATCTTATCTTCCATGACCTAGCAATTTTATTCCAGAAATCGCGTCAAGGCAACCTTAAGGCGAGCTTGTGAGATCGTCATCTAAGGTCGCCTTTGTGTAAAACGACAACGTTCCACTTTTGGATCTGGGACAAAACGACCCATGCTGGGATCGCCTTGGGCTCGCCTTGAGGTCGCTTTCGTCTTGGTTTTGACTTATCTTCTATGTGCAAAGGTAAGCTTAGGGCTATCTTGAGTTGAGGTTGCCCTGGGGTAGCTTTCGTCTCGGCTTTTGAACAAATTTCTAGTTTATAAAGGCGACCTTGGAGCGACCTTGAGTTGAGTTCACCCTAGGTCGCTTTTGCCTCGGGTTTGGCAGGTTTGGCTGACTTGAAGTGCTAAAAAAAGGCACTATAAACCTACAAATTCAATCAACTTGCACACAACATCAAACACACCTAATCTATCAATAAAGAGCACAATTTGAGAGCAAGTATGATGTTGTGAAAATTAAAATGCAGAAAGCAATAATTAATAAACACTAAGTTATGGATTGAAAAACTAAAAATCAAAAATTCTTAAACTATTATGTACAAAGATGGTACCTCCCTTTTGATTTCTTGGCTTAGGTCGGTTCTTGGAAGCAAACCACCTCTTTGAGTTCCTCACCTTCAAGTTCCCAATATATTTTTAGCCGTTGTTTGTTCACTCTGAATCTATCTTTTTTTCATTCTTGATCTCTACGGTTCCATACGGAAGAACCTCTATAACCGTGAAAGGACCCATCTATCGACTTTTAAGCTTGCCCGAGAACAACCTCAATCTTGAGTAGAAGAGAAGCACTTTGTGACCCACCTTGATCTCCTTGAACTCTATTCTTTTATCATGCCATCTTTTAGTTTTATTTGAAACTAATAATGCACTGTATGTATAAAACTATCTAAAGGAAGGGGGTGAATAGATTTTAACCCTTTCTACCAATTTTCGTGATTAGTCAATGTTACAAAAATACCCTAATCTAGTTAAAGCAATAAATCAAGTGTAAAGTGTGAAATTTAAATAACACTTGATTTTTACATGTAAACCTTCAACAAGCTTGCACCACTCACCAGTAGTCACAAGACTCACTTCTCAATGAAAAGAATAAACAACCTAATGTGAATAATATGATATTCAAAGAGAAAGTAATGCTAGGTTACACTAAATGCTTATCTAGGATGAAAGATGACAATAATCACAATCCTAGATATCAATTGTTGCTATATGACATGTCATAAATCATAGTTATCAAAGATTAAACAGTCCTAATAATAGCTATCAAAATACAACTCTCAAACAATCAACACAATTATCTCAATCTTGTCAATAAAATATGTTCTATAAGCATACAAGTGATAAATGAAATTGCTTGTTAAGAAAGAAACAAAATATGTAAGATATTAGTGACCAACTTACCAAGTTAATGAAAACCTAGCATAGATGGCACCTAGATGATCATGGATGATGCTAGATGATGTTTGATGCACATGGATATATGTTTGAGCAATCAAAGAAGAGTTCTTTAGTGATTTTTTCTCCTTGGAAAAATGCTAAGTCAAAAATATGATTTGGACTCTCTTAAAAATGACCTAAAGTCAAAGTAGCATATATATAGGTGACAAAATGATGCTAAATCATATTAATAAGTTTGCAAAAAATTTGCCTTGACCACTGTTCATCTGCTCTACGTAGGGCGATTGAATAATGGATCACCTAGGAAATGAAGAACATGTTCTTCATGAACCACTCTACACAAGAGCGACTTTGGGATGAACCAGAGGTGTTTGCTCTCGGGTTTTTGAGAGTCATTGAGAACCCATTCTACTTGGGGCAGTTGAACAGCGGATGAAAGGCGATGAAAAAAATTCATCAAGTGCCCCACTGTTTGTAGGGCGGTTGAACAGCGGGTAAGAGCAATTTTGCTTAGAGCCTTTGGTAGGCGCTGTACGTAGGGCGGCCCATGGGCGGGTTGTACATCGCCTTCTATCAAACATGCATCCTAAAAGCCTAAGCATGATATGACAATTAACACACAAGATGCAATCAAATACACATGCATGAAGAGATATTAAAAACATGAATGTAAACATAAAAACACACAACATAAAAGTATTAATGATATGCATGAGTTAGGTGTGTGTAACTACATCTCATTAAAGCAAGTAAACAATAGAAATTTACCTTTGGTGCTTCTTCCATTGAGGTCTTGAGAGGGCCTTGGTTGTGCAAAGCAACAACCATCAAAAGCCTAAGCTACCCTTACATCAAACCCCACTTGTGGTTTGTCACCGAAATAAACCAATCAAACTTGAGGAACTTACATTCTCCTTGAAGATCCTCGAATTCTCGAATGATTCAAGCCTTAGTTCTTATAGGACACTCAATTGGAGGCACCTCATTTCACCGACCTCTTGTAAGTTCATGTTGAGGAGCTTAATCGCTAACCATGCCTTGTGCTCAAGCTCAAATGGCAAGCTTTTTCGTATACTAACCGGAATTGAGACATGCTAAAATGGCATTTCTTCTAGTTAAGTATGAGGTTGGTTTCTTCACACCTTTCAAGCACCTTCTCTAAGTTCTCTAAGCAACCATTAAATGATGACCCAAAAACGGAGAAGTCATCCATGAAAACCTCAATATACCTCTCAACCATGTTAGAAAAAAGATAGCCATCATACATCTTTGAAATGTCACTGGAGCGTTACAAAGTCCAAAGAACATTCTTCGGTAAGCAAACGTCACATATGGATACGTGAACGTCGTCTTTTCTTAATCTTCGGGGTCTATTGGAATCTGGTTGTAACCAGAATACTCGTCTAAGAAACAATAGTACTTATGCCCCACTAGTCTTTCTAACATTTGGTGTATAAAGGGTAAGGGGAAGTGATCTTTCCTCGTGGCTGTGTTGAGTTTTCTGTAGTCAATACAAACTCTCCAACCTATGATAGTCCGTGTCGAAATGAGTTTGTTATACTCATTGGGTACCACTGTAATCTCTCTTTTCTTTAGCACCACTTGTAATGGACTAACCCAAGGAATGTTTAAAATTTGGTATATAATACCCGCATCTAAAAGTTTTAGAACCTCGGCTCTAATTACCTCTTGCATATTTGGATTCAATCTTCTTTGGTACTCCACTGTTGGTTTGAATTCTTCCTTCATTAGTATTTTGTGCATACAAATCGAATGGTTCAATCCTTTAATATCAGAGATAAACCAACCGATGGCTTTCTTATGTTTTCTTAGAATCATCAACAACTTTTATTCTTCAAGCTTTGATAAGAAGGCCGAAATTATAACCGGAAGTGATAATGACTCACCAAGGAAGGCATATCTCATTTGCTCCGGTAGTTGCTTCAATTCAAGCTTATGAGGTTTTTCAATAGACGGAGGTAGCCTAGGCTTCCCCTCTCTTAACTCTTCGAACTTCCTTCTTTCTTTAAAACTCTTCAAAGGTTGAGAATTCAAGTGTACAACATATTCCGCAACTTCCTCATCCTCATCCTCCTTAGAGGCACTATGAACTATGCAAGCCTCCAATGGTTCCTTAAGAGTTTCTTTTCTAACATAATCTTCAATTAATGGCTCAACAACTTCAATCATCAAACATATATCCATTTCCATCGGCCTATTGCCTACCTTTGACATGTCAAACACTATGTGTTCGTCACCTACCATTAATGTCATCTTGTCCTCATTCACATCTATCAAAGCCCCTACTGTCTTTAAGAAAGACCTACCTAGTAGCAAGGGTAATTCCACATCTTCTTCTATTTCAAGTATCACAAAATCCAAAGGAAAGTATAAGATCTCTACCTTTGCCAAGACATCTTCCATGACTCCCCTCGGGTATTTGATTGGCTTTTTGGCTAGTTGTAGGGTAACATGAGTAGGCTTCATTTCCCTCACTTCTAAATTCTGAAAGACTGAATATGACATCAAATTGATGCTTGCCCTGGAGTCAATCAACCCCTTTCCAAACTCTGTTGCGCCAATGGTGCATGAGATGTTGAATTTCCCATGATCTTTTAACTTAGGTGGGAGTTTGTTTTGCAAGATTGCACTACATTCTTTCGTTAAGGCGACCATCTCAAATTCTTCTAGCTTTCTTTTGTTGGAGAACAACTCCTTGAGGAATCTCACATAAGTAGGCATTTGGGAAAATGCTTCGGCAAAAGGGATGTTGATGTGAAGTTTCTTAAATATCTCCAAGAACTTGGTGAAATTGTGAGCATCCTTGTGTTTCTTTAACCTTTGCGGGTAGGGTATATGAGGAACATAAGCCTTGACTTAGGGTTGTAGAGGAGGATTATATGATGTGGTAGACACTTAATCTTGGCTAGAGCACTCCTTTTCTTCTATAACCTTTTCTTCAATAATACCCTCTTTTTCAACAACTTCTTTACCTTACCTAAAATCTTCCGGCAATTCAACCTGTCTTCCACTTCTCAATGCAATGGTCTTGCATTGTTCCTTAGGATTAATCACTGTGTCGCTTGGTAAAGACTCTTGTTGTCTTCCTTATTGTCTCCTAGCTAGTTAACCAATTTGCATTTCCAAGTTTTTGATTGAAGCTTGTGAATGTTGAACAACTTGGTTAATCTTTGTGTCAAGCTTCTTTAAGGCCAAGTCTTGGATCTCTATCCTATTGTCCAACTTGCCCATATATTTTGAGAAAAGGTCCTCTAGGTTAGGCTTTCTTTCTTCTTGATTGTTTGAGAGTTGGTTAGGGTAGTTTTGTTGTTGGAATCCGGGGGTTGTATTTGGTTGAGGTTTTGTTGTTGTTGGGGTTGATTGTCTTTCCATGAAAATTTTGGGTGGTTTATCCACCCCGGGTTATAAGTGTTTGAAAAGGGGTTGTTTAAGGGATTTTAGTAGGCATTTTGTTGGTTGATGGGATTTTGGTAGTCCCGGTTGTCATTTTGGTGGTTGATGGGATATTGGTAGTTCCAGTTGTAGTTTACAAAGGAGACTTATTCTGATGAACCCAAAGCAAACAGGTTTCTAACTTGACAGTTTATGCTAGAGTGTGGCTCCAAACAATACTCACATGAGGCTACTTGCACATTACTAGGCCCTGTACTCATCTTGTTCATTTGCTTTGTAAGTGCTGCCAGTTGAGCCTTCACACTTGTTAACTCATCCACTTCTATCAAACCTGGAACCTTCTTTGGTAATTGCCTCTCATTATCCATATGGCTATTGTTAAGTGTCATTTCTTACAAGAGATCATTGGCTCCATCCATTAATTCATTCATTAGAGAGCCTCCGCAGCCACATCCACCAATTTCCTCGTTGACATTGTGATTTCTTGGTAGAAAGGTTGCAAAGTCGACCACTTTGCAAGACCATTGTGAGGACATCTCCAAATAAGCTCCTTAAATCTCTCTCAAGCTTCGTAGAGACTCTCGTTCTCAAATTGTGCAAAAGAGATGATCTCATTTCTAAAGCGAGCGTCATTCATAAGAGGGAAATACCTATTCAAGAATGCTTGAGCCAATTGATTAAATGTGATGATAAAATTTGGAGATAACGAGTTCAACTATGCCTTTGCGTCATTTCTCAAAGAGAATGGGAACAACTTCAACTTTAACTTCATAAAATCTTCAGAATTTCGTTGTACTTGAAAGTATCACATATCTCACTAAATCTTTGAAGGTGCATGTTCATATCATCATTTGGCAATCCATTGAACTGACATGTAGTCACAATCATCTAAATGGCCGACGCTTTTATCTTAAATGAATTTGCTGCAATTTTTGGTATGGGAATGGACGACATGTTTTGCTCAACTATAGGCATAGTGTAATCTTGTAGAGTGCGTTCGGCTTTAATCTCATCACCCAACTGGACTTGGTTCGCCATAAGAGGCAATTCCCTCTTATTCTGATTTGCCATAGGAGGCAAACCCCTCTGTTCTAATAGTGCATTCGGATTTTCCATCTCTACTCTTCTCACCCTTGTCTCTCATCTATTTCTTATAGCTAATCTCTCAATTTTAGGGTCAAAGTCCAAGGAGCGAAGATTTTGGCTTCTCATGTGCAAGTGCATGCAAGAGCAAAAGTACTTATGAAGAGAATTACACAAACTAAATTAAAAAGTTCAAATTAGCAATAAACTAACTAGTATCGATATTAATCATCCACTCAATCCCCAGTAGTGGCGCCAAAAATTAACCACTTCTTAGTGGCAGTCGCAATCGTACGAGATCGGAGAGTAGTATACTAATAAGTAAGATTCGTTCCCAACAAAGATTGAGTGATTGATTGCCAAAATTGATTAGCCTAATTGTTATTCAAACAAGCAATAAAAGATGGTTTTCATATTTGACTTTTACAAGCAAGCTAAATTATATTACTCAAAAGGTTTTAAACTATGATGGCAAGAAAATAACAAGTAATGAAATCAAATGTAATAATAAGAGAAATGATGCTAAGTCCGGACTCCATCCCACCCTCTTTTAATTCCTTTCTAGACTCACTTGCATACCTAATCTATACACGTGCAATTTGTAGACTCGTGCACCCAATTGTTAATCTCTACTCTCGGTCGAGTAATAGAGATTACACCTAAAATACACCTGAGCCTATCTCTTGATTACCTCAGAATATATGTATGAGTTTAATAAGAACATTGGCACACTAAAAGGAGCCCTATATGCTAGCCTTGGCTAGTTTACCTTACTAGACATGCATATAAGACATTTTATCAAACATGGTATGTGTGTGTGTCTCCGATCGGTTCATAACACACCATCGAAAATCATTCAATAGGAAATCAATCTATTAAAAACATTAATTACTCAAAAACATCCATACAAATCACAATTGCAGATAATGGATAAATTAAATGTCAATATATATAAAGTCAAGAGTAAGGTTTCATCAAGTCCTAGTACTAGAAATTTAGCTCATATTACAAAAGTAAGACATACAACATATATGATCAAATGAATACATGGCTCTATAATGAAAATAAAATAGATAAAGTTGTAGAGAAAACTATGTAGGGTAATATTCTCTTCTTCCTTTGCTCTTCTTCTCCTCCAATCGCCTTCAATTCCCTATTGCCCAAAAACAAGAAGTGATCATAGATTTAATTCAAAGTATTAGGTGGATTGTGTAGGATTTTAGTAATGGTGATGTTAGAAATGGTTATATGAATATTCTTGGGGTGAGGGATTGGTCATTTTGTCTAAAACTAGCAAATGAATATAAAAAAAAAGATGAATTAGGTCAGGAGCAATGGAGTAAATTCCATGGACAAACCAATTTCTGGGCAAAAAGGCGACCTTTAGATGATCTTGTTGAGCTCGCCTTGAGCTCGCCTTAAGGTATGATTTCTGAACCCGAGGAAATAGCGACCTTGGGGCGATCTTGGTTGGGCTCACCTTGAGATCACCTTTTTGCTCTGTTTTGAAGGGGCTGGACCCGAGAAGATAGTGACCTTAGGGCGACCTTGGTTGGACAAGCCCTGAGGTCGCATTTGCTCTGTATTGAAAGGTTGAACCCGAGGCTAAAGCAACCTTGAGGAGACCTTGAGCGGGCTTGCCTGGGGGTCACATTTGTGCTCTATTTTGGAAGGCTGAAATTGAGAAGATAACGACCTTGAGGCAAGCTTAGGTGGGCTTGCCTTGGGGTTGCCTTTGTGCTTTGACTTGCCTTCTTGTTCTTTATTTCAGCTCCGTTAAAGACCATTAATCTCTAAATTTAACTTGACCCTACACAACTCATTTAAAGCATTAGAAACACAATTTTAACCAAGAAACGAACACAAAAAGATACGAAAATGGGGCTACAATGTGTAGAAGTGAAGCAATCAGCCTTCAAACTTGGATTTTCTATATAGATAGATTATTTTTGGTAGTAGAAAAGTTTGGTCGGAGAGGAGTATAAACTTAAGAGTGTTTGGTGCAACTTGGATGCTAAGGGTAATGAATACTCTAGGTTGGTGGGAGTTTGTGAGGACCCCAAACATAGCAACACTAGAATTGGTCTGTGAGTTTTATTTCGTAATGACCCCATATCAACTTTATCAAAGGGTGCCAGTGATAGTTCAAGGGAGGGAAGTCCTAATTACAACCACTAAGATTAACCGGTGGTTTGAGGCCATAAATGTCATCGATGAGCTGGTTGAAGGCCTTCTGATTCATGAGTTCTTCAAGCCCTATAATGGGCAATTAGCTGTTAATTTAAGGATGAATGGTAGCCCTTGGTGGAATGAATATCAAACTCCATTATTGTACAGTCAACTCAAGGTAGCTGCGGCCCATTGGTACTTGTTCTTCAGCTTCTCTTTGGTGCCCACCACTCTCCGCACCACATTATCTATACTGTTCGAGGAATCTACTCCTCATGGATATAAGGAATATTATTATGAAGGAATTTTTAATGCATGGCACTCAAAGATAGGTCAACTACCTTTCCTTTGCTTAATTACATATTTTTGTGAGGAAGCTAGTATTAATGTGCAACGACGAGGCTGGACCATCATTCCTCCAACAACAAATGTGGGCAAAAAGGCCTGCAATAAGCTTGCTAGGTGTAGAGGACTCACTCCATTTGTAATACCAATGGATGAAGTAAACATGGGTGTCAATAAGGATAACATGGAAGACTTTGCTGAGGAGGACGACCCAGTTGATAAGGACTATAATGAGCAGAACCTTGAAGAAGATCCAGATGTAAAAAGAGCTGATCAGGGGCCAATGTTGACTCAGATTTTAGAGACACTTCAGGGTATGAGTTTACAGATGGACACCAACCAATAGGTCAACATGAGAGAGTGTGCTAATCTTAATGAGAGGATGGATGTTTTTTAGATGGCCTTAGTTGATTCGGGCCACTAGATCCCCTATGTGCGTCGCAGGACCACTACATATGCAGCCAGTGGATCACTCACCTCTCAGTAGGCAGATCAGAAGACCACCATGCCACACCCAAATCCATAGATATTGGCCACCCATGTTATTTAGTTTATGTTTTAATTGCCATTTTAGAACTCTTTTGTTAGGATACTTCATATGACTTTAGTTGTTAACTTTTCAGTTCTCTTGCTTTTATTTAATATCTATGGATAAGTCCTTATTTATTTATTTATTATGTTATGTTGAATGTTAGTTTGTTGGATTTTATTTTGTGTTTTAATTCTACATCTCCAATTCTTGTTTAAATTAATTTGTGGAGTTGTATTGTGGTAGCTTTAGGTTTGTGTTTGTGTTTGTGTAGGGTTGCATTTGGCATCTCTTCCGCTTCTTAGCTTATATTGTCCAATCCGTTTATAAGTGCAAACATTGGAGGGAGGCCAAACACATACCTAAAGCTACCACAATACAACTCTACAAATTAACATGTGTTGCCTGTCAATTGCGTATTCATTTATTTTCTTTTTCATTGGTAAGCAAATCCAAAAACAACAAAAAAAATTTTTTAAAAAAAAATACACCACATAAGTTGGCACTATAAACCAAAAACCAGAAGAGTAGCAACAATCGACGAAATTTCATGCATGAAATATCAATCCATCTTCGCCCTACTCCCTAAAAAACAAATAAACCCTTCATTCTCTCTCAAATAGTTTCTCGACAAAATTTTCGAAATGGTGGATTCTATACAAAACCCTTGCATACCTCAGTGATGGAATTGAGTGCCCCGATCATCTGTGTAGTAATTGAGAGTTGCTGCCATCACCTGAACCTTTCTCTTTTGTGTCTAAGCAAATTAATGGGTAGCATTTTGTTTTTCTACACAAGCATCAAGCATGTCTTTATATCTAGAAATTGTTTGGATAAGATCAAAAGCAAAAATGCATTGTAAAAATAATTATTAATGAAAAATTATATCCGTTTATTGGTAGTTCGTATTAGAAACTCAAAAGTTATACCTTTAAACGATACTAAAAACAATCATTATTATTTATTATTTTTTTAATAGAATTTTTCAATTTTTTATTTTAAAAAACAATCAATATTACTGAGCAAATTAATTGGTAGCATTTTATTTCTCTACACAACCATCCAGCATGTCTTTTTGTATAGAAATTGTTTGGATAAGATCAAAAGCTAAAATGCATTGTAAAAATAATTATTAATGAAAAATTATATCCATTTATTTGTATTGGAAACCGAAAAGTTCGTATTGGAAACTCAAAAGTTAAACCTTTTAATGATACTAAAAATAATCATTATTATTTATTATTTATTATTTATTTAATATGGGTAGCAATTTGTTTCTCTACACAACCATTCTACATGTCTTTATATATAGGAATTGTATGGATAACATCAAAAGCCAAAATGCATTATAAAAATAATTATTAATGAAAAATTATATCCGTTTATTGGTATTGGAAACCGAAAAGTTAGTATTGGAAACTCAAAAATTATACCTTCAAATCATACTAAAAACAATCATTATTATTTACTATTATTTATTTAATAGTATTTTTTTTAAATAACTAATATTATTAATATAAAAGATTATATAGAATTTAATATTAAAGTTCTCTCATGGTGACATGTAGCGCCGTGAGGGTTCCATTTTAATGTATTATATAGATATAGATTTCCTTAAATTAAAACATCAGTGGATAACTTCAACTAGGTTATTCTGAGCACGTGGAAAAGTTAAATAAAAAAAAATCGGTCACATATAGTCATCAAGTAAATATTTCATATTACATATTAAAATATTTTTGAATCACCAACACTCTTTTAAATAAAAATCTTCTTGACTAGTGAGTTTTTGACATATTCAATTTTTTCTTTTTGAGAGGGGTCAATAAAAGATAAGAAATATTATAATCCGATTCGATTTCATTCAAATGTAGTAGTATAAGAATTACATGAACTATTCTGATTTGATCAAAGTAGAAGAATCAAAGAATTTCTCCTGCGGATTAGGATAATTTGAGAAGTTGTTCTAAAATTATGATCTAAAGAAGAAAAAAAATCAAATAATCCTTCTATAATGAAAAGAGAATAAATCTCCATTTAGTGTTTTGTGCATGGCGGGGGGTTATACGCTTATACATTATACAATCAAATCGAAAATGACGATTTATGAATTTAGAATAGATTTACGGGCTAAGAGGATGTTGTTAAGCGATCTAAAACTGGAAAGAAATTTTCAAATTTAAAGATAATTATAATTTAAAGGTATACATTAACTATTAATTTACGTGACGTAACTTAAGATTCATAACAGAAAGAGTAGGATTTGAATCTTCCATACGAATAGTTTGTACAAATGATTAGCAATCCGAAACTTTAACTTTAGTACACTCAGTCAAATCTCCTAATTGAAAAAAAAAAAAAAAAAATACTATTTTATATTACACACAAAATAATGCTTCAAAAAAAAACCTTGTTTTTTTTTTTAACTTAAACTTTATTACTTTATTATATAGCATATATAGATTTTTTTTTTTTTTAATTGTATTTTCTATAATCTTGTATAGCTTATATATTTCTGTGGGATAAAAATAAAGTATGGCCTGAAAGAGATATGTCACATAATTTTTTTTTAAGAAAATACTACAGAATATCTCTATACAAAATGTCATTTGTTTTTTTTAATATTTTATTTCCATACCCACTATATCTATATATATCAGCCACAATATATATATATATACTAAGTTTCAGTACCAAATTATATGCAAGAAAATCCGGTAAATAGTTGATCCAATTGTGGTAAAATTGAAATACTGTGTTGTTTTCTCATTCAATTTTTTCGAAAACACTAGATTCTCATATACCTTCTGATTCATGATGATGTGAAGCTTGTAAGAGCATGTATATCACTACGATATAAATTATTAAAATTTTAAAGTTACAGAGAAACGGAGCTGCCCGACAAAGGCATCTCCGGGACCAGCATTGTCCAAACGAAGTTGTTTCACGTTGTTTGCAAATAATAATAATAATAATAATAATAATAATAATAAAAAGAAATAAAATAATAAAGTTGCAAGAGTATTTTTTTTAATTTTAGTTACAATCGTAAATAAAATTTTACAATGTAGTTATTAATAAATAAACTTTAGTATACGATTAAAAACAAATTTTGCATATTTTATAGGGTAAATTTTGACGATTCTCACTTTCAAATTTGCAAAGAAAAGCAACATTAAGTGTAAAAAAAAAAATAATAATAATAAGCAATTCATATTTCAATGTACCACACTTAATTCAAATAGCAACATTACAAAAGAATATCACAATAACATATATAGAGTATCCAATGAGAAATGGTTCTTCAACAAAAATTTACCATTACAAAAATATCATTCACATTACAATACCAAGAATATTCAAAGCATCTGATAAATCCTAAATAAATATTCATAATAATAACATGAAACTATTGTGAGAGTATCCAAACAAATCAAGCGAGCTTGTGGCCCTTGTGGGCAGATTCGATACAGTAGCATGAACTAATTGTGATATGTATGTAGCAGGTGGTCTGCTGTGCGTGGGAGCATGGAAGGCACGAGCTGTGCACCAAGGGTGTTGGATATCTGATTAATTAATTTAAGTTGTTTGTTGTTATTGATTTGGTCAAATAAATTAGCAGTGGACTAGTGGGTACTAGTGGTTGCTTGAAGCTCTCCATATCTTCGGTATTCCACTTCTAGTAATCCCTATTTTTTAGAGTTATTTGTTTTGGTTATTGTTATTTGTAAGGCTTATAAAAGGTTAGTTGGTTTCCTTTGAAAAGCATCGAATATATATCAATATTTCCATCTCTTCTTCTCTTACTTTCTTTTTTGCTCTTATTCTTCCCAAATTCTTTCGGTTCTAATTGTGTTTCAATTAGTTCATAACAAATTGGTATCAAAGCCTTTCCGATTCATGGATACATGCTCGAAAATGAATACCGAATTCCGGACTGAGGTCAACAAGGTTTTGGCCCGTCACGAAACCAGTTTTGATGTGATGAAACACACTTACGAGACCAGCTTTGATGAGATGAAAAACAATTACGAGACCCATTTTGACGAGATGAAACATGATTTTTCCTAGGTAACCAATACCTTGCAAGGAGTCATGGCCGAACTATAAGCTCTTCGACTCAATCGATAGGACCATCCAATAGAAAGAGAATTCAATCCGTTTGATAGAGCAATCCTACCCCGATCATCTGCTTTGGTATAGACATAATTCAGAATCATAATTTTGACAGAACTCAAAATCAGATTTTTGACAGAACTCAGAATCAGACTCAACTAAACTTGAACTTTCCAACATTAGGCGGTGAAGACCCAACCAGATGGATATTTAAGGCAGAGCAATACTTTGAGTTTAAGGGAATCACACCCAATCAACAAGTGCAATTGGCGTCATTTCATTTAGAGAAGTCCACCTTACAGTGGTATTGTTGGTTCATGAAAATCGAGAGCCATTGCGTTGGGCGGAATTCACTAATGCTCTACTCCTTCGTTTTGGGCACACTAACTACGATGACCCATTAGAGGCTTTGGCTAGGCTCAAACAGACCACCACAGTTAATGCTTCCCAAGAGATCTTCGAGAAATTGTCACAAATGGTGGACGATCTACCTGAAACTTTTTTGGTAGGGTGTTTTATTGCAGGGTTGAAAGACGACATCCGATTGGACGTGCAGGTCAAGCAGCCTAAAACATTATCGGAGACGATTAGTGTGGCTCATCTTATTAAAGAACGAAACCTCCTTCAAAGGAGACCAAGGACCAATTTTCGCTTTCCTATTTTTTCAAACCAGAACCGGCCTCAACCCAACTCCACGGTTGGACTATTGGGACCTTCTCCCTTGCAGCGTGTCAACCCTTCCACCATGTCAACCCTTCCACCATATCCTTTCAAGGACCTATTCGACGAATTACAGGACAAGAGGCACGAGATAGGCATGAGAAGGGGCTATGATTTTATTGTGATGACAGATATGTGCCGGGACATTGCTGCATATGTCCACAGCTATTCATGTTAGAAGATGTGTAGCCTATGGAGGAAATCGAAGATGTGGATATGGAAATTGAACCCACACAATTAGACACCATTCCGGAAATATCATTTCATGCCATGGCTGGAACGGCTCATCCACAAACTTTTCAGTTGACCGGCTTGATTGGAAACAAACAATAGACGGTTCTCATTGACAGTGGAAGTACTCATAACTTTTTCGATCAGTCCATTGCTTCTACATTAGGGGTTCTGATCACCAGGGACAAAGTTTTTCAAGTTATGGTGGGAAATAAAGAGAAAATCGAGTGCATAGGAAGGTGTTTGGACCTCTCTCTAACGATTCAAGGATATTTGGATACGGTAGATTTTTACGTACTACCAACAGCGACTTGTAAGGCAGTTCTTGGGGTGTAATGGCTTGAGACATTGGGGCCAGTTGAGACGGATTACTGGAAGCTTTCCATGTCCTTCAAACGGGCTGACAGACTCCATACCTTGCAAGGGATGCAACAAACCGGGCTTGCACCAATGAATGATAAGGAATTAATGCACTTGTCAGGGGAGGGATTTTTCCTTCACTTGGTGACCACGATGCAGTCAACTCAAATGAATGATATACCCTCCAAACTCGATGATATTTTAGATGATTTTGCTCATGTTTTTGATGAACCAACTAAGCTTCCATCGGTGCGTCAACACGATCACCACATCCCTCTATTGCCGAATCACCCTCCGGTGAGTACACGACCTTACAGGTACCCTTATTACCAAAAAAATGAAATTGAAAATCAAGTTAGAGAGTTTCTCAGGACAGGGATTATCCGTCCAAGCCATGGCCCTTTTTCTTCTCCGGTTTTGTTAATAAAAAAATTAGATGGATCGTGGCATTTTTGTGTGGATTACCGGGCTCTGAATGAGATTACGGTCAAAGACAAATTTCCGATACCAGTTATCGACGAGTTACTAGATGAGTTGCATGGTGCAAAATACTTTTCGAAGTTGGACTTAAGGTCGAGTTACCATCAAATTCGCGTCCGTGATGAAGATATACCAAAGACTGCTTTTCGTACCTATGACAAACATTACAAATTTCTTGTGATGCCGTTCGGTTTAACTAATGCACCATCGTCCTTTCAAAGCCTCATGAATGATATTTTTCGACCTCATTTACTTCGATTTATTTTGGTTTTCTTTGATGACATTTTAATTTATAGGTCCTAGACAGAACATCTACAACACATTTTACAAGTATTACAAATTTTGAATGCTCACCAATTGTATGTAAAGAAATCTAAACGTGTGTTTGGAGTAATGAAAGTTGAATATTTGGGTCATTTGATATCATTTGAAGGAGTTGCAGTGACCCAAAGAAAATACAGTCCGTACAAGAGTGGCCGATGCCTAGTACGGTCAAGGAAGTTCGCGGGTTCCTCGGACTCGCGGGATACTATAGAAAATTTGTGTAGGGGTTTGGTATCATATCTGCTCCATTAACCAAGCTTTTAATGAAGGATGGGTTCTCATGGACAAATGAAGCACATGTTGCCTTTGAGAAATTAAAAACTGCACTCATCTCTCCTCATGTGTTACGGTTGCCGGACTTTTCAAAAAAATTCGTGATCGAATGCGACACTAGTGGGACAGGAATCGGTGCAATTTTGTCACAAGATAACCAATCTATTTCTTATTTCAGTGAGGCCTTGAAGGGTACTGCCAAATCTCAATCAACCTACGACAAAGAGATGTTGGCGGTGGTTAAGGCGGTGCGAAAGTTGCGCCCTTATCTCTTAGGAAATCCATTTCCCATCAAGACCGATCATCGCAGCCTCAAATATATCCTCGAGCAGCGCATTTTGACTCCCTCACAAGCACGGTTGCTGCCCAAGATTATGGGTTATGACTACACAATACAGTACAAACGGGGAAAGGAGAACAATGGCGCCGACGCACTATCAAGTTGTCAACCGAACTTTAGAGCAGTACCTACGTTGCTTTGCTAGTGACCAGCCGAATAAATGGTTAAATTGAAAGAATGAGAGTAAACAATCTTTAAATCATCCACAGCTTCATAATCAGTACAACATGCGCAGAATGCAATATCATTAGTTTATAAAGGAACAGTTGTTTGAGTGACAAGAATTGGCAAGATTAAAAAAGAAAATTTTGAGCACCAGCATGTTGTATCAACTGGGAATATATGTATTCACCAATCCACTGCTTTGCTAATGCTACCTATAAACCGTTATCAATATTAAAAAAAATAAATGAGAACCTTGAATTACATTTGCAAAACAAAGAATAGTTGGGAAATTATTAAAGCCAAGTAACCAAAACAATTAGCACCCTAGTTTCGAAAAGATAAATCACTATGAGATTCCAAAAAGCCAAGATTTTGGAGAACTTTTCAACAAACAATTGTTTTTTATTAAAAAAAAAAAAAAAGAAAAAGAAATTTCCTTGCTCATCCTTTTATGTTTCTACCAGAAATCAACTCAAAAAAACTTGAAATCACCTCAAACTGATAATCGAACAATATAACAAATATATGCTGAATACATTGTATATTTGACTAAAAAGGTTATATATTAGTAGCATAAACAACCTCTTTGGAAAAAAGAAAAGAATTATTAAACAGATCAATATCTATCAAAAGAATGGATCTACCTGTTGAACACTACCACCAAATTGAATATGCCTGTGTTTTTTGTTCACCTTTCCCACCATAAACCCTGGAAAAGCAAAAAAACAAAGAAGCTGAGGAGACAAGCAAGTAATTATTTACAGGAAAAAAAGTAGTGAATTTCACTTGGTTGAAATACCACCAAATGGACAGTTAATGAAGGAGTTCCATGAAAAGAACTGCAGGTTTATCTACCTCAATCACTGCTCCAGACTCTCATTTCTGACCCTTGATATGTTGGAGCCACATCTGCCAATCAGCCCACCAACCAATGTTTCCGAAATCATATTAAAACTTGATAAAGCTTCAAAATGTAGAAATTAATAGTAAAAAAAGTATCTGTTATGAGAAGCATGTAATATAACCTGAAGTTGGGTCCACATACAGTTGAATTGGTCTTGCTGCATTATAATGGTCGGACTGATAGATATCACCTGCCGGGGTGGGTTTACCCTAAACAACATAAAATTTAATTATAAGTTAAAACTTTCATCAAGCAATAATCAAGCTAAAGACCCAATTGGAAGCAGGCACCAAGAGTAATGTGGTCAAAGTTCAATAACAAAACCTGAACTGACACTCATTCGGGCAACAGAAAATAACAAAGAGAAGCAAAACAATTTCAACAAGTAAATGATGACTAAAGGCAAAGAAAATAAGTTATGTACTAGTATTAAGATAATATTGATCAATGTGATATAATACTAGACTTCATAGAAACAGTAAGTGAAAGGCAGTTACTGCAGAAGCTCACCTGCACAACTTGATTAGATTCATGAGCAGATGCGCACAAAGCAGGCAACTGATTCGGAGCACCAGAGGAATTCCTCAATTTCTCAATGTTTTTGGGACCCGGCAATCAAAAGACTTATCTTGTTGACAGTAGCTACATGACCCACAGCAACTTTTGTTGCTTCTGTATTGCTCTCATCTTACTATTAGAATCAACAACACTAAATTATTCATCCCATTGTAATCTATCTAGCAACCAATCAGAAATTATATTACAGCGAAATGAATCTATAAAACAATGTACATACTCTTGTGCACTTAACACACAAATACATAAAAGTAAATGGAGCGAATCCACTAAATTATGGTATCATTTTCGATCAATCAAATTTGATAGTATACAAAGCTTACATTTTTATAAATAAAAAAAAAGTTAAAAGTTTTTTCACCTTAAGAATCAAAGCAGCTAATTGTTGTCATTGTCTTTCCAACTTATGATAATGACTCGCTGTTCGATTCGCCGTCCAAATGTCCAATAAAAATCATCAATTTTTACGTTTCTAAAAAACTAATTCAAACTTCAAAAAGAAAAAAAAAAAAAAAAAATCTTACAGCGAATAGCGTCGGCGATTTTGACGGTGGCCTTGGTTTCTTCCCGATCTGTCTCGACGGCATCACTATCCTGAGCTTTCGCTCTCCGCTTCGGACTCGACTCTTCGCTCTCTCTCCGTCTTTACAGCGGCGCTTGCCGGAGAGTTCCGGGAGCGGTTGAGGTTCGGCCATTTTTTTGTCGTTTAAAATCTGGTGAAGAAAGAGAAAATGTTACTGAAGAAAAAAATTTTAAAATTACTTTTGTACCCTTGTTTTTCTCAACTAATAAACAGCAACCAAATGGACACCATGGTCCATGAACCCTCCAAAATCCAAATCAAAATCAAAGATCACAGCCAAAACCCTAAACCCAGAAAAATGAACGTCTCAAAATCTCTGTACACCATTTTTTCCCGCCACTTGTCTTCAACACCAGTTCTGAAGAAAATTCCTTTCAAGTACAGGCCACGAGCCATCAAAGAGGCACAGGAGGCTATCACTGACTATCTCCACTACACCAGATACATACCATTCACTTACGCTGAGCTAATCAGCAAGAACTCTCTCTGCACTCTCTCCAATCTCATCGCCGATGTCGATGGTGCCTATTCGGTCCCGAATTTTGCTGGATCCATCAAGAGATTCCTCAGGTACCACCCCATTAACGAGTTTGAGTTTTTCTTTGAAAGCATTGGCATTGATTGCAATGAAATTCACGGGATTTTGCCTGCTAACAAGTTTTTCTTTGCGGAGGATGGTAGTGTATTTAATGCTGCCTGTGTGTTTTCGAGTTTTGGATTTCCTTGGAACAGGCTGGGGAGGTTGTATAAGGAGGAGGTTTCGATTTTTAGTAAGAGTTCGAAAGAATTGACTTCTAGGCTTTGTAAGATTAGGAATTGTTACGGGTTCAATAATGTTACTGTTGTTGCGGTGTGTTTGGCTTTTCCTTGTGTTTTGGGTGGGGGTGCTGAATTGTGTGGAGAGACGGGGGCTTTGATTGATGATTTGAAGACTATTTTCGTTGAGTTCGATTTGTTGGGTTGTGTTGAAGGAAATGTGGATAATTTATATGAGATATGTAGGAAAATTCGCGTGTTTTACGATTTGGGTTGTGAGAAGGGGAAGTTAGGAGAAATGTTGGGGAGGAATAAAAGTCTTTTTGTTGATTACACAGAGGAGGCATTGGTTCAAAAGGCAGAGTACTTCTGTAGGTTTGGTGTTAGGAAGGAGAAGGTTGGTATGTTGCTTCTTCAAGGGCCAGAGATTTTGAGCTTTGATTTGGAGACACCAGTGTTTTCGGTGGAGGGGATGTTGAGTTATTTCGGATTGAGTGCAGATGAATTGAAATCTGTAGCTGAAAAATACCCTTTTCTATTGGGAAAAAATAGAATGGCTAATTTGCCTCATGTGATCAGAGCGTCGAATCTGCAATATTGGTTCTTTAATAGGATTAGTAACGGAAGTCATCATCTGCTAGAAAAATATTTCTTAAACAGTCCTGATGAGGGCTTGGATAATGAATTCCAAGATAGCTTGGAGAGGTTCCTATCTTCAAAACTTCGAGTCCATAATATGAATAAGTTGGAGTTTTTGCATGGAATTGGGTACGGAGAAAATGCTTTGACTATAAAGGTATTGGCTCACGTGCACGGTACTAGTAGAGAGTTACAAGAACGATTTAATTGCCTTCTTCGTATTGGGATTGAATTCTCAAAGCTATGTACGATGATAAGTTTGGCACCAAAGATACTGAACCAGAAACCGGAAATTATAGATCAAAAGGTGAATTTCCTCTGTGAGGAAATGGGTGCTTCTTTGGAATACCTTGATGCTTTTCCAACATTTTTGTGTTTTGATTTAGAGAACAGGATTAAGCCCAGGTATAGATTCCACACGTGGCTTATTGAGAAAGGTTTGTGTACCAAAGATTACTCCATTGCAAGCATGGTTGCAACGAGCGAAAAGAACTTCATAGCTCGCCTTTATGGAATTCACCCGGCTGCTCCAAAACAGTGGCTCATGTGTTTCATGAACAAAGGACCCTGTAGTAGTAGTAGTTGCTAGTAGACATTGATTGTTATAATTGAATAGCAGCTTGTTTTCAGTGATGAACAACGGTAAATATGAACAAATTTCCTCAACAGTTTCCTAGAGAGAACTGCTACTTTGACTGCTGCAGCATAGCATTTTGAAACTTACTGCAATTCTAAATTCTTCTGTTCATTTTTCTGGAAAGATTTCTAGATTGATATCTGACTTCCATGTGATAATATCCATTACTCATTTACAGCAGATTGTTTTTCCAACTCACTAAGGTGGTGTTGAAGTTGAGTACTATTTTGATCCCATAACCCATTTGATGAAGGTTCAGTTCTGTTTAACACAATCCCAACCATTGTATAAATTGAACAATTGCTGGTTGTTGCATTTCATTCTTGTTTATGCAATTCTTTACATTTTTAGTTCTCTATTTGTTTATGATGAATATTTTGGAAATATAGGATCGGTGCCCTTGTGAAGAAATGGGAGTCCTTTTTCCGATTTTGAATCGATGAAGATCTAAGATTACAAGGTTGGTTTACCCATATCAGTTGGACATACATAGAATTCTCTTTTTTGTTTAGGTTGCTGTGCATTATTGTAAAGAAAATAAGAAACATGTGCGTAGAAGCAAGAAACTTATGCATACTTGAATTGCTTATTATCTTATATCTAATTTGGCATCAACCTAATTTAATTTAGCGGACAAATTGCTTTCAGTACTAGAAGGTATTTTCAAAATCTAGTGTACACAATAACAGAGTGTATAAATTCTCAGTTCTAGCAGTGAATTCTGTTCATTTTCTAAGGATGAAGATCAGAAGATGTTCTTAAAGGTCAAGCAGTAATAACCTAAAGGTATGATACTCGTAATCTGATTTCATGTCCATCTGGTCTTTCATATTTTATTGTTATGTGCTATTATTGAATAGTTCTTTAACTAATCTCGTATTTTTGGTAAGGGTCAAATCAAAAACCTCCATGATCTTTCAACTATTATTGGATGGGTAGAGAAAGATGCGTTTATTCAACGTCTCATGAGTTCTAACGGCAGTAATAATTCGGTTAGATTGATATGTGTTGACCATAGTAAAAGGCTATTATACCCTTAACAGGTTATGAGAATGTCTATTGTATCCCTAAAAATTTATTTAATCCTTTTTCTCTGTAACGACAACATATTTTTTGGTGGGATTTACATTTTAGTCTCAAACTTTTGCGAAATATATTATTTTTAAACGTGTTTACTTTTTTTATTGCACCCGTGGTCTCTTGTTTTCTAGAAATACATTAAATAGGTCCCTCTGTTAGTCAATAGTTAGTCAAACTTAACGGTTTTCAGGGGTATTTTTTGTCTTTAAATAAATTCTCCATCGCTAATTGCGATGAAGAATTTGGCCACCTCCATCAACGGCTTCGACTATGGAGGAGGTCTCCTTGCCAGAGGAAGCAATTGAAGGTGGCCATTGGAAGTTTGGAACCGTTAAGTTTGACTAACTGTTGACTAGCAGTGAGATCAATTTGATATATTTCTGAAAAGTTAGAGGCCACGTTTGATATAAAAGCAAACACATTTAAGAAAATAAATATTTCGTCAAAAGTTAGTGACTAAAATGTAAATTCCCCTCCTTTTTAATAAAAATAACATTGTAGATTTTTTATTTCTGATTAGATTTTGAAGTGTTATTTTATTTTATTTTTTATTTTTAATGTAATAATAGGGATGTCAATGGTACGGGTCAAGGACAGATTTTCTATTACCATCTCCAATACCAATTTGTATGAGAAATACCATCCCCGATGAATACCTGCCTTAAAATAAACGGTGCGGGTACGAAGATTTACTATTAGGGGATCGATTTTAGCCCCATACTATCCACATCCCATTAATGTATTTTTTTTTTTTTATGACTTTTTAATAAAGATCATATAATATTATTGAATAATATGAAAATAATAGTGTGAGAGGTATATTATATATAATGATTTGGAATGGAGTAGTGTTTCAATGGAGGGGAAAAAATGGGAAAAAAAAAGAGGGAAAATTATGTTAGTAAGAGGGAAAAATAAGAGGGAAAATTATGTTTATATATATATATATATATATATATTGATACCGGGTATGGGGACAGGGCAGGGTGGGGACTTGGAATCCCGTAACCGTACCGAAATTAAATTAGGGATTGAAAAAAATACCGTCCCCATAACGCAACTTAAATGGTACGGTTAAAACCGCCACTAACGGGTCGGGTCCTCACGGATCTTCGGACTAATGGGTAATTTTTACATCCCTATGTAAGAAGCGGTGTTTTAAAAATCAGTTTGAGGTTGTCGCCCTGGGGCGGCCTCAGCCGACTCTTGTCGATTCCGCACTGGATCGTTTTGTCAAAAATCCCGCCTCAGCTGCTTGAGGCAGTCGTATATGTGCTGGAACGTCTTCATCCACCACCTTTTTTTTTTTTTTTTAAAGGGCTAAAATGTTACGTTTTGGCCATCAACTAAGTTGAAACTGCAGCATTTTGGTATTTGACTTGAATCCCTAATTTTTCTTACCATCAGACATCGATTCTTCATCTCTTCTTCATCGATTCTTCCTCTCTTCTTCATCTCTTCTTCTTTTCACTTCTGCTCTTCGTCGATTGCATCTCTTCTTTCGTTGCTTCCTCACCGTCGACTCCTTCATCGCCGTCGACTCCTTCAGTCCTTCATCATCGTCGACTACTGTAGCTGCTTCTCTCTCCGGTGAAGGTCGGTTCATTTTCGATCTTCCTCTTCATCTCTGTTCTTCATCTTTGTAATTTTTGAATTTTTTTTTTCTTAGCTTCAGCCTTCATGCCGATTGACTTCATCTTTGTTATTTTTGAATTTTTTTTTTCTTCTTCATGCCGATTGACTTAATGTACTAATATAAGTATATAACTATTAGTACTTATATACTTAGTAATATAACATAAGTATAATGTACTACTGCAGCTTCAGCTGTTGTTTTTTATTCTTAGTAATGCTCAAATGACATGCTTAGTAATATAAAATTATAACATAATCTGATTTTGCATGCTTAGTAATTTTATAGTGTGTTTTAGTTTGATTATTTTGTTATATACTTTTAGATGTCGAATTGAAAAGATCCGGCTTGGAAGTATGAGGTTAAGATTGAAATGGAGCAACAAAAAGGATATAAGTATATCCAATGCAAATTCTATGATAGAATATTGAAGGGGGGAGTGTATCGGGTCAAAGAACATCTTATGGGTGTTCAGGGTAATGTTGTCTTGTGTACGAAGATCACCCCGGAAGTGAGAGAAGAAATCAAAACCTATATGCTAAAAAATGATAATGCAAAAAAGAGGTCACAATTGATGCGTGAAGAAAAGATCGACCATTGTGTCACTCTTAATAGTCTATCCAAAAAAGGTTCAAGCTCAGGTAGTGTTACTGAAAGTGGAATGAGAGGACCAATGGATAGATTCGTCATGAATGTCGAAAATGATGTGGTGGAGGATTTGGGGGGAAATGATAAAGGAATGAAATGACTTGAGAAAGAGGCACGTGAAAACAAATGTATGGACATAATTGACTTTGTTTACGAGAATGGATTAGCATTTAATGTTGCTAGTAGTCCATCGTTCACCAAAATGATCCGTTCGGTTGGGAGTTACGGGCGTGATTTAAAATCACCTACATCATATAAGTTGAGCACACCACTATTGATCAAGGGAGAAAGCAGTATTCAAGCAATTGTTGACAAAGTAAAGAAAACATGGAGTAAAACAAGGGTGTCTATTATGTTAGATGGGTGGAAGGATATCAAAGGAAGACAGTTGATAAATTTCCTTGTAAACAATCCGCACGGCACAGTGTTCTTGAAGTTGATTGATGCTAGTGATGTAGTTAAAGATGCTACACTATTGTTTAACCTACTGGATTCAGTGGTTGAAGAAGTTGGTGAAGATCTTTTGGTTCAAGTTGTAACAAATAATGCATCGAATTATAAGAAGGCGGGCGAAATGTTGATGAAGAAAAGAACACGGCTTTGGTGGACGCCGTGTTCTGCTCATTGTATTGATATAATGCTTGAGAAAGTTGGATCTCTACCTCAGCCCTACAATGCATTGAAGAAAGTGAAGAAGGTATAATTCATTATAGAAATGCTTTATATTTAGTATAAAACATTTCATATATGTTAAAATTTTCTTCTTATGTTGTAATAGGTGAGTAACTTCATCTACAACCACGAATGGGTGTTGGCTTTGATGAGGAATCACACTAAAAGAGAATTGATTCGTCCCGCTCCTACACAATTTGCCACTGCATTCTTGATATTAGACAGAATGTTGAGTTTGAGGCAACCTTTGGAGCATATGTTTACTTCAAAGGAATGGGATGGATGTAGTTAGGCAAAAAAGGCGGAGGGAAAGGAAATCAAGAAGATCATTTTCAACGACAGTTTTTAGGGTAGCATGTCTTATGCATTAAAGAAAACTAGACCTCTTGTAAGTTTGTTGAGGATGACAGATTTTGAACAACTGCCCGCAATGGGATTCATTTATGGTGCCATGGATAAGGCGAAAGAGGAGATAGCCGTAAATTTAGGAAATGAGGAAGGAGCTTACAAGGAGATATGGAAAATCATTGATGAGAATTAGGAGTTTCAATTGCACCGCCATTTGCATGCAACTGTATACTATCTGAATTCCCGATTCCAATATTCGGATGGTTTATCCACTCTCATATAGAGGTAAATGTTGGGTTAATAGTATGCATGGAAAAACTTATTCCTGATGAGGAGGCGAGAGTACGGGCTAATTTGCAACTTAATCTCTTTAAGAATAAACAAGGGTTTTTTAACTACGGACGTGCAAAAAATCTCATCGACAATCTTAGCCTCGGTATGTAAAGTTATTGTTTACGTGTATCAATTTCTTTAAGAAATTAATAGTATTGTCTTATAAGTAAATGAAAGGTGTTTATTATTCTCATTGTAGCCGATTGGTGGAGTGCATACGGAGATGAGGCTCCGGAACTTAGAAGTTTTGCGGTGAAAATTTTAAGTCTCACTTGCTCATCATCGGCTTGTGAGAGGAATTGGAATACATTTAATTCGGTATGGGTTTACTTAGAATTCTAAATACTAGATTAAAATAAATTTAGTATTCCCTAATTAAAAGTTCCTTCAAAAATTTTGTAGGTTCATACGAAGAAGAGAAATCGATTAAGTACGAAGAAATTGAATTCCTTGGTATACATTATGTACAATAAAAAGTTGCAAAATAGATTCTTAAAGAAATAGGCACTAAAGGATGATGATGAACCATTAGCTAGTGAATATGTGCCTTTAGATGATGAGTGGATGGTTGGAGAAGATGTAGTTGAGGGAACGTCCACAGATGTGGACATGAGTCAACCAAGTGGAAGTCAACGTGTAGGAGAAAAGAGAAAGAGAAATACAAGTAAGTAATTCTCCAATTAAATTTAATAGGTTTTACTTAGATAGAATGATATATTTAATTATAAATTTATAATATTACTTTACATTTTTTGGTTGACAAAGGAAAGGCTTTGCAACGGGTGGATGAAGAAGGAGGGTGGGAGGATGTTTCAAACGAATACAACTCTCCAGGAACTTCAGATGATGATGATGAAGGAGATTACACTTTTGATCCACGTTTCAAGCCAATGGACACAAATGATAGCTTATGGGATGGATTAAATTAGTGGTCATTTATCGTTATGGTGGCATTTTTTTTTTTTTTTTTTTTTTTTGTAATGTTGGATGACTTATGTTTGTATTGTTGGATGACTTATTTCTTGAATTTTTTTGGAATATTCTCTACTTGACTAATTTTTTTATAATTATTTAAATATTTTTTTATCATTTTTCGACTGAGGCGCCCACCTCGATCGCCCCGAGGCACCCGCCTCACCTTGCCTCGCGGAGGCCCTCCCGCCCCGTACCGCTTTCCGCATTTTAAAACTTTGGTAAGAAGGATAATAACATTTTGGAAATTTATTTAAAGATAAAGGATAATAAAAAAGGATAGCAGATCCTCATCGTTTGGTGGAAATTTATTCGGTTAAGTACCATTGACCAAGTTGGCTAACGGTTGAGGATGTGAATGTTAATTAATGATAAAGTTATATTTAGAAAAATATTTTTTTTTAATATAGTAAATTTAAGAGATAATTATCTCAGTAGCCATCAATTTAGATCACCACTATCAAAATGTCTATTGTTTACGAACATTATTACACTAATAGCCATTCTGTCAAACTCTATTAAGTTTACCATTAAATAGGTGAGCATTTTGATAACTTTATCTGTTGGTAACAAATTAACAATCAAACTATTGAATGTAGTTAAAAATAAAAAATGAACGGTAATTCTTTTATTAAAAAAGAAACAACAAATGTTAAAAGTAAATATATGTAAAAAGAATCAAAATAGGAATTAATTGTAAAATTATAAATAAATAAAAAATCAATTAAGGCCAAAATACATACACTAAGGGGTCGTTTTTTTTTCTTTTTCCATTTAAAACCTAATGGGTTCGAATCATAATTATTATGTTGTTTTGTTTGTTTTTTTAAGTGGTCAAACAACTTAAAAATACCATCCAAAAAAAAAAAAAAAAAAAAAAACTTAATATAAAAGGTACGCATATTGACACCCATACAAATGATAAGTACACACATATTTATAAGTACACCCATGTCTAAAATTTAAAATTAAAACATTACTAGAAACACTCATCTTAATGTCAATAGTACCCTTATTTAAATGAATGTTTTCATTTTAATACAATTTATTTATAAACCCTCATAAGTTATTAACACACCCAATTTTACAAATGATAAATTTATGGTTAAATAATAATATAAACCAGTAGAATGATGGTTAAATAATATTATTCTTGTTGAAACAAAAATAAAGATGTTTGCCTCTTTCTATAATTGTTCTTCGTAAAACTCAGAACTTGGCCACGCAGTGGTGATCGTAATTGAAAAATACAACTGATTTCGGTGATCGTAACTTGGCTACATAATGATGTGAAGAGTCATCCAAGAGTCTCGTTTTATCTATGTAAAAGACAATAAAGGATGTGACAATAATTATAAAATGAAAAATATAATAATTAAAAAAAAAAAACCATAGAATTAAAGTTGAATTAGGGTTTTTTTTTATTTTTTTTTTATAATTATTATTATTATTTTAATAAAGTAATATAGTTGAAGATATGAGTGTAATTAATGGGTGTAAATAGTATTTTGTTTATTTTTAATTAAACTAATTTGTCCTTGTTGGTAAATTCCTATTGGCATATTTTTGTAATTAAATTTTTTATTAAAATATTGGTGTGCTTATCATATTTATGGGTGTCAATATCGGCTTCCTAAAATAAAAAGTAAAAAATCTCGACTTTTCACTTAATTGCAAATCACTGAATTGTATTAAATGCAATCCAAAGTCTTTTCTTCCGATACTATCCTCCATTTATAACATATTTTCAATTTCATCATAATTATATATGGTATAGAAATTTTTATTTTAATATATACCTTATTTTAAATAGCTTTAAAAATAAAAAATAACCCTAATCACTTCTCATATTAGTATTTAAAATCAACACTTTATTATGATATTAGGGTGATGTATTTATATATATACATGTATATATATATATATATATATATATTAGAGTGTTTTATGTGAGTTTTCGTGCTGTCTCTTTTATTTTTTGAACAAAAAAAAAAAAAAACATTTTCTTTTCCTAGTAAAAATGAAGTTTGTAATGGAAGAGGAAAATCATGATCATATATGTTTATATATAATTATTATTTTTAGATTTTTTTTTTATTCCATATTATATGTATAATTGTTTAACATGGGTATATATGTAAAATTACTTATTTTCAGACAATTTTACTTTTAAAAAATAAATGTGTTGACAATACATTCAGATGTGAGGAAAAAAGAAAAAAAATACCTGTCACTCAAGTTCAGATTTCAGTCTCTATTCAGTCTTCAGAAAAATTTAGGACTATTCAGTCTTTAGCCAAAAAACAAATGACCCCTAACATTACTCCGTATTCATGTCCTTGTATGTATGTAAGGCGTTATGTATATGTATGAGTGAATACATCTGTGTTTACTTTTTGTATTTCTTGCACAAACTTGTATGTATGCATATGAATGTATACATATGTGTACATCTAGATCTATGTACAACAATATATGCAGTGAAAGTTCTAATTTTGGTTTGGATGTTGAGAAAAGCTGTCTGCTTTGTGTGTTTTTATAAGAGGGATTAATAAATAGATTTTTGTTTCTTTCTGTTTTCTTTTGAAAATTTAAGATGTGGAGCATGTGGGTTTTTTTTTTTTTTTTTTTTGGAAAATAAGTAAAAGTGAGAAAATAATGGACATGTTCTCTTTTCTGGATAGATTCTTGTCTCAGATATGACACATTGCAACTCATAGCTAGGAAATTATTGTAAAAATGTGAGTTCAATTTTAGAAATACAGCTTGCTAATGATTTTAAGGTTATGGAACAAGTGGCAATCCACTGATCCACACACCAAAAGGCAAAAGTAGCCATCGGTGAAGAAGCTTCGTTGATCATCAAACTGTTCTCTTTTAACAGTAAGCTCATCATAGAAAGTTACTAAAATGTCTACATATTTTACCTTAAACTTAACGAGGTTTGACGAAATGGTTATTATTGTGACGGTTTATATTAAAAATAACTATTTTAAAATCACTTCCTTATCTAATGGCTATTTTAGTAGTGGTGATCCAAAATGATGGACACCGGGTATATATATATATATATAACTTTAATGCATATTAAAGTTATTAAAGTTTAATCTCCTTAAAAGAAAAAAAAATTAAGTTTAATCACAAATTTTTGCGCAAACCTTCCTTAGAAGATGTTGATCACCGTTGGATATAATTGTTGACTGATGTTACAATGTAAAAAGTAAAATATACCCCTAAATCTGACATGAGATGATATTTGAAAAATAACAGTTTTACCGAAATACACATTCAGTCCAAACATATTTTATTTTGGACTGGGTCAATCTTTCTTTGGCTTGGACTTGGGCTTAGACAATGGGATTGGTTGATACATTTCCAATTATTCTATTTTTAAAATATATTTTAATCATGAATTAATATTTCGCACTAGATTGGTAAATGTAATTATATTATTTATCAACTTTATTTTAATAATATTTTCAGTTTTTTAAATATTTTAATGTAATTTAATTATTTAATTAATATATAATAATAAATTGTAATTTAATATATTAATAATATACAAAATAAAACTAGTTATTCGATTTTTTTCAACCAAATAAAAAGAAGTTAATCTAGTTTTCATTTGTTTACAAGCATCCATCATCTCTCTCTCTCTCTCCCTCTCTCAATATATATATATATATAGTTATACTTATACACATTTTTATAGCAAGTAGAAAAGATATTTGGGTTTGGTTCACATCTAAAAAAAAAATTACAATCTGACATCTTGCATCACAATATCACAACCATATTTTTAACTCTTTCAGTCTTTTTATTTCAAAAAATAAAAAATAAATAAATAAATAAATAAAAAACTTTACAGTCTCTACAAGCCTGGATTCTGGAAACCGGAGTACATGACATAAAAGCAGGTCAAATCTCACCTTAAAGCTAGTAGCAGTTTTTTTTTTTTTTTTTTGCGGGGGGTTGGACTGATTTTGAACTTCGTAGGGAATTAGCATACAATCTTGTATCTTATCATTGCTCATTTAATTTACAAAAATCCAGAGCAGATGATCTTGGTTAGGTCTTCAAAGGTTATTGCACATTTGAATAATTATCTATCATTTTTTTTTTTTTTTTTTTTAATATCATTGCTCATTGATTTGTATAGGATTTAAAAAAAAAAAAAAAAAAATTTACCCAAAGTGATCAAAGCCTTTTTTATTTATTTTTTATTTTTTTATTTTATTGAAATAATCAAAGTTATTTTAGGGTGTGTTTGGATGACTTTTTAAATAGACTTTTGGAGTATATCATTTATAAAAGTAGAGCATTTAGAGTTTCTAACAAAAAGTTGTATGTTGTTTAGTATTCAATTAAAAAAAAGTTTTTAAGTTAATACAGTGGATGACAATATAACTTCGAAAATGCTTTTGTTGTTATAAATGACAAAAAGGGTAAATTGCACAAACTTATCCTGACTATATACATAATTGTATTAAAACTTGTAAAAATATCATAATAACACAAACATACCTTCTAACCGTTGACCACCGTTAGTTAGCAACTGCATAGGTACAATTGCACTTTTGCCCTTGAACATATGCATTAATGAATTAAATGTAATAAACAAAAAAGAATTCTACACTATTTAGATCGCAAAAAAATTCAAAAATATAAATAATTTTTTTTTTTTGTAAATTAATATGATAAAATAATTTTTAATAAATCAATTAATAAAAAAATAAAAAATAAATTAAAAAAAATAAAAAACTCATCAAACAATCTCCGACATCTAGCAAAAACAAATTTTTTTTTTTTTTTTTTTTGGGGTGAAAAACAAAGAAAAAGGTTGGGAATAGATCTAGAAAAACTTTATTAGCATAAAGTATTGGCCTCCATCACAACCCACCATACCTTGATGACCACTTCACCGCAGTAACTCACCATAACATCAACAAATATCTTCACAACCACACCACCACCGTAACCCACCAAAACAAAAGTTTCACAACCCCACCATTAATGGTAGACTCGTTATAATGCTCAAAACTTAGTTTTTGACCCACACGCATACAGGGCCAAGTCCACCTACGCTACCCATCCCATCAATGGAGAAGATTTCTTTCAGATCATTTGATGGAGTCTCCCCCATCTCGGTCGCTGCAAAAACCCCACTGCAAAAAATGGGAGGCTTTGGCATTGGCCGCCACATAGACGGAGAGGCCAAAGCCTCCCTGCCGCAAGCCTCCTCAGAAGAACAGCTGATCTGAGAGCCCGGATCTAACGATAGATCTGATTTTCTTTTTTAAAAAAGGGTTAATAGCACCAATACCCCATGAATTTATAGTGTGGTAACTGACATTAAACCCCTTGAACTTTCATTCTTTGGTAGAAGCTAACGGTAGTAAGACGGACGTCTAGGAAAAATTACACTTACCTACCTTGATTATATACATAATTGCATTAAAACAGGAAAATATAATAATAACACCCACACACCCTTTGACTTGTTAACAAATGTCCAATAATAATAATATTAATAAATTTTAAAAATTAGAATATAATAAAGGGTTTTTACAATTTGGTCCCAATATAATTGGGAAAAGACACTTTTTTACTTGCTAATTGATTTTTCAACAAATTGGTCATAATATAATTCAAAATACAACAAATTGGTCCTAAGGATAGTAAAAAATTAAGACCAATTTGTTGTATTTTGAATTATATTATGACTAATTTGTTGAAAAATCAATTAGTAAGTAAAAAAGTGTCTTTTCCCAATTAGATTGGGACCAAATTGTAAAAACCCCATATAATAATAATTATTATTATAAAGAAGAATTAAATAAAAAATATATGGAACCCAGATTTCCACATTCCAATTAAACAATAAAACAAAAAAGTTGTGGAATTTTTATTTTTTATTTTAAATCTGGAAATGAACACCACACAAATCATCCAAACCCATTCATCTCTTCACCAACATCATCATCAATACACCACCACACAAATCACCCAAACATCCAAACACATCAATCAAGCCACCATCTCCAAACACCCAACAACAAAATGACCCAAAACCCTCCACAAAATCAATCTCGGATCAAATCCGAAACGTTTCAAACCAAAACCGAACCCGAACCCAAGATTGAGTGTTGATCTCTTCTTTCTCGTTCTATCTCATCATCTTCATCTTCTTCTTTCTCGGGTTCGGGTGGTTGACTGATAAGTCTATTTATACGCTTTGTGTATCCCCTATTTTCCTATGTTTTGATCTTGTTTTCCTTGGAATTACCATGTTTTAATGTTTAAAAGGAGTCTACGCGCGATAACAGGGATTTTCCGGCCAAATAAGGGACTATCGGGTTAAAAAAGCACTTTCGTCAGACCAGTCGTTAAAGCGAACCGTGAGACAAATAGTGAAAGTTCCTAGATGTTTTTTGTAGTACAGATCGTCAAAGCGAATAGCGAGATGAACTGAGTAAATGTTGAGTGGAGACTTTGAGATGTTTCGTGGTTGATCTCGTCAAAGTGAATAGTGTTATGTACCGCAAAATGGAAGACCAAAGCCACTGCCATGTTTCATGATTGGGTTCATTAAAGCGAACCGCGTTAGAGCATACCGCGAGTCTCTTCATGAGTAATTTCATAGTACGTTTCGTTAAAGCGTACCGCGAGACGTACCCCAAGACGTACCCCGAGATGATTGTCACCACTTGTTTTTCACCTTTTTTGGGACCCACTTTGACATACCTATATATATATATATATCCTTTTTCCATTATTTTCAAGTGTGGTTGCTTTAATCTAGATCTCAGAATTAAAACCCATTTTCATCCATCACCACCTCTCCACATTTTCTTCCACAAATTCATCAAATCCATCATCTTTTCACCATAAACTACCATAGACCCATCACCTCCACTACATAACCTTCCCTTAGACACCATACCCACCATCAATCATCACCATTGGAGAAGCAAAGGAAGCTTGGAAAAGCCAAGTCATTGGAGCCTAGCACTTGCAAAGAAGAAGTTCTTCATCTTACTTCATTTCTTGAAACTTTATCTCTTATACTTATGTATTTGCTATGGTTTGTCTTAATTTATTATCTTAAATGACTTGGGTGTATAATATGAGCTAAACATTTTTATGCTAGAGTTATGATGATATCAAATCCATAATCTTTCGTAATGATTTGCCTAGTTTCTCTTAAAGTGCTTGTATTGTAATATGGAAATTTTGTGTGCTTAATGCTTTTGCTTGATTGATCATCTTGTACATGATTTATTAGTTGTGTGAACGAACCGAGAGGTGACGCGCTAAATGTGCTCATCACAATATCCACTATATATGATCAATAAGATAGAGATACGCGAGGCTGGTGTATAGGGATGTGTGTGTGCCCCATCGTGCTAGATTAGCCTAAATATATTTGGTATGTTTGGGTGATTTATATTGCTAGAAAGAGATTAGAAGTTAGTCAAAGGGGGCACAAACCTGTAATGTATACTTGCGTAATTTGGGAGATTAGGCGGGTTGAATTCTTAATTAAAATGGTGAGGTGGATTCTAAATTCTAGCATTATTTTATCGTATTACAAATATCATTCTCTTGTGTGATTTACTTAATCTGTTGAATACATGCTTAGAATTAGCTTTAGATTAATTTAGTGATAAGTTTGGAAATTATTCAATTGTATTGTTCAAATAGTACACGAGCCTTCGAACGTCAGTAATCATTAAATCCCTTGGTCTTTATAGGACGTTTCCCTACCCTATCATTGCACTACATTTTGACCTCGTACTATTGCGAGCGCGATGATTTGTGGTTGATGGTGGTAGTGGCATGTTTGTGGGCTACAAGGGTTTGTTGATTCTTTTTTTTTTTTTTTTTTTGGTGATTTTTTTTAAAAGATTTTTGGATTAATTTTCTTTTGGTTGTCAATTTGGGTTCGATCGTGATCGGTGATGATTCTAGGTTTTGGTCGGTGATGGTTTTGGGGTTTGATTCGATGGTGGTTTTGGGGTGAAGGTTCGTTTCTAGATCGATGGTGATCGATGATGGTTATGGGTTTTGGTCAGTGATGGTTTTGGGTTTGGGTCTGGGTTTGATTTGGTTCATCAGATCAATAATTGTTTTAACATTTTTTTTTTTGTTAATCATGGAGGTGTGTTGATGATGATGTTGGAGAAGAGATAAATGGATTTGGAGAGGGTGTTTGAATGATTTGTGTGGTGGTGTGTTTATAAGTTCATTTTCAGATTAAATGGATTTGGTAGGCTGCTTGCTGGGAATACCCAGTTCCATGGGAACAAATGTATCATTTTCTTCTTGCTTTGTGTAAAATGAAACAAAGAAAAAGAATTACTACCTTGAAAGAAATTACAAACATGAAAAACAATTACAATTAATTTCTATCAAGACACACTGCAAGAATGATGAATTTAGAGTTACCGGTTCTAAATCCATTCATGAACTTAGACATACAACAACAATTTGGACATGAACTTAGACATACAGCAACAATTTTTTTTTATTTAATTTTTCTTTATAATTATTATAATTATTTGGAGAGGGTGTTTATATTTTTTATTTAATTTTTCTTTATAATAATAATAATAATTATTATTATTATTATATTATATTATATTTTTAAAATTTATTAATACTATTAATAATATTTTTTTTTGGACATTAGTCAACAATTCAAAGGGTGTGTGGGTGTTATTATTATATTTTTCCAGTTTTAATACAATTATGTATATAATCAAGATAGGTAAGTGTAATTTTTCCTAGACTTCTATCTCACTTCCGTTTGCTTCTACCAATAAATAAAAGATCAAGGGGTTTAATACCAAGAAAAAAAGTTTAAAGGGCACTTTGCTACCGCGCTATAAGTTCAAGGGATATTGGTGCTATTAACCATTTAAAAAAAAAATTGATTTGTTTTTTTTTATTTTATATTTTTAATCTTAATCAATCAAAAAATTAGGCCTGACATGGTGATATATAATTGGACAACATTATTCCCTTTATTTATTTATTTAATAGCACTGATACAAAGACTAAATTGCCCCTATTTTGTTAATAACTGACGGTGGTTGACCGTTGACAACTGTTAGTCAATAGGTCAGAGGGTATGTTTGGGTTATTATGATATGTTCACGGGTTTTCCTACAATTATGCATATAATCAGGGTAAGTTAGTGAAATCTGCCCTTACAAAAGAGTACATTAGCAAAGAATTTGTTATGGAATGGGCATATGGTAAAATGTAAAAGTTCATGGTGGGTGGTTTAGACAATTTATTAAAAAAAAAAAAAAAAAAAATTCCAACTTATGAGAGAAGTTCAAAATTTGGGTTTCTTCGGATAGACATAATATATATATATATATATATATATATATATGTATTTTAAATATTAAAAACTATTTTATTGAAAACTAACTCATTTGGGAGGCCCAAATTAAAACCTAATTCAAATATGAATTTATTTATTTATTTATTTATTTTTATAGATTTTCTCCTTACAATCCAATGTTTTTCTTTTTACACTTCATTTCTAAAGACATACTATCCTAAAAAAATTTAATTTAAAAAAAATTCTAAAGACAATTCATTTTTTTCAAAATTATCCCCTTTTTCTTTGACACTCATTCTAAAAACATTCTATTTTAAAAAAAAATTATTATATTTCTAAAAACACTGCATTTTATTTTAATATCACCTATTTTGATTACTTCTCTTTAGAAAATTTGAAACGGTAAATGGAAAAGAGATGTAAAGTATAGTCAAAGAAAAATGAATCAGAGAATAAAAATGAACAAAAATGATGATATCAAAACAATAAGAAAACTGTTTTGGACAACGATATGTGAAAATAGGAAAAAAAAATTATTTATTTTTATCTTTTGAATTTTAAGTTGAGTAAAAAAATTATATTAAGTAAAAAAATAATTTTAAATATATTTCTCTAGAAAAAAGAAATTTATATATATATATATATATATATATATATATTGGTGATGATTGAACGTGGGTGATATTTGAGAAAAAAAAATTTGATATCAAATTTGGTTGAATTGGAAAGCAGAAAAAAAATTATATATTTTTATTGGTGATGACAATGATGGAGGATTTAATAGTGTATGAGAAAAAAATTATTCTGAAAAGAAGAAGATATTTTAGGGTTTGTAAAACATAAAAAATTAAAAATAATTAAAAATAATTAAAAATAATTATAAAAACACAAAAGTGGAAAAATAACTTGTTTTGTAAAAAAAAAATGATTTTTTTTTACAATACTAAAAAAATAATTTGGAGTGTTTTTAGAAATTTCTTGTATTGTTTAGTAACTTTAATTCATGTTAAAATTGTCATTAACAAAAAAAAAAAAATTAAATAATATGTGAACAGATAATTAATAGATTGTCAAAAACATTTTTTTTTCTTTAAACTAACTCATTATTCCCAGTACAAAGACTGTTACCCTAAATAGTTATTAAAATTACAATCTCATCATGATAACACTGTCATTAGTCAACATATCTCATTATGAATTACCAAATGCGGCAAAATTCCTATAAAAAAAAAAAAAAATCTCAAGCCCAACAAATTAAATCAACAAGCCAATTTCATTAAGAAGACCTAAATTTAGTCACCTCATGTGATATAGCGGTATCTTGACACGAAATTTCTGCAATACGTTTGAGAAATCTCTCTATGAGGGGAGCGTTTTTTTTCCTCCATAAACTCAGATGGAATTTGCTTCATTTTTCTTTTTATTGCAATTTTTTTTACTGAATATGTATATTAATATGGGATTTTATTGGTTTTCATTTTTGTTGTTTGTTTTTGGTATGTTATTAATCTAGGTTGGGTTATTTGAATGCAATATTATTATTATTATTATTATTATTATTATTATTATATACTGGGTTTGTGGATTTTATTGGTTTTCATTTTTGTTGTTGTTTTTGGTATGTTATTAATCTAGGGTGGGTTATTTGAATGCAATATTATTATTATTATTATTATTATTATTATTAAATATTGGGTTTGTGGATTTTATTGGTTTTCATTTTTATTGTTTGTTTTTGGTATGTTATTAATCTAGGGAGGGTTATTTGAATGCAATATTATTATTATTATTATTACTATTATATTGGGTTTGTGGATTTTATTGGTTTTCATTTTTGTTGTTTGTTTTTGGTATGTTATTAATCTAGGGTGGATTATTTGCATGCAATATTATTATTATATATTAATATATACATATATTGGGTTTGTGGATTTTTCTTATGCGATATATATATATATATATATATATATTTATAAGTGAGTCTCTCATAAATGATCGGAGGCATACTAAGGATTTTTTACTAGGGTGGGCTAAAATAAAACTATATATAATAATAATAATAATAATTACTGAACGTCGGCACTATTTAAAAAAAATGTTTTTTATTCTTTTGAAAAAAATATATATATAAATACGCACTATTTAAACTTTGTCTTACGAGGTTTTACATTATCAAACTCATTTATTATGAAATCTAAGTCAATGATATCAACAATCTCTCTCTCAATAAATATGACCATACAATCAGTAAGAAAATCATCCTCCATCTTATTGAGAAATGGTGTTTTACAAAGCTTCATCGCTGAAAATGCTCATTCTATTGTTGATGTGGATACGAGAAGAGTTAAGACTAAACGAATCAATTTATTAATCAAATTGTAGTATTCTAACCTTTTTGTTTTAGTTAAACATTGACATAAGTCCAAAATAGAAGCAAATTCTGAATTCTGAACAACCAAAAACATCAAACCTATAATGACTCAATTGTCTTCTCAAATCTTCAATGTCATTCTTACTGAAATCTTGATAGTAGAACTTCTTAGCAAGAGTGCAAATATCATCAACATTAAAGGATTTAAACACGTCAGTAGGACTCAAATACATGCTAAGAGTAAGAAGTTCTATTGTTTGCTCTGGAAATCAATTATTCGATTCCATCAATTGAAAATCTATCACAACAATAAATATACTAAAGTGATAGTAATGCTCAACTGTGACATTATCTTTCTGTTGACAAGAACGTTTTGTCCTTTCCATATGACGTGCATTCATATTAGGTATATCAATTTCATACCTTTCACAAAATGATACTACATTTTCAAGAAAAATATCTCATTCAGTCTCCCTTAACTTTTGAAGAAGCATTTTGTAGTTGACACTAAATTCATAGCATTTAAGATATCTTGAGATTTCAATTGTAAAACTTGACAAAGCATATTAGAGATTCTTAAAACTTTATGCAATAACAACAACATAAACACAAATTCAAAGGATCTCAAATCTTTATACGCACATTTGGCTTCTCCACGTATTTTACTGTTCAGTTCCTTGTCAATCAAATTTTCAAGAAGAGTAGAAGTTGAACCAAACATATTAATCAATCTACTAATAGAAGTAAAATGAGAACTCCAATGGGTAGTTCCAGGTCGTTGCAAATTAAGAATTTGATTAGCTCATGTACCAGTCTCAAATTCCCTAAAGCGGTCAACTCCTAAATTTCACCTACTCGAATAGATTTCAACTCTGAGTGATGCTTGAAAGAAGCACTCACAAAGTTAACAATAAAATTCAATTTTGAAAAAAATAGTCAAATATCATGCACTTCCTTGGCTACTACAACTAAAGCAAGTTGAAGCATATATGCAAAACAATGTATGTAATAGGCATATAGACAATCTTTGAGAAATAAGGCTTGTAAACCATTCCACTCACCCCTCATGTTGCTTGCACCACCGTATTCTTGACCTCGCAAGTTTTAAATTGATAGATCATATCGAGCAAGGATATTGCATATTTCTTTTTTAAGAGTCGAGGAATTTGTATCATTAACACTTACAACTTGAAAAAAACGTTCTCTAACAAATCCTTTAGAATCAACATACCTTAAAATAATTGTTATTTGTTTTTTGTTGGATTCATCAACTACTTCATCAACAAGAATACAAAATTTAGCATCCCCAACTTCCTCACGGATTTTAGCCCGCACTCTATCAGCAAGAATATTCAACAACTCTTTTTGAATTCTGGGTGATGTATACTTGGCATTTTGCGGAGAATTTTCTAGAACAATCCCATCAATTTCTTGATTTACTTTTGCTTGCAACTTTATCATCTCAATGAAACAATTAGTAGAATTGATGGCTTCATCATGTCTCCGAAAAGCATATCCTTGCATTGCTAGCCACTTCATCGTCTCTAGTGAGGTCTTGAGTAATAATCGATTTTGCAAAGTTTCTTGTATAGAGAATGTATTCATGACTTTGTCCATATGTCGAGATGAATCTTTTAAGTTATTCCAACTTTGTATGGCAAAACTATGTTGTTAATTATGTTCCCCTTCATGTTGCACAAATGTACATTTTTTTCCCACAATTGATTCTTTTCCAACTTTGAAAACAATCCGTTGTAAACGTGGGATATCAGCTAGCTGATATCTTCACAAAGCCTCTACCCAAGCTACCTTTTAGAAATTTTTGAGACAAACTTGGAGTACACTCACTCGCTACCTCCAGCCTGAGGAAGGATGAAAGAACGAAGACAACAATATGCAACCAAGCATAGGTCAACTCCCAACAAAGGAAAGACAAGATTGTTTCCTTAACAATCTTGCTAAGTTGTTGGCAATTTCAAACAATATTCCCCAATCAAGATTTCATGGCAACTTTTGATTTCATGGTCACTAATAACTTATTTTACCGTTGACTCTTATTAGGCTCTTATTAGCTTCCTAATTTATCTGATTCTGTTTTTAAAAGCAAATCAGAAAATTGTGCAACAACTCTTTTTTATTATTCTCTAGGATTTGCAATGGCTATTTTCCATTGTTTAGGCTTCTCGTGTAAGTATTTATACACTCTGTTGTAATGATAGATTCAAGGAATGATATATAAGTTTATTTTCAATATCTTTTGGTATCAGAGCACTTAGGTTATCACAAAATAGTTCAGGAGATTGATTCAATTTGATGTTAATGTCACGAAGAAGAAAGGTGATCCAAGTGAGCTCTGCTGTGGCTGATGCCATGGAGCGATATCAGCTTCGGAGCTCGATCTAGACACTGTAGGTTGTTTCTTAGATGTCCATGAGATGCAATTAGCTCCTAGAAATAAACATGGCCCGGATGTGCTTCGTCTTGTTTCTTGACATCCTCCCTAATCTGCATCACAAAAAGCATACAACTTGTGAGTACTTTGGGTTAGAAAAGTTAGACCATAATGTAGAGTTCCTTTGAGGTAGCGTAAGATTCTTTTGACTACTTTTATATCTCCTTCATTTGGTGTTTGGAGATGTTTACACAATTTGTTCACTGCTTAGACTATGTCGGGCCTAGTATATGTGAAGTATTGGAGTGCTCCAACTAGAGTTCTATTATTCGGTGCCTCCTGTTGCATTATTGAAAGTAATACGAACGTATTTAAATTGCTTAAAGCATACCTAGAAGGGGGGGGGGGGGGGTGAATATGTTTTTACACCGTTTTCAATCCCTTGAAACAAACATTCGTTTATCCCTTAAGGTAGCTTTACATACAACACATAATCCAAATTCTTCCATACATAGACAATATAATCATGTGATCATTTAGGCAATGTCTACATATATAAGGAGTTGCATGAGGTATAAAACACAAGAAACTCAAAAACAAAAAATACTTTGTATTATGATATTGATCAAGGAATTACAAGTGTTAACAAATATAACTATACATCAAAGTAACAATATTCAAAAAATAAAGAATATAAGAATGATCAAATCTTTATTGCTTTACAAATCACACTTGACAAATCTTGATTCCAAAAACTTCACAAGTAATGAATGTACTACAAGATTAAGAGCAAATATATATATATATATATATATACGAGTAATAAAGAGAGATAAGAAGAATTAACACATGAGATTTTTTATCGTGGTAAAACCTTCAAAGAGGAAACATCCACGAGTTGAACTACAACCATTGGGTACTATATATATATATATATATTGGATGGTAAATTAGAAATTCCACAAAATGACCAATCTTATATCACCAACCCATGTAGAGTCTATGTCTACCTAACCCCATTGGAAAGTATGAAATCCCCCTCAATGATGCGAAGCCACCATATATTGGACAACATACCAAACCAACATCAATGGAAGATTAGAAATTTCTCAAGAGTGCATACACATCCCGTGTACCTCGCTCTATTGAAGTCTATGTCTATCCATACACCTAGGCCTACTAATAATATAGCCAACTCTCTATCCAAAGCACTCATACTTCTAGAGAGCCTTTCTTGCATAGCTATCCGGACCTTCCCGATCCTAGCCATGACTCCTTGCTTGCCTATCCGAGTCATCCCAACTCTAAGCAATTATTCGAATATCACGTTCTAACCAAGACTTCATGCCTTTCACAAGGACTTCCTAGTGTGATTATATGAATGCAAAATGATGCAATCAATCAATTCAACATAAAACATGTGATCAATACATTCCATGGCACAAATATACCTAAACATATGAAACACAAGTCTAATAGTCTAGAGATAAAAACATGAATTAAACCTAGAGTAAGTGAAAACACCTAAGACAAAAACTCCTAGTTTCATTCATACAAACAACACTTGAATAGATCATATTCATGAAGCACATATTCAAGATGTCATACACATACACAATAAAATGCTAGAATCATAAAGTGATTTCAATTAATATTCTAGCCAAAGAATTAGAGAAATGATAAAATGATTACTTAATTAAATCCTAGATTTCTCTAAAAACAAATACACATACACATACAATAATCCTATATTACATCAATCATAGGATCAAAACAAAATTCAGGGTCATTTATCATCAAAATGGTTCAATCAATTCTCAAACAACCTTAGATATCAAACTAATCACAATACAACTCTCAAACATGTGAAAATCATAGAATCAAAGAAACTAGTTCACATATATCTTTAATTAGACTTTTGATTAGGTTTGATTATAAAGCTATCTTTCTCAATAGCATTCACCATACATATGCATACATATAGAAGACAAAACCACAAACAAATTGAAGGTTATAAAAGAAGATATCTCAAAGATATGAACACTACCTTACAATCACGAGCTGGTTCGGTTTTCTGTGTAGAACTACTAGAAAAATCGATCAAACAGCTACAAGACCACTTGGAAAAGGTAGAGGACTCGATTACAAATAATCTCCAACTTGAATCACTCAATTTTGACTTTCTTACTAGGAAGTTATGGTGTTTGAAATGTGAGAAAAAGTTCAGAGAAAATTCTGCACATGAGAAATTCTAATTTTTCTTCTTGAATGGAATGAGAGGGAATTGAAAATATTTAAATGGAAAAGAGAGAGGGAAAGAACTGGCCAATCATAGGTTGCCACATCAGCAACCCGTGTGGGGCGCTTATGGCACACGTGGGCAAAAAGGGGTCCAGCCTGTATGCCACACGTGGCCATGCAAGGTTGGCCGATGGCCAATCTCACTCCTCTCGCACACCGCTTGCGTTCTTCAACCGTATTCGGGCCTCCGAACTCCAATTTCGAATCCGTCTTCAGATTACGAATCATGACTCTCTCATGTATAACGATGACTACAAAAATTTGTAAAAAGGTTGACAATTCATCTCGAAAATTGACGACGAAGACAACTCAACGAATGAGAGCGCAAAGTAGTGTAGCTACATCGTTTTGACTCGAAACCTAATGAATGAGTAACCAAAATGGCCGAGACTCAATAAAGAATCATTAGAGATCATGTTCAAGACCAAAAACAATAAAACGAAAACAAATAGACACCAATTCACACACATATGGCATTTCCTAAACATAGTCCTAGAACATGCATTTTCCAATAAGTATCAATTTAAATCTAATGCATGAACATATATTTCCAAGTGTGTGAAAGTGTTAAATAAATGTTGTTTAACTATGTAGGGACACAAACGAATGCCATGTGTGTGTGCCTAGCATTGTAAGAGGAATGATGTCTATATTACCTTTATCGTGCAATGAAGCACATTCCTCATTGAACAACACCAACTTGCATGAAATGTCGCTGAGTCTCTCTTTGAATCTTCAAATCATCAATCCTAAGACCAATAATTAATACAAGAAAAAATATTGCTTTAATATGGAATATATGCCAAGACAAACCAAAAACCTAACAATTATTGTCTTGTGGTGTTGGTTGGGTTTTTAGAGCCATATGAGTGTTGAAATGAGAGCTCTCTAGCAGTCCTACTCTTTGTAGGAGATCTTTTGTATACTTTGTTTGGGAGACATAGATTCCTTTTTCAAAGTAGCAAACTTCAAAGCCTAGAAAATATTGAAGCTTTCCTAAATCTTTTAAAGCAAACTCTGAACTTAGTTGTTTGACTAGATCATCAATATATGTCTGATTGTTTCATGTAATCACTACATCATTGACATATATTAACATTAGTGTAGTAGTGTTATTTTTTTGATAAATAAATAAAGATGAATCAGACTTGCTGCAATAAAAACCAATATGTAATAAAAATTGAGACAATCTGTCAAACCATGCTTTTGGTACTTGTTTTAACCCATAGAGAGAGAATTTTAACTTGCGCACATGTGATGGTAGTTTCTCATCCTTGAACCCAAGTGGTTGTTCCATGTAGACTATCTCTTTGAGGTATACGTGAAGGAAGGCATGTTTCACGTCTAGTTTTCTCATATTCCATTTTGATGACACTAGAATGGCAAGAACGAGTCTGATCGTGGTTGGTTTGACTACCGGGCTATATGTTTCTTCATAGTCGAGGCCTTCTACTTGGGAGTATCCTTGGGCAATGAGGTGAGCTTTGAGTTTATCTAATGTGTCATTTTCCTTTAGTTTGGTTTTGAAAATCCATTTTGAACCAACAATGTTGATGTTATGTGGTCTAGGTACCAACTCCCAGCTGTGATTGTCATGAAGAGTTTTAATTTTCTCTTTGATGGATATGTGCCAATGTGGATTGGTGAGAGCTGTTTTGTATGTTTTTGGTTCTTGTATGGAAGTGAGTGTTTTATGATGTTTCCTTTCTCCAAGACGTTGTATTTTTGAATTGAGTTTAAGATCAAGGGCAAAATTTGAGTTGAGTTGCCTTCTTGTTATCATATGATGTCCCTGTAGTGAGCTACCCTTAGTTTTCCTGCATCAGATATATTCAAGTCAACAATGAGTTGATCAAATAAATCAGGAGAGGAATTATCTATTTCATTTTGTTTTTCTAGTTCTTCTTCCTCAAGGGGAGCCTCAAATGCTCCTTCCTCAATTGTAACTGCCAAAAGGGTCGTCGATGGGCTCAAGGGGAGCCATGGGTGCTCCTTCCTCAACGGTAACTGTTGTAGGGTCATCGATGGGCTCACACTATTCATTGTTATTGTTGTTGTCATCTTCACAGTCATTAAGATTGACAATGTTGTTATTGGTATCTTGGTTGTTGTCCTTACAGTTGTCTGTGACCTTTATTTTATTGTCTTCATATTGGTGAAGGATTTTGGTACTTTTTGACCATGCTTCCGAATCTAGAAAAGAAACAATTTTAGGATTGTGCTCTTATGCACTTTCCTTGTTAGTAGCATAGGGAAATATACTCTCATCAAAGACTACATGTCTAGAAATATAAACCCTATTTGTTTTTAGATCGAGACAACGATACCCTTTGTGTATAGGACTATATCCTATAAAAACATAAGGATATGTTTTCTTGGAAAATTTGTTATTTCCATAATCATGCGGATATGGAAAACACCTGCAACCAAAAATTCTCAAATATCCATAGTTAGGATTTCTTTGAAATAATTTTGAATATGGTTGTTTATTAGGTAGACGTTAGTTGAAAAGGCATCTACCCAATATTTTAAAGGAAGATTTGATTGAAAAAGTAAGGTCAATTCCATTTCCATGATATGTCTGTGTTTCCTTTTGGCTACACCATTTTGTTCTGGAGTATGGGGACAAGAAAATTGGTGAAAAATTCCACAATTGTTTAAATGGTTTTCAAAATTGTTTGAGATAAATTCACCACCACCATCGCTTTGAAAGATTTTGATTCGATGATCAAATAGATTTTCAACTTGTTTTTGAAATTTGAGAAAGCATTCAAAAAAATCAGATTTTCTTTTTAAAGGAAACGACCAAGAATAACGAGTATAATCATCTATCAAAATTGCATAGTATTTAAATTCTTAAGAAGATAAAATAAGGATAGGACCCTATAAATCATAGTGAATTTTGTCCAAAGCAAACTGATAAATATTGTTTGAAGCATGAAAAGGAAGTTTACATCTCTTCCCCATTTGACAACTAATACAAATTGATTCAGGTTTCTTCCAGTTTGCAATATATATGAATTGCTTATTATTTAAAACTTTTAAAAACTTTGAATGGGGGGTGTCCCATTCGTTGGTGTCACACTCCATAAAAAGCTTTGAGGACAGCTATAAGTGCATGATGGCTCACATCTTCAAGAGCATATAGTCCTCCCTTTTTACATCCCTTGGTTATCATCTTTCCTTGTTGATCCTTAATCACAAAGCCATTAGCAAAAAATTCAATCGAGCATGCATTATCTGTAGTTAGTTGTCCTATGGATAATAAATTCTTTTTAATTTCAGGAACAACTATTACATTTTTGAGATCAAGATTTCCATGCTTTGTATGAATCTTTCCTTCACCTATATGTGAAATTCTAAGACTTTCTCAATTTCCTACATATATAAAATCTTTGCCTTTATAAGGAGCAATAACATGGATTTTACCTAGATCATTCACCATGTGTGTTGAGCCTCTAGAGTTAGCATATAAGATGGGATCGATATCATTATTTAGTTGCATGGCGGCAAGTGCTTTTGGTATGTCTTGTGATTGGTAAGAGTGATCAAACTTATTCCAACAATCAATGGATGAGTGATTGACCTTCCCTCAGATTTGACATGTGAAAGTAGGCTCCCTTCCTTATTGTCTTTGGTTGTTATGCCACTGGGGAGTGTTGTTTAGGTTAGAGTCACGGCTCGAAAAAGCAGGAGCAAAACGTCCAACAGGTGCAAAGCCTCATCCTCTGGAATTGAATCAACCACCACGACCCCTTCCTTGTTCTCTCTGACCAAGGAAGGCTTGTTCATGATTTATTTTTGTGTTCCTTTCATTGGATTCAATAATCCACATCTATTCATGACTTTAAAGAGACAAAATAAACTGACTATATTTAGGGAATAGAGGTTTGGAGAGCATAGCTACTCGAAAATCTCTATACTCATACCCCAAACCTCTAACTAGATGAAAAACCTTAGTAACTTCATCCACTGGTTTCTGAACAGCAGCGAGACTATCATATATTGTCTTAAAATTTTTTTGATATATTCATCTAAAGACATTGAACCTTTTTGTATAGTCATAAAGGATTGAGTAAGGTGTACCTCTTTGTCTTTAGTTATAGGAAGTATATTCTTTTCCACTGATTTCCATACCTGATATGCATTGTCCATTCCTTCAAGCATACCCATCACCTCCTCACCTATGATTCCTAATAACAATGAAGGGGGTTCTGTTGAACTTTGTCGTCGTCGCCTATTCTCTCTTTTGCTGGTTTGCTATTTTCTTCAAGATGGTGACTCGGGCCAAGACTACGAACCAAAGACGAAACCGGCGACCTCCATAACAGAAAATTGGATGTGTTTAGTTTAATGGTAATTAGGCTTGAACATTGGTGAAAGGATTGAATGGTGAGAGGGGTTTCTTTGTTGGCCATGGCGTTTGAGAGGTAGGTATCAAATTGATTATTTTGACAGAGAAATTTTTTTTTAAGGTTTCTCGTAAGGCTTTGATACCAAAAGATCTTGAAAATAAACTTATAATATCATTTCTTGAATCTGTCATTACAATAGAGTGTATAAATACTTACACAAGAAACCTAAACAATGGAAAACAGGCGTTGCAAATCCTAGAGAATAATAAAAAAGAGTTGTTGCACAATTTTTTGATTTGCTTTTAAAAATAGAATCAGATAAATTTGGAATCTAGTAAGAGACTAATAATAGTCAACGGTAAAATAAGTTAATAGTGACCATGAAATCAAAAGTTTCCATGAAATCTTGATTGGGGAAATATTGTTTGAAATTGCCAACAACTCAGCAAAATTGTTAAGGAAACAATCTTGTCTTTCCTTTGTTGGGAGTTGACCTATGCTTGGTTGCATATTGTTGTCTTCATTCTTTTCAACTTTGACAGAACAGTATCAAAAAGATAGCATGGGAAACAAAATGCCATATTTTTCTTTATTGAATATTCAACCCACGAAAATCGTTTGAACCGAGAATGTTGAAATCACCGAATTTGTTTACCATCAAGAATGAGTGGATATTTATCCAACATAGGTTAACAAGGTCCCATTTTGATATAAACTTTTCGAGCATCATCACGCTTATCAGCATGATAAACTTCTATTGGAAAGCATAATACAAGATCACGTTCATAATAAGAAGTATTAATATCTGATGGAATGTTAATATTCTGAATTTCAAATCTTTGAGATGAAGAAGGAAAACTTGAACCCTCGTCCCCGATGTTACATAGAGAACTTGATCCACCCTATCCGATGATTGATTATCTTTTTTTTTCCCAAAGTATGAGAACATAATTTTTCTTGACTTTGATGTGTGGTTGTTTGACATTATAACCTAAAATTATCAAACAATTTAGTTGTGGAGTTCACGATCTTTTCCAAAAATATTAACAAGCCTCTCATAAAGTGGAAATGATTTATCTCTCCATCCTTCTGCTTCTTTGTGTGCCTAAAACAATACCAAAAACATTTTATTATAGATAACATATATGTATTTACCAATGATATTAGTTAAAATATATACTAACCAGTACATACATCTCCCAAACCTCATTGCTATCAACCTCCACATTTTTTCGAGTCATTCCACCCAAACCCGCTAGTATTTAGCATGTCAAACACTATACCATATTGTTTTTTCCAAAATCTAATCTTGGAATCAATATGTGGACTAGTCTTTATTCCAGAGTTTGGCAAAATTGAATTTAAGGTCTTCTTAATTTGTGTTGATGTTCCAGCTTTGAAAGAACTTGTATCACAACGAGCTTCATCTGCAATTATGTTATCTAGCACATTTAATAATGCTTCCTCTTCGTTCTTGCTCCATCCACGCCTATTTCCTTTTTTTTATATAGTTTTTTCCAAGCATGGGCTATTACCATCCGTGTCTATACTACCCGATCTATAATTGAAACAACTTAATACTATAAAAAGAAGAGATTGAGAAAAAAAAAATGAAATAAAGTCATAATAATAAAAACATATATTGATATTGACAAAATACAAAATATTAATTAACATGTCTTCAAGTGAAACTTAAAAAATTATGCTAGAATAAGCGAAATACACAAAATAACAAACTAGCTTATAAAATCCTAACCCGACATTGCTTCCTAATCAATATTAGTTTATAATACTAGTGACCTCTATTTCCCCTCCATTCATTATACAGTTCCATTGCTAATTCATTCCTCCATGCAGTCCATTCATTTGATGAGTCAATTGTGCCTATCATCTCTTCATTTTCATCTTCATCTTCTTCAAAATCTTCAAGTTCATGTTCTAATGGATCAACTTCCATCTCTTTTCTAATCAAATTGTGCAACAAGCAACATGCCAAAATTATACGGCACTAGGTTTTAATTGGATAAAAGATGGACTACATAATATTGCCCATCTCATTTTAAGCAAACCAAAACAACTTTCAATAACGTTCCTTGCAGATGCATGGTTCTTATTAATACATTCCTCCATATTTTGGGGTGTGCGCCCATCTCTCCATTCAAAAAAGTGGTATCTTCTCCCTCTATATGGTGCTAGGAAACCCTCAATATTCGTGTATCTGGCATCCACGAGGTAGTAACAACCTAAAGATAAAAACAATTACATATACATATATATATATATATATATTAATACACATGAACACATAAATAATAAGGAAAAAAATTAAACAAGACATTAGTTTGAAAAAGATTTACCGGTAGGGACTTTTAGACCCGTGGGTCTACTTAATGCATCTCGAAGTACTCTATAGTCTGAGGCTGACCCCTCCCATCCAGGAATAACAAAAATAAATTTCATATCTCGCGAACAAACACCTAAGACATTTGTCGCAACTTCACCTTTTCCGGTGCGATATCTTGGTTTATCTTTTTCAGAGACACGGACCTTAATATGAGTCTCATCTAATGCCCCCAAACATCCCTAAACAAATAAACACTCCTTGAGACAAAACTAAGATATTTAAAACATATAAATATATATTTTGTTGAATTTAATACCTTGAACCATTTCCATCTTGCATCGTTGCAGTCATTAGGAATGGGATTCGACTTTTGTAATAAAGATCCTTGAAGCCGAATAATTTCATTCAACACAGAGTTGAAATGCCTACTAACCGTTTCCCCTGACCAATTAAATCTATGACCAATTGTACGGTTCTTCACATGATGAGCTAACACATGTAAGAAGGAACACACTTGCTATTCGATAGTAACTAAACCGTCTTTCTTCAATTTGCCATCGGTGCGAAATAGTTCACATAATATGCCAAATGTTCTTTTATCTATTCTAAGTTGATTGACACAATTTATGTTACTACTACCTATAAGGCTATCTAAATAAAACAACAAAGTTTGATTGTTAGCAAATGTACGACTTCGAAGCATGTTCCTTTTATATTGTTGTTAGGCAAAGTCCAATTTCAATAAAACCATGAGAATAGCTACACTCATCATTTCCAAGTGCCATTGTTTGAATATCAAGAATAAAATCAACTTTCTTTGGTCCATATCTACCATCAAAACATGAATGTAATACTAGTTATAAGAATATACCTATAATATCATAAATCTACAAATCTACGAAGCCCACATCATACAAATTGAACAAAAAAAAAAAAAAAACACAAATTAATCAGTATAAAATGAAACTTACATAAAAAATTAACACCTAAGAATAGAAATAAAATATAATGGGCAATATTAATGGAGTTTGTTTAGTTGAAGAAACCCTATATCATTTTTTTCTTCGAAAACTGCAATATTATTGAGGCCACAACGGGCAAGGGAGGCACATACACCTACAGCCAACAAAGAAACGCAGCTCACCTCTAAAACCGAACAAAAACAGAGCATCCAAACTCAGCCGGTCAAAATAAAAGGAAGCAACAGAAAAAGAAAGCACAACATGAACAAAACAAAACAACAACAACTACAAATCAAGAAACACCATATCATTTTAACAGTAGAAAATGATAAAAGTAAAAAAAAAAAAAAATGAACAATCAATACCTGGTCAATGATATTGTTTCGTATGTAGTTTGGGTTTGGTACCAATAGCAAAAGTAATCATTTCTTTCACATCATGCTCAACAAATAAATTTAGATTAATCAATTGAAAAACCATCAAGCAATACTTTTATTTTTTTAAAGGTAAATAAAGAAGTAACAAAAACTAACAACTATGTAGATGTTTTTTTTTTTTTTTTTTTTTTTTTTTTTTTTAAAGCAAGCTAGATTGCTTTTAAAAAAAAAAAAAAATGCATATTTTATTATCAAAGCCAAGAATGACCATCCAAATTACAAGAAACATAAACCCAAAAAAAAAAAAGGCCATGAAAAGCCCTCAAAACAGACAAGCAACCCAAAACAGTCACCTAAGATATCATCAAATAACACACCAGTGCACTAACGAAAGTAAAGAAACATCACACAAAAACATATGACACTTGCAAAGGCAACGACAGAAGAATGAGGGGTAGAAAAAACATTAAAAAAAAATTACAAATCTCCCTACTCCAACCTATCACCCAATTTGCTCGAACCCCTCTTGGCTAAACAATTAGCTATATAATTTGATCCCTTAGGTCTAAAAACCACCAAATTAATCAATCAAAAGGCCACAAGCCAAATAGACAAAGAGACAAGGCACAAAACTCAACAGCACATGCCAAAAAATAGAGAAACGAACCACCAAAAGCACCAAAAGAAACAAAACAGAGCACAAAGAAGACAAACAACAACACAACCATAGAAGAACACCAGAGGACACAACACCCAATTGAGCATGCAAGAAACACCCTAAATCAGTGAAGAGAAATAAGCTGGATGAGATTTTTATGTGTGTTTGCTGTAGATGTACAGAAAGTGAAGAGAAATAAGCTGGAAAAAAGTGACAAAAAGATAAGTTTTTTGTTTTCAATAAATTGTTTTGTCTAATTAAAAGTGGTTCTATAATAGAAAAATTGTTTCAAAATAAAGAAACAAACCTAATTTGGAGATGGATCTTCAAGTTTCTTGATGAAAAATGCATATTGTAATTGCTAGGACTTAGGGTTTTTTACGAGCAAAGTTGAGAGTTTGAGAAAGAGGTGAATTTTTTAGAAGAAGAATTTTTGAGAAGAAAGAAAGAAGAGATCCGTTGAAAAGGGATGTGATTATCTAATACAATTGACAAAGCCGTTTTGTGTGTATGTAAATCCACTTGTCAAAAACAATTTATGATACCTCACAAAGCCCTAAATGATATGAAAGCACAAGTATGGCGGTAAGTGGGGTATCGTCCACAGGGATCGTATTTAGCTAAAACTAATTTGAAACTTAAGTAATATTAATGCAATAAAAGTAAACGATTTATGTTGTGAAAATGTGAATGGGCAAACACTATAAGATTAAGCTAGAAAAGTAACTAAAAAATGGAATGCAAATAGGATGTAGATAAATATGATGGAAACTAAGGAGTTGACGGATTAGTAAGCTAACATTGGGCAATTGCATACAACACGAAAATACGCTCATTTTAACAACCGTAGCCAACCTAGGATGTATAGAGTTGTCTCTCTATCTCTAGCAAGTGGCCAACCTAGGATGTATAGAGAAAGCCCCTACTAGCGATCGATCTTTCCCAAGAAACCAACCTAGGGTGTATAGAGTTAGTTGCTCGTTTCGGATCCTTACCATGAACACTCGCTATCTAAAAAGGGCTCTAACGAAGACGAAAGTAGCCAACCTAAGGTCTATAGAGGAGGCTTCTAATCCTCTCACAAGAGCCGTCCTAGGGTGTATAGTGACGGACTCCCGTTTGAGGTTAGGTGAAGAACGTGGTTATTAAGCCGAGATTCCAGAAATCCCATCTATTAGCATAAGCAATAAACAACCTAATAGAGTGTATATCAAGTTGTCTACAAAAATAGAATCCAAAGAGAAACTTGCAAAGAGAGTGTATCCAATACAAGTAAATCAATGAAACCATTCATACTTATGAATAAAACTAAGAAAGATAGAAATATAAATGAAATAGTGTTTATATACAAAAACCCAACATCAAAACAAACTAATTCATAAACCCCTTAGAGAGGATTTAGGTACTCATTACAATAATGAAAATAAGAGAATGGATGGAGAAATAACCCATGGAGATCATCTCTTTCCTTCAAGTTCCATTTAAGATTAGTAGATAGTGAATGAAATGAGAAGAAATGTCTCTTAGATTTAGATTACAATTTAGAGTTTTTCTAAGTGTAAAAGCTCTCTCAAAACGAATACAACACTTTCTATTTATACTCCCTACAATATAGGTAACAAAACTGCTGTAAAACGACATTAGATCGCTTTGGAGTGCGGGTGAGAATGCGGTTCAGAGACCCACACTCACCCGCACTTTAGTGAATCCTGCAATCTCTAGCTCTCTGGAAAGGGATAGAGTGCAGGTGAGAGTGCAGTTGGATGACCCGCACTCACCCGCACTTTATCAAGTCTTCGATCTGTTAGGTCTCAGATCTGGGCAAGAGTGCTAGTGGCTGACCCATACTCACCCGCATTTTATCCTTCCTTCAGATGTCAGGTCCCGGGTTTTGGTGATAATGCAGTTGGGACCCACACTGACTCGCACTATTGATGCCTTTGTTGCCATTTGTCTGACTTTTAGCTCATTTTGGTCCCCTTTTGGTCCGAAAGTCCCGTGATACGCTCTAAGCACTGGAAGTGGATAAACGCCTGTAATTACAAACATAGAGCCCATAGGTGATACTAAAACATAAGAAAATGACACAAAGGATATGGATTTGAGGGCCAAAATGTACAACATATTTGGCGTGATCAATCCACCATAATACCACCTATTATTTTGTATTAGTTAATACGAAGAATGGTGTATTATGTGTAAAATTGTGTATTAAAATTATACAATACAAATGAACCCCAAACATGGTATTGTATTGTTTTAATACATTTTAAAGGTCTAATACAATACAATGCATGCTACCAACACATGACTTTGATGAAATCACATCTATTTTTATGAATTTTGATCTGAATTTTTTTATGGAAGATAATTTCATTAAAATTTACCTATGAATAAAATTTGAGAAATTTTCAAGTACTAGAGCTATTTTTTTTCCTATATTTATCTCATTTTTTCGATGCCTTTATATTTAAAAAAATTGGGATAAATAGTTTCGTTGCTTGAAAAATTCTCAATTTTGATTCATAAGTAGATTTCATTAAACTTATCTTTCATAAAAAAATTAGATCAAAATTCATAAAAATCGACATGATTTCATTAAGTTTCTTATCGAAATTAAAATAAAGTATACATCACTAGATAATTACTCTCCCTCCCCCTCTCTCTCTCTCTCTATATATATATATAATCACAATCCTTTTTTTTTTTTTTTGAAAATGGAATATATTAAAATCAAGAGAAAAACACCTAGGGAGGGTGATCGCCCAAAACAATTGGATACACACCCGGAGGACAATCCTCCATCCAGAAAATATCCTTAACAGAGGACAAACCTAACTTAGCAAGGCAATGAGCTGCATTATTAGCACTACTAGGTGTAAACCTATCGGAACAGCTAGGAAGCAACTCAAAACACAAACAAATATTCTTAAAGATCAAGCCCACATCAGAGCAAGGAAAGCTGCCATCAGAAATAAGGTTAACAACCAGGGGCAGACCCACCTTAAGGCCTGGTGGGGCCCGTGCCTTATCTCAATTTAATAAAAAAAAATTAATTTAGCTTTCAGTTATATATCTTAACACTTAATAAGATATTAACTCATAGCACAGTTGGTATTCTGCCTATCTTCTATGTTTCAGGTGATGTGTTCTACTTCCACCATTTACATTTTTCAAGCAAATTAAATATCTCTTTTCTTTAATTCAATTTTATCTTGTAATTTGAATACTTTTTAAATTTACCATCTTTTCCAATTCTTTTATCAAATTTTCGTCTCCTTCTAAAACAAAATAATTCATTTTCTTTTACTCTGCTTTGAAAACTTCTTAACTACCTTTAATTTGTGTTTACTTAATTCAATTTTATTTTATATTAAATTATATATTATTATTTTGAACTTCTATTATTTCAAATAATTTTACTTTAACATACCTAACACATCCAATAAATACACACTAAAATCTCAAATGTTAATTTATTGTATTAAAATAGTCCATATATTACTATGATTTATTTTATTTTATACTTAATATTTTTCTTTATTTTATAATTTTAATGTTTTCAGAATCAATAAATCAGTAATATACCAATAATTAGAAAAATAAAAAAAATAAAAAAATATGTTTTATAATATTTATTAATCAATTATTTTTGTATGAATTTAAAGTGAATTCATTATAAATACAAAAAAAAAAAAAAAATTCTTATTATAAAATTAGAATGTAATTTATTATTTTATGAATAAATAATGTAAATTTTAATTTTTTATGTTGTTTTTCTTGTTATTATTTTTTTTAATACCCCTTTTCTTGTTATTTATTTATTTATTTTAATGTAAGATTATTTAGTTAATTTTAAGTATATGTTATATTTGTTTTATTTTATCTAAACTTCGGTATACAACAAAAAAAAAAAACACTAATTTTAGTTTTATAAAAAAAATAAAAAATAAAAAATAAATAAAAACCATTTTTCAATTACATTAATTTTTTAGTATTTTTTTTATATAATTGTTTTTTTGTTCAAATGTCCCACCTGATTAAAATTCATGGGTTCGCCGCTGTTAACAACCACCTAGATATCAGATTCAATAGCACAAGGCAATAGCTCACTCTCCTCCGCGAAGCACAAGCCCCGAAAGATTGCAAAAGCTTCCGCAAGTTGAGGAGAGTAGGAAGCAGCGATCGTCTGAACATTTAAGGCCATCAATGAACCAAGCCAATCCCGAATATTAATACCAATACCAACCTTATTACCCACCAGTTCACCGCATCGATGGCAGCATCAATGTTAACTTTAAAGGTCCCAACAACCAGTGGACACCAAGGGCACAACACAGAGGGAACGGGGGCCACTGGGTTGCCAGGTTTCCCATTCGCCTGCCGATACTCCTCCAAGAAGTTGACAGCCCAAGGCACCACATAATCATCAGGAATGGAGGTAGACTAATGGACATGGCCATTCCGACGAAAGCAGACCCGGCCTCCAAAGAAACACACCCAGCAGCTCGAGCTTATCCAGATGAAGACAGTTGCGGCACAAGATCATAAAATCCATAAAACTAGACCCATCACTCACACGAATGCCTTTCTCTCTTATGACCCTTAAAATCACAACAAATCAAATTCACCAAGAATTTATCCAAATTCACGTGATCTCAAAATTATCAGAAATCTATTAATATAGTCTAAAAAATAAGGTGTACGTATATATTTGTTTTATCATTTATGCAAAAGCAGGGTTTTCTAAAAATTAAAAAAAAAAAAAAAGTTTTCACATGGTCAAATTTTTTTTGAGGAAATCCCAATCTGTTTCGGTCTTCTATTTTTTATTTGTTTACCGTCCATCAAGTATCAACAAGCACTACAAGAAAAATTACCTATTAGGATGAAAATCCTATAGGGACATTATTTTTTTTTCGTACCAATAGGCAGTTTATTGGGAAGAATCAACAATTCGTCTCAATAGACTACCTATTGGGACAAAAGAAAAATGTCCCTATAGACTTTCGTCCCAATAGAATGTCTATTAAGACAAATTTTGTCCAATTTGGTAAAACCTTTAAGGACGAATCGAAACCAAAACCGAAACCACTGGTTCCGAATCAAAAACAGAAACGTGGAAATTGTGGAAAATGTCACCTTTTTAAGGTGGTTTTGTAAAAAGTCACCACTTTAATAACTTAAACTTAAAAGACACCTATTATGGTGAATGGACAAAAATGATCTTACTTTGAAGTATTTTTTTTTTAATTTTTTTTATTATTCTTTCATCTTCTTTATAGAGGTCTGTTTAACAGACCTCCAATGGAGGTTGAACATCATTGGATAATTAGTTTAGTAGCGTTACGCATACGCATTCGGGGGTCGAGCTCCCCGCTGAGCTCGCGATGGTCATATCTAAACCGAAACTGCTGGTTCCAAATCAAAAATCGGAGCCAGGGTCATTTGAAGGCAAAAAACCAAATTTTTTTTTTTATTTTTAAATTCGTCCCTATAGAGGTATCTAAAGAGACGAAAATGTATCTAATGGGATTAATAATTTCGTCCTTATACATTATCAATTGAGACGAACAAAAATCGTCCCTATAGGTAGTTTTAAGGGACGAATTTCAATTTTCGTACCAAAGAAGTTATTGCGACCCACCTGAGGAAACACATTTTGAGACGAATTTTATTCATCTCAATAGACCTCTTGAGACGAATTTTGGCTTATAGGGATGAAAAAAATCATCCCAATAGCCAACTTTTTTTGTAGTGAAGAAGAAAAAATAAATATACACATATTTTTTAGATAGTAGAAAAAATATTTGGGTTTGGTTTACATGTATCAAACAAAAGGAATGTTGTCTTGGGAATATCTTGTATCATAGTATAACTAACCATATCTTTGACCACTATGAAACTAATTAACTCTTCGATCAGGATAGGAATAGTCTCTTGATTGATTTTGACCTACATAAAGAGATTACTGCACATTTTTATAATTATCATTCCATTTTAATTTATTTATATTATTGATTAAAAATATTACCTAAAGTAATCGACCTTCTGTTACAAATGTACCATTTTTTTCTTCTTACAAATACATCACAAGTCCTTTTTTTTTTTATTGATAAGAAAACCATTACACAGTCGAAACAACCAAAGGACTGGTATCCAGCCATAAACACTCCCACACAGAGTAGAAGGCTAACGAAACAAGGTTTTGTGCCAAGGAATTCTCCGTAACAGGGGTGGCTTGACACTTACAAATACTCACTTCATAAACGAAATCCAAAATGTCATTGACAATAAATTTTGCATCCCCAAAAGAAGGAGTCGAGCTAACAACATAGGCCACAACAGAGAAGGAAGAGATTTTAGCAATAGAAAGAGGGAAGTTATGGAATTTTACCAGCGCAAGACCCTCTCTCAAAGCAATACACTGACCAATCTCTACTAAGAACAAACCAAGCAATAGGTTTGAACGAGTTGCAAGAACTCTATCGTATGAGTCCCTAAAAGCCACCCCTATTCCAATACTTCTGGAGATTTTGCGAAAAGCCACACCAGTGTTGAGTTTAATACATCACAAGTCACAACCACATTAATAACATGAAAATTTAATATTGGTTGTTGGCCGGAGTGAATAAATAACCTAAAACCCTAATAACATGAAATTTGTTTGATTATTTAAGTCTCACCACCAAACCTGAAACCCTACTATCCAACCTTATTATTATATAAACCTAGAGCCTCCTCATTTGTTCACAAGATATTCTCTTCAATTTTTCTCTAGAGAGAGAGAGGGGGGAAGAGGGAAAAGGAGAGAGTTGGTGGAAGTTTGGGGTGTGGGAGGATTTGAGAGAAGAAAAACAACCTTAATTTGTTTTTATAAAAAGTTCTTTCCAACACCTCCCAAACCTATGATTTCCACCTCTTCTTTCCTCTTCCCAACCTCTTATATACTTGGATCAACCTTTTTATTTGCTTATTTTATTGTCGTATCCGATTTGATACTCTATACATCTATATATATATATATATATATTCATGGATCTTGTAGGTGGTCGAACTACGGTTGATGTGGATCAGGTCGGGTTGTGTTAGGCCCAAGGCAACTCTGATTTGGTTCGTTAGCTATGGAATGTCGTTTGAAGATAGACTTGCAAGCGTCATTGGTTTATCGACCTTAAACAGTTATCTTCTTCGTTGAACCTGCAAAAGATTAAGAACATATAACAGAAAAAGAGAATGATGAAGATGGGGATTAGAATCTTAGCCTTAGGTATGCCTAGGCTGAGCAATCAGATCGTGAAAATCAAATCGATTGAATTTCGGTTGCCAGAATTTAAAGTTTCAGTACGCTATCTTAAGCTTTTCTAGAGTATCTTTTCGGTCCTCGGTCCTTTGCTTGACCTCTGGTATTTATAGACCAAATACCTCCAACGTTCCTCCGATTCAAAGTTGATTGTAGGCGAGATTTCAAAAGATATTCCCTCATTTCAAATCACACGTTACCCACTTGCTACAACTAAAGATTGACTTAGTCTTTCAGCAGTTTGTAGTTTTAATTGAAGTTAGTCTTGGATCGACTCGATATGATGGGCTTGGATAGGAAATTATATCAAAAAAGGTATTGGTTTTCACACGTTGGGCCTATGGACGATTTTTGGCTACCACAGTTTGTCCCCTACTCTCTGAATATAGGGTCGCCAAGTTTAGAGAGTGATTTTGGTTGGATGGTCGTGAGTGACCCATGTCGTGTCGAAAGGTTTGAAATGACATTATCTAAAGGATCACTGTTGAGTGATGAATCAAACATATGTCGAACAGCTGGTGATATTTAACTCGAGGCGACCTGTCGTTTGTCAGCATCGCATAGGCGCGGGACATTGAATCGATGGGACAGTTGCGTTTCGGTTCTCCATGCTGACGTCAGATGCATTTAATTCGAGTGCAACTTTTGAAGTGTTTTTAGCTTTGAAATTTGAATTTTGAGGTTATTTGGGTTGGTTGGTTGACAAATGAATGGACGTTGACGCGTGGCAATCTAGGGTTAGGCGCCGGGGGTTAAGTTATGGGCTTTTATAAACCAACATATTTTATAGTGCTTCTCACTTCTCACGCAAGTTGTAACTCTTTAGCAACCGCAAAGAAAACTTTCTTTACCTGACAAAGTATTTGCAGAGCTTCATAAATTCGTTTCCCACAAGGTTAGTAAGAAAAGATATTTCATATTTTATATTTGTTTTGTATGAGATTTTCCTTTATGAATCCTTATAAGGAATAGATAGAAGTGTTTGGTGCTCTTTTTTCTAGGAAAGTATGTGTCTCTTCGTTGTTCTTGATTTTCAGCGTTTGTACTTTGGATATATTCAAAATACTTGATTGAATGATGTTGTAAGTCCACGACTTTCTTGAATGTCGTTGTGTTACGAGTATACTTTTTGGGTTTTCGTAATTGCTCAACCTAGGATAGGTAAAGATCTACAAAGCTTAACCGATCTTTTTAGGTTTTTGGTGAAGAAAAAATCCTAATGATTTTTTTTTTTTTTTTTGTAAAAACCCTAGGTTTTGATCTTTAAACCTTAGGTTGTGATTATAGCGCTTTAGTTTGTGCTTGACTTTTGCGTTTTTGCATATCAGCTTTCTTTTTGGAGATATAATGTCGAGCGATGCTATAATTTTGGAGCCGCAATTTACATGGACTCCTAGCGAATAAGAGGTAGATAGGGAGGTCGACTCTATCGCTAGCAATTCTGGTCGAATGGTAACGGTGGAGGACCCTTCAAATGTGGTTACCATAAACACAAAAGGAATAATAGAGCAGGGCGTCGTCTGCGCTATTGCGGGTCTAGTCGACTCTTCGGAGCGTGTGGATGTTGCTGAGGCATCTACTTTCGGTTGTCCTCTTGGTATTCTGAATAATAATCCTCCAAGCATGATTACGAATGCTGACTTGGAAAGAATCCGGACTATCTATGGGATTCCTGATTCAATCAAACTACAAGCGATGAAAGAAGAGGAACGGGCGGACTGGGACATACCTGGATGGACGTGTTTCTAAAAGTACATCCTCCGTTTAGGTTTTAGGTTCTCAGTTCCTTAATTGGCTCGACGATCGTTGTTGTATTACGACATTGCTTATGGCCAACTGATGCCGAATAGTTGGAGAATATTGTTGAGCTTGGGTGTTATTAGAGAGAGACATAATGTGAAGTTTGGACTAGGGTGCCTCCTCCATAATTATTATTTGAAGGAGCATATACATGATCAGGGTCATTATATGTTAGTATATAGATCTAAAGAAAAATAGCTTGTTGTTGATACTACGACGAATGATCGTCAATGGAAGGACACCTTCTTTTTTGCGAGGGGTCCTCTGATCGATGGTCCTTAGGGAGAGTCGAAGATCGCTATAGTCAAGTTTGGAACTGATATGGTAAGTAGTCTACCAATCGTTTATATATATATTTTTTGTATATCAAAACTACATATTTTATTGATGAGTAACTGATTTTGTAGAAACGAGGGGTGTAGATAGTAAACCGTCGTGAAAAGTGGCACCTGAGCACACTCAGACTATTCTAGATATTCCTATAAAGAGAAAGAGTTGCAAATTTTTGCTTACGGAAGGTAATCTTAGGCCTAGCAGCTTATGGAGATGGTTGACTTTAAATAGATTGCGAGTGCCGTATCCTCAAGTGAAGGATTTTGTGTCGTACATTTGGATTAGGAGAAATCTCGAAATACTTGAAGATGATATGAAATTTCTGTCGCCTTTAACTGGTGTTGAAAATCATTTCGTAGTGACGTCGATGGCGAGCGCAAAGATAAACCTCTCTGACAAAGCTGAAACCCTACTACTTTGTAAGGAGGAGATGGCTAAGAAAAGAGCGGCAGCGAAAAAGAAAGCAGCCGCCAAGTCGAAAAAGATTGCTCCCACCATGCCAGAACATATTTACACTTCGTCGCCTGAGCAAAGCCCTGCAAAGAAGAAACAGAAAAGAGATTCTGCTACCGACCATGGACTGAATGTCGAATCCAACTCGAAGGCAATATCAGCTACAGTTGATATGGAGCCAGATTCAATGATGATGCTTCTCGCGTCTGGGATTTCATCTTTCAATGAGCCACCTGGGTTCTTAAAAAGGTCGAACGAATTTCTTCTTTCTACAGATGATTTATATTTGAAGGGCAAGAGGACGGAGGAGGTCTTCGACACAGACATTATCTCAGCGTTTCGTGTAAGTCATTCTGTTCTTTTTAGATTTTAGAAGACATATATTTTCATTGATGATATGACATTCTTTTTACAGGCTTTGTAAATGCAACTGCATCTCTACAACAAGTACAAGGTTGTTAGTGACAAGTGTGCAAAATTTCGGAAGGATGATGATGTTTTTAAGAAGAAAAATGCTAGACTCGACTAAGCTTTGAAGGAGTTAGAACAGAAGAAAACAACTGTAAAGCAGGAGTTGGATGGTGTTAAAAAAGAGAGGGATCGACAAAGTGAGGAATTGATGAGTGTTAAAGCTGTTATCGTCGAACAAGAGAGTTTGGTCGAGAGTTTGAAGAAACAATTAACGTCGATGGCAACCAAAGCTATATGCAAGGCGAGGGGCGAATTGTACAAGGAATATTTGTCTAGCGACCATGTTAAGTGGGACGTAGCCGACATGCAGGATGTTATCGAGATTTATGAAGAAATGGAGCATTTCGCGCTTGATGGGTCCCCGTTTGAAGATATGGTCGAAGAGGAGACAAACATTGAAGGTCATGGTGGAGGTGCTAATGTCGTCGACAACCAGAGTGCTCCAGCTGTTAACACAGCTCAAGAATGATCTATTTCTTTGTTGCATTTTTTTTTTACTTTGTTTGTAATTGTGGATGATTTGGTCGACACGACCTTGTTTATTTTTGATGCTTCAGTTATTCAATTCTCATTTGCTAAATTTAAATTTGTGAAAACGATACGACTATCATACAATGGGGTTTGCACAATTTTAGTTTTTATTTGAATGTGATAAGCATGTAAACTTATGTTCATTCGTAGTCTGATCGACATTATATCTAATCAATTTGCGTGTTTTAAATTTGTGAAAACGATACGACTATCATCCTTAACATGCGTTATGTTGTCAAGTCGAGTGATGATGTTTACTATATTAGTAAGTCGCATACATGCGTTTAAATGATCGACCTGACCTTGCTTTATATAGGAAAAATGGCGTACATGCATTATTATGGTCGACATGACCTTGTTGCACATAAAAATAATTGCGTTCATGCGTTTTTATGGTCAACATGACCTTACTTAACATAGAAATAATCGTGTACATACGTTTTTACAGTCGACATGACCTTGGTTTACATAAAAATAATCGCGTACATGCGTTATTATGACCGACATGACCTTGCTTTACATAGATATAATCGCATTCATGCGTTTTTATGGTCGACGTGACCTTGCTTTATATAGAAATAATTGCGTTCATGTGTTTTTTATAGTCGACATGACCTTTCTTTACATAGATATAATCACGTACATGCGTTATTATGGTCGACATGACCTTGCTTTACATAGATATAATCGCGTTTATGCGTTTTTATGGTCAACACGATCTTGCTTTACATAGAAATAATCGCGTACATGCGTTTTTATGCTTGGTGTCGATCAATTGATAGATTTATCCCCAGTTATTCCCCCCTCTTAATATATGATGTTGATTGAAAAATTGAGAGTTGATGTTGGCATCGTTGCGGGACAAACTGTGGTAACAACTGTATTGCCTAAAGTCGACATCTTATATATAAAAAGATGTTAGCTTTTGGTGAGCTCAATTTACACTTAATTGTAATAAGTTTTCATCATTGCTCCTCGATGGTCGGTTCGTTAGTGCATGATAAGAATAAGAAATAGTAAAAAATAGATAAGTTTAGAAATGGTACTTTTTCAAGTGTAGAGCGTTTCAACTATTATGTAATTCTCTCGACCGTCGAGTCCTCACAGCTTATATGCTCCTTGCCCCTTAATATCAGTAATTTGGTAATGGCCTTCCCATGTCGGACCTAACTTTCCCACTTCTTCTTCCCTTGTATTTTGGAAGATACGTAGTAGTACCCAGTCATTTACCTTAAATGTCCTGATTCCCACTTTCTTATTGTAGTGTCGTGCGACCTGTTGCTGGTAGGAATGTATTCGCATTGCAGCTCGTTCTCGTCGTTCGTCCAGATGATCTAATTCAAAGTTCAACTCCAAACTGTTCTGCTCTTCATTTGGGTTTTCGCTCCGTGCTGTTGGAAGTCTGGTCTCGATTGGGATAACTGCTTCCGAGCCATATACAAGTGAGAATGGAGTTTCACCGGTTGATCGACGAGGGGTAGTTGTACCACCACAATATCTCTAGGAGTTTCTCTGCCCACTCGCTCTTTTTTGGTTCTACACATTTTTTAAGTGAATTGACAATTGTTTTGTTTGTCGATTCCGCTTGTCCGTTAGCTTGGGGGTAGCGTGGTGTTGAGAGTTAAGTTTTATTCCATATTTGTCACAGAAATTCTTGAAGTCGTATAATATAAACTGGGATCCATTGTTGGTCACTATTTCCCCAGGTATGCCGAACCTGCAAATGATATTCTTCCATACAAAATTATGTACCTCAATGTCGTGAACTTGTTGGAAGGCTCCGACTTCAACCCATTTGGTGAAATAGTCTGTCAACATAAGCATGTAAACGACGCCTCCTGGCGCTTCGAGGAGATTGCCTACAATGTCCATTCCCCATTTCATAAAAGGTCAAGGGGCCGAAATTGAATTTAACGTACCTGGTGGGAGATGTGATACTAGCGCGAATCTTTGGCATTTGTCGCATGATTTTACATGGTTCTAAGAGTCAGTACGCATTGTCGGCCAATAATATCCTGCTGTGATGGCTCTGTTCGACAAGCTTGATTTCTGCATTCTTCGTAATGTAGACTCTTTAGGACATCGTACGCTTCTCGTGGAGTTACACATCTTAAGTAGAATCTTGTAAAAGCTTTTTTGTAAAGCTTACCATACATGACGCAAAACTTTACGGCTTTTGCTTTGATCTTTCTAGCGTCGGCTCTGCCCCCTGGTAGAATGTCGGCTTACAGATAATCGAGTATGGGATCCATCCAACTTCTTCCATGGTCGACGGGTGCCAAAACTTCGGTTACTTGTATGGTTGGCGACATGAGATAAACGACAGGAATTGATTTCGAACCGTTTGTCGTTGTCGACCCAAGGCTCGCCAGTGCATCAGCCTGAGAATTCTCTGATCTTGGGATCTGTTGGATATTGAGTTTTTTGGAGGTAGACTGAAGCAGCTTGGCCTTTGCTAAATATGTTGTCATCCTTTGATCCATGGCTTCCTATGAACCATTCATCTGTCGAACAATCACTTGCGAGTCGCTTTGAATTTAGATTTTCTTGATGTTCAAGCTCTTTGCTAGGTCGAGCCCGGCAATTAGAGCTTCGTATTGGGCTTCGTTGTTTGTTGCACGGAAGTTACAGTGGATCGATTGTTCTAAGATGTCTCTCAACGGGGATTTTAGTACTAGAACCGGTCCGCTACCTCTTATGTTGTTAGAACCGTGGATCGACAATGTCCACTTTTGGTCCGTTGCATTTTCCATCATGGCTACTAATTCCTGTTTAACCTGCACATTCTCACAAGGAGTAAAATCTGCTATAGAATCGTCTAATACCTGAGATTTCATTTCCATCCGTGGATGGAAGCTGATTTCGTATTCGCTTAGTTCGATTGCCCATTTCGTCAATCGACCTGAAAGTTCTGGTTTATGCAATATATTCTTAAGTGGGTAAGTAGTCAATACCTTAATCAGATGGCATTGGAAGTATGGTCTAAGTTTTCGCGCTGCGACGACAAGTGCTAACGCCAGTTTCTGCAATCGACTGTATCGCATTTCTGCGTCGAGAAGTGCTTTGCTCACATAGTATACCAGGTGTTGAATGTTATCTTCCTCCCTGAATAAAACGGGGCTTACAACCTTGTCGGATACTGCTAGGTATACGAGTAATAGTTCATCATTTTTGGGCTTCAACAATAGTGGTGGTGAGGTTAGATAGTTTTTCAAGTCTTGTAGTGCTCTCTTGCAATTGTCATTCAATTCGAATGCTTTATTTTTTCTTAATGTATCGAAGAATGGATGGCATCGTTCAGACGACTTGGAGATGCACTGTTCAAGGTCACTACTCGACCTGTAAGTTTTTGTACGTTCTTGATGCATCTAGGTGATTCGATCCCTTGGATTGATCGAATTTGATCTGGATTGGCTTCAATGCCTCTTCGGGTGACCAAGTAACCTAAAAATTTCCTTGAGGAGACACCAAACAAACACTTAGCAGGGTTTAGTTTCATATCGTATTTGTCGATAACGTTGAACGACTGTTTCAGGTGCTCGATGTGTTGCTGAGCCATCATCGATTTTACCAGCATGTTATCGATATATACCTCTATCGTCGTTCTAAGCATATCGGCAAACATTTTGTTAACAAGTCGTTGGTAGGTCGCACCTGTATTTTTTAAACCAAAAGGCATTACTTTGTAGCAAAAAATACCTCGTTCTGTCACGAATGTCGTTTTCTCTTGGTCGTTTGGATGCATCAATATTTGATTGTAGCCCGAATAAGCGTCCATGAAGTTGAGTAATTCGTGTCCTGCTGTAACGTCGACAAACATGTCAATGTAGGGGAGAGGGAACAAGTCTTTTGGGTATGCTTTATTGAGGTCCGTGAAGTCGATGCAAGCGCGCCATTTGCTATTTTTCTTCTTGAAGACTACAACGCTTGCCAGCCAATCTGGATACTTCACCTCTTTTACTGATCCGATGTTGAACAGTTTTTGAATCTCTTCATTGATCACTTTGTTTCTTTCCGAAGAAAATTTTCCCCGTTTTTTTCTCACTAGATGGTGGTTGGGATTCACCTGTAATTTATGAACCATCACTTCTAGGTCGATTCCGACCATGTCTTCATACGACCAAGCAAAGCTGCTTCGTCGTTCCTTCAAGAAATCAATCATTTGCTCACTTATCTCATTTGGTAGTCTAGATCCAACGAGGACTTTGCACTCTGGTCGATCAGGATCTATTGATATTTTATCGAGATCTTCCATTTTCAACGTGTTTGGGGTCGACTCGACGTTGGCTTTCTGTAATTGCTATAATTCTTCTTTCTTTTTCTTCATGGCGTTTTGGCAACATTCCCTAGCTGTTCTCTGTTCACCTTTTATTTCTCGTATCCCCCACTTTGTTGGGAATTTGATCATTTGATGGTACGTCAATAGGATTGCCTCATCTCGTGTATCCAAGGCCTGCCTAAGATTGCATTGTATGAAAATTGGCAGTCGAGCATTATGAAGTTCATATAAAGGTTGACTCCTTTCGCATAGACTAGTAGTACGATTTAGCCAAGAGTACTTTTCTGTTCTCCACTGAAGCCTGTTAGCATCGTCGTTCGACGATTAAGTTTGGATTAGTCGACCTGCATTTCTCGTAAAGCATTATTAAATAGAATGTTATATGAACTGCCATTATCTATTAACATACATTTTGTTAAACAGTTTACAATATGTAATGAGATAACAATTGCATCATGGTGTGGAGAAAACAAATCTGATTTATCGGTCGACTTGAAGGTAACAGTTTCATCGATACTCGAATGGTGTTCTCGGTTAGGTCGAATCTCCGTGTTCGACACTTGTCGCGTGTGCCTCTTCACCGCAGAATAACTGACACCACTAACTTCGGATCCTCCTGCGATGTAGTTGATCACTAGATCTTGTCTGGGCGGTTCTACAGGACTGTCGTTGATTGCTTGCCTTTTTTCGTCCATCGAGCGAGAGTTTGCTTTCCCTTATCCGTCAAAAACTCCTATAGATGTCCTCGTTTGAGAAGCTCTGCAACCTCTAGCCTGAGGGCAACACAATCTTTTGTTCAATGGCCTTGATCTTTGTGGAATTCGCATCTTAGTCTTACGTCTCGATATTCTGGGGGTGCATTCATCTTTCGTGGCCATTTGATGGTCTTGCCCATTTCTTTCATCACTGCCACGAGGTCGACTGGCTCAATGCTTAGGTTGTATTCTGGCACTTCGGCGCGTGATCGAATAGTCCTTGGATAATTTGACCTAAATGGTCGGTCTCTATTTGAGTTCTCATGTCGGGGCTGTACAATCCTATTACTTATCAAATAAGGTTCTGACCTTTCGTCGTTCGACCTTCTATCGACTCGATCATTTCTACGGTTTGAATACTTATTGATTTTGCCAACGAAATTGGCTTCGTCTTCTTCCCATTTTATTTAGGACCATGCCTTTGCCAGCACATCCTCCATTATCCGGCATGGATATTTTGTAAGCTCTTTATAGAGGTCAAAATCAAACCTGAGGCCTTTCCTAAAGGTGTAGATGGCGGTCGCCTGATTACAGTACGGGATTTACACTTTTTCCTTGTTGAAACGTCCGACATAGGTCCTCAAATTTTCCCTATGTCTTTGCGTGATCGTATAGAGATCGTCTGACTGCTTCTCAAGCTTCCGACTACTTCTCAAGCTTTCGACTGCTTGCAAATTGCTCCACGAACGTATATGTAAGCTGTGCAAAAGAATTAATTGAGTTGTTAGGCAAATTAGTGTACCATTGTAAAGCTGGACCATTGAGACTGGATCTGAATGCTTTGCACATGCACGCTTCACGCAGGTCACGCGAAATTGCTACAGTGAACATCATTTGCTTGCATTGCGCTATGTGATCATCCAGGTCGGTCGTTCCTTGTATTTCTTCATATATGGAAAGTTGAACTTTCTGGGCATCTCGACTAGGGCTATGTTGTCGACAAATGGTGAGTCGGCGAAGCTGTTTGCTATGCTTTTCTTTATTGGTGCTAGAACTCCTGGAATTTGTTGTATAAGGGCTTCCATTTCTGTGAACCTGCGAGAAAATTCATTATTGATAGATACAGGTAAATCGGATCCAGATTTTACCAAACCTGGTGTCGACTGGATCGACAAAGGTGTTTTTAAGACATTTTTCGGCTGTTAGCCTGCAACTGGATCTTAGTCGTTTTCATTTCGGATTGGCAGATCGTTGAGGTCGATTTTGACTCGGGCCGTCTGGTGTGTTTGCTGATTATGGCCAATGTTGGGATTTGCATTTGACCTTACTTGTCCAATTGGGTTATCCGGAGCTGTTCGATCGACTTCCGATTCGTCGTTAGAAACTAGGATTGGGCATCCCGTTATTTCACTATTGAGTACCACGCCGTCGATCATGGCTCGTAGTTCCTTATTAGTCGCTCGAATTATAACATTTTCTGCTTCGAGTGCCAGTAGCTTTGCTGCGTTTGTGGTCATTTGGGTAGCCAATGCCGCGATCTGTTCCTTGACGGTCAGGGCGTTTCCACCTTCAAACATGTTGGAAAGTCAGACTAGCTCGTTTATAACGTTGCGATTGGCCCCACGGTGGGCGCCAAACTGTAGGTGGTCGAACTACGGTTGATGTGGATCGGGTTGGGTCCAGTTGTGTTAGGCCCAAGGCAACTCTGATTTGGTTTGTTAGCTATGGAATGTCGTTTAAAAATGGACTTGCAAGCGTGGTCAGTCTATCGACCTTAAACAGTTATCTTCTTCATTGAACCTGCAAAAGAATAAGAATAGATAACAGAAAAAGAGAATGACGGAGATGGGGATTAGAATTTTAGCCTTAGGTATGCTTGGGCTGAGCAATCAAATCGTGAAAATCAAATTGATTGAATTCTGGTTGCCAGAATTCAGAGTTTCAGTACACTATCTCAAGCTTTTCTAGAGTATCTTTTCGGTCCCCGGTCCTTTGCTTGACTTCTGGTATTTATAGGCTGAATACCTCCAACGTTCCTCCAATTCGAAGTTGATTGTAGGCGAGATTTCAAGAGATATTCCCTCACTTCGAATCACACGTTACCCACCTGCTACAACTGAAAACTGACTTAGTCTTTCAACGGTTTGTAGTTTTAATTGAAGTTAGTCTTGTATCGAACCGATATGATAGGCTTGGATAGGAAACTGTATCAAAAAAGGTATGGGTTTTCACACGTTGGGCCTATGGGCCATTTTTGGCTACCACAGATCTCTAGTTTACTTATATTTATTTACTTTTTAATTTTTTTTAATGCAATATGCTGTTTAAATATTAAAATGCAGTAAAATTAATGATTTTATTTAGGACCTGTTTGTATGTGGAGAATTTGTTTTTGGACATTTTGGAATAAAATACGTCTCCAAAGGTATTTTCGATCTATCGATGCTATTTATGATTTTTACAATTCATGTTTGGCTGTAAACAATCATATTTTTAAATGGGGTATTTTCTGGAATTCTCACAAAATTAAAATGTTAATTTTTACAAATTAACTTATTTTTTGGATAACAGGGTTGAAGTTTCAAGATAACGAGGGCTTGTTTGGCTAAGCTTTTGGAGGGGTCAAAAGCTCTTTTGCAACCTAAAAGCTGCTTTTGAACATGTTTGAATAATTTTACAAAAGAGCTTATCCATTTTGAAAGCTCTTCCAGCAGAAGCAGCCCTCACCATGCTTCTCTAGGAAGATCTTCTAAGAAAACTGGGAAGCCAAACTTTCATTTAATGAAACTTTCATAATTCCAACTTTACCCTCCTATATAAGTCACACTTCCTTCTTTCACGAAGCTTGTCTGAAAAAGAAATCCCAAATCAGCAAGAAATCCCTAAATTCCTACTAAGAGAAATCCCTAAATTCCTCCCCCATATCACATGGTCGTCTTCATTTATTCTAAAATCTCTTCTTCCTGACACGATCTGATGGCGGTGGAGAGGGAGGATGGGGACGAGAGCAGGTCGGGATCAGAGATGAGAAGGACGAGGAAGCAGCCGGAGTGTATGGAGAAGGCAGACTCGACGACGATTATGATGAGGATGATGGAGAACTCGAACGAGGACCCGTCGTCGGCGAGGACATTGAAACGGCCACGGCTGGTGTGGACACCGTAAATACACAAGCGACTCCAGTGAGATGATGGAGGTGCGACTCCATTTTCGAAGTTGAAGTTCCATCTGGAGCAGATTTGCTCTATCAAAGACGGAGATGGAGCGGATTTGCTCATTTTTACCGATTGACTTTTTCTAAAAAAAAAAAAAAAGTTAATTGATGTGGTTTTGATTGAAGGAGAAGACTTGAATTATTACAATTGAGTTGGAATACCGTAATTTATTTTGATTTGTGGAATTGATTTTGTAGTTTTTTTTTTTTTTTTTGGAATTGATATTTGGTTTTGTTGCTGGAATTTGGTTGAAGAAATCTGGATAGTGTTTGGGGATGAGAAAATGTAAGAAAGAGAAATCTGAAATGGCTAGTAATTTGAAAGGGCAACATGGTCATATCATAATTAGAAGAGATTTAAAATGTTCCAACCAAACAGTCTCAAAATCTCTTCCTGATACAAAAGCTCTTTTCGAAAATACAATCCAAACGGTAACTGAAAAGTTTAGGCTTTTACTTCTCTTCTTCCACTGCCAAAAGATAAAAGTAAAAGTTATCTCAAACGAGCTCTAAATCTACCTCCGTTATCTTGCACCTCTGACACTTCGTTATCCTTTGTACATCGGTATTTTTTTTTTCTTTTTAACTGTACAAGTTACTGAAGTTAGTTCACTTTTTTGGAAAGATTAGACCACTTCAAAATGCTTTCATCAATCACACAAAATCCCTTATTTTAGTTTTATTTGATCTTGATCAGAAACGTTGTGAGTGCTTTTAAAAAAGATGTTTTTGCATAAGTTATAAAACTGATATAAAAGACAAAAAAAAATTCAATAAAAAGCAGTGTTCTATTAGACGTTAGGCACCGGTCGCACGATAGATCGGTACCGCTAGTCGGTAAAAATTCTTTTTACTATCTGATTCTCTTCTATTTCATTAGACTGGATTTGGTGGGATAGATCTGGTCTTCGAGTACTTATTTCATTGGTCTTTTCATTGGATTTTGTGGGATACAATAATAATACATCTCAGATTTTTATTTTATTTTATTTTTATTTGTGTCGCTTGTCTTTTTCTACACCACATTTCAACGTACCAATGCACGATCATCAGAAGACACTGTTCCTTCCAGATCTTGTTGGATTTGTTGGGATACATCTGGTTTTCCTTTATTTATTTACTTTTTTTTTTTTTCGTTGGTCTTGTCTTGGATTTGGTGGGAATAGAGGGATACATCTCAGATTTGTATTTTATTTTGTTTTTATTTAAAATAAAAATAAGATAAACGCTTTATTTTATCAAAATTAATCCACTTCTCTTTTTCGGTTTTTCTACACCACATTTCAATGCCTAAACACACTCTCTCTCTATCTCTCATTATCTTCTTCTTCGTTTATTTTGTTTCTCTCTCTCTTCGACTCTTCATCGTCTTTATCAGATATTTCAGATCTGGTTTTTGAAACGTACAAACACGCTCTCTCTTTATCTCTCTTCATCTTCTTCATTCATTTTCGCTATGGGTTTCGACAATGAGTTCAAGCAAGACCAGATCTACTTCCAGCTTCTCATATCTGGGACCGACTATCGGCGTCGGACATGGTAGTAAAAAAAAACAGATTAATCGGCGACTATTCTCACTAACTAGTCGCCTTCGGTGGACTAGGCGGAGTCAAAGCCGTTAACTAATCACTCACTGTCTAATAAGATCGACTTTCGACTTTTCGTTATGACAGAAGGCCGCCTAGCGTATTTCTGGCTACTAATCGATCGATTTTTCCGATTACTAGAACACTGGTCAAAAGTACTTATTGTACATACTTAAATTCAGTCAATCACCACTAATTAAGCGGTTGCCGAATCTGATCGTAAACTTGAAGATCCAAAAGATAATTGATACAAGGAAAAGAGATTCCCTAAAATACAGGCAAATTGTCAAAATAATATTTCCTCAAGGCCTTTGCTTGCTTGATAGGGATTAGGGTAATATTTTAGTTCCCCTATAAATACATGTAATGGGCAAGGGCCAAAGGGCGAGCGATACAACATTATAGATATACTTTTTGTAATTTATAATCTTTTTCTAAACATAAAGAACATCCTTTTCTCCTATCCCTATGGCCTTAGGGTTTCTAAGTAAAAACTATGGTGTTATTTATTATTATTTTTTATTTCTTTTGAAAGATGAAGATATATTATAAAGAAGAAAAATTAGAGTTTACATCTGATAAGACCACCATCTGTAGCTAAGGAGGGAAAGGATCTTCTAAGAAGACAGAGTTTTCTAGGTTAATTGCCTTTCTTGCTACTTCATGCGCTACCCTATTACAGATTCGTGGGATATGAGAAATCAAAATCCTTTCATCCATATTTACAATAATCTGGATATCACTAATTACATTAAACACACCGTTTTAGTGGTAATCTCACCATTACATAATTTCACCACTTTAAGAGAATCAGATTCAATAGTTAAAGGGAGCAAAGCTAACTTCTTAGCTAGCACAAGTCTATCATAGATTGCTTTTGCTTCTACAATGTCAACTGAAACTCTTCCTTCAAAGACCAACGTAGCAGCCTTCATTATTCTTCATGTGTTGTCTTTGATGACAATCCCTACACCGAACCTGCCCCTCTTCAAATCCAAAGTTGCACCCACATTGACTTTAAAAGTGCCAGAATTTGGTGGGATCCAATTCTTGATTTTGCTTAGAGAATTAGTTTAGGCTTTTGCCTGAGCATCATTAGTTTTCATATCTGACAAGAACAAAGCAGCCTTTTTCCATGACTCTCCCCATTTTCTTGCTTTGTCACCAAACAAGGTTTGGTTTTGATTGTTCCAAACTAACCAAGCTGTGGTGATAAACTTGGTTATAGTTTCCACATTGCCCACAGTAGCCACCCAACTCATTCTATCAAGAAAGTCAGCAACTTTGAGTTTATTTAGATTAGTAAATAAGGGGCATTGGTTCCAATCTTGCTTAACACTCTTGCATCCTCATAAGGCATGATCCATCGTTTATGATCCTTCATTACAGAGAAGGCATAAATCTAACTCAACGATTCCTCTTTTATATAATAAAACTTTGGTAGTGAGGATATTACGGCAAGCCTTCCAGCAAAATATTTATATTTTATTGGGAAGTTGTAGACACCACAATTTTTTTCACCAAGGATTGGGTCCAGAGGAACAGGAGGCTTCAAAACTCCTCAAGGTTGAGATTGCAACTCTATAGGCACTCTTTACCGAGAAAACATCGTTTTTGTCAAAGTGCCACATTATTGAATCCTTTTCCGGATGATTACTCAAAGGGATACTAAGAATTAACTCAGCCTCGTCAGGTAAGAAGTTTTCCTTAATCAAAGATTCATTCCATTTTCCTAGACTATCTATTATAGAGGAGACTAAGCTTCTATTTGGCAACATTCTGGGTGAAAAAGTCTTAAAGGTGGAAGGCCTAGGCAACCAATTATCTTCATAAATTAAAGTTTCATTTCCATCCCCAATTCTCCACCTTATTCCTTTAGTTAAAACATCTCTCCCCCACATGATACTTCTCCAAATCTAGGATGGTTGCCTACCCAATTTACATTTAAGAAAATATGTATGAGGAAAGTACCTTTCCTTGAGGACACTGGCCATTAGAGATGTTGGGTTGCTTAAAATCCTTCATCCTTGTTTAGCTAACATTGCTTGGTTAAAAGCCTCTAACCCATACCTCATGTATCTTTTGGCTGACACATTTTCCTCCACCAAAAGTTAGCAAAATGCTTGTGCATATCCATCACCATAGCAACTGGTAGGCGAAAACAGCTCATAGCATATATGGGAACTGCTTGTGCTACTGCTTTGACTAGAATCTCCCTACCACCCACTGAGAAAAGTCTTTATTTCCATCCTTGTAGTTTTTTCCAAACTTTTTCTTTTAAGTCTCCAAACACGTTTCTCCTTTTCTTGCCAATAGAAGACGGTAATCCAAGATAAGATTGATGGCTAGATACTAAATCTATGTTGAACAGGCTTTTGATATAGTTGATATTATCCACTGATGTGTTATGGTTGAAAGTGATTGCAAATTTATTGAAATTGATGGATTGCCCAGACGCAAGTTCATATTTTCTAAAAAGGTCTGCCAGATAATCACAATCGGTTTTGGTAGCACGGGCAAAGATAAGGTTGTCAGTTGCAAATAACAAGTGAGAAATGGGGGGTGCGGCTACCTTGATTCCCTGAATTTTACCCTCATTTGCAGCCTGGGTGATCATTGTAGAAAGCCCATTCGCACACAAGAGGAATAAATAAGGGCAACCTTGTCTTAGTCCCCTGGTTGGAACCACCAAACCTCTAGGTTCTCTATTTATCAGAAAGGAATAAGAGGCAGAGGTGAGGCATTTCATGATCAACTCAATCCATCTCCTCTTAAAACCTATTTTTTCCATGACTTTTCTCAGGTATACCCATTCAACTCTATCATATGCTTTGCAAGTTTTAGAGCAACTCGACCAACAGATCCCTTCCTTCTATTCTTCAATGAGTGGAAGCATTCATATCCCACTACCACATTATCAGTGATTAATCTTCCAGGTACAAATGCACTCTGGTTAGGAGAGATCACGTCCTCCAAATTTATGGACATATTGTTTTTAGCCACACGTTTATTTTTTATTGTTTTTGTCATTTTTTACAACTTTTAGACAAAAACGCTCTTAAATTTGAAATTTAAAAAAATTAAAAAAAAAAAAAGGCTGTCAGGTGGAACCTACCCATCAGTAAAACAATTGTTAGGGTAGAACCCTCCCATCAGTAAAAGAATGATCAAAAGTAAAAAATAAAAAGAGAGAAGGGAAGAAAGAGAGAGAATGATCAAAAATTTTTTTTTTTGTTTCCTGCAATTTTCGCTATATGTATTTATCATTTATGCAAAAGTACTATTCACATGGTCAAAAAAATTTCTGAGGAAATCCCCATTTGTTTCAGTCTTCTAATTTTTATTTGTTTAACGTCCATCGAGCATCAACAAGAAGAAAAAATAAATATACACATATTTTTTAGACAGTAGAAAAAATATTTGGGTTTGGTTTTACATGTACAAAACAAAAAGAATGTTGTCATTGGAAATATCACAATATATTTGCAACAATACTCGCATGCTTCTCTCTATCTCTCTCTTCACATGCTTCTGTTTCGGTCTTTGTGATCCATTTCTTTCTCTGATCAGTACATTGTGATGGGAATATCTTGCATCATAGTATCATTGACCATATCTTTAACCACTCTAAAACCATTTAACTCTTCGATCAGGATAGGAGTATAGTCTACACCTAAAAGCTTTTAGTCTTTTGATTGGATTTGACCTTCATTAAGAGGCAAGGCAACATACAATCGTTAGCAATTGATCCTGCTAGATGTGGTCAGAGATTATTGCACATTTTATAATTAACCTTCCATTTTAATTTATTTATATTATTGATTAAAAATATTACCTAAAGTAATCGAAGCCAATATTTTAGTACCTTCAGTTACAAATGTAGCATTTTTATCATCTTACAAAAACATTTAATACATCACAAGTCACAGCCACAATAATAACTTGTTTGAGTTTGACCGAAAAAGTGATGGAAATTTCATATTGGTTGTTGGCCGGAGTGAATAATTAATAACATAGCATGAGATTTGTTTGATTATTAAGTCTCGTACTCTCATGCACCACCAAACCCTACTATCCCCTCTCTCCCACCTTATTATTATATAAACCTAGAGCCTCCTCATTTGTTTCACAAGATATTCTCTTCAGTTTTTCTCTAGAGAGAGGGAGAGAGAGAGAGAGAGGGAAAAGGAGAGAGTTGGTTGAAGTTTGGGGTGTGGGAGGATTGGAGAGAAGAAAAACAACCTTAATTTGTTTTTATAAAAACTTCTTTCCAACACCTCCCATTCCTATGATTTCCACCTCTTCTTTCCTCTTCCCAACCTCTTAGTTTCAAATTCCCAATCTCTCGACCTCTTGGTGATTGTGCTCGATCAACCTTTTTATTTGCTTATTTTATTGTTTCCTTCTTCTGTTTAAAAAATTATTTTGTACTTGAGACTCTATACATTTATATGTTCATGGATCTTTAGTTTACTATATATATTTACTTTTTTATTTTTTGAATGCAATATGCTGTTTTTATATTAAAATGCAGTAGAATTAATGATGTTATTTAGGACCTGTTTGTATGTGGGGAATTTGTTTTTGGCCATTTTAGAATAAGATACGTCGCCAAGGGCATTTTTTTCGATCTATTGAGGCTATTTCTGATTTTTACAATTCAAGTTTGGTTGTAAACAATCATTTTTAAATGGGGTATTTTCGGGAATTCTCACAAAATTAAAATGTTAATTTTTACAAATTAACTTATTTTCTGGATATCGGGTTGGAGGTTCAAGATAATGAATCTACCTCCATTATCTTGCACCTCTGACACCTCGTTATCCTTTTTTTTTTCAATGATTGTGCTAAGATTATTCTGTGTTCTTCAACATTTTTATTTGCTTATGTTATTGTTTCTTGTTCTGTGTTTTCTTTTCGACTGATTCTGACCTTTAGGAGGCAAAGCAACGGACAATCTTCTCCGCTTCCATTTACAAAAACTGGGAGCAGTTGATTCTGTTAGAGTGTTAGGCATGCATTCCGAGATTATTGCACATTTTAATAATTATCCTTCGGTTACAAATGTTGCATTTTTATCACAAGTCACAACAACAATAATAACATATTTGATTATCAACGGTGCAATTCATATCATTAAGAGATATAAAGTCTTAATTATCCCACTTTATTTTCTATCAATAATCAATCACAAAACATAAAATATAGTCAAGAGAACTAGAATTTCATTCAACTGGGAAAATTGGACAACCTCAAAATTCTTTTATCAAACTCTCAATCTCTTATTTTCTAAACAAGGAGATCGATTAAATTTAAAGTTGTGATGAAATGGTACATTCATGAATTGGGCTAGCTCTATATCAAGCGACCCTTGGTGGGTAGGGATCTTTAAGCAAAAAGCTGCATCATTTACTTGTGCAGGTTTCCTCCCTCCATTGCAGCAAGTTAAGTTCAATATTTTGGAAAGATTGGACCACTTCAAAATGCTTTCATCAATCACACAAAATCCCTTAGCTTTATTTGATCTTGATCAGAAAGGTTGCGAGTACTTTTTAAAAAGCTGCTTTTGCGTAAGTGATAAAACTGATATAAAAGACAAAAAATTTCGGTCAAAAGTACTTATTGACTTATTGTACATACTTAAAGCTCCTCCTTTTATCATGCTTAACAAAGAGGAAAAAATGTGTTTGGTAATGTTATTGGGAAAAAAATATCATTTAATTTGAGTTATGGGTAAAAATATCAATTTACATATTCGGTCACCTTTGACCGTTAAATTTCTGGTCAAATGGATCTATTTGATGTATTTTTGAAAAGAAAGAGACCAAAAGTCCTAAAAAAGTGAAGAAATTTAAAAAATTGATGTTTCACCAAACTTAGGGACTAAATTAATAATACCCATAATTAAAATTACTAAAAAGGATAAAAAGTTTCAAATACACTCCAAACCAATTTTCTAAAATTCAAGTTATTTTTCTCCCTATTTAATGTTTTACAAACACTAAAATATTTTTTTACAAACCCTAAAATTTATTTGGGCGATAAAAAACGAGTATCAAATTCTTCATGTCTATTGCAAATATTGCTTGTAGGTGACCATGATCATCGATGAATCTCTCTAAGACTATATCCTCCTGCCATTAGCATTGCTAGAAAAGTTGGAGGAGAAGTCAAGTTGGTAAAGCTAATTCTGCTTGGGTACTGAGTCAGTATCCAAAATACTGACCCCAAAAATGGTAATGTAGTATGTGGCCAATTTGTTTTACATTTATCTCACAAATTGTGACATGTGCTACATCTCTATTGGTGGGGTCAATATTTTGGGTATTGATCGGTCAATACCCAAACATTATTCTTGTCAATATAGCGTTTCATCATGACTCTCAAATATGGGGTGAAGATGGTCATCTCAATGATTCTATTAGTACAGATGATACCTTTTTTTTTTTTCATTTATATTTTAAAATAAAATGTAGTTTTTATAAATTTAATTTATTTTTTCGAAAATAACTTGTCTTTAAAATAAGAGTATTAAAAGATAAAATATAATAATTTTAGAATAAAATAATATGTTCTTAGAAAATTTTTAAATCTAGTTTTTATAATAGAGTTTCTTTAGAAAAGGCACTGAAAAGAAAATTTTGGATTAAAAGTAGAATCTCTATAATAAAATTAGATATTTCAATATTTTTAGGAGTAAAGTCGACTTTCAAACCCACTTAATTGAATGTTAGGGCCTAGGAGTAAAGTGGTCTTTAATTGTCTTTCGTCAATACCCAAATGATGAATTTTTCAAATTTTAGAGTCTAGAAAACCCAAAATACATAGATAATTACAAAAAATATCATCCACAGTGATAGAGTTAAGGATCCAAATGATTTATTTATTTTCTGCATATTAGTGATGTTAACCATCACTCAATCAACAGTAGAACACTAGGACAAGAGTACTTTTCTATTCTCCACTGAAGCCTGTTAGCATCGTCGTTCGACGATTAAGTTTGGATTAGTCGACCTGCATTTCTCGTAAAGCATTATTAAATAGAATGTTATATGAACTGCCATTATCTATTAACATACATTTTGTTAAACAGTTTACAATATGTAATGAGATAACAATTGCATCATGGTGTGGAGAAAACAAATCTGATTTATCGGTCGACTTGAAGGTAACAGTTTCATCGATACTCGAATGGTGTTCTCGGTTAGGTCGAATCTCCGTGTTCGACACTTGTCGCGTGTGCCTCTTCACCGCAGAATAACTGACACCACTAACTTCGGATCCTCCTGCGATGTAGTTGATCACTAGATCTTGTCTGGGCGGTTCTATAGGACTGTCGTTGATTGCTTGCCTTTTTTCGTCCATCGAGCGAGAGTTTGCTTTCCCTTATCCGTCAAAAACTCCTATAGATGTCCTCGTTTGAGAAGCTCTGCAACCTCTAGCCTGAGGGCAACACAATCTTTTGTTCAATGGCCATGATCTTTGTGGAATTCGCATCTTAGTCTTACGTCTCGATATTCTGGGGGTGCATTCATCTTTCGTGGCCATTTGATGGTCTTGCCCATTTCTTTCATCACTGCCACGAGGTCGACTGGCTCAATGCTTAGGTTGTATTCTGGCACTTCGGCGCGTGATCGAATAGTCCTTGGATAATTTGACCTAAATGGTCGGTCTCTATTTGAGTTCTCATGTCGGGGCTGTACAATCCTATTACTTATCAAATAAGGTTCTGACCTTTCGTCGTTCGACCTTCTATCGACTCGATCATTTCTACGGTTTGAATACTTATTGATTTTGCCAACGAAATTGGCTTCGTCTTCTTCCCATTTTATTTAGGACCATGCCTTTGCCAGCACATCCTCCATTATCCTGCATGGATATTTTGTAAGCTCTTTATAGAGGTCAAAATCAAACCTGAGGCCTTTCCTAAAGGTGTAGATGGCGGTCGCCTGAGAAATCAAAATCCTTTCCTCCATATTTACAATAATCTGGATATCACTAATTACATTAAACACACCGTTTTAGTGGTAATCTCACCATTACATAATTTCACCACTTTAAGAGAATCAGATTCAATGCCGCGATCTGTTCCTTGACGGTCAGGGCGTTTCCACCTTCAAACATGTTGGAAAGTCAGACTAGCTCGTTTATAACGTTGCGATGGGCCCCACGGTGGGCGCCAAACTGTAGGTGGTCGAACTACGGTTGATGTGGATCGGGTTGGGTCCAATTGTGTTAGGCCCAAGGCAACTCTGATTTGGTTTGTTAGCTATGGAATGTCGTTTAAAAATGGACTTGCAAGCGTGGTCAGTCTATCGACCTTAAACAGTTATCTTCTTCATTGAACCTGCAAAAGAATAAGAATAGATAACAGAAAAAGAGAATGACGGAGATGGGGATTAGAATTTTAGCCTTAGGTATGCTTGGGCTGAGCAATCAAATCGTGAAAATCAAATTGATTGAATTCTGGTTGCCAGAATTCAGAGTTTCAGTACACTATCTCAAGCTTTTCTAGAGTATCTTTTCGGTCCCCGGTCCTTTGCTTGACTTCTGGTATTTATAGGCCGAATACCTCCAACGTTCCTCCAATTCGAAGTTGATTGTAGGCGAGATTTCAAGAGATATTCCCTCACTTCGAATCACACGTTACCCACCTGCTACAACTGAAAACTGACTTAGTCTTTCAACGGTTTGTAGTTTTAATTGAAGTTAGTCTTGTATCGAACCGATATGATAGGCTTGGATAGGAAACTGTATCAAAAAAGGTATGGGTTTTCACACGTTGGGCCTATGGGCCATTTTTGGCTACCACAGATCTCTAGTTTACTTATATTTATTTACTTTTTAATTTTTTTTAATGCAATATGCTGTTTAAATATTAAAATGCAGTAAAATTAATGATTTTATTTAGGACCTGTTTGTATGTGGAGAATTTGTTTTTGGACATTTTGGAATAAAATACGTCTCCAAAGGTATTTTCGATCTATTGATGCTATTTATGATTTTTACAATTCATGTTTGGCTGTAAACAATCATATTTTTAAATGGGGTATTTTCTGGAATTCTCACAAAATTAAAATGTTAATTTTTACAAATTAACTTATTTTTTGGATAACAGGGTTGAAGTTTCAAGATAACGAGGGCTTGTTTGGCTAAGCTTTTGGAGGGGTCAAAAGCTCTTTTGAAACCTAAAAGCTGCTTTTGAACATGTTTGAATAATTTTACAAAAGAGCTTATCCATTTTGAAAGCTCTTCCAGCAGAAGCAGCCCTCACCATGCTTCTCTAGGAAACTCTTCTAAGAAAACTGGGAAGCCAAACTTTCATTTAATGAAACTTTCATAATTCCAACTTTACCCTCCTATATAAGTCACACTTCCTTCTTTCACGAAGCTTGTCTGAAAAAAAAATCCAGATTATGATTCAATGACTTATTTAGGGGTCCCTATTTTCACTGGTGCGCCTAAACGTTGTTGGCTGATCCCTTTTGCTGATAAAATTAAAAGTAAATTGTAATTGTGGAAGGGTTTCTCTCTTTCTATGGCAGGTAGGTTATGTCTTATTAATTCAGTGATTATGAGTTCCTTCCTACATTCATTTCAGGTTTATTGTTGGCCTTCTTCTCTTTTGAAAGATTTACATGCTGCTATCCAGAATTTTTTTTAGACTTGTTCAATTGATGGTCGTAAATCTGTCCAAATTGCTTGAAAATCTTACTACAGGCCTAAGGATAGTGGTGAGATTGGTGTTAAAGATCTTGGTATTCTTAATAAGGCCATGCTTTAGAAGTTCACTTGAAGGATGTTGACTGAGGAGTCCTTTTTTATCACATACCTTCAGGCTCGGTTTTTCACCCATGATCACATACCTAGAACGTGGTATGTTGTTTCTTCTATTTGGCTAGGTCTAAAATTGCATTATACTCCCCTGATGATTGAGTCTAGGTGGTTGGTTGGTTGGTTGGTCGTCACTCTAAGGTTCATTTTTGGACGGATAGCTGGTTGGGAGATCAGTTGATTAACCTGGTTGAGGATAGGTCTTCGTTACAACCTCCGCTAGATTCGATTGTTGGTGATATTTACTTGGATGCTACGGGTTAGGTAGAGGTGGCCGCGGTTCGGTTAAACCGACGGTTTTGTCCGCGGTTTAACCGAAACCGGACAGCCAAAAACCGCAACAAAACCGGAACCGGAACCGGCGGTTCCAAAACCGGCCGGAAACCGGTCGAACCGGTTACGGTTTCGGTTTGAGGGGGAAAAAAACCGGTTCAAACCGGCGGTTCCATGGTTAAACCGCCGGTTTACGGACGAATCAGAAGATGACACGTGGCATACGGTTTGAAAAAATTACCGTTGAGATTAAACCGGCGGTTAAACCGCCGGTTTAAGCCCAATGACTGTGTGACACGTGGCAGAAATTTTGAAAAAAATATAAGGTGCCGTTGGCCAACGGCACCTGCAGCTTGGTGACCGTTGGCCAACGGCCACTGTTTTTTTAATTTTTAAACCCCTAAAATTTTCCTAATTGCAAACATACCCCTCTCTATAATCCTATAAATACCCCCCACACTTCATTATTCTTCACACCACTCTCAATCTCTCAACTTCTCTCAATCTCTCTCAATCTCTCTCAATCTCAAATTCTCAATTCTCTTTACAATCTACAATTTTATTTAATTTTCATTTCACATATAAATTCTTTCTTGTATTTTTTAGTTTTTACTATTATCTATTTTTTCAATCATCAAATTGATTAACAATATTTATTTCTTTTATTTTTTACTATTAAAATATTTGTTTTCATCACTATTATTTCAACAATATTTTTTTTCAAACATCTATTTTTTTTTTTGAAAGTTTTACATTGTTACCACTATTATTCCAACAATATTTTTTTTTTTACAATCTTCTATTTTTTTTTACTTGTTTACCACTATGAAAGTGTTACATTGTTACCACTATTATTCCAACAATGTTTACCACTATTATTTCAACAATATTTTCTTTACATATATCAATATTTTTTGTATTATTAATTTTTCAATGGCTAGTGGGGGAAATAGTTCAAGAAATTTGAACAAAGAAAAGGGTCCAATGCACAACTTGTTGGAACACGTTGGCGGTGATGTTAATTACGACCGATCATACCACGAGTTCCTTCAAGACCAATTTGGATCCGATCACCCTTCTAGTCCTAATCCTCCTCTAATAATTCCCGAATTCGACGGACTCAACCACGATCCCAATACCACAAATACTAATGAAAATCTATCTAACCCCCCACCCCCTTCAAATTATTTTTTTGCAGGTGAAGGTGAAGAAAAGCAGATGAAGTCCATCCTCTTCAGGGTGCATATGAAGAAAACGGAGTTAGATGGTGGATTTTTCCATATACAGTGCAATTACTGCTCCAAATCATACAAGACTGCCAAATCCTTTGGATATGGCACGTACTGGGCTCATATCAAAAGAAGTCACCCGTCCGAATTTGAGAAATCCAATAACCAAGCCCAAATTGCCAGGCCAGGTACGCAACCTCTGGTAATCAATTATTTCATTATACGTCTGAAAAAAATAGGGAAGAATTAGCATTAATGGTTGCAGTAGAACACTTACCTTTTGGTTTTGGTGAGAAAGTAGGTTTTGTTAATTATTGTCAAAATGCATTAAATCCTGCAATGCAACGTGTTCCTAGATCCACTCTCACACGTACACTAAATGCCATTTTCAAAAAAGAAAAAAACATATTGAAATCTTTTTTTTATCAATTTCAAGGTCGCGTTTCCATATGTGCCGACATATGGAGCGACAATTATGGTAGTCATTCATATTTGGGTGTCACATGTCATTATATGGACAATGACTGGGACACTGGGACATGCAAAAAAGAATTCTTGCATTTCGTGTTTTCGATGACTCACATTCAGCTCAAAATATTTTTCAACTCCTTAAAATCATTTTTCAAGAGTATAATATCCTAAACAAAATTTTTGCTATTGGCTTTGATAATGCTGCAAGTAATACCGCATATATTCCTATGTTACAAGATTTGTGCAATCCCTATTTTGGGGGTAAATTATTTCATCAAAGATGTGCATGTCATGTTTTAAATTTGTGTGTTCAAGTGGACCAATTAGAGATAGTATTAATTATATTTGGAGGCATAACAAAATCCAGAAACAATGGTTAAAATATTGCTCTCAGAATAATATGCGTCCCAAAAAATTTTCTAGAGATATTACCACTCGTTGGAATTCTACTTATAAGCTGCTTAATGAAAGTGTTGAATATAAGGAATTATTAGTTTCTTTTATTACTTATAACGTTCCTTCAATTTCTCTTCAATTGAACCATTGGAATGCATGTATAAAAATTCTTGAATTGCTACGTGTTTTTAATGATGCTACCAATGCTTTATCTGGTGTTTACTATCCCACTACTCATTTATTTCTTATTCAAAGTGTTAATATTGCTGGTGCATTTAGTGACTGTGAATTCGATATTCAATTGAGTCCATGTGTTGCAGCTATGAAAACAAAATGGCTAAATTATTATGGGGAGATTCCAAATATTTATTTGCTTGCACCGTGTTTTGATCCACGTTTTAAATTAGAAAGTTTACAGGATTATTTGACTCATTATTACAAATGTTTAGGATTAGAAATTGATGTTCTTCATTATTGTGATTCCGTTAAGACTTTGCTTTATGAATTATACGATGAATATCTTACAATGTATGGTCCGTCTTTGAACTTGCCGGTTTCACAACCCCCACCCACATCTGGTGGTACTAGTACTTCCACAAAATTCCAATTAAAGGGTTTAGGGGATCGACTGTTTTCCCAAAGAGCCAAAAAATTAAGAACATCTTCATCCTCATCTGTCTCTGAGCTTGACCGGTATTTAGAAGACACTCATGAATTTTTAGAAGAAAAATTTAGTCTCCAGGTTTGGTGGAAGACTCATCAACAAGATTATCCAATTTTGGCTATTATTGCCAAACAAATTCTTGGAACACCGGTTTCTACCGTTGCTCTGGAACAAGAATTTAGTGCAGGTGGAAATATTTTGGAACCAAGACGGTCGGTTATGTCTCCACAATCACTTGAAATGCAGGCCTGTGTTGATGATTGGACAAAGGCAAAATACAGACAACAAGAACTTCAGCCGGAGATAGTGAACGACTTCTTTGAAGATGACCAAACCACCGGTACGGAAGGAAGCGACTAGATTCCGTTCAAACTTCCAAACTCCAACACTGAGCAACTTATTAAAGGTAAAAGAACTACGTGGCCTTTGATTCCTCTACATTGGTGGAGGGTACGTAGGCAACTTAATTGTGGTAAAAATTAAGTGCAAGGCCGGTTTTTTTTTTTTTTTGTTTTTTTGTTTTTTTAAATTTTAACTTTGTTACTTTGTAATATTGTTTCTTTGAATTGAGCCTTCAAGGCCAATCTCTTATTTATTTTTTATTTTTTATTTTTTATTTTTTTTTGTGAAATTGTAAAGTTGTATTTATTAATAAAAGTGAATTTCTTTTCTTTTAAACATTGTTAAATACTTAAGTACTTCAATGAAAATGTTTGTAATTATTTTTTTTTTATTTTAAACTTTGTTCAATTGTAATTATTTTTTGGCAAGATTTTATATTTACAACCAATTTTTATGATTTATCTCACTTGGAAAAAAAGTTGAAAAATAAAAAAAATAAAAAATAAAAATAAAAACGAACTTCCAAGAAACCGGTTCCAAACCGCCTCCAAACCGTGAGCCACGGTTTCGGTTTCGGTTTTAGTGGATCTCCAAACCGAAACCGCCGGTTTCAAACCGAAACCGAACCGAAACCGAACCGCGGCCACCTCTAGGGTTAGGATATTCCTACTTCTTTTCAAGCTTCACACCCGGATGTTACTTCTGAGATTGAGAAGGTGGTGGTAAGCACTGACCCAGACTCATTAGTTTGGACCTGTTCCTTGGATGGTATTGTTTCTTGTAAATCTGCTTATGATTCTCTTTCTGAGGTCAGGTGTTCTATTCTTTGGGGTAAGCAGATTTGGGCCTCTTTTATTCCTCTTTCTCACTTTATTCTCATTTGGCATTTGTTTCATAGTAAGATTCCTACGGACATTGCGTTGCGTGCCAACAGTTATATTTCTCCATCTCGTTGTCGGTTTTGCTATGCTGCAGAGGAAGACTTAAGGCATCTGTTTCTTGACTGTCTTTTTGTTCGTGGGTTGTGGGATGCTGTTTCCTCTACTTTTGGTCATAAGCTTAAGTTGGATGGTACTTGTTTAGACCTTTGGCAGGAGGCAATGAGGGTTGTCTTTAGCACTCAACTGAGTGCTCTCTGGCGGGTTTCTATCATCACGGTTTTCTGGGTGGTGTGGTTCCTCTAGAACCAAGCTACTTTTGAGGGTCGCAAGCCTGTTTTTGCCAATGCTCTTTCCTTGATTTGGAGTTCCGTTCATTAGGCAGACTCTCTCTAGTCTGACACTATGAGGAATTCAGTGGATGAGCTTCAGACTCTTCAACGGCTTCATGTATCTGATCGTCCTTCCAAGGCTCCTCGCATTTTAGAGGTTAATTGGCGCCCTCCCCCGCCGGGTTGTCTAAAGGTTAACACGGACGGGGCTGTTTTTGGTAGTTCTGGTCTTGCTGGTTGTGCATGGGTTTTTCGCACATGCAGGAGGTTTCGTTAAAGGTTGTTTTGCTATTTCTCTTGGTGTCTGTTTTCCTTTTAAGGCTGAATTGGCTGCTACAGTACACGCTATTGATTATGCTTGGACTTTTGGTTGGCGTCGGTTATGGTTGGAGAGCGATTCAACTTTTGTAGTGAATATCCTTCGTTCTAGGTCTCATAAAGTCCCTTGGCATTGGCGCTCCACTTGGGATAGGTGTTTGAGCTTAATTTCTCAAATGAACTTTGTTGTTACTTATATTTATCGGGAAGGTAACCAAGTTGCAGATAGTTTAACATCTAGGAGCCCCAGTTTCGTCTCTCCTACATGGTGGTAAACCGCTCCGAATTATTGCAACCCTTTTATTTTCAATGATTTTTGTAGCAGACCTTCTTTTAGGTTCTGTTGACTTGTTTTCTTCTTTTGTTTTTTGTTCTCTTTTGTTCTCTTTCTTTTTTTCTTAATAAATTGTTGGGATGGGGTTTTCCGATCCCCAACAACCTTACCAAAAAAAAGGGAGGAAAAACAACTCCAATGAAGATCCCAAAAATACTAAATTGGTTTAGAGGCTTGTAGCACATGCTAAGTGCCATCGTGTTTCCTACGGAAGTGAACTAGCCTAGTTTTTACTTTTTATTTATTGTAGTTTGTTTAGTTGTTTTGTTTTATTTTCATTTTTTTTTGTTTTGCCTGGAAACAAGCATAAAAGATGTAAGTAAATGGCTACACAACATGTAGAAATATGAGTTATCAACACCTTCAAACCTATCTTTTGCTTGGGGACGAGCAAAACATAGGTTTAGGGGTGTTGATAACTCATATTTCTAAATGATGGGTAGCCTCTTACTTAAATCTTTTATGCTTGTTTCCCAGGTAAAACCGGGTATTTAATATGTTTAAATAAGTGTTTCAGATTATTTTCCATCACAGGGGCTAATGTGCAAAAATATAGGAATTTTGGGGCAAAAGTGAAATTTTCCAAAGATAAATTCGGCTCCCTAATTCGGCTGTTTGCAGCTGTCGTTTAGGGCATCAAATTAAGGACATAAGGCCAGAATTTTGGAATTTGGCGCCGAATTAGGGCGTTGAATTCAGAGGGCGAAAATTGTAAATTGTCGTGCAGAGCACTTAACTTTCGGGGACCATATCTCCCTCCTCCGATAGGTCTAGGTTTCATGCTATCACTTTTTGGAAAGCCCCAGACGTCTTCTTTCCAATGGTGCTTACAGAACGTGATTCCAATGTTTGTTGAGAAAGTTATGGCCGTTTTGGTAATAGTGCGCGAAGTAGAAAACTGACACGAAGCCTCTCGCGAATGGCCATGTCTTCAGCCACTTTTGAGGGGTAGTTTCATCCTTTTACACCAATTTTCAAGCCCCAATCTTCCCCAAACTATATATATCCACTTATCTCTCAGCCTTACACAATCCCCATACTCCCCCCCTCTCTCTCTCTCTTCCATTTTCTTTATCTCCTTTACCTTCTCCACCAAATAAGGAGATATCCAAGCTTCCATGGAGGTTCTTCCTCCATGGGAACTCCCTATACATCTCTACAACCCCATTTTACACTTTCTCCATCCATCTTGGAGTAGATTACAAGGAGCAAAGAGTGGTCTTTGGACCAATTTCTAGCTAGAAAAGCATGGAACATCTTTGGTGGAGTTGTCTTCAAAGGTTGTTTCTATTTGCTCTTTTCCTTGTATCTTGTTTTCCTTGATGTGTATCACCAATTTGGGGATATTGTAAACCTACACTTATTGCAATATATATATATGATTGTTATTATATTCTTTGAGTTTTGTTCTACTATTTGCTTATCTATGATTAAATCTCTATTGTGATATTCATGTGTGTGATGGGTCTAAATTGATATGTGTCCATGAATGAGATTAGGAGTAGTGTAATTTAATTTAGGAGTAGAGTAATTTAGCATCCCATGATTGTTGATTGATTGATGGATGATCCAGAATATCATGTTTAAAATGATTTGAGTATTGAGTATTAGCTATAAAGAGTGGGAGAAGTTTGATTAATGCATGTACTTGCTAAATTATACTTTGGTTCTATATTCTTGTTCTTAATGGGTCTTTGTTTTCAAAGGCACAATTGCTCACCCATGGCTTGGGTTGGGTGATCAATTGATTTGTTAATCAAGAGAATGAACCCCTAACTTAAATTGAATGGTCTTAATGAATAACAATTAACTTGTTGCATGTAGTTGTTTGGTAAGCTTGTTTCCATTTTTAGCCATCCTAGAGAGATTGATAAAACTGAATCCTTGACCTAGAGTAAAGACCGATGAATTCCTCTTGTGATCTTGTAGTAATATGGGTATTTCATTGCTTAATACTTTCACTCGGTCAGCCACCTTGTGGATGATATTTAGGCTGTGTGTTATATATCGCGTGGTTCACATTAACATGCCCAGCGTGATACCCTCTACAAAGTTGAGAGATCACTATGTTAGCATGTAGAGCACGTGTGTGTGTCCTACAGTCCTTAATAAATCCAAGCATTTATGCATGGATGTAATCTCTAAGACATCGAGAGAGATTAGAGATTAATTAAGGGGACACGAGCATATAACATATGTGTTGTATGGATATCTCGTATTCTTAATGATTTTTACTTGGTTGCCATCTCGTATTTGGTTAGCTATTGTCAATGAATTATTGGCTGTAGTTTGGCCCACGTAGTTGCGCATTACATGCCCAACGAAATAACCAATGTATATGACCAGAAAGTTGAGAAGATCACTAGGCTGGCGTACAGAGCTCGTGTGTGTGTCCCAAAGTGCTTAATGAATCCATGCATTGTGTGGATGTGATTTCTAAGACTCAAGAGAGACTACATCAATTAAGGAGACATGAGCCTATGATATATTTGCATATTTGAGGGACTAAGTGAGTCTAGCACTTAATTAGAAGGATTGTTATGGTTGAATCGTTTCCTTAGGGGTCTTTGATTTTTTTGTCTAAAGACTTAATCCTGAATTTTTTTTTTTTTTTTGAAGACTGAATAGGGATTGAAATCTGAACCTGAATGACATATTTTTTTTTCTCACATATGAATAGACTGTCAACATGTTTGTTTTTTAAAAATAAAAATGTCTGAAGGCAAGTAATTTTACATTCATACCCCTGCTAATTAAAAGAAGTAATTTAACATGTATGTTCTTCTGCAAATAAAGTTCAATTTAATAAAATAAAATCCATCAAACAATATAATTTTGGATGTTATATAACAGAGTTCAAGTTATTTTGCATGTTATTCATGTTTCCAGCATGTAAAATTGAGGAAACCTTTTGTGTTTTTTTGATTTCCCAATTTCTATGCAGTGGAAAAAAAATGTTATTGATTATTTTTTTTTTAATAGGTTCATGAATTATATGCACCGGTCTCTATGTGAAGTGGTTAAGGGTTTTTTTTTTTTTTTTTCTTTCTTTCTATAAGCCATTTAAAATAAGAAATTTATTAAAATAAAGATCTCTATACCATATAAAATTAGGATAAATTTAGAAATATATCTTCTTTAGGAGGATAGATTTGGAAGAGAATATTTTAATTGTAATCCAATGATTTAGAATTAAGTTAAAAGTCAAGATTTCTTACTTTATTTTTTAAGTTGTTTTTTGATATTTTTAAGCTGTTTAACTACTTAAAAAAACAAATAAAACAACTTAATGAGTTCAATTCAAGCCCATTAAGTTTTAAGTGGAAAAAACAAATGACCCCTTATTGTAACCACATTTCATGCATCTCTCCATTCCACCATATCTTGTAAATATTAGTTTATGTAATTTGTATATTTATAGTATTATTTACACTTTTCCACACCAGCAACACACAAATTCTCTCGGCGTGTTGTAATAATAGCTAGAACCAGTGATAGTCGGCGGATCCTACCTCCATGTGGAACGACAGCCTCACTTGCCGCTGTGCTAGTCCTTATGACTCACGTGCTAGCGGGGTCAAACTTAATTGTTCATCTTTTGACCGACACCGCAACAACGTGCTGTCATAACAACAGGCAACTAATTGACAGGGCATGCCGAAGGGTTTGCCCGAGGCCAACCTGTTAACAGAAGACGTCCTCCTCGTCGTCAACCTGATAGCGAGGATGAATTTGAAAATGAAGATGATGAGGGGTGTGGTGTATTTCAACCGGCGAGACAACAAATGGAGTATGACGATTATTGGTTGAAGGCAGATATTCCAAGCTTTAATGGAAATCTGCATATAGAAGATTTCCTTGATTAGGTTACAGAGGTGGAACGATTCTTTAAGATGATAGAGATACCAGAGGCAAAGATGGTAAGGTTTGTCACCTTCATATTGAAAAGTGGGGCTGCAGTTTAGTGGGATCAGTTGTAGAAGAACTGACAACAACAGGGGAAGGCACTTGTGAGGACCTGGCGTAGAATGAAGCAGCTTATGTTGGGTAGATTTCTAGCGCCAGATTATGAGCAGTATATATTCCAATTATATCAGAATTACTCACAGGGGTCTAAATTAGTGTTTGATTACACGGCTAGATTTTTTAGACTCTCAAATTGCAATAATCTGAGTGAGACGGAAGGTCAGCTCGTAGCCAGATACCTCAGCGGATTGAAGCCATTGCTTCGAGATAGAATTGTGTTGCAAGTGTTGTGGACTGTGGATGAAGCCCATAACATGGCATTCAAAGTCGAGCTACTGGAATGCAGGGTTGGAAATCCTGGATTTCAAAGGAGCATTCCTGATTCACCTTTTCCTAACGTGGACAAGGGTGGTGTTCAATCATCAATTCCATCAAGTCAATCTATAGGCATTATTAGGGACGAGAGCAGCAATTCCAATTAAGCAACAGGTCCGGCCAACCAGAACGCACCAAGGAACCCAAATCCAAATCCTTATACTAGGCATGCACCAGGAAATTGTTACAGGTGTGGAAAACTTGACCATCGTTCAAATACATAGCCGGCCTATAAATTGGGTGGAAGAAGGCAAAGAAGATATAGATGCCCCTCAAGGTGTTGAAGGAGAAGATATGAGGGAGCTAAATTTACAAAAGAGGATGGAGAGCAGGTTAATTGTGTAATGCAACGAGTACTGTACGCGCCAAAATAATAAGACTTCAGCCAATGTAATAACAATTTTCGATCTTGCTGTACGGTTAATCAGGAAGTCTGTGACTTGATCGTGGACAGTGGAGTTGTGAGAACTTTGTTGCAAATAGATTGGTGGAACATTTGAAATTGCCAATAGAGAAGCACCCATCTCCCTATACTATTGGTTGGATTAAAAAGGAACCAACAGTAAAGGTAACTGAAATTTGTCGTGTTCCTATTACTATTGGTAAAAATTATAAAGATGAAATAATCTGTGATATGGTTGATATAGATGCTAAACATGTGTTGTTGGGTCGGCCATGGTGGTATGATGTCGATATTACCTATAGGGGTAGGGATAATACTTATTTGTTTATCTGGGGATCACATAAAATTGTTATGGTTCCTTCCAAACAAAATGCAGTACCTAACAAGCCTTCTAAAGTGGAGAGGTAGTCTCTTTTAACCATAACCAGGTCAGAAACAGAGTTTATGGCAGATGCAAATGGTGCATATGAGGTTTATACTTTGGTGGTTAAAGCTTTTGTAGTAGAGGAGGAAGAATCGTTGGTAGTAACTGTTCCTAACAAAGTACAACCACTGCTAGGACACTTTAAAGAACTTACTTTTAAGGACTTGCCCAACCACTTGCCTACATTGAGAGACATACAACACCATATAGATCTTATACCTGGGGCAAGTTTGCCCAATCTGCCGCATTACTGGATAAGTCCAAAAGATAATGAGATTTAACGGGAGAAGAGAGAAGAGTTATTGCAGAAGGGTTTCATACGTGATAGCATAAGCCCGTGTGCTGTTCCTGCATTGTTGACACCAAAGAAAGATAGGAGCTAGCATATGTACGTGGATAGTCGAGCTATAAATAAAATAACCGTTAAATATCGATTCCCTATTCCCCGCTTAGATGACATCTTGGACTAGCTAGAGGGTTCAAAGCTATTTTCAAAAATAGATCTACATAACAAGTATCATCAAATCCAGATCAGACCTAGGGATGAATGGAAGACAGTGTTCAAAAATAAGGATGGTTTGTATAAGTAGCTAGTCATACCTTTCAGTTTGTCTAATGCACCCAGTACTTTCATGCAGGTGATGAATCAGGTATTGAGGCCTTTTGTGGGGAAATTTGTTATTGTTTATTTTGATAACATTCTTATCTATAGTAGGACTGAAGAAGAGCATGTAGAGCAATTGCGAGTGGTGCTAACAGTTTTACAGAAAAATCAATTGTTTCTTAATCTCAAAAAAATGAAGCTTTATGACTATCAGTTTGTTGTTTTTAGGATGTGTGTTGAGTTCGGAAGGAATCCATGTAGATAAAGAAAAGGTCCGAGCTATTTGATAATTGCATGCATCGAAATCTGTGAGTGAAGTTCGAAGCTTTTACTGTATAGCCACTTTCTACCGTTGATTTATTCATAATTTTAGCACTATAATGGCACCAATCACGGAATGCATGAAGAAAGGCCGGTTTATGTAGGGAGAAGTGGCAAAGATGAGCTTCGCCTTAATCAAGGAGATATTGTGCACTTCGCCAGTACTGGCTCTGCCTAGTTTTGAGAAAGTATTTGAAGTTGAGTGTGATGCTAATGGCGTGGGAATTAGAGCTATCATGTTCCAAGAAAAATGACCAGTAGCATTCTTTAGTGAAAAATTGAGTGAAGCCCGCTAGAAATGGAGTACCTATAATCAGAAGTTCTACGCAGTGGTCCGAGCTTTGAAGCACTGGGAGCACTACCTAGTACAGAGGGAGTTTGTATTGTACACCGATCATCTGGTATTGAAGTTTATTAATATTCATAAGCACTTGGACAACATGCATGTCTGGTGGGCCACTTTTCTTCAAAAATTCTCTTTTGCTATTCAGCACAAGTCATGGGTCTTAAACAGAGTTGCTGATGTATTGAGCCATTGTGCCAACCTGCTTATGACCATGGCTCTTGAGATTGTTGGGTTTGACTATTTGAAAGAGTTATATGGGGAGGATGAAGACTTCCAGAAAATTTGGTCGAAGTGTATTGAGAACAACCTATTAGTGACTTTCATGAGAATGATGGGTATTCATAAGACTTCTCTACAGGAGAAGTTAATCCATGACTTGTATGGAGGATGGTTAAGTGGACACTTGGACAAAGACAAAATAGTGGCTAGTTTGGAGGAGCGGTACTTCTGGCATCAACTGAAACGAGATGTTGGGAATTTTGTGAAGACCTTAGTCTTTATATGCCTTTGTTAGTTCCTAATATTTGGGAGGATTTATCTATGGATTTTATGTTGGGTCTTCCTCGTACCCATTGAGGGGTGCATTCAGTGTTTGTGGTTATTGACAGATTTTCAAAATTGGCACACTTCATTCCTTACCAGAAGACCTCAAATGCTTCGCACATAGCCTGACTATTCTTTAGGGAAATAGTTTGACTACATGGGGTACCTCAATCAATTTCTTATAATCCTGACACAAAATTTCTCATCCATTCTTGGATGACCTTGTGGAAAATGTTTGATACCTCTCTGATACACAGTACTACTGCACACCCATAGACTGATGGGCAAACGGAGGTTACGAACAGAACCTAGGGAAACCTAATTCGATGCATTTGCGGAGATAAGCCAAAACAGTAGGACCATGCATTGCCCCAAGATGAATTTGCCTACAACAATGTTGTGTATAGTGCCACAGGAAAATCCCTTTTTGCTATGATATATGTGACACCACCATGGCATGTTGTGGATTTGGTACGTTTACCAAAGGGTCCAAGTGTTAATATTGCAACAGAGAACATGGCTACAGAGGCTCAAGTTGTGCATGCAGAAATGCGACAAAAGCTGGAAGAAACTAATGCTAAATATAAAGCAGCTGCAGATAAGCACATGCGTTTAAAATTGTTTGAGGAAGGAGATTCAGTGATGGTTTTCTTGCACAAATAGATGTTTTCAATTAGGACTTACAACAAATTAAAGCCCAAGAAGTATGGTCTGTACAAGATTTTGTAGAAGATCAATGATAATGCATATGTGATTGACTTACCAAAAACTAAAAAGCATGTTAGAGAACTGAAAAACATTCCCGCGTTCAAAAAAGCATTCCAGCATGCCGGAAAGAAAGATGACAAGCCAAAAAAAAAGTTTTCATGCCAAAAAGAACACTCGAAAGCTATAAAGAATGTTCGCTTTCCAAAAAGAACACTCAGAAGTTGAAAAGAAAGCATGGAAACTAAAAAGCATGTTAGAAAACTGAAAAATACTCTCACGTTCAAAAAAAACATTCTAGCATGCCGAAAAGAAAGTTGAAAGGCCAAAAACAAAGTTTTCATGCCAAAAAGAATGCCCGAAAGTCAAAAAGAAAGTTTACTTTCCAAAAAGAATGCCCTGAAGCCTAAAAGAAAGCATAGAAACTGAAAGGCATGTTAGAGAATTGAAAAGCACTCTCCCGTTCAAAAAAGCATTCCCGTATACCAAAAAGAAACTTGACATGCCAAAATGAAGGTTTGCATGCCAAAAAGAACGCCTGAAATCCAAAAAGAAGTTTACTTTCCAAAAAGAAGTTTACTTTCCAAAAAGAACGCTCGGAAGTCGAAAAGAAAGTACGGAAACTAAAAAGCATGTTAGAAAACTGAAAAGTACTCTCGCGTTCAAAAAAGCATTCCTACTTGCTAAGAAGAAAGTTGACATGCCTAAAAGAAAATTTTCATGCCAAAAAGAACGCCTGGAAGCCAAAAAGAAAGTTTACTTTTCAAAAAGAACACCCGGAAGACGAAAAGAAAGCATGAAAACTAAAAAACATGTTAAAGTATTGAAAAGCACTCTTGCCTTGAAAAAAGCATTCAAGCAAGACGAAAAGAAAGTTGACATGCCAAAACGAAAGATTTCATGTCAAAAAGAATGCCTGAAAGCAAAACATAAAGTTTGCTTTCAAAAAAGAATGCCTGGAAGCCGAAAAGAAAGTATAAAAACTAAAAAGCATGTTAAAGAACTAAAAAGCACTCTCGCGTTCAAAAAAGCATTCCAGCATGCCGAAAAGAAAGTTGACATGCCAAAAAGAAAGATTTCATGCCCAAAAGAACGCCCGAAAGCCAAAAAGAAAGTTTATTTTCCAAAAAGAATGCCCTCAAGCCAAAAACAAAGCATAAAAACTAAAAAGCATGTTAGAGAATTGAAAAACACTCTCGTGTTAAAAAAAGCATTCCTGCATACCAAAAAGAAAGTTGACATGCAAAAATAAAGGTTTGCATGCCAAAAAGAACACCTGAAAGCCAAAAAGAACACCTGAAAGCCAAAAAGAACGCCCGGAAGCCGAAAAGAAAGCATAGGAACTAAAAAGTAGTTAGAGAACTGAAAAGCAATCTCGCGTTCAAAAAAGCACTCCTGCTTGCCAAGAAGAAAGTTGACATCCCTAAAATAAAGTTTTCATGCTAAAAAGAACATCTGAAAGCCAAAAAAAAAAAGTTTTCTTTCCAAAAAGAACATCTGGAAGCCGAAAAGAAAGCATGGAAACTAAAAAGAATGTTAGAGAACTGAAAAGCACTATCGCGTTCAAAAAAGTATTTCAGGATGTCGAAAAGAAAGTTGAAATGCTAAAAAGAAAGTTTACATGCAAAAAAGAACGCCTGGAAGCCAAAAAGAAAATTTGCTTTCAAAAAAGAACGCCTGGAAGCTGAAAAAAAAGCATGGAAACCAAAAAGCATGTTAGAGAACTGAAAAGCACTCTCGCTTTCAAAAAAGCGTTCCAGAATGCCGAAAAAAAAGTTGACATGCTAAAAAGAAAGTTTTCATACCCAAAAGATCGCCTGAAAGCCAAAAAGAAAGTTTACTTTCCAAAAAGAATGCCCTGAAGCCAAAAAGAAAGCCCTGAAGCCAAAAAGAAAGCATAGAAACTAAAAAACATGTTAGAGAATTGAAAAGCACTCTCACGTTCAAAAAAGCATTCCTGCATATCAAAAAGAAAGTAGACATGCCAAAATGAAAGTTTGCATGCCAAAAAGAATGCCTGAAAGCCAAAAAGAAGTTTGATTTCAAAAAAGAAGTTTGATTTCCAAAAAGAACGCCCAAAAGCCGAAAAGAAAGCATGGGAACTAAAATGTATGTTAGAGAACTGAACAGCAATCTCACATTCAAAAAATCACTCATGCTTGCCAAGAAGAAAGTTGACATGCCTAAAAGAAAGTTTTCATGACAAAAAGAACATCTGAAAGCCAAAAAGAAAGTGTGCTTTCCAAAAAGAACATATGGAAGCCAAAAAGAAAACATGGAAACTAAAAAGCATGTTAGAGAACTGAAAAGCACTATCGCAATAAAAAAGCTTTCCAGCCTGCCGAAAAGAAAGTTGACAAGCCAAAAAGAACGCCCGAAAGCCAAAAAGAAAGTTTACTTTCCAAAAAGAAAGCCCGGAAGCCGAAAAAAAAATGGAAACTAAAAAGCATGTTAGAGAACTGAAAAGCGCTCTCGCATTCAAAAAAATATTCTCGCATTCCAAGAAGAAAGTTAACATGCCAAAAGGAAAGTTTTCATGCCAATAAGAACGCCCCAAAGTCGAAAAGAAAGTTTGCTTTCCAAAAAGAATGCCCGAAAGCCGAAAAGAAAGCATGGAAACAAAAAAGCATGTTAGAGAACTGAAATGTACTCTCGTGTTCAAAAAAGCATTCCCGCCTTCCAAGAAGAAAGTTAACATGCCAAAAAGAAATTTTTCATGCAAAAAAGAACGCCTGAAAGCCAAAAAGAAAGTTTGCTTTCTAAAAAGAACGTCTGTAAGCTTAAAAGAAGGCATGGAAATTAATAATCATGTTAGAGAATTGAAAAGCACTCACGCATTCAAAACAGCATTCCTGCATAGCAAAAAGAAAGTTGACATACCTAAAAAAAAGTTTTCATGCCAAAAAAAATGCCCGAAAGCCGAAAAGTAAGTTTGCTTTCCAAAAAGTAACACCCGGAATCCGTAAAGAAAGTATGGAAACTAAAAAGCATGTTAGAGAACTGAAAAGCACTCTCGCGTTCAAAAAAACATTCCAGCACACCAAAAAGAAAGTTGACATGCCAAAAGGAAAGTTTTCATGCCAAAAAGAATGCCCAAAAGCAAAAAAGAAAGTTTGCTTTCCAAAAAGAACGCCCGGAAGCTGAAAAAAAAAAAAGCATTGAAAGTAAAAAGCTTGTTAGAGAACTGAAATGCACTCTCACTTTCAAAAACGCATTCCCGCCTTCCAAGAAGAAAGTTGGCATGCCTGAAAGAAAGTTTTCATGCCAAAAAGAACACCCGAAAGCCAAAAAGAAAGTTTACTTTCCAAAAAGAATGACCGGAAGCCGAAAAGATAGCATGGAAACTAAAAAGCATGTTAGAGAATTGAAAAGCACTCTCGCATTCAAAAAAGCATTTCTGCATAGCAAAAAGAAAGTTGACATGCAAAAAAGAAAGTTTGCATGCTCAAAAGAACGCCCGAAAGCCAAAAAGAAAGTTTGATTTCCTAAAAGAATGCATGTAACCCAAAAAGAAAGCATGGAAACTAAAAAGCATGTTAGCAAACTGAAAAGCGCTCTCGCGTTCAAAAAAGCATTCCCGCATACCAAAACGAAAGTTGACATGCCAAAAAAAAGGTTTGCAGGCCAAAAAGAACGCCCGAAAGCCAAAAAGAAAGTTTGATTTCTAAAAAGAACGCCTGGAAGCCGAAAAGAAATCATGGAAACTAAAAATCATGTTAGACAACTGAAAAGCACTCTCACGTTCAAAAAACCATTCCAACATGCCAAAAATAAAGTTGACATGCCAAAAGGTAAGTTTTCATGCCAAAAAGAATGCCTGAAAGCAAAAAAGAAAGTTTGCTTTCTAAAAAGAACGCGTGGAAGCTGAAAAGAAAGCATGGAAAGTAAAAAGCATGTTAGAGAACTGAAAAGCACTCTCACTTTCAAAAAAGCATTCCCGCCTTTCAAGAAGAAAGTTGACATGCCTAAAAGAAAATTTTTATGCCAAAAAGAACGTCTGAAAGCCAAAAAGAAAGTTTGCTTTCCAAAAAGAATGCCCAGAAGCCGAAAAAATGGCATGGAAACTACAAAGCATGTTAGAAAATTGAAAAGCACTCTCGCATTCTAAAAAGCATCCCCGCATAGCAAAAAGAAAGTTGACATGCCAAAAAGAAATTTGCATGCCAAAAATATCGCTCGAAAGCCAAAAAGAAAGTTTATTTTCCTAAAAGAATATCCATAAGCCAAAAAGAAAGCATGGAAACTATAAAGCATGTTAGCAAACTGAAAAGCGTTCTCGCATTCAAAAAAGCATTCCCGCATACCAAAACGAAAGTTGACATGCCAAAAAGAAGGTTTGCATGCTAAAAAGAATGCCCGAAAGCCAAAAAGAAAGTTTACTTTCCAAAAAGAACGGCCAGAAGCCGAAAAGAAAGCATGGAAACTAAAAAGCATGTTAGACAACTGAAAAGCACTCTCACGTTCAAAAAAAACATTCCAGCGTGCCAAAAAGAAAGTTGACATGCCAAAAAGAAAGTTTTCATATCAAAAAGAACACTCGAAAGCAGAAAAGAAAGTTTTCTTTCCAAAAACAATGCCCGGAAGCCGAAAAGAAAGCATGGAAACTGAAAAGCATGTTAGAGACCTGAAAAGCACTCTCACGTTCAAAAAAGTATTCCAGCTTGCCAAGAAGAAAGTTGATATGCCTAAAAGAAATTTTTCATGCCAAAAAGAATGCCCGAAAGCCAAAAAGAAAGTTTGCTTTCCAAAAAGAACGTCCAGAAACCGAAAAGAAAGCATGGAAACTAAAAAGCATGTTATAGAACTGAAAATCACTCTCGCGTTCAAAAAACATTCCCGCTTGCCACGAAGAGTTGACTGCCTCAAAGAAAGTTTTCATGCCAAAAATAACATCCGGAAAGCCAAAAAAAAAGTTTGATTTCCAAAAAGAACGCTCGGAAGTCGAAAAGAAAGCATGGAAACTAAAAAGCATGTTAGAGAATTGAAAAGCACTCTTGCGTTCAAAAAAGCATTCTCGCTTGCCAAAAAGAAAGTTAACATGCCTCAAAGAAAGTTTTCATGCCAAAAATAACATCTAAAAAGCCAAAAAAAAAATTGTTTTCCAAAAAGAACGCTCGGAAGCCGAAAAGAAAGCATGGAAACTAAAAAGCATGTTAGAAAACTGAAAAGCACTCTCGCGTTCAAAAAAGTATTCTCGCTTGTGATCGTGCCAATTATGTAGTATATTTAGGCTCGTTGGTGCTAATTTCAGGCAATTGATGTAATTCTAGTGTTAGAAGCATGTTGTAGGTGTTTTTGTTGAAAAGGGGTCAAAGGTGGCTGAAGGAAAGACAAAGAGTCATCGGTAACTCTAGAGTACAGGTTAGTGCGGGTCACAACCACACTCCAACCACACTCCTAGCCAAAACCGGGACCTGATACCTGCAGCCAAGATAAAGTGCAAGTTAAGTGCGGGTCATTCAACCGCACTACACTTGCACTCCAAGCCAAAGCCGGGACCTGATACCTATAGAGAAGATAAAGTGCAGGTAAAGTGCAGGTCATCCAATCGCACTCCACCTGCACTGTTGCCAAGAACAGAGATGCAGAAAGTGCACCTGACATTAAAGTGCGGGTCAAATGCGGGTAATCCAACCTCACTCCACCCGCACTCCATGCTGGAACAGAGAAGTGGAAAGTGCACTTGACAGTTAAAGTGCGAGTGAAGTACGAGTCATTCAACCGCACTTCACCCGCACTCTGTGCACGACAGCTTCTGTTTTCAAGCTTAAGTGACCTAATTTTGTATCCCCTATAAATAGAACCTTATGTCATTCGACCAAAGGAGCTCCAGAGATCTTAACAGCCCCCAACACTTAGGTCTTAGTGTAACTTAGTTCTTAGAACTTCTCCCTACCATCCAAACCATCTCTACTCAACCTAAAGGCAACTTTGAGGATTGGATCAAGGCTTCAAGGAAGGAGATTATCGTCAAGGGTTTTCTCTCAATCTCTTCTCTTAGTTTTGTATTTGTTTGTAAGAACATGAGTAGTTAAATCCCCCACTATGGGGTTTATGTTATTTGTTTGATGGATATTGGGTTTGTAAATAAATTCTATGTTTTATATACATACCTATCTCTATGTTTTATTCTCTTGTTTTGAATGATTTTATTATTGATTTGTTGGGATACACCCTCTTAGCATGTTAATTTGGAATCTTTATTGCTTATTGAATGGATAGGATTTCCGAAATCCCAGCTCAACAACCGCGTTCGTAATCTAACCTCAAACGAGTGTCCGACACTATACACCCTAGGTCGGCACTTGTGAGAGGATTAGAAGCCTTCACTATACACCCTTAGGTTGGCTGCTTTAGCGATTTTACGAGAACTAACCTTCGAGTAAAATCCGGTTGAATAACCTCAAGCCTCATCCGATCTCAAACGGCTGGCCTTCACTATACACCCTAGGTCAGCCACTTGTGAGGGAATTGGAAGTCATCGATATACACCTAGGATGACTACATTAGAAATAGGTTGAGCCATAGTTAGATGGATGAGCGTCATGGTTAGAATCCCAATTGAGCAACTAGCCACTGTTGGTTGCTTAGGATGGATTAATTGCTAGTAGGGGGTTTTCGCTATACACCCTAGGTTGACCCCTTGCTAGTGATACATAGCCAACACTATACACCCTATGTTGGTTACATTTGTCATTACATGCTTAATTGAGAGTTTGTTAAAATTGCCCCAATATTCACTTACGAGTCCATCAACTCCATAGTTCCATCATCATACATTCATCACTCCATTCACATCCCATTTAGATTACATTCTTAGTTTAGTTTATAGTATATTTTCACATACCCTTTGTACTAATCTTATCACCGCTACCCCGATCTCAGTGGACGACACCCGTGCTTACCGTTTTACTTATATTTATACTTGTGAACGCATCATATAGGTCTTATAAATTGTTTTGACGGATGGTTTTCTAACGGTGAAAAACCTTCTCATCAGCTTGCCAAAAAGAAAGTTAACATGCCAAAAGGAAAGTTTTCATGCCAAAAAGGATGCCCGAAAGCCAAAAAGAAAGTTTGCTTTCCAAAAAGACCGCCCGCAAGCCGAAAAAAAAAGCATGGAAACTAAAAAGCATTTTAGAGAACTGAAAAGCACTCTCGCGTTCAAAAGAGTATTCCCACATATCGAAAAGAAAGTTGACATGCCAAAAAGAAAGTTTTCATGCCAAAAAGAACTCACAAAAGCCAAAAAGAAAGTTTACTTTCCAAAAAGAACGCCCGGAAGCCGAAAAGAAAGAATGGAAAATAAAAAGCATGTTAGAGAACTGAAAAGCACTCTCGCGTTCAAAAAAGCATTCCCGCATACCGAAAAGAAAGTTGACATGCCAAAAACAAGGTTTGTATGCAAAAAAGAACTCCCGGAAGCCGAAAAAAAAGCATGGAAACTAAAAAGCATGTTGGAAACTAAAAAGCATGTTAGAAACTGAAAAGCACTCTTGCATTCAAAAAATCATCTCATTGGCCAAGAAGAAAGTTGACATGCCTAAAAAAAAGTTTTTATGGCAAAAAGAACGCCCCGAAGTCAAAAGAAAGTTTTCTTTCCAAAAAGAACGCCCGGAAGCTGAAAAAAAGCCATAGAAACTAAAAAGCATGTTAGAGAACTGAAAAGCACTCTTGCGTTCAAAAAAGCATTCCAGCATGCTAAAAAGAAAGTTGGCATGCCAAAAAGAAAGTTTTCATTCCAAAAAGAATGTTCAAAAGCCAAAAAGAAAGTTTGCTTTCCAAAAAGGACGCCCAAAAGTCGAAAAGAAAGCATAGAAACTAAGAAGCATGTTTGAGAACTGAAAAGCACTCTCGCATTCAAAAAGTATTCCCGCTTGCCATGAAAAAAAGTTGACAGGCCTAAAAGAACGTTTTCATGCCAAAAAGAACGCCCGAGAGACAAAAAGAAAGTTTGCTTTCCAAAAAGAATGCCCGGAAGCTGAAAAATGGAAACTAAAAAGCATGTTAGAGAATTGAAAAGCACTCTTGGGTTCAAAAAAGCATTCCTACATATCAAAAAGAAAGTTGGCACGCCAAAAAGAACGCCTGAAAGCCAAAAAGAAAGTTTGCTTTAGTTAAAGAATGCCCGGAAGCCAAAAAGAATACATGGAAACTAAAAAACATATTAAGGAACTGAAAAACACTCTCCCGTTCAAAAAAGCATTCCTGCTTGCGAAGAAGAAAGTTGACATGCCTAAAAGAAAGTTTTCATGCCAAAAAGAACATCCCAAAAGTCAGAAAGAAAGTTTGCTTTCCTAAAAGAACACCGAAAGCCGAAAAGAAAGCATGGAAACTAAAAAGCGTGTTAGAGAACGGAAAAGCACTCTAGCGTTCAAAAAAGCATTCCAGCATGCCGAAAAGAAAGTTGACATGCTAAAAAGAAAGTTTTGATGCTAAAAAGAACGTCTGAAAGCCAAAAAGAAAGTTTGCTTTCCAAAAAGAACGCCCGGAAGCCAAAAAGAAAGCATGGAAACTAAAAAGCATGTTAGAGAAATGAAAAGCACTCTCGCATTCAAAAAAGCATTCCCGCTTGCCAAGAAGAAAGTTTACATACCTAAAAGAAAGTTTTGATGCCAAAAAGAATGCCCAAAAGCCAAAAAGCAAGTTTGCTTCCCAAAGTAATGGCCGGAAGCTGAAAAGAAAGCGTGGAAACTAAAAAGCATGGAAACTAAAAGCATGTTAGAGAACTGAAAAGCACTCTCGCGTTCAAAAAAAAATTTCAGCATGCCAAAAAAAAAGTTAACATGCCAAAAGGAAAGTTTTCATGCCAAAAAAAATGCCCGAAAGCCAAAAGAAAGTTTGCTTACCTAAATGAACGCCCGGAAGTAGAAAAAAAAAAACAAGGAAATTAAAAAGCATGTTAGAGAACTGAAAAGCACTCTCGCGTTCCAAAAAGTTTTCCCGCCTTCCAAGAAGAAAGTTGACATGCCAAAAAGAACACCTGAAAGCCAAAAAGAAAGTTTACTTTCCAAAAAGAATGCCCGTAAGCTGAAAAGAAGGCATAGAAACTAAAAAGCATGTTAGGGAATTGAAAAGCACTCTTGTATTCAAAAAAGCAGTCCCGCATAGCAAAAAGAAAGCTGACATGCCTAAAAGAAAGTTTTCATGCCAAAAAGATCGCCCGAAAGTCAAAAAGCAAGTTTGCTTTCCAAAAAGTAACGCCCGTAAGACGAAAAGAATGCATAGAAACTAAAAAACATGTTAGAGAACTAAAAAACACTCTCGCATTCAAAAAAACATTCCTGCCTTCCAAGAAGAAAGTTGACATGCCTAAAATAAAGTTTTCATGCCAAAAATAACGCCGAAAACCAAAAAGAAAATTTGATTTCCAAAAAGAACGCCTATAAGCCGAAAAAAAAAGCATGGAAACTAAAAAGCATGTTAGGGAATTGAAAAACACTCTCGCATTTAAAAAAGCATTCATGTATAGCAAAAATAAAGCTGACATGCCTAAAAGAAAGTTTTCATACCAAAAAGAATGCCCGAAAGCCAAAAAGCAAGTTTGCTTTCCAAAAAGTAACGCCCGTAAGACAAAAAGAAAGCATGGAAACTAAAAAGCATGTTAGAGAACTGAAAAGCACTCTCACATTCAAAAAAACATTCCCGCCTTCCAAGAAGAAAGTTGGCACGCCTAAAAGAAAGTTTTCATGTCAAAAAGAACTCCGAAAGCCAAAAAGAAAGTTTGATTTCCAAAAAGAACGCCCGGAAGCCGAAAAGAAAGCGTGAAAACTAAAAAGCATGTTAGAGAATTAAAAAGCACTCTTGCATTCAAAAAAGCCTTCCCGTATAGCAAAAAGAAAGCTGACATGCCTAAAAGAAATTTTTCATGCCAAAAAGAACGCCCGAAAGCCAAAAAGCAAATTTGCTTTCCAAAAAGTAACGCCCGTAAGATGAAAAGAAAGCATGAAAACTAAAAAGTATGTTAGAGATTTGAAAAGCACTCTCGCATTCAAAAAAGCATTCCAGCATGCGAAAAGGAAAGTTTTCATGCCAAAAAGAACGGCCAAAAGCCAAAAAGAACAGCTGAAAGCCAAAAAGAAAGTTTGCTTTCCAAAAAGAACGCCCGGAAGCCGTAAAGAAAGCATTTAAACTAAAAAGCATGTTAGAGAACTGAAAAGCACTTTCGCGTTCAAAAAAGCATTCTCGCCTTCCAAGTCGAAAGTTGACATGCCTAAAAGAAAGTTTTCATATCAAAAAGAACGCCAAAAGCCAAAAACCAAAAAGAAAGTTTGCTTTCTAAAAAGAACGCCCGAAAGCCGAAGGATTCTATTTTTCTTTCAGAACTTGCGTACGCCATGGTTATGAAGGAGAAATGTGATGTCTATAGTTTTGGAGTAGTAGCACTATAAATATTAATGGGAAGTCATCCGGGACAACTCCTCTCTTCATTGGATCAAAATATAATGCTCATTGATATATTAGACCGACGTCTCTCGCCTCCTGAGGATCAAACAGTTGTGCAGGATATTGTTGTTGCTTCATCCCTGGCATCTGCATGCTTGAGTTCAAAACCGAAGTCTCGACCAATGATGAAACACGTGTCTCAAGAATTTCTCCTCTGCAAGAAACGTGTGTCGAAACCTTTTCATGAAATTTCCATTGCATAACTCAAAAACCAAGAAATGTGTTTCGTTGATGAGATTGATGATTAGTAGGAGACATATGATTGATGAATCATGAATGATGAATTTCGTAATGTCATGGCATGTAGTCTCCGACTTTTTCTAATGTCATCGCAAGTTTTTGTTCTTTTCAGATTCCAACAATTAGTTGCTAAAATAAATTAGAAGTCATTAATATTTTATGTTCTCAACTTATCAAGCATCGATATCCTCTGCCTCTGCCCTTGGTTACAATAGTCTCTCAACAAACATTCCATCAGAAATCAGTACTCTTTCCAAGCTCAGATATCTTGACCTGGATCAAATTAAAATAATCTGACATGTGAGCTTCTAGTTTTACTTGCTATCGTTAGCCAACCACTCCATATATTGACCTTTAAATTTTAGCATAAAACAGGTACTATCCCTCCAGAGATTGGGAGCCTACAGAATTTGGTCTAATTGGATCTGTTCCTTCAACAATTGGAGGACTTATCAATCTGAAAGAATTAGATATTTCTAACAAGAAGCTTGGTGGTCCAATTCCAATTGGGATCGGTGACTGCTCAATGTTGCCGAATATGAAATTGAGCAACAATATTCTAAGCGGAAGCTTTCCTATAGAGATTGGAAATCTTCCTACAACTTCATCACTGGGACAATACCTTCCCAACTTGTAGTATTGCCAATACTCATATTCTTGTTTCATTCTCACAATAACCCTTCTGGCACCATTCCTGAAGTTTTCAAGCCAATACGTTACTTAAACTTGTCATACAATGATTTGGAAGGCGAAATTCCAATGAGTTTGCAGTACGTAAACAATCCACAGGTTTTTATAGGCAACAAGTGTTTATGCAGTCTACTTAGCGGCTTGCCTACTTGCTCTACAAGCTCTACAATTACAAACGTCGAAGAGAAACCCCAAAAGATGGTCATTAGTTTTATTATATTTCTACTTCCTGTCACCACATTACTCACCTTCTTAGATTTTGTATACACTTGATCCTTAAACATAAAGATAAGAAAACCTAGTTCCTGCTAGTATCGTGAAGACATAGTTGCAGCAATAGAGAACTTTGACATCAAATATTGCACTGGAACGAGAGGTTATGGTAGTGTTTACAAAGCTATGCTTTCTACTCACAAAATAATTGCTCTGAAGAAGCTTCACCAGTAAGAAATTGAGGAGCCCGTTTTTATCAAGAGTTTCGAAAATGAAGCTCACATATCGTCGAAGATAAGATATCAAAATATCGTGAAGCTTTATGGTTTTTGTATGCATAAAAGATGCATGATTTTAATTTATGAGTTTATAGAGAGGGAAGTGACGCAGTGGCGTTTGGTAAAAACAAGAATGATCACTCCATCGAACCTAAGGCACACTCAGAAAAACCTTGACGTAGCGACCAGTAGTTACCCAAGCTTAGACCGCCATGCAGGGGCCATCATTCTCTAATCTGCGTTAGAAAATGGTACTTTCGAATCCTCAAAGATGTCGAATCTATGATAAATAAATGTTCCAAAGGAAAGATTTTATTAAAATCAATTAAAGGTTACAAACAATAATTCTGACACTCGCTTAAATAGAAAATAAAACAAACTAGAATCCTCTAGGATTCAGGACTACTAACTTGACTGAAAAGAAAAAGATCAAAACTACACAAATCATCTAGGATTCAAGATCCCTAAATTGACTAAAATAGAAAATCTCAAAATTAAAAAAAGGGCAATTTGAGTTACTGTCAAAAACTACTAAAAAGGAAATCCTAAACAAATTCAACTATAATTGAAAATAAATTACAAAATAAATCCTACTAGAATTGATATTCTCCTAAACTGTCCTACATCAAGAAGCTTATTTTGGGTTCTACACGATGATGATGAAGCTAATAGACTGTATTGGATTAAGAGCCTGAACACTATCCAAGGAATTGCCCATTATCTTACTTGCATCATGATTGTACACCGTCATTTGTTCATCGCGACCTATCAAGTAATAACATTTTACTAAACTCAGCCCTATCAACACACAAGAAAACACAACAAATATAAAAGAGAGAGGTTGTAATAGACAGTTACATCGGGGCGATCATCAAAAAGCCCAGAAATAATCCTCCTCTTCAGAAGAGTAGACTACACGAACAGGACGAAGGCACTCCTTTCGCTTAATGGGCGGGTAACCATCCTGACAACCCTATGGACCTCATCATCCCACAAATCTTGTGAATCCTTCATCCATGCAAAGTGTTTCATGAAGTGCCATAGAAATAAGAAATTACTAAGAAAGCAATATTGTCTCATGCATTTGCGAAAATTTAAAGGACACTCTACAGAATCGAGGGAAATGTGTGATACACAAGAAATTGAAGCTCTACAAAACAAATTATGTTAATTCCTTGTCAATATTAACTAATACAATATATGTCTAAACTAGTTTATGGAGTGGCCAAAATTCTCTGCAAATGAATATTGAGAACGTGTATACAAAACGTTTTCACACTCGTAAAACAGCCAAAAGGAAAAGTGTAAATCCTTTGTGAAAAAAATATCATTTCCTACTTATCTAGACGATGCAATTAGTCATTTATGCCAGAGGGAAAGCTATAGGAATTTGTAGTTCATGCACATTATTGCGTCTTATGACTCTTATGGCACCAATCACACTCTATTTGAAATACATATTCAGGAAGAAAATTAATGAACTCATTTACATAAAATGATATAAAGATGGATTTATTTTATTTGACTAAACACAAAAAATTAGTAGTTCATAAAATTAATATTTTTAGACTAAAAAAATATATTATAAATTATATATTTATTGTGTTATATTTTTAAAAATAATAATTAATAGATAATTAATATCTTTATTACGTAAATTATTATTCATGTAACAAATTCCAATAATACTTGATAATTGTTTTTAATATTTTATTTTTCTTATATAATTTTTACATTTATGCTATTAGAATACCATTTATTTAATTTTAAATTGAATATTGAAATAAAATTATATTATTTTTGTGTTATATTTAACAAAAAACATATATATATATATATATATATATATGTTGAAAAATGTAATATTACTAAAATAAGTTAGAATGATAGATAAAATCTTCAATGAGACGGTCTTATTGATATAGTAATGAAATCGTCTAATAGAAATTTAGTTGTTTTAAGTTTTAAAATATATTTTAATGTTTTCAATAAAAATATTTTACTTCTATTTGACGATCTCGCCACCCGTCAAAGAGAGCCACCGAAGATTTTCTTTAGAATGATAAGCTTACCTGTAAATAGTTATTATTATCTAAAATTCTAAATGAAAAAAAAAAAAAAAAAAAAAAGAAGGACACATGGCTCTTCTTGGGCTTGTGATAGACCAATAGTGATTAGTGAGTGGCCAAATACGGTACCTTATGTCCTTAGTATTCAGTTCGGTCTTATATTTCACCGACAAAACTAATTTAATTTTGTATCATCTTAGTTGCATCTGATAAGGTTTCGGTTCGGTTCCGGTTTCATCTAAACCGGCGGTTTTAAATCTTAAAAAAAATAAATAAAATTAAAAAATTAAAATAAAAAATAAAATAAATAAAAAATAAAAAACTAGATCATCAATCTCGTTTCACTCGGTTTCAGTCATCAATAATATGATCAGTCATCAGATCAATCTCGTTTCTCTCTCACTAATCCCAAACCACCACCAAATTCACAAAAATCAACCCCAAAAAATGGTCAAACCTGCAAACCACCACCAAATCAACTTAGTGAATCGAAGAAGAATATTAGAATCGAAGAAGAAGAGATCGAATCAAAGAAGAAGAAGAAGAAGAAGAAGAAGAATGGATGAAGAAGGGAAGAAGAAGAAGATGAAGAACGGAAGAAAAATCGAAGAAGATGAAGGAGAATCGAAGAGAGAGAGATTAGATTTAGGTTTTACTGTTTTAGACGGTTTAGGGATTTAGGATATATATATAATAAAAAATTATTAAAAAAATAAAAAAAATAATAATAAAGGAACCACCGGTTCCGAAAAAATTGGAATCGAAATGGGAACCAGGGTTCCGGCCTCCCTCAGTTCCGGTTACGGTTCTTGAACCGAAACCGGAATTCGGTTTTGGTTTCGATTTTTTCGATTTCGATTCCGGTCCAGTTCCATGATTCGAACCAGAATCTTGCTAGGTCTATCTCATCCCAATCCTGTATAATTCTATAAAATAATTCAATTCAATCTCGCACATCAAATGGTATCTTAGAGCATCTCCAACCTTAAGCACCAAAATTTATACCAATTTGATGTTAAAAGAGTATCTTTAGGAAATATTCTTACATCAACAAAATTTCCACTCCTATGTTCTGTACCGAATTTTACACTAAAAAAATATCTTAAAAAAAATATTCTCCTAATAAAGTTTAACATTAATAAATGTATAATTGATAAGTAAATTAAATAAATTAAATATGTAAATCAATATTGATGTTATTTTAAAAAACTCAATGAAATCTTTTCAATGGTATATATATATATATATATTAATAAATATTACTATAATTAAATATTGGAAGATTAAATTAGGAATTTTAAAAATTTTAAATAGAATGATGTGACGTTTAAAATAAAAAATAAAATAGAAAGTTTTACTGTGTCGCTGTAACTGCACCGAAAAATTGTTTTTTGAGAGGTGTAGATTGGTGCATTCTATGTAGCTGCATCAATTTAGTATTTTCGGGATCTTCATTGGAGTTGTTTTTACTCCCTTCATCTGTCACTAATTCAAAATAAATAAATAAATGAATATAAATAAAAATAAATAATAATTATCAAATAAATAATAAATTGGGTAAAAAAAATATCGAAAACTCACAAATAAATAAATCATAATTAGCATATAAGTTTCTTTTTTTTTTTTTTTTTTTAAATTGGACTGATCTAAGGGAAAAAACCATCGCAAACGGTCGCATATCACCTTTTAGCAGAGATAATAGTCAATGATTGTGAGTTTGAATCCTACCATCCATATTTTACAAACACGTGTTAGGAGTTTTCTCTCGATTTATAGAAGTAGTTAATCGGACCGTACATATATTGTCTAATGCTAATCTGTCCCGACAGTCCTATATCGTAACAGCTGTAATACTCTAAAAATAATAATAATAATAAATCATAATTACATTAATTTCTTTTTATTTTTTTTTTAAATAATCATGATTCATTAATTTATGATATTATTTATAATTTGAGGAAAAACAATAACCGGTAAATCAGTTGGATAATCAATTTCAGTGAAGCCGCGATGGTTTCATTATCTCCAGCGAAATTGGTGATAAACCCATCTCCCATTTTCATCTCCAATCCAACCCCACAAAATCCCTTCTTCTTCTTCTTCCCAATTTGTTCACCAAATTCTCCATTCTTCAAATCCAAATTCTCTTCTTCTATTTCATGCCTCCCAAAAGCCACCAATGTCACCACTTCTTCTTCAACTCACCAAGAAGAAGAAGAAGAGCTTCAGGTTTTGTCAGCGGTGAGGAGCAAGCACAATGACATTGTGATAGTGGACACTCCCAACTCAAGAATGCTGCTTCTCGACTCTACTCGTAAATTGGGACTTTAATTTGCTACATATATATTAATAAATGTTTCTCTTAATTTGCTACATATATATATAAATGATCTTGATTTGCAGATAATGTTCATAGCATTCTCAATAAGGGTCTTCAAAAATGGACTGGTTCTTACTGGGTATGTAATTGCTCAATTACCCTTGTTTTATTTTCAGTAATGGATATGTTCTTAGTTTTCAATTTTTGTTATACAGGATGAATTTGCTAGTTTGCCAGCTATTGTTCCAAAAGGTCCTATTGCAATCTATGGCTTGGTACTTTTATTTACTTGAATAAATTTGAATAATGCTGTTTATGGAATTGATTGAATTGGTGTAGATAATGATGATTTTTCATGAAATGAAGTGTTTGAGGTTTGTGATATTTTTAGGGAGGTGGAACAGCTGCACATCTGATGCTTGACTTGTGGCCTTCATTGCAACTTGAAGGTTGGGAGATTGATGACATTGTATGACACTTTTTTTTTTTTTTTTAAAGTTAGATTATCATTTCAATTTTTGAGATAATATAACTGTTTTCATCATTATATTTTCTTGTTGGAATGTAATTCGCTTCACTGAAAAATTACATGTTTAATTGTTTTCTGATTTACACCAAGAAATCATGATGGGATTCGAGAAAATGTGATTCCATGACTGCACAAAATCAGACCAATAATTTACATTGAGACCATTTGATCCTAGATGCTGATTATTACCTACATGATCAGAATCAGAATGTAGGTCTTACACCAAAAATAGATATCACTGTCTGATATTATATAAACTAGGTTCAGTTATTCGAACTAAATTGAACATGCTCTCTTAATAACTGTAAGCATTGATATGAGGATCGATTCACAATATCAATCCATTTCCTAAGTAACTGGAATTTCCTGTTTTGTGGAATTTAGCTGATTGACAAAGCAAGAGATTATTTTGGGTTATCTGATCTTGAGAAACACACTCAAGGTGGTGGCATACTTGATGTTCGTGTTGGTGATGTGCTTTCTCCCTCAGAAAATGTTTCAGGAAAATATGCTGGTGAGAGTTCCTTGTAACTTTTAGAATAAAGATGCATCTCTATGTATTTATTCATTTATTTATTTATATGTGGACACTCCATCCCAATACACAAACACAAACTAATGCCTTTCAAGTTTCAAGATTGGTTGAAGATGATTAATCCCTGAACCTCTTGAAATCCACTGTTACCCACTGTACCTGTATCTTTATTTAAAGCAGCCATATCTTAAGTTAAAGAGTGAAACTGTTTTTCATTACGATTATTTTTGTCTCATGAAGCTTTTAGATTTTTACCTTTCTAACTTGTGATGGCAACGAATATTCAGGGATTGTCATAGACTTGTTTTCTGAGGGAAAGGTTTTGGCAGAGTTGCAAGAGGTATGAGCCTCAAATCTGTTCCTTGTTGTCATGTTGTTAAAGGTTTTTTACTTGGATGCATTCACCAAGTAATCAATGCCTTAATTACTTGATGCAGCTACGTGAATCCTTTTCTCCATCCAGTTCAAGTCTTTGCTGCTAACATGTTAATGGGCATATATTAATCACAAGTGAACCTTTGCCAAATTCATAGGCATGAATTTTCCGAGTACGATGTCAAAGTGAACCTTTGTATAAGATGGTCTGCAACACAGTCACAAGTGTTACAAAAATCATTGCATCTGAGTGTGTATTTTAATGTTAAGTCATAAGGTCAAGTTGGCTTTTATGCCTAAGCTTTTGACGTAGGGGATGCCTCTTAGATTATCCTATTTCTCCTTAAAATTCTAGAATTCTTCGCTTGATTTACAGAGTTCTCCTCCCTCTTGTATAAAATAAGCAATTTTTTAGGCACCCTCTGGAAATGCCTCAGACGTATGGAAAATATCATTGTAGTTTATTTCATGTTAATTTTGTGTCAACATTAGGAAAAAAAAAAACCCTTTTATACTCTGGAGACAATAAATTTTTGACCTATCAAAGTAACAAAGCGGTTTCATACTTTCAATTATGCTAAGATGTGATTAACTATGAATTAGACATTTTCTCAAGTTTTACTTGATTGGATGTGAGCACTTTGGGAACAGTATAGTGTCTATAATCTTCTGTGCACTTTATATTTAGAATTACAAGCAATTTTGTGTTTCATGAGTCGTGATTGTGTTTGACAGGTTGAAACTTGGTTGAAATTGAACGATAGATTATTGCCCGATGGTCGCTTCATAGTGAATTGTGGTGGCATCGGTAGAGAATCTGATGAAACAGGCCACCAGAAATCAATGGATGATGCTTGGATCCAGAATTCTACAATCCAGACATTAATGGAAGCATTTCCTGAAAAAGTATTGCCATTCCATGATCGTTAATTGTACAGTTTTTCATGCATCTTATCAACCAACTGATATCAATATCTTCCCACATATGCTAAACTAAGCTCACGGTTTGTTTGAACTACACAGGTAAGCTGGAAGAGAATGCCAGAAAGAAATGGAGAAAATTTTCTTGCTCTGACAGGACCTTTGCCAGATTTGACAATATGGTCTTCTTCTGTTCCAGGCCCTTTGAGTGAAAATGTCAAGCAATGGAAGCTTTGTGAGTCTTCTTCATGAAATTGGATATGTTCACACCATTTGATCATGAAATATGTACCACAGAGAATACCAAGTAATAATGATTTTCATGTCCTTCATCTGACTCTGGGCTTTTTCTAGATAAATGGTTTCTGTATTCAGATGATGTTTCATTGCTTATACATTTAACATGGTAGTATGTTGAGTAAACTACGATCGGTGATTGTAACCTGTTTTTCTGTATTCAGATGTTATTTCAATTATATTGTTGAATCCATGAAAACTGCTGCAAAGTCATTTAAGAGACATGTTTGCAAGTTTTACGAGTAGCAGAAAACTAAGTATGTATGACTAAGATAAATAGAAGTTGAGCATATCAACTTTTAGATTGCAGTACAAGTGTTAAAACATTTGATTTTCAGTTCAAATGATTATATAAAACTATAAAATGCAACAGGCACCATCCCATTAAAAAGCCCGGGATCGGCTCTGTTTGTGTCTGCAGTCCCCCCCTCTCCCTCTCCCTCTCCACAAGCAAGCTGAAAACCTACCATACTCAAAATGACTGTACAGAGCAATCCTAAGACGGTTCAAGAAAAAGGAAAAAAAAAAAAAAACAAGACCCGGTCAGAATCCGCACCTTCAAACTTCCACACCGTTGTAGTAGCTGATCAATAAACCATCTGAACGCATATTTGCAGGTTTTGTTGCATTTCCATTCGGGTACACTAGACCATTGCCATGCTTAGCATGCACATTCCCCTGGCTCACAGAATCTTGTACGAGAGTATCCAACTTCCCACTTGATGCTGCTATTAGCCCTGCATTTGCAAACAAATTTTCAGTTTACAAAAAACAACATGAATTTGAACGCGCAATGGACTGTAACGTTTTCAGGCCAAACCCATATCATTTGCAGGTATTATTTCTTTTAAATAAAGATCAAATAAAAACTAAAAAGGGTAAGAGAAAGGTACCTAAGAACATAGCAGAAGGTTTTGCTGGTCTTGATTTAAATTCAGGATGGAATTGAACACCAATGAAGTAAGGATGATTTGGGAGCTCAATAATCTGCAAAACAAATGTCAATATCGACTCAACACTAATAAATCATCAAAACAATTTAAGACATTGCAAGGTGAATAATCTTTTCAATGAAAAACTGTACCTCCATGCGTCGACCAGCGTCACCCTTGCCAGTGAATGAGAGACCGGCTTTTTCAAAGCGTGCTACCATATCAGGATTCACCTGCAGAAGATTAAAATGTATATTGATCACCATATATAGCTAGCTAATTATGAGACACATGCACATCTTGATGCTACATACCTCATATCTATGCCGATGTCTCTCATCTATGAAACTTCTATTCCCATATCTAACACGATAAAAATGACAGGATTAGCAGACGTCTCCAATCAGCATAACCACAAAGATATTCATGCTACCGAAACAGTCAATAATACTTACAATTTTGCGGATTTGCAATCCTTAACTTGAAAATATGTTCTCCTAGAGCCAAGACGCATGGTACCTCCCATATGAGTTTTAGAGACCTGTTTGAATGGCAGAGTAGGTCAGATAAATGCATCGATAACACTGGAGGGTAAGAGAATAAAGGGAGTAGACAGACATGTACACAAACCTCAGGCATAAATATAACACAAGGATTTTTGGTGTTGGGATCAATTTCAGTGCTGTTAGCATCTCGCAGACCAAGAATAGATCGCGCATACTCAATAACTGCAATTTGCATTCCAAGACAAATGCCAAGGAAAGGAATTTTGTTCTCCCGCGCATACTTTGCTGCAAGAATTTTTCCTTCCACCCCTCTGTCACCAAAGCCTCCTGGAACGAGAACACCATCTGCAGCCTGAAGATACACATTTGTTAAGAGGGCGAATAGAGGAAACACTGACACTTCAGCAATATTTGAAGGAACTATTGTAGCACAAACCTTCAACAACTTCCATGCAGCCTTATAAGCATCGGGATTCTGCAAGGAAAAATTATTGTTGTCAAGAAGCAAAAGAAATTAAAAAGATAGATGAACATATGACAGACTAAGACTAAGTAATAATAACCTCTTTTTCGGTTGCATCTTCAAGATCGCAAGCTGCAATCCAATCAATAACAAGTTTCTTGTGGAGAGCAACAGAAGCATGTAAAAGAGCCTGCAGACAGCACGACGTCGTTTATAGCCAGCAAGCATCACAAGGTTACATCCATATTGGAACGCATATAACTTTCAGGTTGAAAGTATAGTTCAAAGTTTAAAGGTGGTAATAAGAAACCACACCTTCGTGACAGAGAGATAGGCATCTGAAAGACCTGTATACTTCCCAACCATGGCAATTCTCACCTGTAAATTATTGAGACAATAAGATTAGACTCCGGCGATAATCCATAAAAAAAAATCTAGATTTTTTATTTAAGAACTAGTTGAGACCCACCGGTTCATGTAACATGTCACAGATTCTTGCCCTTGAAGTCCATTCCTTTAAAGAAGGCTCCTTGGTAGTACTGCACATTATTAAATATAATTGTATAAGGATACATAATTACCAAAAATGATGTCAGAGAGATGAGAACTGAGAGAATAAGACAAACATTTGAAGGTTCAGCACTCTTAAAATTGCTTCATGAGCCTTCTGATCCTAATCAAGAAAAGAATAAAAATATGTAAAAATTGGCAACCAACTACATATAGAAATGGATTTTGAAAGCTGCTTTAGAACTACTTACTTTTAAAAGCAAGGGAATGTGCCAGATGTTGGGTACATCGTAGAGAGTGAAAACGTTTTCTTCCTGGAAAGCACACAGCATTACTAATGTCAAATCTTTCAAAGCAGATAACTGAAATTTAAGTGACAAATGTATGCAGCATGTTAAACCTTTAACCAACATACCGGAACATGGCAAAATTGAGAGAGCTTTGCCTTTACATTCTCATCAAGTGCCTGAAAAATACACTCAAATTTAGAACTCAGAACCAACATGGTAATTGTGTTTATGTATCTATGACAGAGATAGAGAGATTAGTCTACCGCTGTACTGCGACAAGCTAAAATATTTGGTGTCAAACCCTGGCTTCTCAGTCCCCGGACACTATGTTGGGTTGGTTTTGTTTTCTGAACATGGTAAACAAAAAATCACTTTTAGACTGATAAAGTAAGTCATCGTCTTTCCACTTAAAATGTTCAAACAAATTGTTTCTAACAAGTTACCTGTTCACCAACAACACTTAGAACAGGCACAAGGCTGACATGAATCAAGCAAAAGTTGCCAGGACCTGAAATAAAGAGAATAGATTAAACGAAGTCTACTAATCATGGAATATTAAATAAAGAGGACTTATGTGTACCATATTAGTTGCAGAAAAAATTTCTTACCTACACGGTATGAAAACTGCCCTAAAGCCTCAATGAATGGCATTGATTCAATGTCTCCTGCATGTTGGAAAGTTTGTTTAAACATAAAGAAAACAAGGAAACAGCTCAAGCCGCCATGCATGAAACACTTTGTTGAAATTGTACCTATAGTTCCTCCCAATTCTATGACACAAACATCGGCAGGACCTTCCTTTCCATCCACAGGTATCATCGCCACACGCTCAATCCACTCTTGAATAGAATCAGTAATGTGAGGGACAACCTACAGATTGAAAGATTATATGAAGGACATGAATCATACATGAAACTTGATGCAAGGAACATCAAAAAATAAAGATAAAATCAGCAGTAAGATTATACCTGAACGGTTTTCCCCAGATAATCTCCCCTTCTCTCCTTATCAATAACAGCCTGTTGGGAACAAAAAATACAAGTAGTGAATTAGTAACGGAGTACCAGCCAAGTCTAGTGATTTTTACCAGCTCTAGTAGCTGATATATGAAATAAAATATGCAGTTAAACACACACTTGCCTGGTATATCTTTCCAGTAGTGATATTATTGTCCCGGGTCAACTTGATATCTAGGAACCGCTCATAGTTTCCGAGGTCAAGATCCACCTTTCAAACACAACAAAGAAAAAAGGTCACTTTCATTCAGTGATAATCTGGGTTAATCAATCTCCTATTTAAGATTATAACACTTTGACTCCTCTTCTCTTCCTTTGTCTATAAGTAAAATGTTTAACTATTAACTACAATTTTCATTTGCACTGACAAAAACAAAAAAAAAAAAAAACAAAATAATAAAGATTTAGTAGTTCTAATCTATGTTTACAGTTGCTAATTCCAAACCACTCCAGACTACAGTCCAGTTTGTTGAAGGAAAAAAAAAAAAAAAAGATTTGATAATCCTATTCAAAGCAAGGAGACCATCCTTCTCAAAAGTTAATAATCCCAAAGAAAGTGTTTGGAAGCATAGAGATATCAACCCATATAACAATAATTAAAAAGGAGGAAATTTGGATACCTCCCCGCCGTCGTCTAAGACATATACTTCTCCATGCTCAAAAGGGGACATTGTTCCAGCATCAGTATTCAAGTAAGGATCTGAATCCAACAAGAATGGACACCAAAATTAATTAGATAAGGTTTGAATTAGAAGAAAGTTTTGAAACATGGTTTGCAGAAAGAGATGGCAACAATGAAGAAATAATTGAAGTATTAGTGTGATATTTATCAAATTCTGAATCAGTAAAAGACTTTCTAAATCAATAAGTTTCCAGGAAAAGGCCAAAAAGAAATTGATAAAGAAGAGTTAAAAGTATCAGCAAAAATCTTAAAAATCCATAATAAGGGAATCTTAATGTAAACAAAGGCATTATTGCAAATTAAACAAGAATTAAAAGACAGTGGAAACTTTATATCTTTTGAATTCAAGTAGAGAAACAAACTTTAAGGAGTGATCACAGTTAAAGTTCAGAAAAAGGATGTGACAAGTTTCAAAGACAAAATAGAAAACTAAAAGGTGTGTTTTTTTCTCTATCAGTTGCCAAACCAACCTCTAGAAATCAACATATTTTCAGTATAAACAGTAGAAATACATGAAAAGAACTCATACCAGAAAGGAAAACCCATATCAGAAACATATGTGCAACTTATACAGATTATTAAAGACAACAACAATAATAGCTTTTGTTTTTTTCCAAAGAAAATGAAATTGAAAACTCCTGGAAAGAAGAAAGTAGAGAGAAAAGCAATTAATAAAACTCAAGTCTCCCAAAAAAACAAATTAAACAAACAAAATAGAGAGAGTGAGGGAGTGAAGTAGAGACCAATCTTGATGGAAGTAACTCTAAGTCCACAAGCTTTGAGAAGAACACCAATACTACTGGCTGTCACTCCCTTGCCAAGACCACTAACAACTCCACCAGTCACCAACACATACTTCATTTTCTTCATCATTCTTCTTCCAACCAAACCCACCTAGTTTATGACAGAACAGAACAAAAACATGTCATGTTAACACTTATAATCAACAGACATTTGAGATAAAAGTTATCTGGGGAAAAAAAATCATAAACAAGAAAAAATAAAAATGAAACCTTTGTTTACACTATCAACTTGAACCCACCTGAGAAAATACTAAATATTAACTATTAAGTGTTCAAGTTATCTGTTCTTGGATAAAGAGGTGCAAAGAGCATGAACTGAAGAGAAAAAAGAAATGATTTTTTTTTTCTCTTGTTTCTGGTAATAAATGTAAAAGAACACACCAAACTCAAACCTTCTCAGTATCAGAGAAAACAATGCAAATGAAAGAAAGAATTGAATCAAAGGAATGAGAATGGGAATGGTTATACTTATAGCCAATGTCTACTTATAGCCAATGGCGGCTTTTTATTAGAACATTGCTCATCCTTGACCCTCTAAACAAAAAAAAAATAAAAAAGTGAAAAAGATTTTATCTTTATGTTATTTTCTTACTTGGGTTTTCAGATTTCATATTTAAAACATAAGAGAGAGAAATAAAATAAATAAATAAAAAATCATTTCTTTCTCTGGTGCTTCTGAGAAAACTGTAAGCCTTGTGACTACTGTACACACAGAGACACACACAACCCAATTACCCAAACCCAATAACTATTTTTTATTATTCAAACAAAACAAGCACCCTTTTAACTATATTAACTATAAACTATAAACTAAACTCAACTGATCATGTTCTGTTTCAAAGTTCAAAGATCAAACACTCACTCACTCCTGGTTTTCAGATTTTTCTTTATTTATTTATTTATTTATTTATTTATTTTTATTTTTTTGGTTGGTTAGCATTATTATTAAAAAATATATATATTTTTAATGAACAGATAACGTGGCATGTTACTTGGGTTACGGCTGCTTTTGACCATTTCAATTTCATTTCATGTTACCCACTTAGCTATTATATTTTTATTGGCTTAGCGTAGAGTATCTCTAACCCAACTCTAAATCTCCATTTTGCAGCTGCAATCTTCTCCAACATAACTGTATTTCCATCGTCATAAGTAGAGTTTATGTGTTATGATCGCTACTTCTGGCGTAAATTTTCCTCCTGCGCTACTTCTTGCGCTACTTTTATTGTTTTTTTAATTATTTAATTGGTTTTAATTAGTTGAAAGGGAATATTGAGTGAAATATTCTTTTTAGAGTTGGATTTATAGTTTTGGGTTGAAGATGGTCTTAGCTCAACTCACAACTCTAGCTCGGCTTGATGCTGTAGACTGCACACAAAGTATTTTTGAAAAGGATGTCCCACTTTATTTGACTACATAAAGAATATGATTTGAATTTAAAAACTTATAATTACATGGAACATGGTGTTTTGAGAGAACAAATATTTGGTGGTATTTGGTTTTATTTTTAAAAACAGCTTTTTGTTTTTAAAAATAAAAAACAACTCTAAAGTTTTTTTTGTTAATCATTTTGAACAATTGTTTTTGAAAACAAAAAATAACTTTATAAAAATTATAACTAAAAAGCTAAAAACAACTTTTTATTGTATTTCACCATTTTCAAAACAGTTTTTTAAAACAAACCACAATTTTTCCCTCCAAACAACTATTTTACCTATTTCAAAAATATTACCAAACACATTTACATCGTTTTCCGTTTTTTAAAACTACTTTTAGAAAACACTACCAAAAATATTTACATTTTCAAGAACATCATTTTTGAAACATGATTTTTATTTTTAAAAATAGTTTTCAAAAACATCATTTTAAAAATGATACCAAACGCGCCCTTTTATTTACTACTTTTCAATAATTATGTGTGCTTTAAACACCGTTCAATCAGATATTCGAAAATATCACGTTTTATTTTGTATAGTGTTTTAGAAATTCAACGAGTTGTCGATAAAATGTCATATTACTTGAAATAGAAAATGATTAAGACCGAAAAATGAAAAGAAAATTAAGGTTTCCCAAAGTCTTTATAAATTCAACTACTCACCAACAGAAAGTGTAAATTACTTTTTAAAAAATAAGATAAAACATAAAAAGAAAAATACAGCTAGAGTGGAATCTGGTTGTTTCCTAGAAAGATTATAGGAACTGATCCAACTTTTGATCACTTTATATAACAAATTAAGGCTAAAATCTCAATTATATCAAAACCCTACTTTTGTTATTGTGAAATACATAGCTAGGAACAAAAGTTAGGATGCTTAATTAGGCTCAAAAATCTCAACTAAACAGATGGGACCATGTATGTAAATTGTGGTTAAATTTTATAGGCTTGAGAGGCCTACAAAGGGTGGCCAATATTAGCAAGTCGGTGAAGCTTTAGCCAAACCAAGAAAGTGATATAACTTTACCGGTCATGGGCACACATTAGGGATATCAATTTGTGTTTGTATAGGTCAATTTCATGTCTCATTAATGAAATATATGGATAATGAATACGACCCTTTTATTAGACAAGATCGTATGATACCTTTCATAAACCAGTCAAAAGCAATCAAATGATACAGCAAGACTCGTTTAACTCTGGTTTTATAAACGTATTACATTATAGTTCAAACTAGTATGTCAATTCGTGTATCAGAAATTTAAATTTCTTGTATCGTAAATTCAAGACTTGTTTACATTATAATTTAAATTTGGTGTTCAAATGATGTAGCAACACTCTAATCCATTCATTTAAAAGTACTGATACTTTGTCCAAAGGGTTCAAAATTATTTTATCGCTATTCATAGGGGTTTTTGTGAGAATATCACCGGTTTACTAATATAAGTTTAAAAGGCACCTACTTAGGTAACCAAACAAAAATACCCTCATTTTCGTCAGTTTGCGTTTGAAGAGAAAAAAGTTGAAAGAGAGAGAGAATAGTCGAAAGAGAAAAGGTAGAAATCCGGTACTAAATCTCACAGTAAACTCACCGGCGGTGGCGCTACAGTCCTGAAGTCAACGAGAAGGTAAGTTTCATTTTCTCACGCGTTTTTGTTGTTGAAAATTTAATGTGCGTTTGATGTTGGGTGTTGATTAGACATGTATATTAGGTTTGATTTGATTTGTTGTTGATTAGGTTTGTTTGATTAGATTAAGGTTTAAACTTATGAAAAAATTCTGATGAACACGATGAAGTTCTGGGTTTCCGAGCCTTTTAAACTTCATTCGAGCCTTTTTCGAGCTTTTTCACATGTAATCCGAGCCTTTTTTGAGCAATTTGAATAGGTTTCTACAATTTGAATCTCCAAGCCTTTTAACACTGGCTCTGAGACTTTTAAAATAATCTCTGAGCCTTATACAACATTCTCCTAGCCTTTTAAGGAATATGAATAGGTTTCTGGAATTAGAATCTCCAAGCCTTTTACAACTTTCTCCGAGCCTTTTCAATAACCTTCCGAGATTTTTAAATAGTAATCCAAGTCTTTTAAATTGGTTTGTAAATTTTGAATCTCCGAGCCTTTTACAACATTCTTCAAGCCTTTAAATACACTATCCAAGCCTTTTGAACAGTAATCCAAGCTTTTTAATTTTTAAGTTATAGGTTTGTGAAATTGTACTCTCCGAGCTTTTTCATATAGTGTCCGAGACTTTTCATAGATTGTCTGAGACTTTTCATATACTCTCCGAGCATTTTCATGTATATATTATATTTTTTTGTAAATGGATATTTATTTTTGAATGTGAATATGCAGATGAGGAATCAGCTCAAAGATTCACTTAAAACTCCAAATGACGAAAGGTACTCAGGGAAAATAACTCGGCATGATCATTTCGATAACCTTAGAGATATCGACAACGCACTTAACAGGGTACCTGAACATCTTGCGGTCGAAGAACGACGTCGGTATACTGAGTCGTGTTTTGGACACTTCTTTCGGATAGATCATGAGATGAAGAGCATTGTCCATCGGTTGCTTATTCACGAGTTGCATCACGATAGGCCTGAAGATGAGATGAGATGAGATTTCTTTTAGGAAGGCATTCGGTCTGGTTCTCGAAGGTTGAGTTAGTCTGATAAATGGATTGAAGTTCGGAGAACTTCCTGACACGTCGACTTGTGATTTGGTAGAGAATGGCATACACCAGCGGTACTTTGAAGGTCGAGATGAGGTTGAGTATGCAGAGCTGAAAGCCGTTCTACGGATTGGTGTTTTTTCTGAGAAGTACGATACGGTTAAGCTGTGCTTATTGTATATGCTTAACTGGATACTGATGGGGTTGGACGAGAGAGAGAAAGTTTCAGTATGGCAGTTTAGTCTAGTCAAGGACTTGGACGGTTTTGATGCATTTCCTTGGGGTGCACACGTGTATAGGCGGTCTATATTTGGTTTCAAGCATGCGTTGGATGGTCGACATTGACTGTTTGAATAATGCCAGCGACGAAAAGGCGTTGACGTACACACCACGAAGACATACAACATGTACGGTCTAACGCACGCCCTGTTGGTGAGAATTTAGAATTTCAATCCGTACTTTAATTGTAATTTTTTCCACATGACTGATGTATTTTATTGGATTCTTATTGTACTTATCTGTTTCACGGATATTTGCTTTTGAGGTTATCTCCGAGCTTGGCAACAACGGATATGGGACCCATAGGGAAATTGAGCTCCCCGAATTCTGAAATGAGAGTTGAATACGCGACCGAGGGGGTTGAAGCTGAATAGCATTTTCATCGAAAGGGTAAATATCTTTTTTTATTATTATTATTTTTATGTTCATAGCTATTAGTATGTATACAATTACAATGGTCTAACTGCAATTTCAAATGTCTGTGAGGGTTCAATTGGTGCCGACGGCAGCTGAGAGGGTTGAACGGTACTTCGAGGGCATTTCCTAGGGTCTGTATGATGTTGATGCCGGTGATATACATGTTCCCGTCTCGGATCTCGAACAATATACGGCTGTCGGAACCAATATTATTGAGGGTCCATCTTTTGAACCCAGTGATACGGTGGGTTCTGACCTGGATGGTAGCAATATTAATACCGCGAGGACTAGATGGGTTCGATTCACGTTGCCCAAAGAGCCTTGAACTGGAGATGACTCACGAGGAGGCGTTGGAGGGCAAACAGAGGTACGTATAATTCTTTTTACCGCATTATTTAATTTCAATCATGTAAACGGTTTTAATACTGACAATTTTGAAATTCTTTTAGGACCCTCAGTATACTGAATTGATGGATGCGTTCCAAGAGTTCGAGAGGAGGTGCGAAAGAGTAATAAGAAGCTAGATCAACAGCATCAGGAGTTGCTGGATTTGATTCGGGGGCTTTAGGGTTTAACGTTGCATAGTGGAGGTACACGGTTCGATGACCCACCGTTCGATGATTAAGACAGACACCGAGACTTCAGTCCTAGACATCGGAGGGGTGGGACCCACCAAGAGACCGGAAGTCAGTTGCAACCTACTACGCAGCTAGTATTTGATCAGCATGGGCCTGGTGTGACGCCACGAGAGGAGGTTACTCGTGGTACTGGCGGTACAGATACAGATACAACACTTATGGAGATAGAGCAGGTACGTCAGCAGGTTTTACCAGACCAGCATGTTCATCTCCAATACCTAGGACAGAGTGCCTCCTTACAGCTCACCTCTCCGGTTGATCCTAGGGCAATGCACCCCTTCATTCATTCCACGGGGATAGACTTCCCCAGTCTCAGCACACCCCTCGAACTCAAACATGCAGGCGATCCACTAGGACAGAGTTCCTCCATTCATAGCACCCCTACAAGCGATCCACAAGAACAAAGTTCCTCCATACAACACACCCCTACAGGCGATCCACAGGGACAGAGTTTCTCCTTACAGCGCACCCATCAGATGGATCGTAGTGTTTTAGACCGGATTCCCCCACCTCTTCAATGTCAAAAGCAGGCTCGCAAGCGAGGTTGGCAGCAGCGGACCCCATACACTGATCACTGTCGGCCGAAAAGGCCAAGGATTATACCACAGCCACCACATGTATAGGCACCCCACGCATTGATGGATCCTAACCACCTTGCGGCATACCAAGCCTACAAGAGAAACTTGACGGGGGAATTATAAGTATAATCGTATATATTACAATCTTTTTATAGTATTTTGAAACACCTACATAAAATTACTTGCTTATCTAACTTCTTCAACAACTATGCAGACGTAAAGTGGATCTACACAAGCCAGTTGGTGTCCCTTGGATCCATCAGTTTCAAACCAACATCATGGAATTGGAGGATACGGTATGGTCCTTACCTAAACGTTGTGTATAAGTTTTTTTTTTTTTTCTAAAATAGTAGAATGCTAACAACATATAATGTTGAAATTGTCAGCACATGGACACGTACTTGCTTGTTCTACAAAAGCGTCAGCGATTATAACCTACTGTCTACGGTCCAAGGATCAACATACTGGATTTATAGTTATATGTAAGTGTTTATATTGTACGGTTTTTGACCCTCCATTAATGTGTTTCATACATCTTTAAGCTAACCATTTGTAAATTTTCTATGTACAGTCACTGTTATTTAATAACTGGGAGAGAATGATGAAAAATGGGCCGACAAACCCCGTCTCGGTTGGTCTTTATTGAGGCATCAATGGTCCGCTAATGACCTTACGGTGGTACGTGGATTGCTCCTGGCAGGAAACAAACCATGGAACGAAGTTGACGTGGTGAGTGTGTATTTTACATTGTTTGAATTACAATTTAAAATAAATTTCACACTGATAACACTTTGTTGAAACACCTACAGGTTCTGATTCCTTGCAACCTTGGACGTACGCATTGGGCCATGGCCAGCGTCGACCTCACAACAGGGAGTATCTACCTGATGGATCCGTTCAAACAATAGGTACCATTTCGCCAAAGGAAAACGCAGCTCACATGCTTATAGTATTTTTTACCCTCGATGCTGCATGCAGTGGACTTTCACAGTCCCAAACAGAGGGGTGATATGACGTACACATTGTAGAATAGGGCCTTTCCACTGAGCATTGTGTTTAGAGACCGTGTGCCCCAACAGGATAGAGCGTATGACTGTTTCAAGATCTTATTCTATCCAAATTGGTTTTATAACATTCCATTCTAACGGTTGTTTATGTGGTGAATTGCAAAGGTAACTGTGGTGCCCATACTTTGAGATTGATAAAGTACCTGGCGGCGAACAGGGATACATTTGACTGGTCAGAAAATGATATGGGCACCATCTGAGAGAAGATGGTCGTGGAGGTTTTTTGTAACTCAAAGGACTGGACTTCGCATTAGTGATTTAGTTGATGTACATAACATTTTGAGTAATGAAATGATATATTTTTTAAAAAAAAAATTAATTGCAATTAAAAGTTGAACACACATGTCATACATTGAAATCCATAAACAATACAACGAATTATGGACACTATAACAAAAGAATCCAGTATGGCATTAAACGAAGAACCAAAAAATATATCAGAATAGTTCAATATAAAAAAGCATAAGAACCAAAGGTCTCATAACACGACTGTATCGAGTATAGTTCCCAACGTCTGAACGATTTTGGAAGACATCAGGTTAGAGACATGTTCCTCAAGGTGCTTCTTAGCATCTTGTCTTCCCACATTAGCAATCATAAGATTTTCTAGTGGCAATTCATCTTCCTCTTGTATTGCCTTGTTATGTTTGATCGCTTTCCTCAACGACTCCATTCATTCCACGGTAGAATCCTTCTCAGGGCACGTTTGTTTGTTATGTCTAATTGAATGACATATGTTGCACTTGCGACGGTATTCCTCATGAACAATTCTGCTGGGACCTTCATTAACCATTGAAGGGTTGGAACACCTCCTGCTATTATGTCCTGATTGTCCACATCTTTCTACAAGACTCTATGGTTGTCCTCTCCGAAGATGAGGCATGTAGACCCTCTATCGGGTGACCCGATTGTCTCTTCGACTTTGGATTTAAAACCACCCGAGATGAGATGTCGGATGACACTACCAATGAAGAAAGATGGCCAACATGCATAATAGGAACCGAGTATGCATCAATAAGTGTCTCCCTCTTGTAGTTGTCCGCACACAGAGATGTGAAATTCAAGTTTTGCTCCCTACAACAATGAAAACAATAAGATACAATGAGTTTGTGGGTAATATAGAGCGTTAACTGTAACATCTCATTTACCTTGCCACTGCGAGTGCGTGAGAACATAGGAAATGGTCCATTTGGAATTTGATGCATGTGCAAGTCTTCAGAGCTAAGTTAATCGTCACTGGTTTCCCTTCAGTTTGACAAAGAATATGGATTTACAGTCATATAACTGCACTTCTCGACACGTTTTAGGATGACAAGATGTATTGTGTCAATCAATTGATGACGCATGGACCATGCAGCTGTATGACGATCGTAAAACCACTTTTGTAGCATATTCCTAATCAACTCTGCCAATGTCATCATTGGCAGTTGCCGTGCGAATTTTAGGCATGAGTTTATGCACTTTGCAACATTTGTGGTCATCACCCTATACCTTCTTTAGGGATAGTGTACGCGAAACCACTTGTGTGGACCGGCAGCAATGGCATAATTGAATGCAGCCTTGTGTAGCCTACATAACTCCTCCATATGCCGATTATAATTGAATTCACTGTACATCCTAGCTGTTGAATCCATTATGTTGGCAACATCCTTTCTGTGGAATCGCTTCTTCATATTTTCACCAAAATGCCAGTAACATATGGTATGGGTTGCATAAGGGAACACTTTAGAAATCCCTGCTTCAATGCTTGCATGACGATCAGAAATGAAAACCGGATCATCTATATGACCAAGGGAACCCCTCAAGCATTCCAAAAACCACTCCCATGAAATGTTATTTTTTGAGTCACCTTACCCAAAAGCAATTGGATACACATGTTTGTTTCCATCCTGTGCATTGCAACAAACGTTGTACCCCCGAATCTTCCCTTCAAATGGGTACCATCAGCTGCAATCACAGGACGCATACACCTCCGAAAACCTCTAATTAAGGACCCTAACGACATGAAAAAGTATAAGAATGTACCATCGTCTGCACATTGTAAGTCGGTGATTATGCTAGGATTTTACTGTTCCATAAGGGATGCAAAAGATAGTAGCATTTTGAAACTTTCTTCATATGTTCCATAGGTCAATGACAATGCATATTGCTGGGCATCATGTGTCTTACTGCACATGACTTGGATGCCATACATTGTTTTCATATCGGCGATTATGTCCTTTAGAGGCACAAGACGACCATCATGTTGTTGAAGTCTAGGTGCAACGACTACTCCGATTATGACTATACTAGCTTATCGGTGGCGACGGTGAACTTCCTCCAAGGGAGAACTGTGTTGATTGACAAAACTTTTGACTTGGAAGTAAGTCTCTTCATCTCTCCTCACCGCTCTTAATTTCCACGTACAGTTGTCAATGATACAAACTAGATATAACGTTGTCTTATTAGACTTTTCACCTTCTATTCAAAGTTCTCCCGCATTGAAAAAAAAGCCAACTACCCTCTTCAAATCCTTTTACTTGGAAAAAATTGACCTTTATATATCATGCTTGTAGGTTCTTGCGCTGCCAAGGTGCTACTTCTACCAATACCAAATGAGTATGAATCTGCTCCGGGAATAACCCACGTTGTCGTATTATCAGAATCAGATGCAGTTACATTATGCCGGACCTCGGAAGTCCCAGACATATTTGGTACAATGCAACTAATTCCTTGTACATGTCTTCCCTGTGTTTGAATTTGTGCAGGCTCTTCATCCACATTTTCTAGATCATCAACCTATTCATTATTTGCCTCATTATCCACCTCATGGTTCGAGTAATTGTTCTGCTCATTGTTCAACTAATTGTACTGCTCATTATATTGCTTATTGTACTGCTCATTGCACTGCTCAATTCGACAAGCAAACACATCGCCAAATTGAGGTTCAACTACGTGGTCAACCGCTACCAGTGGGACACCACACATATTTTCCCTGCTTTCGACGGCAGTCCTTTGGGTGAACAATTGGTTGCTACCACTACAGGATCCAAATTGTTAGGTATTTTCAGGAGGAGGAATATTATTCACTATCACATCTATAGCTGTCCTCTGAGTTAGACTTACACATACTTGAGGGATCACCCGATCTTCCCCTAGCATAAACTGAATATCATCGTCATTTCTTATAAATGTGTAACATGTACTGCCGGGAACGATTGATATTGATGCCGTATCAACATTGAATTTGTTTACACCATACTTCACAATGGTATGCACGATCGCCACCAATTCTTCGTAAGTCATATTCTTTGACACATACAATTCCTAGTTATCGGATCCAACAAACCTCTGACTTCCGTCGAATAACTACTCTCATCGATCATTGTAAGATATTACTATTCTAACCCGATTCACGATGCTGTCAAATTAATCATCACAAACCTTTAATAAAAACATAGGACTACAAAATATTTTCACATTTTATATTTACAAAGGCTCGGTGAGGATATTGAAAAGGCTCGGAGAACACTTGAAAAGTCTCAGAGAATACATGAAAATGCTCGGAGAAGACTTGAAAATGCTCGATTAGTGGTTTTTAAAAAGGTTCGGAGAAGACATGAAAAGGCTCAAAGAAGACATGAAAAGACTCGGAGAAGACTTGAAAAGGCTTGATTAGTGACTTTAGAAAAGGCTCGGAGAAAACTTGAAAAGGCTCGATTTCTGACTTTAAAAAAGTCTCGGAGAAGACATGAAAAGGCTCGGAGAAGACTTGCAATGGCTCGATTAGTGATTTTTTGAAAAGTCTGGGAGATGACTTGAAAAGTCTCGAAGAATACTTGAAAAATCTCGGAGATCATTTTAAAAAGCTCGGACAAAGGTGACAATGTCTCGGAGATCCACAATTCTCACAATGGCTTAGGACAATAAATGAAAAGGAACAAATAAAAAATATGAACAAATGAAAAGAAGTATTTGCAAGAAATATTACCTTGTTGTAATGAAGCACGTCCAGTTGTTTATAAGTTGAACTTTTATTTGTAGATAGAGAGAGAGTAACTGAGTCATCTTTTTTTAACTCAGTTTTTGTTGGAAGTATGGAGAGAGAAAACTACAAACAGAATAACATAAATGATTATCTAAAGGCAATTTTAGTAGTTCACCATAATAGGTGTCTTTTAAACTTAAGTTATTAAACCGGTCACTTTGTCACCAAATGAGTTGGAAAAGGTAACACTTTCCACCATTTCCACTTTGTCCAAATTTGGTGCCCAAATGATGTGACAACACTCTAATCCATTCATTTAAATTATACAAATTTAATACAATTTAGAATAATGTTACTTTGCCCAAATATGGTGCTCAAATGATGTAGCAACACTCTAATTCATTCATTTATATCATACAATTTAAATGAATTTATTAGAGTGCTGCCACATCATTTGGACACCAAATTTAGGCAAAGTAGTATTACTCTTAATTATAATATATAATATGAAGTGTCCCTATTTAATGTTTTTTTAATTAGTTATATAATTTGAAATATCTTTATTTAATGCTCTATTAATTCTAATATATAATATATGGATTCAGATTCTCCTCTTTACTTATCTCCATCCCGGATTTGGATTAGCTCATCATCCTATATTGTCCTCATTCAAATCAATGATTTCGATTAATTCTATCTTTTGGTTTTATAAAATATGAATATTAATAGAAATAATAAAGACCTTTCATTTTTTATATTAAACATGTATCAATAAATTATAGGCTAATTGGCACTGATGCCCCCTGAACTATGACTGAATTTACACTTTACCCCCTATACGATTTTTTTTTTTTGGTGAGGGGACAAATTACTTTAGCGATTGTCAATTTATAAGAGTTCAGGGGTTTAATGGCGAAAAAAAAAGTATATAGGGCATAGTGCATATTTTAGAAGTGTTTAGGTGGCATCAATGCCAATTAACCTAAATTATTAAGGTGAAGACAAAGTGAGGAGAAAATAGGTGAGTAGAGAATCTAGACCCTATCACAATCCGTTAAAGATAATACAATGAATTTAAAAATAATGAAAATGAAAAAAAATAAATAAATAAATCTAAACCATTAATACAGATGTAACCAAATATATTGAGGTCATCACATAGATAAGAGCATCTTCAATGTAAAAGTGGCTTGCATATTAAAAATTGTTGAAATGACAGCAATGTCAAGAGACTTGCCTCATATATAACATAAAAATAGACTTGATAAACAATCAACTCAAAATTTGGTCTTCAATGTTTCCGTTTAATACACATTTATTTTTAATGATGTGTCCAATTGTTTTTCCTTTTTTCTTTTTTTCCTTTTTATTTTATTTCCTTACCAAAAATAGATGACAAATTATTGTCAATTTTAAATACTTGCTAAGTCAACCTAAAAAAACAGCAGTGTAATAGGCCCTTCTGAAAATAGACGATCATGTTGACAATGTCTAATACTTTTTACCACATCAGCATGAGGTTGAATATATACAGCTGCATTGGAGATACATTTTTAATTGACTATTTGATTGTCTATTTATCCTATATGACATCTTTTTTTTTTCACAAGTCACTCCAATGTAAAAGTAGCATGCATACCAATAATTGTTGACATGGCAACTATGTCAATAGACTTGCTTCCTATGTGGCATAAAAATAGATGTGATTGACAATCAACTCAAAATTTGGTCTCCAATGCTTCTGTCTAAAACATAATTTTTTTTTAGTAATGCTACTTTGCCTAAATGATATGACAACACTCTAATCCATTCATTTAAATTATATTAGATTTGCATGATTTAAATGAATGGATTAGACTATTGTCATATCATCTGGACACTAAATTATATTAGATTTGTATGATTTAATTAATAAAGACACTTGGCAGCTTTTGAAAGGAATAAACTATTTTTATATTATAACAATAAATAATAATATGATTATTATTTTTTTTATGCTTTTTCCTATCGGTCCAACTTTAATTTTTTTTTAAAAAAAGTGAGTCCAATATGATTTAAATTTTAAAGCCAAAAGGTTTTATTTTTTTAGGTTAAATATTTTTTTTTAAAAAAATACAATATATCAAAAATAATAGACCATAATAATATAAAATCAATATTGTATCTCCTAATAATTTTTTCCATTTTCCGATTTTAAAAATCATTACACCATCTATTCACATACAACTCAAAGGATGTACTTGTTCATCTTTTTTATTAATTACTATTTTCAATTGTATTAACTTATCTTAATTGTGAATATGACATGTGATAAGTCGATGCTCTATTAGGATATGATATAGATAATTTGTAGAGAATTAATAGTTTAAATAAAGCACATTTAGGTCACACATATGGTGATTGATCTAAACAGATTCTCATAGTCCAGTGAGACAGTGACTCATTCGTTATCATATTAAAAAAAAAAAAGTTTAAATAACTTATAAATTACATAGTTAATGTAGTATAGCTATTACCTTCTAAGGCTCCATCCCCTTTTCAAATCTTTCAAATTCTATATTTCCTTTTCTTTTCTTTTCTTTTCTTTTCTTCAATAAAAATTATCTTGAAAAAATAAAAATAACAAAAAGTAGAGGATATAACGAACATTCATGATAGTAACAGGTAACTCATTAATTGTTGTTGTACAAGGAAAGGATATTCCAATACCATCTCAAAATTAAACGCATAAAATTTTTATATCTTTAAAAAAAATTAAAAAAATTAAAAAAAGTTTGATCCTTCTATCCACTTTCCGAAAGTACTATAAAGAAAGAAAAAGAAAAAATAAATGATGATAAAAATGTTTGTATTCAAAAACAAAACAAAAAATGTGGTCAAGGCTTGGCAAAGAGAATCCTTTGGTTACAAGAAATCTCACCTAATTACCAAACCAACTACCAACGAACCCATCAATTATTTCATTTTCATTTTATTTTTGCTTTAAGTACGGGTGTCCAGAAGCCCACTGGCCCTAACTAATCCAGGTCGAGCTGGGTCGGCCCACTAAGGGGTAAAGCTCTCCCAACGTAGATTTTCTCCATTCACAAGACTCGAACTCAGAACCTTACTTAAGGAGAAGGAGTGTTGAACCACTAGAATCATTTTCATTTTCCTTTCAAAAACTTCTACAATATTGTACACGAGGTCCTCTTTAACATATGTTAACACAAAAAATAACGCTTCACGTAAACAACAAATTATTTCGGTTTTAGATTTTTATTTTTATAAAAATAAAAAAAATAAAAAACTTTAATATAATTAGAATCAATTTAACTTTTTATACTAAGAGGTTTTTTTTTTTTACTAATAATAAATGATCCAAAATTTTAGTCAAAATTTCAACCCAATCACATCATCTCATGTTGTGTGTGGTGATGGAACTCATTAACCACATTATTTGAATTGTAATTTTGGCTAATTATTTGGGTTGTATAGTATTACTCTTTTTCTTTTTTATCTTTTAGTTTCTTAATATTTGTTGTAATAATACATATTAACTCAAGCCTTAAATGTCATATCATAAGATGGTTAGGGCATCTCCAACCCTGTGCCAAAACACCAAATTAGTGCAAGATTTGCTCTCCAATCCTGTGCCAAACATCTACACTATTTTGCCTCCATCAAGTGGCGCAACACTGTAGATTTAGAGCAACACTTCCTTCTTTTTAAAAAAAAAAATTGTTTCATTTTTTGTTGGTTGAGTACATTATTTTTTATTGAGAAATAATTATTAAAAAAAAAAAAAGAATATTCAAAGGAATATTGTTTTTAGTGTAACATTTGATGCAATAGGTTGAAAATGGAAAAAATAAATAGTGTGAAAGTTATATCATTTTAATGTAAAAGTTGCACAATTGGATTTTTTGGTTGGAGATAGCCTTAGGACTTAGTAGTTTGATTGATTTTGTACATTGAATATTTGAAAATACATTTAATGAAAAATGGGATATTGTTTTGCCTTGTACCAACCCTTCAAAGGGACCCATAAATTTCTTTACTCATGACTTAATGTTTGGATAATACTCAACATCCAATCCAATCAATTCTTCTTTTGTCACTCAAATTATATGATAAAAATATATTTGTGATTTTGAAAGCTTCTCTATTTTTTGGAAGTTGAAGTGTTAATTTAATTTTGAATTGTCTACCTAATACTTACAATAATATTTTGGTGGGAAGCTTGAAAATATGTCTATATTGAAAATTGAGCCAAAAAGAAAAAAAAAATGGTGTTGAAAAATTGAGGTCCATGTTTGAGGGCTTTTTTTTTTTTTTTTTTTTTTTCTTCTTCCTTGAATGTACTCTTTTGGGTAATTTTGTAATTTCCTTATTTAATTTAGATAGTTAAGAAATTTTTTCATATATAATATGTATAAAATTAAAAGTTATTTGTATGGGATGAATGTAACATGACCTAAAACATGACATTACACACACATAGTTTCTCCTTAAACGAATTGATTTGTTAATGTCAATTCTATAATTATCATAATTAGATCTATATATATATATATATATATATATATATATATTTTATGAAATAGTAATTTTTTTAATAAAAAAAATTAACTTTGATATATTTTTTAATTTATATAATTTTTCAAACTCCTGAAATATGTGAGATTCTGGTCATCAATGTCAAAATCATAAAAAAAAATTTCCCAGTTTTCTAGAAGTATTGAATTTTTCTTTTGAATTTTCACTTGTACAATATGAGATTGTCCAACACCTTAAAAACACTTCCATCCATATTTAGAATTCAAAAACTTGAACTCAAAATATTTCATCATTATTGATCATATCATATAGAAACTCTTGCCTCAAAACATAATCTATGAATTAATTGGATTTAAAATTTGAAAAGCCAAATCAAATTTGATGATCTTACACCAATATATAAACTAAGAAATTATTATCAACTATTAGTCAAATAATCTTATCTTTTTTGTACATCTATACATTATCAAATACTACATGTGTGACTCTGATATCTACTCGATATACCGATATAAAAAGTCCCCACATATAAGGAGGCACATGTACTCGTTTGATTGGTTTACACACTTAGGATCTTAATTAATTACATGATGAAACATGCTTACTTTTGATTAGTCTAAACAAAGCCCAATAACTAAACAAAACTGATTTTTCACATCTCCAGAAAAGGTTAAACTACTCCTATAGTAGATAATCTAATTAATTTTAATCTAATATTTAATGATTTTTTTTTTTTTTTTTTTTTTAAAGCCTAAATGCCTAATACTTCCAATTTAAAGAAAGAAAGAAAAAATAATAAAAGAAAAGTTGACCGTTGACTACCATACACGTGGAGGTGACGGGCTGCATTCGCGCCTGTCGTTGCGCCGCTTAGAAGTAATCGCATGTGGTCCCCCTCCAACTACCACTGATACACCTCAACTCTACATGTCTCCACGTAAGCTCCAACTGTTCTCATTCAAGTCAACGTTGAACCCTAGAGCTATGATTTTGGATTTGGTAGTTGACATAGTTGTTGTTAGTTGTTTACTATGAATACCCTTCCCTCTAAATAAAATTGAAATATATCATCCAAATAAATTAAATTATCTTTAAAACTAGGTTGAATATTATCCGTAAGGGATTAGCAGAATGATTAAATCTATGGTGTGCTCCAAAAATGTCTAAGATTCGAATTTCCTCAAAATGCTTACCTACATATCCATTGAATTTATAGGGCCTTGATTTTGTCTTTTACACTTATATATATATATATATATAAGTATATCAGTACGCACTCATATAACTTATATAAGTGCGTTGCATGTGGATCATTAGATTTACATGATTTGATTCGAGTGTATATGTATTTGTCAGTGCTTCTCCATAATCAGTGGCTCACATACAATACACTGATGAAATTATATCAATACGCACTGACCAAAACGAGACTATATATATATTTAAATTAAAATTAAAATTAAATATAAGTGGATGAAGTAGGGGACCATCTTATATTTCTTTTTATTTTTGAAAATAAATATTTCTAGAAAAAAAAATGTTTACAATAACTTTTTTAATCATCTAATCCATTTTGATTTTTAGTTAGGAAACATGTTGGATCAAGACACATCTTTAGATTTATGACACTTGAGCATGCTTAGCCATGAAGTACCCATTTTATTTTGTTTTTTTTGTTTTTTTGTTTTTTTTTTTTTTTTGTTTTTTTTTTGAAATATGAAGTACTAATTTTCACCCCTTCAAAATACTCAAACAAAAAACAGTCACAATTCTTATTTTTATTTTTATTTTATTTTATTTTTATTATTATTATTAAAGAAATGTATTGCAAAGTTTTAAGGAATAAAAAAAAAAGGTAGGTGTGGGTGGAAGTTTAAAGGAAGTAAATTAAAAAGAGCTATTTACAATTTAGTCCCTTGATTTTAACACAATATCAAATTTTAAATGCCATTAAATTTATTGTGTTTGTGGTCCCTACGTTTTCATAAATACATCAATTTGATCTCTTTAACCAGGTTTTCAATAGTCAAATCTCACATAAAATGTAAAATGACACTTTTACCCTTGCCTTCCGTTTAACACCCTAAAGACTCTTTTACGCAAGATAGAATATGATTATGTTTATGAGATTGGATTGGATTGGATTGGATTGGATAATATATTATTGTACTAAAATTAGTATTGTGATATGTTTGATGCTATATGTGATTGGATTAAAATAGTCATATATTTTGTTTGGTATAGTATGATTGGATAAAAATAATAATTTTATTATATATTTAATATAGCGCGAAATTGATTGCTATAAAATTAAATTAAATTAAATTATTTTTAAATAAATTAAATATTTAAAATAAAAAAATATTTAAAATCAATATTAAAGAAAATAACATCTTTTAATTAATATTTAATATTTTAAAAATATTTTTAAATATTATAATAAGATATATTAAATAAAATATAAAGTTTATAATTAAATTTAAAAAATAAAAGAAGAAGAATTTAAAAATATATATGGGATAAAATAGCCCCATATCACCCGAATAAAATCGTTTCATATAATTGGATTGGTTAAAATAATTATTTAAATTAATTTTTGAAAAAATTTAAAATATTTAAAACCAATTTTAAAATATATAATATTTACTTTTATTTGTTAAAATTGAAAATTATTATTTTTAAAATGTTTAAAATAATTTTTTTTTATTATTACAATATATTTATATTTTAATCACATAAAAAATAAAATAATTTGGAAAGAGAAAAAAATAAAAAAATAAAAGTATAAAGTGGTGAGACTAATTAATCGCACATTGATGAGATAAGTTGGTTGCATGATATTAAATACTATCATCCCATTTAAGCAATAGACATATGATTTATGACTAAAATTAGTCATATCCCATGTAACAAACATGGTATAAAAGTACTAATTTATCCTTAAAAAAATTTAACAATTGCAATTGTACTTGAGATTGTTAATACATAAATACCCTTAATAATATGTATTTTTACAATTTCACAGGACTTGTAATTCAATGAAAATCCGACACATGCCACTAAATTTGAAAATAATAAAAAAAAAGAATTATAATTTATAAAAATGGTTAAATATTAATGAAAATATGTTTTTTTTTTATTATTAAAGAAAATGAAAAGAAGTTTTTTTATAAAAACAAATATGAAGGATCTCGACCTTCCATCAATCTCTGTAATGAACGGTGGAAATCCAAACCATAAACAAATTTAGAAACAAGAAAAATGATGGTTGGATTGGATCTCCATGGGAGAGGGATCAAGAGTCGAGCCTCCCTCTCCAGTTCAAATTCCATACTAAATTATTATAAAGGATGCCTACATCACCCTTGACAGCTTCTGTGTTGAGAAATAATCTTCTCAAGTTTTTTTTTTTTTTCCCCCGATATTCTTATTAACTAAAGCAGTTGGATGAAACTACACAAATCTGTGAAAAAGAGTGCCTCAAATACCGTTATAAAAAGCATATTGGAACCATTAAATTTGACTAACAATTGACTAACAAAGGGACCGAATTGATCTATTTATGAAAATCTAAGGATCATAGGCACTAAAAATGGAAAGATATTGAATAATTGATATTTCACTAAAAACTAGGAACTAAATTGTAAATCGTAAAATATTAAAGAAAAGAGGCAATGATGTAGAGTGAGTGGGTAGGGTTGACCCATTTTTTATGTTTGGTAGGAAGTATATCACATTTCAGAATCCCCAAGCATGCATGCGCATTGCTTCTTTTATTATTTTTCTTTTTACTCTTCTCTTTCTCTCAACATAAAGAGAAATTTAATTTAATTAATTGGCCTATTAACTCTAAGATCTATACTTTTTGATTAATTAAATATAAAAATAGATTTATAGGTCAGTAGGTGGTTAGTTAATTAATAATTATGGGTGCTCAACTTGGTTCCGTGATATCATCACTACAATAAATTGGATCTTTTACTGTGCGCAAAGAACGCCGTAAATGACTATTTACAGTGTTCAGTTACAAGCCACATTAGATGATATCGTGAATGATATCCCTCAAATACGGTGTACTAAACGCGCCATCAATATGTTTAAAAAAAATACCGTAATTGTAATATCCCTCAAATACGGCGTACCAAACGCACCGACAATATGTTTTAAAAAATGTCATAATTGTAATATCCCTCAAACACTTGTATGGCTGCTGGACCACCACCACCGACGACCGTCGAATGCCGCCCGCCAAACAACTGCCGCCCCCGCCAACCGGCCATCAAACCACCACCCACTTCTGACGATTAATTGTCATTATTAGGAATTGAACTTGAGACCTCAAGTCAATACTTGTAAGTCTTTACCACTTGACTACAACATTTGAAGTGTTAACAATTGAACAATATTTATATATAACATATATGAATTGTTAAAAATAAAATAAAATAAAATAAAATAAAATAAAAAACCTTGTTAGATAAATTTAAATTTATTCAACAAATCAAAATTCTAATTTTTACGATAGACATATATTACAAAATATTTATTGAAATTTTTAATAAAATTATATTTAAAAAAAAATATATAGTCGAGTTATTGGTCAATACTCTATGGTCACGTTTGGTTACATGGTGGAATGGTAATCGGAATGAGAATGAGAATGAAAATGAAAGGAAAACTAAGTTTTTTGTTTGGTTAGAACTTTAGAATTAGTCTCTGAATTAATATTATTTTGATTGGTTAACAACGGAATTGAATGAATTTAATTGTATTTTGGCCAAAATACCCTAATTATAAAACATTCATAATAGCATGATATATTATAGACAATAATAATAAAATATAAAAGTATATTATTTAATATATATATAATATAATACATAATACATATATATATATATATTATATAATACATATAATGACTAAAGTTTCTATATTTACCTATTTTATTATTTAAATTAATAATTAAAAAACGAAACAGAAAAAACAAAGAAAACAAAAAAAAAAAAAAACAAAACCAATCATTTTTTTTTTCTTTCATTTTCTCAACCCCCAAAAATCCAAAAATAAACTTAACAAACAAAAATAGAAACTCAAATCCTCAAACAACAACAAAAAATCAAATCCACTAATAAATTAAAATTCAAATCCATCAATACCACAACCATTTTTTTTAAATGGTTGTGGTTAACCAAAAATCAAGATAAAAAAAAAGGAAAAATGTTGTCCCTAAAATCATTATCATCAACTAATATTATTTTTGTCCCAAAAAACCCGCCTAACAAAAAATTAATTTTCAACCTTAGGGTTCCTTTTAGGAGCCAAAAAGCTTATTTTTGAAAAACGTATACATGACGTGAGTTGTATGTCTTAAAAGACTCTCAAATAAGACACGCAATAGGTAAGCCGTAAATAATCTTTTTTTACGGCATTCCTTAAATGCACTCTGTCTTTGAGAAATTATTTATCACTATTACAACTTGCACTTAATGCCGTAAATAATCATTCACTTGTTTCTGAAAAATATATATATAGCATGAGTTGTATGTCTTAAAAGACTTTCAAATAAGACACGTAACAGGTAAGCAGTAATTATTTTTTTTTTTTTTACGGCGTTCCTCAAATGCGTGCCGTCTTTGAGAAATTATGTATCACTATTACGACTTGCACTGAATGCTGTAAATAGTTATTAACTTGTTTCTGAAAAATGTATACATGGCATGAGTAGTATGTCTTAAAAGACTTTCAAATAAGACACGCAATAAGTAAGCTGCAAATAATCTCTTTTTTATGGCGTTCCTCAAATGTACGCTGTCTTTGAGAAATTATGTATCACTATTACGACTTGCATTGAATGTCGTAAATAGTCATTCACTTGTTTATGAAAAATGTATACATGGTATTAGTAGTATGCCTTAAAAGACTTTCAAATAAGACACGCAATAGGTAAGCTGTAAATAATTTTTTTTTACGGCGTTTCTTAAATGTGCACCGTCTTTGAGAATCCTTTTTTAAAGTGTTCCTCAAATGTGTGCCGTTTTTGAGAAATTATGCATCACAATTACGACTTGCACTACACATAAGTCGTGAATGATAACATTTACTATGCGCCGTAAAACTCAAGCCGTACAAGACCCAATCTGTTGTAGTGCATAAACCATTTTTTTTCTTGTTACGGTCTCTCTCAAATAAATTTATTTACAACTCGAATACTATTAATGACGTCCCAATACTATTTTATTATCTCACAATACATAAGAATGATTTTCCTACCCTTGTTTAGTTGTTTTTCTATGAGTAATGTGGAAATTGAACCTCATTAGTCATAACTATAATACGAACACATTCAATCCCCATAATACTTGCCATATCATTATTAAAATTAGTTTTCGAAAAAAAAAAATAATTAGGTCATGTGTTCATATTAAAGAAGCATTACTATTGTTACTACATGCACATCCACATTAAAACATATCTAACCATGTAAACATTTACGCTTTTTAAACACTATCCATATGTATTATATGGATACAAGAAATCGAATCTGTCACCGTACCATAACAAAACACATGTTACGTTCAAATCCGCATGAGTTGCATGTATACATACATATACAGATACAAGAAGTTCGAATGTATATGTCATGATTCACGAGACCATAACAACAAGATCGATGATGGCAGTAGGGATGACAATGGATCGGGTCTAATTAAGTTCGGATCCAGACCTGCAAAACATTTTGAGATCCAGACCCGACCGTGGATCAGAATAATTTTACAGGTTCAGGTTCGGGTCTCGACCCGTAGGTCTTAAGGAAACCTGAACCCATCTCGTGGACCTGAGACCTGTGAACATAACATGTTATTATAATTAGCAACTCAAAACGATGTCATTTTGACTATGCTTTTTTGTAAAGTAATCGAATTTACAGATTCGGGTCCGATTTTGTTCCCAAATCCAAACCCAATTTGAGTTTACATTTTCATATACAAACCTGACCCGTAATTAGGGACGGCAAAAATCCCCGACCCACCTCAAACACACGGGGCCCAGTCCATTTGGGGCAATAAAAAGGGGTAACGGGACGGGTTTGGGGCACATTTCTTAACGCAGTCCGGTTATTGGGTCGGGTATGGGGCGGTCCCTTTTGACCCACCTCGCCCTGCCCGACCTAGAATATATATATATATATATATATTAAATATAAAAGGAAAAGAAAGAAGGAAACCCTATGTTGGCCGAAAAGAAAACAATTTGAATTTTTTATGTTTAAACTATTTTGGTGAAGATGTTGAATGGATTTTATTGATACCGAAAATGTTGTATATATTTTGTATATTTGTTCAAATCATTTTGAGATTTGTATTTTATACTTTACGGATGAATTTAATGTTTATTAAACTTAGTTATCATGTCATATTAAATTTAAATTTACGTAAATAAATTGGGTCATTTGGGTTGGGTTTTGAACACCCTTGATCCAAACGGATCGAGTTTAGGACGAAAATTAAAAACTTATTCGGATCACGGGTCGGGTTTGTAGCAAATGTTGAAAACCGGGTTTCAGGTCTTGAGCAGCCTTGACCTACCCTATTGCCATCCCTACCCGTAACCCGAACAGTAAAATTCATAACCTACCAACCCACCCCGTTCAGGTTGGAGTCGATACCCATAGGTTTCGGTGAAATTACCATCCCGACAGGATTGAGTGAGTGGGGTTGGGGTTAGGTTGGTAGTTAGTTAAGTCATGAGTGTAGAAGTATAGAGAGATGAGGAGAGTCAAGAGTGTGGGGTTAGTGTCGGTTAATGACAGTTTTTGCCGCGTTAGCGACACGTGCTTTTCTCATCCTCACTCTCTCTCTCTCTCAAAAAACACATCATAAACGGTTGACCGTTCTACATCTGTACGGTCCAAAAGTGGTCCACACTTCCTAACTCCTGCCGACAAATTTACTCATTCAGTGTTGTTTTAAAAAAAAAAAAAAAAAATTTTAAAAAAATTACTCATTCAGTGGGTCCCACAGTGACACGTGCTGTCATAAACAAAAAACATTACATTGGACCTCCCTCCCTCCACAACTTCCACTGCCACGTGACGGTCCATTTCTCTATTGAATAAAAATAATATAAAAAAATGTTGAAAATCCAAATCCAAAAACAAAAAGTAAATTAGTTTACGTGGTTTGTTTGATTAGGTCAATGTTAATCAGTATTAGTTTTTCTTGTTTTTGTTTGTTCTTGTTTTGTCTTAGTGCCGACAGGCGACAGCCTCCTAGGATTTGGCTTTGTTCCTTTTTTCCTTCTTCCTTTTTACGAGATCGAACGCGTTGTTTTGAATTGACGATCGGATTCTTTTTTAATCTAAGTTTTTGTTGATAGTCAAAAATGTAACGTGTACCGATGTACGTTGTTAATGTTTAAGGTTTTTTTAACATATGTTCGTAACTTTAGAAGATTTAAAAAGTTATAAAATATTCATATTTATTCTTTTAATATACATTTATGTCTTAAAACAGTAAATATATATATATTTCTTCAATTACAAATGTAGGGTTATGATATAATCTAAAACGATAGATTTTGAGACCAAGAACGGATATTATTCTATATGAATTAAATGAACTTTATATAGTGAATGAACCGGAACAAATGATGCAAACCGTTCAAGTGTTATTCTAGGTAAGTCACAACAAAACATTGATCAGACTATTCGCAAAAAGTAATAATAATAGCAAACATGCACAAATAATCATTGGTAGGATTCAAACCGTTGATCTAGGAGTTATTTATCCAAACACCAAACTCATCCATTTACTGACCGAGCTACGTCCCTGTTGACATACAAATTACCAGTCTTATTATTGACCTATAAGTGCATACTAAATTCTTCGGTTAGATTTATTTTCTTTTACTTAATCGGCATTTCGTTTTCTTATAATTAAGAAGAAAATAACGTAACGAACGAACGTGATCTCAACCATTTAAAATGCATGGATGCAAGGTTCTCGACGTGGATTTGTTTGAAAGACAATAAAAAAGTGGTCACCGGTCTGTTACCCAGTTACAGTCTTACAGAGTAAGAAGACAATAGTAGGAACAACAGCCAACTGATGAATAACTGTAAACCGTTCAAGTGGGAGTTGATGTTATTTCAACCTCTGACTCCACGTGTCATAACTCACAAGATATATATATATATATATATATATATATATAAATAATGAAACCCTGGAAGAAGAAGGAAGAGGACATGAAATTTGATTCTCTGAAGATTTTACAAGTTTGATCGGTCAACTTCATCACATGGACTGACTTCATGAAACATTACTCTCTCTCTCTCTCTCTCTCATGTGCCTAGATACTTCCTCATTTTCTCAAATGCTTCCTACAAATTTAGATTTTAAAATATATATATTACGGTTAATCCGGAGATTGATAATGACTTGAACTCACATGTAAAAATGTGTTAGATGTGAGGTACAATCTTCGTAGTCTAGATATGAGGTACATATTGCTAGAATTATGAAATTGAATTGGACAAGAATTATGGGAATGTTAGAATTATGGGATTGAATTGAGCAAGAATTATAGGATTACATTTATTCTTCTCTTAATTATAAGGTATTTCCTTTTAAAAAAAATTCCTGTATTATTATTTTGTAATTACTTGTTTTGATTTTTCCCTTTTAAATGGTCCTTGTATGTATTCTATATATTGTAGAAACACAATGAATAAAATTATCAGAAAATTATTTCACAGTTGTGTTATTTTGATATGGTATTAGAGCCACCTTCAATCTCCTCTTCTTTACCCTAGGAATTGAAGTTTGGTCATGCATGCAATTGTTATTTTTATTCTTTTTATTCCGCTATGAAGTTCTTTTTTAGTTTCTTTATCATTGAATGATTCAAAGAATAGTGGTGAAGAATCTCTAACAAAGAAGAATGAACCTAGTACTCTATCTAGACTTGCTACTAAGTCAAATATGTCTAACTCTGCTATTAAGCTTTTGTATTTTATTGGAAATAGTGATTGGATAATTGACTCCAGTGCAATGGATCATATGACTTGCGATCGTTATAGGTTTAGTTATTTATCTTCTAAGTGTTCCAAAACTACCATTAATGGTGTATCATATCCAGTTATTGGAGTTGTTACTGTCCCTTTATCTTCTACATTAACTATCAAAGATGTCTTGTTTGTTCCATCACTAAATTGCAATCTTCTCTCTGTTAATCAAATAGCCCAGTCTCATAATTGTATTACTCTATTTTTTTCGTACTTACTTTATTTTTCAAAATATCCATACCAAGGAAAAGAATGGTAGTGGTAAACAAAGTGGAGGATTGTACTATCTAGAGGATGAGTTTCAACAATCCAACAGAGAAGAGCAAACTCACTTGGTGAATGAAAATTTGGTGAATGAAAATTTGGTGAACAAGAAGAAAGAAAAGATTTGGCTATGGCACAAAAGATTGGGACATCTCTCATTTAGTTATCTTAGGAGATTTTTTTCCTTCTTTATTTAGTGGTTGTACTTTTTAGGATTTTATTTGCGAAACTTGTGTGATGGCAAAGAGCTACCGTACCATTTTCCATTTGAGTTATAATTAAACAGATCATCGGTTTTCATTAGTTCATTCGGATGTTTAGGGACCGGCACCAATTTCTACTCATAATAGGGTGAAGTGGTTTGTTACTTTTGTGGATGATTGTACTATAATAACTTGGGTTTATCAATTGAAGCACAAGAGTGATGTTTGCATAGTTTTTCACTTTTTTCATCAGATGGTGGCTATACAGTTTGGCACTTCAATAAAAGTCCTTCATTGGTGAATACTTCAAACAAGAATTGATGGAGTTCATGCATTCGGTAGGTGTTATTCATCAATTAACTTGTCCTTCTTCACATCAACAAAATGGTGTCGCAGAGTGGAAAAATAGACATTTATTGGAAGTTACTCGGTCTATTTTGATTGGTAGACATGTTCCTTCTCATTTGTGGGGTGAAGCTTTAAATGTAGTCTACTTGATAAATCGCACACCCTCCAGTGTTCTCAATTTTAGAAGACCATTTAATGCACTCTCTGATCATTGTACTCTTCCGCCGTGGTACTTCTAGCTCCTCAAATTTTTAGGTGTGTGGTCTATGCTCACTTACATCCATATCAACGTACTAAGCTTGATTCTCGTGCTTTGAAGTGTGTGTTTGTGGGGTATAAAATTAATTAAAAAAGCTATAAGTGTTATGATCCGTCTTCTAAGAGGTTTTATATTTCCTTGGATGTCGTTTTTCATGAGAAAAAGCTCTTCTACACACCACCGATTATTGATTCATCACTTCAAGGGGGAAAATCGAGATGAAGTGCTTAATCATGAAGACTTTCATGCATTTTTTTCCTTTGGATCCAGATATCTCCAGTATTTGAACAACCAAAAATGATGCAACTGATACTACCAGTCGTCTTGACAAAAGTGGCTGGTCTCCGATTGCTGAAACAACGACTCTAAGCGCCGAAACTAATTCCCTCTATGATAGTACATTGTCTTCTAGCACTCCAACACAACCATTGGGCCAATCTTCTCCTAAGACTCCATTAGAGGTACTTTCTAATCTTAATCCTACAATTGTTGATAATGTTAATCTTGAATCTCAATCGTCCAAATATCACCTTCTACTCTGTTCTAACCATGGCATACCACCTATTAGATATGAACTTGATCCTAAAGTCAAAGCTAGATATCCCATTAGTGATTATGTGTCTTCCCAAAATTTGTCCAAGTCATATACATCTTATGTACTGCAGTTATCATCTGTCTTTATTCCTAGTAAAATGCAGGAAGCTTTAGCAGATGCTAAATGGACTAAAGTTATGGCAGAAGAAATGACAGCACTTGAAAAGAATGCTACTTGGGAACTTATGTCTCTACCTAAAGGAAAGAAAACCATAGGATGTAGATGGGTTTTTACAATCAAGCACAAGGCAGATGGAACCTTTGAAAGGTACAAAGCTCGATTAGTTGAAAAAAGGTATACACAGTCTTATGGGGTCAATTATCAAGACACTTTTGCACCGGTTTCCAAGCTTAATACTGTGAGAGTACTCTTGTTTTTGGCAGTCAATCAAGATTGGCCACTTCTTCAGTTTGATGTAAATAATGCTTTCTTATATGGAGATCTTGTCAAAGAAGTATATATGGATCCTCCTTCAGGTATAAAGAAGTACTTAGATGCTACGATGGTTTGCAAACTCAAAAAGACGTTTTATGGGTTGAAGCAATCTCCAAAAGCTTGGTTTGGTAGATTTACTAAATCAATGAAAAATTTCGGCTATAAACAAAGCAACTCAGATCACACTTTGTTTTTAAAACACTAAAATGGTAAAATTTCTGCTTTGATTATCTATATTGATGATATGGTAGTGACATGTGATGATCAAGATGAGATTGATAGCTTGAAACGACACTTGGCCTCAGAATTCAAAATGAAACGACTTGGTGACTTAAAGTACTTTCTTGGGATTGAAGTAGCCCGATCAAAGAATGGTATTTTACTGTCTCAACGGAAATACATTCTTGATTTATTAACTAAAATTGGAATGCTTGGATGTAAGCCCGTCGATACTTCTATTGAGCAAAATCATAAGTTGTTTCATTGTTTAGACTTTAGATGCAACTTCTACTGAGAAAGGGAGGTACTAAAGACTCGTGGGAAAATTAATTTATTTGTCTCACACTAGGCCAGATATATTGCTTATGCGGTGTGTGTAGTGAGTCAGTTTATGCATGATCCTCATAAACCTTACATGGATGTCGTGGAACGCATATTGAGGTATTTGAAGTCTGCTCCAGGTAAAGGGTTACTATTCACCAAGCATAATTACCTAAAGGTAGAAGGCTATATTGATGCAGATTAGGCAAGTTCAGCAGATAATAGAAGATCTACTTCAGGATACTTTACTTTTGTAGGGGGAAACCTTGTGACTTGGAGAAGTAAAAAGCAGCCGATAGTAGCGAGGTCTAGTGCAGAAGCTGAGTATAGAGACATGGCTTTTGGAGTGTGTGAATTATTATGGTTGAGAAACTTATTAAAGGATTTGGGTGTTAACTCTAAGGATGCAATAAATTTGTACTACAATAACACTTCAGCTATAGAAATTGCCCATAACCCTATTCAACACGATTGGACAAAGCACATAGAGGTTGACAGACATTTCATCAAAGAGAAACTTGAAGCTATGATTATTATATTTCCTTTTGTGAAGTCTGAAGACCAATTAGCTGATGTACTTACCAAAGCCGTAGCCATCAAAGCATTTGATGACTCTCTAGGCAAGTTAGGCATGTGCGATATTCATGCTCCAATTTGAAGGGGAGTGCTAGAATTATGGGATTGAATTAGGCAATATTCTTAGTCAATGATTGCATTTATTCTCCTCTTAATTATAGGGTATTTCCTTCTAATTTTTTTTCTTGTATTATTATTTTGTAATTACTCGTTTTGTTTCTTTCCTTGTAAATGATCTTTGTATGTATTCTATATATTGTAGAAACACAATTAACAAAATTATCAAAAAATTATTTCATAATTGTGTTATTTTGATCGATACATATCACTGGGAATGGGATGATATGTGTCCTGAGATTTTTAAGAGTTTGACATTGATCGAATGAATATATAATTATATCACTCAAATGATGTGTACCACATCATTCAGCATATTTGGTAAATTTTTTATGGCGTATATAGTGTTACTCAATTTAAATAGTAATGAAGAAAATGCTTTTATTTACTTTAAACTGGTTTTATTATTTTTTTAATAATTATAATTAATTCAGGATTTGAAAAAGAAGAACATGATTCTAACAACGACCTCAATGATATAGGTGGGATGTCATATCACTAAAGCAACCTCATACTTCAAGGTTTTACATATAGTCAAACTAATCATAATCAATAAAATTTGTATGTTTTCGAATTTAAAAATATATATATATAGATATTTTTTTTTTTTCTGACCAAAGATGAGCTGAATGCTGAGAGACCCAATTTTTTTTTTTTTTTTTAATTTGACTGAAAGTAATGAAAAAACAATAGTGATAATTGGTTACAATTAATTAATTAATTGATAAACAAAGGAGACATTTGGATTGTGAAAATGTTATCCCTCCCAATAATGATAACACTTTTCTTTTGACATGGAAGGATCTCCAAGGACAACAAGCGTGATACACGAGTCAATAAAGTTGAATAATTTGCCTTCCAACTTTAATTATTAATAAAGTTAATTGGTTGTGTACCTCACTCTATGTATCGATGATGGAGGGTTCGAATCTCTGTATTTAGATTGCACTAATAGTATTTAGTTTCGGTAGATCACAATAGAATACGATACTATATGTATAGGGTGGAAAGAAAATAAATCATTGTCAGTAATAGCACAACTATAAAGAAAGTTGATTGGTCGTGTACCTCTCTTTCTGTATCTCTTTGTATTTGGTTTACACTAATAATACTTGATTTCGACATATTCCAATAAACTACTGACCCGGTACTTATAAGATGAGGGTTCGAAGAAAAAAAGGAGGAACACAGTCAGCAACAGCACAGCTTATATAGAAAAAGAAAGTGTGCTTTCGATGGCGTGATTGACATGTTCGATTTTCTCACCACACCATTTATGCGGACAGAGAGAGATAGAGTGTACTCTTCGGCTGCTAAAAAAAAGTCTTGCTAATAACCTGAGAATTTCAAGACACCTTACCTTGATTGATGTAAATATTATCCGTTTTAAACCGACAATCCTCAATGATTTGTTTTTGCATTCGCATTTTTCAACCTTGAAAACATATTTAGTATTTACACCAGTAGCAGTACCGTCATTCAAAAAAGAAAAGAAAAGAAAAAGTATTTACACTAGTGAGGAGGTGCATGGAAATATATCAACACTAACAAGAAAAATCTTGAATAAAACGGTCTCAACATAATTAACTCTGCATCGATCCTTTGAAACATCGGAGTTTGAAATATATTATAAACTTGTCCCTAGAAACACTAAAAACCTCTTGATATAAGTTTCATAAAATGTATCAAGTCTATGCTTGATTTTGATATCTGGAGAGGAGAGTCTTTCTCAATAACGCCTCTTTCATAAAATTTTGTTTACCACAAAACTACTCTTTAGAAATATATAAATATATAAGACTCAATAGCCTTTGGTCGATACTTAAAAACTTATTAAGTCTCGTTTAGTATTCCAAGTTGAGCATTTTGATCAGTTTCATTACTTTGATGATGTTAAAACTCAACGTATTAAGTTTGTGACGATAAGTGCTATTTAGAGTCATTATCACTTCTTTCTCAGTAATTAGAGGGACATCACTCTCACTACAAAAATAGTGATACATTTCTGTGACAAATTTTGATTATATCACCTTTGACATTATTTTATAACAAATTTAACTATTTATCATTATGTTTTGCTCAATTGAAATTTTTTAAAAATAATTGTCACAATTAGTTATAAAACTTGATAATTTGTAACAAATAATATAATTAGTCACAAAATTACCTTTTTAAAAGCAAAGATTTTATTTTATAAATATTTAGGTTTTAAAAGGCATCAAAAATCAATATTTACATAAAAAAGAATCAATTAATATTTTCTTTAAAACAAAAAAATAAAAAATAAAAAGTCACCAAAAAAATGCCACAATCGTGCTGTGGTTTTTTTCCTTTTTTTTTTTTTTTTTCCTTAAAAATACTTTTTAGGTTTGAAACAGTGTTTTATTCGAAGAAGTACCAAGATTATAAAAACTTCAGCTCGGATAAAAATGTAAGCTTCTCTTGATTTTATTTTTTAGGTTTTGTTTTCTTATATTTGTTTTTCAGGATCGGAATCTCAAATTCGAGTTTCATATATTGAAAGTGTCTTTGAATAAGGTATGACTTTTTATTTATTTATTATTATGTAGAATTGTATATATCTTTTTAGGGATTTTTTTTAACTTTAATTTATTTTCAATTATTTTAGGAACCCATTATTATTATTTTATGATTTATAGTTATTTGTTATTATATTTCCACAGTATATATATGTCAATATTAGTTTATGTGCATACTAACTGTTTGATAAAATGATTCTTATAGAACAACTAATTGTTTGATGCAACAAAACTATTATTCTATAATTTGTTATGCAGTTCAAACACTTAATAAGATATTTGATATTTGGCTAGATGAATAGACTGACATTATGGTGGACTTTATATGAAGATGAATAAATTAAATATTATGGAGGACTTTATATGAAGATTAATAGATTAATAATTCCAATAAGTTTTATACTTGGATATCAAACTTATAGAATTTATTTTATACTTATGCTAAGTTTTGCCAATATTGTTGCATTTTTCCTCTGTTTTATTTTGGTGCCTTTAATTTGTTCTCACTATTTTTTTCTTCTTCACGTCTTTATGTATATAGGCTTCTGACAGTAGATTATTGGCTTTTAATATTTCACAATCAAGACTTCATGAGTTTTAAGTTTGTGGCCTAACACTTATGTTAACTTAGACTGACCGACTTACATGTGTTATTTAGTAGTGGAATTTGAAAGATGTTGGATTACTTTTGTATCAATTCGATATTATATTAGTTTTTAGATATTTTTTAATGGAATGATTATTTATGGAACTCAATGTCATTCAATGAGTGACATGTTTTATTTGGTTATATTTTTATATTTTTTATTTTGTTGTACAATTTAAATTTATATTAAATTTTGACAATCGATTAAATTGTCACTAGGTATCTATATAGTGACTTAATATTCATATTGTTAACTGTCACTAAGTCTACGTTACAGTGGCAATTATTATATGGTTAACTTAATTGTCACTAAGTTTGTCTATAGTAATATAATTTTAAGATGATTATTTGTCACTGGATTTGTAGATAGTGAAACTTTTGTAACAATAAATTGTCATTAAGAATGTGTACAGTGACAAAATCTTCAAACGGTTAATTGTCACTAAATACTAATCTAGTGAGACAATTTTTATTTTGTCACTGATTAAGGTCAAGTGATAATGTATCACTAAAAGTTATGATATGTGACAAATACCAAAAAACTATCGCAAATACTCTTAGTGACGGGACAAAAATGACAAATTATTAATGATATATTTTTTTTATCACAATATTGAATTTGTGACAATTTCTTCACTTATAGTGATAAATATTTTTTGTTACTATATATCAATTTTCGTATAGTGTCTGAACCCACGATCTCTAGTTGATGGAAAGCTTCAATTTCTGTTAGCACATGAAATTATACTTAAACATGTGTATATATACAAATACAAGAGTCTCCATATTATATTTGTATACAAGAAAAGGGGTGATTACACTATAATGCTATATATGTGCATGATGACCGAAGAGATAACACAAAAAAAGAGAGAGCATGAAAATGGAACTTTCCAACTACCATACCTAACCCAATCTCACAGTTGAAGATTTTATGCAAACCAACCCATGTGAGTTTTGATGCCCCCACACACACCTTGTTCTTTTCAATCTACATTTATTGTCTTTTACTATTTATTAATCCATGTGATTTCATTCTGCACCATGTTACCCTTTACTATACAAAATATTATTCATCAATGCAAAATCTTATTATTCACACCAATCAAACCACACCAACTTTGCTACTCTTATTACTATTATATAGTTATAAGCTATCATTCTTTTTGTTGAGTACCAATCACAACTCTAATTCTAGAGTGGGTTTTGATCTCAAAACTTCTTATATAGCGGTAAGATTCTGTTATATGAAGGTCATCTATCCTAGTACTGCTACTCTCGTGAGGATTTGATTCGGTTTACACCACTGGTTTGCCATTATACCATAATACAAAATGCATATGGAGTTGTTTGTCATTATTCTGGAAGATGGTCTCCATTGCAACTGACAGACAGTATTGAAATAAAGCCAATGCATGTGATGTAGAAATTGAAAAGAGTGAAATGATTCCTTATTTTCACTTGAGTTGTTGGGATTCAAAAATGCTTTTTTTTTTTTTCTTTTGAATCCCAAAAGATATTTTACCTGGAGTGGTCTTCTGAGGGTACTTTTTTTTTTTTCCTCTATACGCATGTGTAACTCTGGAGACCATGTGGGTTTTGATGGAAGCTGCCTGGTGAATTTAGTAAGTATACCGACAAAGATCATGAAAGGTGACTCGGTTGCGACAGAATGTCCACATAAGAGTTTTTTTGTATGTTTCTTGAATGCGTGTGTTTGTACATGTGACAATGAGAGAAACCCGACATATTATGTCATTAGCGGTTCACGAGTCCAATAAGTTCTTGAGATGTATGTATTTACGTATGAATTTAAAATTCAACTACACCAATCATATATAATTTGGTAGTTCACTTGTGGGACAAACATATCACGTTATTATCGTCAGTTCACACGTCCAATAAGTTCTTAAAACATATACATTTACGTATGAATTTAAAATTCAACTATATCAAATCATATATAATTGATAGTTCATTCGTGGGATTGACATATCACGTTATCTTCAATTCACTCGTCCACCATGTTCAAATTCACCGTTATAATTGACAGTTTTTTAAAAGAACACAAAAGATATTGATTTTAATGGACGTATAGATATACGAATGAGCGATGTGATCATGTGTCCGTCCTGTCAAAACTTTTCTTATGTAAAAAGAAGCAGTCAATAAAGGGAAATGCATGTGATGGAAAAAGCTTACCCCGGTAGTTATGGAAGTTATGTGTAAAAGGTAATCATAAAAGCAAAATGCAGAGTTTCCCCACCACCATCTCTCTGAGAAGCTCTAACCACTCATAAATCAATGCATATATATATGCAGGAGACAGGCCTGGTAAACTTTCATTGCAGTAGAAGATCATGTCATGATATTTCTGTACCAAGCACAAAATTCACATCATTCATTTCAACTAGCTTATAAAATTAATAATAATAATAATTTAGTACTAACCTTTACTGATATTTAAAATATGTAACGCTTTTTCCGAACCATAGATAGACTTGGTTGGCATTTAAATTCATTAGGAGCATCATATGATATTATCAAATGTATTAAAAATTCTTTCTTGAAATTTATCAGAAACCCCTTTATGAAATCTATCGGAAACATGATTGACAAAAAATAAACCAAACAGCAAACAGAATTGCAGTACTCTTCTTTTCTTATTAGAAAATGAAATCTTTGATAATAAGTTAAGGACAAGAACAAGCAGGAAGCTTCAAAGGAAAGCAAAACCAGTGTTATAAAAGTTGGAGTCGTGTAAGAGATAGCTAGCCCACCCAGATAATATCATTGGACCACATTGCCAAATCAAAACTTGAACTTCAATTTCATGTCCTGTTAGTGAATTAACTACCTCCCGGCTCCTGGCTCCCGAGTCCTGATACATATATTAGTATTTATTTACTTTAAAAAGATTTCTCATGATTATGTCACCAAGTCAATATCTACGACTTCTCAACTCATCACTACTACCATTACATCCATTTCTTTAAATTTTCAATCACAGTTCAAGTGGGTCCAACTCAGAATCCATTACCATTCAAACAAATGTAAAAAAAAAAAATAGTCATATATATGCAAATCAACATCAAAAAGTTTGGCAGTTAAGATTAGGTAAAAATGATCTTCTCTCAAGTTCTTTAGGATATAGTAATTTAGTTGAAGTATATTATAAACATTAGACAAAGAGCAAACCAGCATTCAGCAACAGATATTGAAACAAACGAAAAAAAAAAAAAAAGGCCTTTCACATGCATGAAGAGACCTAAGTGCAGCAAATGGAAATATATTATCCAAAAAATACATGCCTTTTTGCTCAGGTTGAAAAGGACCCTGCACTCAGCTGGAAAAATCCACTTGTGGAGCCTGTGGAAACCTGTACATATGATCTCCTATACAAAAAACAAAAACAAAATATAAAAAAAAGGCAGACGTGTTAGCAAGCAAATGGGAGCATATAAAAACCATATCCATATCCATATCCAAAAAACCGAAAATTTTGATTTTTCTTTTATATTATTCTACTTGTTTGTTAGTAACACAAGTAAGAAAAGTACAAACTATCCACTAGTTGAGTTGCTAGTAAGTTAATTGAAATCCCCAAAAAGAGCAACAAGACAAGATTGTCTAACAGTTTGCAATGCCACCCAGGACTCAGAATTAGGCCCAGGAAAAATGGTTTACTTTGAGACATAACCATTAATGAGAGAGGTTGAAGAAAGCTATATATATGACTTTAAAAGGGTACTTCTGGAGTACATATACAAGAGTGCATCATATGCATATATGGTCACAGTTCAAGACATCTTCAGTGAAATATCCAAAATCATATGACAGTCGATGCTTAGTCTTGTCATAATATTTTAATTCGAGGGGCTATTCCCATAGTCTGCGGCTGTGGTGGAGAAAGTTCTTATGTTGAAAAATTCAACAGCTTAGGCCAAGATAAGTGACCAGAAAAAATATTTACAGAACTGGCTACACCACTGACTTAATACATTGGATAAACACTGGATCAACTTGTCTGCAAGACTGAAAAGAGGACTGAACGCAGCAGATCGTACTCGAATAGCTGACATTATTCAATAATTTGACAGTAATCTCCACATCTAGATGATGGCACATAATTTAATCCTCTTATGCTTGCATAATCGGTGAACTGTTTAAGTTGATCAAAGTTGGTGTTCATCTCAACAATGGAGCAATGGCAGTCGGAGGGTTTTCTCCGAATCGCAGAAAATGTTAATGCAATCACCAAAACTCGCATGTTTTTGAGTAACCTGTGGATAAAGCACCACCATGAGAATCATAATGCAAAGTGTCCTAGTACCAGTGATGCAGAACAAGACCTTTAGAAAATCATTGCCATTATCGTTTACTGTTATTATCTTTTGATATTTTATTTTATTAGGATTTGTTTATCCGTAGGATTTTGCTTATCTCTACAAAGTTTGCTTTTATCTTTGTTTGTTTAGGATTGGTATAAACAAGCTTTCAACTAGCTGTTGAGGTCATTTGTTATCAATAAAATTCAGTTTTCTCTTGTGAGAATATTTGTTTAGAGTTTTTATTTCCTTTTAGCTTCCAATATATTAACCAGCATGATGTACAGTCTCATTCAACTATGTTTAGTAAGAACTAACATCTATTTTAACGAAATGGATAATTTATTGATACAATTTATGCAAAGAATCTATAATTAAGCTCAGAATTGAAGTTCTACAATTGACAACGTTAATTATAGAATGATCAATTAAGCACATAAAACATATAAATTGCATTTTAGTATATATGACGTATTCTTATGCAAATTAAAATAATGCTTATAAAGTGAAATATTACCATGAAAGGAAAAAAAAAAAAAGGAACTTGTACCTTTTTCCCTAAAAAATAATGAACATCCTCAAAAAGGCAAGGACAGCCATCAGTGTTCCTCCTAAAAGACATACTTGTAGAACTTTTTCTCTCTTACTCGTGCTCGTGAAAGTGAAGATGCATAGAGCCACCTCTAAGATTGATTCGCCATCTAGAAAATATACCTAATAAGTCATAATGAGATTAGAGAATACAAGTGTTAAAAATATCATCACATTTAATTTAGTCATTGATTATAAGACCTTTTAGCATCTAAACCAACAAAACTATAGTCAGTCTGCTATCCATTTTTCAAAAAATAAGGATCGAAAATGTGTCCCCAACTCCCCATAACACCAAAATAACATAAGCTACCAAAGCACTTTGCATTTATCAAAAACCTGCAGGTTATCTAGCAATGGCCACAGGTCTTACTACACATACTTATCCTGAAGAATTATATCAATTTATCCGGTACTAGTCCTTATGTTGGGATTCTTTGCTGTAAATTAGCTATAAATTAGGCTGTAAATTAGATGTAATTAGCTGTATAATTGCTTCCTTATTTAGAATAGATTAGGCAAGATTGTCTCCTTTAAAATAGGGAACAAGTCCTGATGTTTAGGTCTCCAATTGTATATAAATATATGTTCTGATGGAATAAAAAGATATGTCATTCAAATCTAATTATTCACATGGTATCAGAGCAACCCTAGACGCCTCCTGTTCTTCCCACAGCCGTCCTAGGTCAGCTCTCCATCTACTGCTTATTCCGGTAGCATTCTACACTGCTTATTCCGGCAGTATTTATCGGCCGTCCTAGCCTTTACCTCATTCTCAGTAGCAACATCCAATACCATACATGACAAACACCAACGAATCTTCAATTGAAACTCCAAAATCCTCCTCCTCAAACGGCAAAACGGTTATGTTCAACAACAATGGGGGAGACTTGACAAACTACTCATCCACACCCATCACCATCTACAAATTGAATGGCTGAAACTACATCCAATGGTCACAATCCTTCATGTTTCATGTCCGTAGCAAGGAAAAAGAAGTTTATCTCACTGGAAATATCACCAAACCAGATGAAAAAGACGCTAGCTATCGGATCCGGAAGAGAGATAACAGCCAGGTTATGTCTTGGCTAGTGAATTCCATGGAGCCACACATAGGAGAAAATTTTCTCCTATGTGAAACTGCTGCAGAGATTTGGGAGACTGCAAAAGACACTTATTCTCACAAGGACAACACCCCCAAACCGGTGACAATAGAGGGCGTCTTGCACGATCTCCGACAAGGTGATTTATCTGTGACCGAGTACTACAACAAACTCCATCAAAGCTGGCAACAACCGGACGCTTTTGAAAAATATTCATGGGATACTACCGATGATCTCAAACAATACAAGAAGATCATAGAGAATACGCGGGTCTACAAATTTTGCTTAGGCCTGAATTCAAATCTTGATGCTGCAAGAGGAAGGATATTTAGCACCAAATCGCTGCTAAGCTTACGTGAAGCTTTCTCTAAGGTTCGAAGGGAAGAGAGTAGACGCCATTTGATGCTAGGGATGAAAAAATCAGCTGGTGGTGGTGAGTCATCTGCCTTGGCTGTCTGAAACTAGTAGCAGCCACGAAAAGGGGGAAGGCCATGGTGTGAACATTGCCGCCGACTTGGTCATATCAAAGAAACCTGCTGGAAACTCTATGGAAAACCTGCTAATTGGAAGCCAAAGACAGCAGCAGAGAAGGAAATTGGTGGACTAAGAAGGCTGCTGCAATCATAGCAAAATCCACCGGTTGTTGGGTCAGGTTTCATAGCTCAAAGAGGTAATTTTATTAAGGCCTTGACTGTGAAACAAGAGCACTATAAGCTCTAGATTGTAGACTCCGGTGCTTCCGATCACATATTCTCCTTGTAATGAAGCTCTCACAGTTAGAATTGCAGATGGTTCTTCGGCAAAAGTTGAAGGGACTGTTCGGTTGTGGTATCCAGGGACATAACACTCAAATTTGTTTTATATGTTCCTAATCTAGACTGCAACTTACTCTCCATAAATAAAATTACCCAAGATCTTAATTTTATAGCTAATTTTTCTCCTCATGTTTGTGAATTTCAAGATGTGAATTTGGGAAGGATGATTGACAGTGCTAGGAGTCATACTGGGCTCTATCATTTTGAGGTTCAACCGGATTCTGTGAGACAATCTCATTTGGGAATGAGTGAACCTATCTCTTATCAAACTAATTCTTGTGTCTGTTAATGAGTTGAAAAGTGAGTGAGAGGTCGGTCATTGTGTGGCATTACAGGTCAGGACACCCAAGTTTTATGTATTTATCCAAACTTTTCTCAAGTTTATTTAGAAATAAAAGTGCTAGTTCTTTTCAGTGTGAAATTTGTCAATTTGCAAAACTCTCTCGCATTTCATACCCAATTCAACCATACAAAGCATCAAAACCTTTTTATATAATCCACAGTGATATTTAGGGCCCATCTCAGGTTCCAAATGTCACAGGAGCTCGGTGGTTCATCTCTTTCATAGATGATCACACACAACTCACATGGATTTTTCTCATGAAAAATAAATCAGAAGTTCCTCAAATATTTAAGAATTTCAAAATAATGATTAAAAATCAATTTCAAACTTCCATTCAAATACTTAGAACTAACAACGGAAGAGAGTTTTTTAATTCTAATATTGGCTTATATCTATCAACTGAGGGAATCATACACCAAAGTTCCTGTTTAGATATCCCTCAGCAAAATGGGATAGTTGGGAGAAAGAATAGACACCTTCTGGACATTGCCAGGTCTCTGTTGTTTTCATCCAATATTCCAAAACGTTTTTGGGGTGAGGCTATACTTACGCATACCTAATCAATTGAATTCCATCCAAAGTACTAGATTTTTCAACTCTAAATCAAGTATTTTTACAACACTTTCCTCAAAGTCGATTGATTTCCACTCTTCCTCTAAAAACATTTGGGTGTACCGTGTTTGTGCATATCCATCAACAACATCGAACCAAACTTGACTTTCGATCCACCAAATGAATCTTTGTAGGGTGCTCTCCCAACCAAAAGGGTTACAAATGCTTCTATCCTGACAACTAAAAGTTTTGTCACACCATGGATGTCACCTTTTTTGAAACAAAACCTTATTACCCCAAAAATGATATTCAAGGGGAGAATTCTAGTCAGAGTCAACCACAAGAATATCGGTTTCTGTTGGATAGCGTAGATTGCACACCAGAAGCACTTGAAATTGCACCTTCTCCAAGTGTCCAAATTGAACCTGAACCGAAACCAACTGATTCTGAATTGCCCAAGACAATTGTCTATCACATGAAAAGGAAAACACTTAAGGAATCAGAGACACAAGCAGATTCACAGCTACTGCCAGTATCTGAACCTGAGGTAAAAATCACTACCTCTGACTTACAAACTGTGGAGGAAAATGCTGCAGGTACTAGTTTAAGTGATCATGATAATTCTGATGAGAACCTACCCATTGCACTCAAGAAAGGGGTGAGAGAATGCAGAAGTAGGCCATTGTACCCTATTGGCAACTATGTAAATTATGAGGGACTAGCTTCATCTTACCAAGCATTCACCAGCAAAATCAATTCTATCTCCATGCCTAATTCAATCCAAGAAGCCATGGCTATCCTAGAATGGAATAAGGCAGTTAATGAAGAAGTTAGTGATCTGGTGAAGAATGATACTTGGAAAATTACTGATGTTCCTCATGGAAAGAATGTGATTGGGTGCAAGTGGATCTTCACTGTAAAAACATTGGCAGATGGTGGTATGGAGAGATACAAGGCTCGGTTGGTAGCTAAAGGATTTGCTCAATCCTATGGCATAGATTATGAGGAGACCTTGCTCTAGTTACAAAACTCAACACTATTCAGATACTCCTTTCTCTTGCAGCGAATTTGGATTGGCCACTCCATCAACTAGATGTCAAGAATACGTTTTTGAACGGGAATCTAGAAGAGGTCTATATGGACATTCCCCAGAGACTACAGAACTCATCAAACATCAACAAAGTGTGTCGACTAAAAAAGTCACTTTATGGTCTCAAACAATCACCCAAAACTTGGTTTGAGAGATTTACCAGAGTTATGAAGAGTAATGGGTATATACAGGGATATTCTGATCATACAATGTTTGTAAAACATTCTTCATAATGACTGATTTTTGTGTTAATTGTCTATGTTGATGATATTGTTCTAATAGAGGATTATTCTGAGGAGTTTCCAAGAGTCGAAGAATTTGACTAGAGAATTTGAGATCAAGAACCTAAGTAAACTCACATACTTCTTGGGAATGGAAGTGGCTAGGTCTAAGCAGGGTATTGCAGTTTCTCAAAGAAAGTATGTACTAGATCTTCTCAAAGAAACAGGTATGCTTGGGTGTAAACCTAAAAAGACACCTATGGACTACACTAGTTCAAATAAAGACAGTGGCTAGATCTAAGCAGGGCATTGCAGTTTCTCAAAGAAAGTATGTATTGGATCTTTTTAAAGAAACAGGTATGCTTGGGTGTAAACCTGAAGAGACACCTATGGACTACACTACCAAACTTGGTTCAAATAAAGACAGCCCTGTAGATAAGGGAAGATATCAAAGACTTGTACAGAAGTTGATCTATCTTTCACATACTAGGCCTAACATAGCATTCTCAGTAAGTGTTGTTAGTCGGTTCATGAACAACCCTATTGAAGAACACATGACAGCGGTGTACAAAATCTTAAGATACTTGAAAATGACTCCAGGAAAGGGACTGTTATTCAGAAAGAACTCAAGTAGGGAAGTGTAATTGTATTATGATGCAGGCTCAATCACAAATAGACGATCCACTTCTGGATATTGTGCTTATGTTTGGGGAAATTTGACAACATGGAGAAGTAAAAAACAAGTTGTTATAGCTAGGAGTAGTGCAGAAGGGGAATTCTAAGCTATGGCTCATGGTATTTGTGAAGAAATTTGGGTGAAAAGAATATTAACCGAATTGAAGATACCTTCTGAAGGATCAATCCAACTACTATGTGATAGTCAATCTGCCATCAGTATTGCTAAAAATCCAGTTCATCATGACCGGACCAAGCACGTGGAAATAGATCGGCATTTTATCAGTGAAAAGATAGAAGGGGAAGTAATCAAGCCTGTTTACTTTCCTTCTAATCTACAGACCGCTGGTATTCTAACTAAAGCACTTCCAAGAGCGCATTTTGAAGATCTTAGTTGCAAGCTGGGTATGCTAAATATTTACAACCCAGCTTGAGGGGGAGTGTTGGGATTCTTTGTTGTAAATTAGCTATAAATTAGGCTGTAAATTAGATGTAATTAGCTGTATAATTACTTCCTTATTTAGAATAGATTAGGCAAGATCGTCTCCTTTAAAATAGGGAACAAGTCCTAATGTTTAGGTCTTCAATTGTATATAAATATATGTTCTAATGGAATAAAAAGATATGTCATTCAAATCTAATTATTCACACCTTATAATAATCAAATTAATAGATATTCACTCCTCCACCCCCACTCAAACACATGCAAACTGTAAAGGTTCTCATGATAATGGTTTAATATGACGTTTTAACTGATTCTTCTACAACATGTATCTATTTGTCCATTTCTTTTCTAAAACAAATTGACATACTCAAATTTAAAATTTATGGTTTATGGATTGATGTAAGCATTCTCACACTAATATGTAAAACGTAACTTTCTTTTTCATATATCTGATCACCAACATCAACAACTTTTATGGTCTAAAAGAGGAAACCTAAAATATTATGGCAGTGAAAGAAGGGTACACAGATAATATATCCTAGCAGAGAGAATCAAAAGTCGAACAAGAGAAAGCAAATATCTCACTCTAAGAAAGAGAAACAAGGAAATAAATGAGGAAGAAGAAGAGGAAAGCATGCATACATTTAGAAATTATGTATTAGGGAGGTGGGAAGACAGCAGAAAACAATCATTATCTCATTGACAGTCTAAGTGGAAGAAAATTTCATGGGCCACGAACCTCCCACTCACCCACCAACCATCAACCACACAGATGAAGAAGGGGGAAAAAGTGCAAGCCTAAACCTGCCCTCTAGGCCATTATCCCAAGAAATCCTTCTCAATGTTTAAAAAGGCGAAGTAAGGCACCGCATTGAGGTGTGCCTCAGCCGCCTCACGGCCAAAGGCTCCTTGGGGCAGCCGCCTCGCCTTTTGCCTTTATAAACCTTGATCCTTCTATGGATAATTAATGAAAATTTCACATGTATGCCACCTAAATGCAGGCTGATAGCGACATATATTTGAACAGAACATATTCTTTAATGAAAGTGTAGAAAATACAACTACTTACAGGTAAACTGTTAAGAAGAGCTAATGCTAGAGAGACATAAAATGTGCACATCAAACTCCTTTCCAGCGCATTTGGAAGAATTGCACCAAAAGCAGATGACGAACGAGGTCGATATGCAGTTAACCTAAGTGAATGTGCCATGGAGATCATATCACCAACAAAAACAAAAGTCCCACCACAATAATCTTCCATAATGCTATTAATACTGAGATCTGAAGTTAAATTGCTTTGATGTTGCAAGCATTCCAAGGAATAAGGTCTTGAATAAGTGATCTCAACCCATATCAAGCCCGGCAACTGAACTGGACTTAAGCAGGACTCATCCTATAAACATTTGTCAAACACGCATTCAGTAATCAAACAGATTATTAAATTGAATTCTATTTGGCAAATGAGAGGCAAAACGGGAAAAATTGCTAGAAGTTTCTATATTTGAAAACATTTGTAAGGCTTGCCAATATTCAAATTTCAAATAAATACCTTCGAACATATGCAGCTGCTTTCATTCGTTAAAGCAGTCACCCATCCATCGCCACATTTCTTAAGCTTGACAATATCCTTAGCATTCAAGCAATACATACTCTCTCTTTTGTCTGGCTGACCATCATCACTTCTAACATTACTCGACATACTCGTATTAAAGCAGTGAACAGTTGCAAATGCAGAGAAATCATCAGGACAAGCAGACTGATTGTCCACCAATTGAATATTCTTGCTTTCTTCTATCATAGAATTAGGGACACAGTACCCCTTTCTGCCATCAATGGCCTCCAACCCTTTATATTCTGAATAATTTGGAACTTGAAGAGTTTGTTTATCTAACAAAGTGACCATCTCCATCCATTCTCGTTCATCATGGATGTGTATGCCATCCAGCAACACAATTACATCATCGGGAGACAAATAGCTCGACAAAGGCGAAGTAGAAGGGACATCAAGAACCTATTCAAGACAATTATCGTAAAACGAAATAGTTAAAACACGTGTCAAATCATAAGACATACATCTCCCATATGTTTGTATGCATTGTATGAATAAAATAACACAAGCATGTACTTTGTTGTGATTACCATGAGCCCTTCACCGTGTATGTAAAAGGGAGAGAATATCAAGGGCATGAGTAATAATGTCAATCCACAAACTGCACAACACTAAAGAAGCAATTGAAAGCAATAATAAGCACTTAGTTAAGCATTTTTATAACAAACAAAAGCCACAAGTAACGAATTCGACATAATGGGTGAGCTGCTTACAGCTGCATTATGCCAAATGCCAGCACAGTATACACGGAGGGCAGCTAAGCGTGGTAACGCCTCCAGGAAATCGTGATTGAAAGCAACCAAAGCACCGGGGAACAGAACAGCAATGAACACAGCAATGTATTCCACTCTTATGCCCTCACTGCCCTTCAATAATCATAAGAATTTTCATTCATACAATATAATTTACGTGCTGTGAACATATTCATAAGCAAATAGCATTTTGATTTCAAAAAAGAGAAAGAGAAAGCCACCTTGCAGCAGCAGTAGCATGACCGAATTCGTGCAGAGAAACAGAAATCAATGTAGACAGTAAAATATTGAAAACACCAGCTAGTGATACCTGCAAAGCAAAATCAGAGAAATATATGAGTTTGAACAAAAGCACTTTCAATAAAAACGATTAAAAAGTGCTTTCCTCTCATCAAAAATATTGCTTCTTAAAAAACAAAATTGTAAAACGGAATCAAAAAGCACTTTTGATCAGCCAAAAACACTCGAGACACACAGATTATAGTAAAGGAGAAGCGAATTTGCTAACCGAGGTTGAAGACCCGAACCCGGAAGAGAAAATTGAGTTTCGATGAAGAAGAAGACTCCAAAGAAGAAGGAAGCTAACTCCGAGAACTAGCGAGAGGCTGAATCCGACTCCGATCGAAAACCAAACCCGAAGCCAAGTGGCGTGTCGTCGTCCAAAACGGTACAGAGCTTCATTCAATACGCGGATTTTGAAGTCGCAGTAGAAGCAGGAAACGGTGTTGGCGATGTCGGAAGATGCGGTTTCGCCGCCGACGACCACCGGAAGCAGAGACGAGGACGGCGGCTGTCTCCGCCGCCCAAATCTTCTCAATCTCCTCCCTTCCATGATTCGCTCAACTGAATTTCTGTGTTTGACTTGACAGAGCAAGTTAGGCCGGGTTGACCCGGAAATAATTGGGCCGGATTGATCTGGGCCCATAAAATCTATCTTGACAGATTGTTGGACCAATTAGTGATTTGATTTGAGTTTATAAACCAGAAATCCATTGCTACAACATTCACTTCAATTCCTAACGTTAAGAGGACTAGCGGAGAAAAATGAGTCGCGGCGGAGAATTGCTACACGCGGCGGCGAGGTCCGGCGACCTGCAAGCGGTGCAGACAATACTCAGTTCCAACCCCTTGTCTGTCAATTCCAGAGATAAGCACTCCCGAACTCCGTATCCTCCTCTTAGGGTTTCAATCTTATGCACATAACTTGTTTGTGAAAATGACCCAGAGAAAAAATAAAATACAAATCAGGTTCCTGAATTTTATAGAGCTACAAATTCTACATGATAGAATTCTTATTTGATATCTAGAATTACTTTTTCAACTTATTTATGTACAATTCAGGCTATTGATTTTGTTATAGCTTCCATCTCTGCTATATCATCTTTCAGTTTTGCTTGATACTACTAGATTACCTAAATTCGCTAAAATGATGTGAAAAGTGAGTTGAGACATATGGTCGATGATGGGTTAATCACGAACTCACTTGTCGTAATCATTCGGACTTTAATTTTGAATAAAACATTTGAACAAGTGAGCATCACTCTTTGATTATTTGTAGTTTTTAGCTCTAATAATAATTGGGTGTTTTTTTTTTTTTGGTTCATTTTAATTACAATTGTAGTAGCATCTAGTATTAAAAGTTTGCTTTTTTCTTATCGACTCCAATACCATAGACTACATTTAGCAGCATGGTCCGGGCAGACAGAAGTAGTGAGTTATCTGTGCAAGCAAAAGGCTGATGTTGGTGCTGCCGCCATGGATGACATGGGTGCGATTCACTTTGCGTCCCAAAAGGGACACTTAGAAGTTGTCCGGGTCCTAATTTCTTCGGGTGCCTCCTTCAAAGCATTCACCCGCAAGGGCATGACTCCGCTTCATTTTGCCGTTCAAGGGTCTAACCTTGAGCTTGTCAAGTACTTGGTACGGAAAGGTGCTAGTCTTAGTGTGAAAACGAAAGCAGGGAAAACACCTCTCGATCTTGTGCGCAATGAAGAAATCCACTCCTTTTTGGAAGGAAGTGAACATTCATCTAAACAAGGAAATTTAAATGGTAAAGAGAAAGCTGAAGAACCTGATTCAAAGGAAAAGCAAGAGAATTCTGATATTGAAGCTGCTGATGCTGTTGCTTCTGATCTCGATGAAAAACAAGTTGAAAGCACGAAGAGGAAGGTCGACGAAGATGATACTAATGAAGCCACACCGGAACCTAAAAAGGCCAGAGTATCGCTAAAGCATCTAATGAGTGCAGATGACACACAAGAAGATGAAGAACCTTTGTAAGTATAAAGAATCAGCATCCCTAACTTTAGTACTAATGGAACGAGTAGCTATTCGGTTTTCAGCAACTTTTATGTTATAATGTTTATCGTTGTTGTTGTAAGTTGTTACGGCTGAGTACAGCAACATTTCTTGTTTTGACTGCAACTCATTTAGGATAAAGTTGAGTTCCAACCCTAATATAGTTTACTGTGCTTTCGATGACATCCACATTGTTGTTCATTTTTTGTAACTGGCTATTCGCTCCTTGGTTAAAAAAAAAATGGAACCGGAATCGAACCGTGGTCATCTCTAGGTGAGGGCACCAAGTCACCACTCTGATGTGGTTCACCAACCCTTTTACGTGATGACTGAGGATTTGGCACCCGATTAACCTAATAGCACCCGATTTTTCAAAAACTCTGTATTATAAATATGTTTGGACTTTAGAAAGATCCGTGACCATTCTCAACTCGTTCTTGCAAAAAACATATTCCTGGAAATGCATCCAGAATTTGCTAACTGTTTATTAAAAACTAAATCAATTTTGTAAACTTGGAAAGATAAGATTAATAATAGAAACTCCAAAGAATTGATCTACAAAATGGCAGTTCTTTTGTTGTAACTAGTAAAGGGACCAACTATTGACAAAATTGCATACATTAGCAACTAAAATTAATCCCCGCCCCCGTCAGTGATTAAATAAAATACAAACCGCTTACATTCCCAAATAGATCCAACCAAGTAATCAACTGGCAGTTTTCTCGGTCTCCATTAGAAATCACACGCTCGCTTCACAAAATTGAATTATTTCGGCGTTCTTTGAGGTCCTTGAGGCTCTGCAATCCAGTATACTTATTATCAGCACATATACCAAATTTGTAATTTGTCAAAGCATTACGATTAGAATTCTCAATACATACCATTCTTTTGAAAGATCTGCTAGTTAATGCTTTGTTTGACTTCTCCGGATCAGGTTTGGCACGATCCAAGGTCTATAGAACAAAATATGTAAAAAACATTTGCAGGCTTTTAGATGAACAAGTAACAGTACATGTAAAATAAAAACTAGACTGCCAAGCCATTGATGTACAATCTCATTTCAGCATGTTTTTTGAAGTATGACACAAATTTGATTTTTAAAATCTGAAGACAACCACTTCAAAGTAAATAGAAAACTGTTTTCATAAAATATACAGATGACCACATCTATTTGCCACTTGAATTGAAATGAAAAGGTAACCGAATTCAGATGAAACATGCATACAGTTTATCATATTAATAAGAAAAATCATTTTCTAATTTCACCATGATATACCACATCAATGCATTGTAGACAAAGGATCGGAGTATCCACAAAACACAAAGAGTCAGTAGCTGAAGGAGTGGAAATACTACCTGAATCAGAGATTCCACACGACGTCGCATCCGGGTATGCATGAAACCCTCCGAGCACTGAGGAACATTGATGAAGTAAATTGAGATAAACAGGTCAAACACATGTTCACACTCAAGTGAAGCAAAGACTTGAAATGCTTTTAAATTAGCTGTTATGACTTCAGGGTCAGTAGATCCACAAACCAATATTATAGACAGCTAATAATTTGGTATAAGTGTTCAATGTGCATGGCCAACCCAATCACCAGATTTTTAAAAGTGATGACAATGCAACAAAAAGGGAAATGCAAACAAACCCTCCGATTAGTCAAAGTGCCTGCTACACATGACAATGCTTAGTCTGAGCACCTGGTATTATCAGTAAGCCCAAAATGAGCCGGGTCACAGCATCAGACCAAAGAAATTTATTAGAGTGCACTTAGAATGGCCATTGAGATGTAATTGGCTAAATATCCCTACGCACGCTACTATGTGTGATAAGTTTTCATTATTCTTCATACCCTAAAGTTAGCATATGGAAAAGTTTGAGATAAAAAATGCAAGTGGTAAAGAAATTGAGTGAAAGAAACCTACTTTAATATGGTAACTGACGTATGCATGAAAAGTTGATAAATTCCAAACAGTTCGGTCCAGTTTCTTTCCTTCCACGTGACGAGGGAAAATGACTGCATTGGTAGTAAACATTAATATTTATAACAAGATTAAAAATAAATAAAAAATAAAAATAAAAACCATAAAGTCTTCGGACATTACCAAAAGTAACAAATCCTGCATTTGCGGATAATGCTTCAGCCGGAGCTCCCTTCAGTTCTAGGGGAGGAGAAGGAGACCACATACAAAGAGGTGCATTATTAAGTCCAGCTGTGCGCCTTGCTTCCACAAATTCCTGAAAAAAAGAAACCAAACTTTGAAAATAAGGAAATCAACCAAGAACAGAATGAAGGAATATTCCTGAAAAAATACACTTCAAAGCTTCAACAACAGAACTCTCATGCATACCGGCAAACTCTACTACTTTCAGAATCTAGACTAGCTTGATTTTATAAGACTTGAAATCAACAAATGAATGCTATTTACCCACTGTACCTGGAGAAAGGAAGTTGCAAGAACAGTATCGATGGAGTCTTTGAATCTCATAGGAAACACTACAGTCACTTTATCTGCCTGTATTAACAATACCAATTGTTTACTCGGCTAACCTTTAAGAACTGTAATTTCTCACATAACCAAATAACACAAACTCTGCAACCTAGGTCGGTTTAAAAAACAATGAAATATAATGGACTAAGAGTTAAGAAACAGAACACTTTTACCTGAAGAAATATAGAGTGAAAGAAAGGACGGGAAAATTAAATCTAGCACAGTGTAACCTTTGAGATCAAAATATATATATGTACATATTATATAAAAATTCACAAAATGAAAACTACTCGAGGATTTATGATGAATACCCGAGGAATGAGGAAAAAGGACTCCTTTGGCCGATGCACAAGGGCAAGAAGTTTATCCATTTTAGGAGCAACAGTCCTTGAAGTGAGATGTTTTAGTACTACTCTTAATGGGGCACCTAACACCACTTCCCTAACAGATGCTATCTTCACCAAAAGATCATGTTTGTACTCTGCAGAGCATCAACAACAAACACCAACATCAGATATTGATAAAAAACGTCCAAACATTAAACTTAATTAATTATATAGAATGAGCAATTAAACAAACAGAGAAAGCAAACTACGAAAAGGACAGCTGGACAGGCCAAAACTTCTTCAGTCAAAAGCATCCTAATTCCTCATTTTAGAATGTGCCCCTTCTAAGAAATAAGGAAATAACAGTTGGCAATAAACAAAGAGTCTAGGTTCTGCCCGATTTATATGATTAAAATGAGGATGTTTCTCAAACTTGTCACTATATTACCCTCACTTCACATAAGATCCAACACCTAGAACTTCATCTTTTTATTGCAAGGGGCCAAGGGTCATATCTCCCTGCAACTTCAAAGACTATGAATATGTAATATTTTTGTGAAACGTCGCACCATTTCAGTTGGAACACCAAAAATCCCCTCATAGCAAAACTCAAGGGTTTTGAGAGAGAATTGATCAAAATAAACGCTGCAACGAATGAATCGAAGACAACAGTGAGCAAAGCAACAGCAGGCAACGAATGAATTTACCCAATCCTCTAAAAGGAACAAATTACATGATAAGAAAAACAAAGACGGATTTCTCATAGGTCGTTCCTAAGTGGTTTTTTTTTTTTTTTTAACATATTCATGGCAAGCTCATAATGACCTTAGAAAAAGAACTCGTTGAACCTTCATCTGGAGGAAGCTTTGACAAATTCAGCTTCAATGTGAGATTAAATCCATCCCTTGGAGGATCAAGAATCTGTACAACCACACCATAGGCAGCTTTTATAGCTTCTATAGCTCCGAACGGAAGTCCCCCAAGAAAAATGGTTTCAGGGGGAGGGATGGGTAATGATACTGATAATAGCACAATATGAGGGTTCTTCATTGTCACCTATACATAAAAATTCTAACTTTAGTTCATTTAAACAGTAAATTCAACACAACAAAAAACTCTTATCAATAATTTTTCTCTTCATTCTACAGGAAACAGAAACAAAACTAGTAAAATTCACCTGAACATGGTAACGAACGTCATCAAACTCCACCCAATTATTATCCAACTCAACAGCTTTATCAACACTGAAAAAAAAAACACACATTAAAATGAGCATGAACAAAGCAATATCATTTAAATTTAGCATAAAATTGAAAGTCAAGCACGACCCAGATGAATGTTTCGACATTGCAACTGAACAGCTGATTCAAAAAGTAAAAACAAGCAAGAAACAGAAATACCCATCTCTAGAATCGATTGAAACTTTAAAACAAAAATAAAATAAAATTAGGGACGTACTTTTGAACCCGATTCAAGAGGGTGTCAAGTAGGAATCTTGAATGAGATTGCAAGAGTAACATTTGGTTTCACTTCTTCAAATCTCTTTGCTTCTGTTGATTGTGATCTGTTGGTAAGAGATTTTGACAACAATAGTCGTGTTCAAGAGGAGATTCTTTTCTTTTGTTATATTATTGGTTTTTTATTACATATAGAAAAATATATATATAAATATATATATAATTCTTAAAAAAAATGGATTTTGTTGTTATCGATAGTTGGTAAACAGTGATGAAAAGTCATAAGTTAGTGACAAGATAGGTTAGTCGGTGGTATATACTTTCACACCTACACAATATTATGAATTCAAGTAATATTTAAATTTTAAAAAAAATTAAGTCATAAGTTATGTACAACATTGAGGAATCATTTCATGTATACATTGTTTTTTGAAATGGAAAGACCCACCATGATGTGGATGTGATTTTGAATTTAATATATATATATATATTGAAGAGATTGATTAGATTTTATTAAAATGTTTTATTGGAGGTTTGTGTGGATGTATTATATGTTCATTATACATTATACATTATACATTGAAGATCTAATTGAATATAAAATCATTATAAGAAAATAAGAGATATTTGATTCATAAATCTATTTTTGAAACAGAATTTTTAATTTACTATCCTCTTGTGTAGCAGGTAAAGATTTGCTATGATTCATTCAAATGAAAATGAAAGTCTAATTGCATTGCATTCGGTGGTAGAGGTAGAAATTTCATTCAACAGAAACTTTGTTATAATATACTAAAATTCAAAAATGTCAGTAGTAATAATAATACTATTAGTAAAAACAATTGATTTTTTTTGGGGTGGTGGATTTAAATTATTTCTCAGAATATATATATATATATATATATATATCCACCTATCTAGATCAGGTATTTTTTTGAAGCTTTTTACCATTGGTAGAATTTAAGCAGCTGATTTGAGAGTTATTTACTCAAACCCTAAACTCGTTCATCTACCGGCTAAGCTACACCATTAAAAGCATTTCTCGAAACATTCTTACTTGTGTGGTTTACCACCAAACTATGCTTATGACTAGTGATGGACCCAAAAACTTATATAAGATGGGAACATTAAAAAAATAAAAAAAATAAAAACCCATTAACAATTTTATTAATGAAATCAAAAGTAACGACAAGTGTTGCTTAAATAGAAAAAATAAAACAAAACAAAACAAGACAAGACAAAACCGATTCATATAGTTGTTTTAAGCAAAAATAAATTCCATACGCCTTTTGCCCTTGCCCTTTTCTAATAATTGTTGTTGTTGTTGTTGTTTTTTTTTTTTTTTTTGAAATATAATAATTGTTGTTAAACTTTTTTTTTTTTTTAGAAGAAAACTGATCTTTTATTCATTATTCCAAAAGAAAACATAACTGATCTACCTCATTCTGTAGTGATTGAGAGAGTTCGTTGTGCTTATCGTGAACAGGAAAACAACTTAGTCAAACCCATTTCATCAATAACATATTAATCCCAATTAAGTTTTACATTTTATTGATTATGGACATTCCTATATTCATCATCTATGATTGCATGAAGACCATTTTGTTGGAGACCCAAGCAACTCTTCATTTATCAGCACAACATGTCCCAGTTTGACCTCCCCACTCAAATGCATCGAAACGTTTCTTCTTGTTTCCCCATTGAGCATAGCAATGGAAAAGGGTTGTAGTAAATGGCGCATTAACGTGGAACGACCACGCAATCGTCTGGCCTACGGCGAGCCAGTGTTCGCCAATATCATCGTCCTTGGAACGACAATGAATGTATAAGGATTTCCCATTTGAGTGGAAACCGTTCTTGATGACGATCGTGTTCTTAGCCCCCAAAATCGACAATGCAACCACTGTTACCTTACAAAATAGATGTCATTACAAGAATCACAAGAAAACTTTTTAAGTCAAATCCATTTTTCTATCAAAGTGAATTGAATTTCTAGAAATCAAAAACTTTTTTTTTTTTTTTATATCGAGGATCCCGAACTTCGTCCAGACACCTATCCATCTGTTATCTCCCAACTGCGTGACTCACTGGGACATATATGTTGGAAGCAGGCCCCCAACTGCGTGACCCGCTTGGCCTATATGTTGGCTTCACGAAGTATGACAGATAAGAAACATCGGCCCACACCCCTGGCCCCACAAGGATGCAAGCGAGTAAATCAGAACTCGCCCCCGTCTGGTTAGGATTCGAACCACTGATGTTAGCCCCACATCCGTCCTTCCACCAACAGAGCTAAACGCCTTGAGGGCTGACCATAATGTAATTGACAGGAACAAAACTAAGGACTTAGGTTTTTAATCTCAAGCCTTAGACCACCAAGGCAACCACCTTGTGGTTCAAAAACATAATTGTTGTTAAACTTTGCAAGTTGTAGTATGTGAATAATAACAATAATATATGGTTGACGAGATGAGGTTTGTCCGGTGGTAAACCTCTCACACATATACCACTAGATTACAGGTTAGAGTCTTTCCCTCTTCAAAAATACCCGAATTTATTAATATTTCAAAATAATAATAATAATAATAATAATAATATGGTTTAGGAAAAAATAAAAGTTAAGACATCTATGTTTATAATATGTAAACACCATGGGGCTGTTTGTTTTTTTTCACTATAATAAAACTTATTGTCTCTTATATCTTAAATTATGATAAATCAGTTTGTTTGTTTTTCCAACTTATATATTATTTTAAGATATATATGTCTAATAGAAAAGGTAAAAAATTTTTAGTTTTTATCTTATTGAAAAAGTGATACATTGGAGTCTTTTAGTAAATTTCTCTAAATGTCATATTACAATTCATATATTTACAATTTTATCCACACAATAAAACCCTAAAAATAATTTTTCTAAAAATTCTCAATTTTGCAATTTTGAATAAGTCCTAACGCAACCTAACCAACTCAAGTGGGGCGATCGGTTGTCTAAAAAATGAAAAAAACAAACATATTATATTATCTTAATTTGTAAGACTTATCCATATATCTAAAAAATTAAGCTCTTATAAAACATTAGGAGAGAGAGAGAAAAAAAAAAAAAAAAAAACCACCTATGTCTTTTTTTATAATTTTTAATAAATATACATTTATCATTACATTACAGTAAATTTCACAAATGGAGCGTGAAAATAGCACTACTAAGAAATAAAAAGTGTTTCATAAAAAATAATAACAATAAAATTTTTTTGTTTATATGGGGTATAATAAAGTGGGGAGGAAATGGTAGGAAATGACACTCTTTTTATATTGAATTTTGAGAGTATCACTTGATTAATAACTTAAGTTTAAATGACACCAAAGGACTAAAATAACCCTATCTCCTTCTTTTATTACATTTCTGTCATTTTTAGGGGTTTTTTTTTTTTTCAAAAACCTTCATTGATGCTTCAAACGAAAGACCTCCATTGGAGGTTGAAATCAACCTCTAATAGAGGTTGAATGTTCGACCTCCGATGGAGGTTTCAATGAAGAAGATAACCAAAAAAAAAATTAGAAAATTTTATTTTTATCCAAAAAAAATCTCAGAAACTACAAAAAAATAAAATAAAATAAAATAAAGTCTGAAAAATAAAAACACGAGACTTATTTTTATGAGTGCGTTTTAAGGGTATTTTTATCATATCTATACTTTAGGTGTTATTAAAATTTAAGTTATTAATTTGATGATAGTCTTAAAACTCACTCTTTAAAGAGAGCTATTAAATTTTTGAACTCATGGTAAAGGCCAATTGACAACCATCTCTTTTTTCTTTTCATTTTTGAAAAAAAATAAAAAATAAAAAAAATTTAGAAGAGTGTTAAATTCACCCTTTCAACACACTATATGTTTATGTGTTAACATGTGGACAGTAATAAATGTTTTACATTAAAAATCTAACATTTATAAATAGCCAATATTTTCATTTTGTTTACAATACAAACCAACAGATAATTTCTTAAATTGCCTTCTTCTTTAACTTCAGCAGATTGTAATTTAATATCATTTTTCAAATTAAAAAATAATAATAATAACATGTCTGTGTTGTTAGACTCTAAGATTTTGCAACTTCTCATCTTTCTACTGAACTTGTGTTTACAGACCCAAATTGAATTGTTCATATATTTCTTTTTACCAAATTTTTTTTTACCAAACATCACTGGTTAACTTGATGGTTGTTGTATAGAATAAATAATTAGTAAAAAAATTAGAATTAAATAGTTTTAAAATATATTATAAAAATTTCATATAAACTGAAAGAAATTAAATAAATGGTACATCGTTTATGAACCAAACGAAAATTGCATGATATTTATCCGAAAGCACCATAAAATACAAAAAGAAATTCTCTTTTTAAGATTGCATCTTTCCATTTGAGAAAATGTTTCTGACTTTTGAATACCTATAAAACATATATAAGGAAAATTAGCAAATTTTAATATGAAATGAGAAATATTTTTTTATGTCACTGTCCATATTACAAAAAAATTATATACACATAATTTTAATAATTTGTACCTTTAAAACAATCTAATTATAAGAAGGCTCAATAAACTGTGTTGCATTCTTGAATATCATTATGTTTGAACCTACTATAAAATATTATATACCAATAGTACTCTACAACTTAAAACTTAGTACTTTGATGAAATGTAACAAGTTCTAATACATACCATCTTCTTCTGTAAATTGTGTATTTGAATCAAGGCCCATATATTGTAAATGCTAGCTAGAAAAATAATTCAGCATGTCATAATGTCCCTGCCATATATAGTAAGTAGTCACATAATTATTTGAATTTGGGTGAACATAAGTTATAGAGTCTTTGAGTCTAACAACACAGACCTGTTATTATTATTTTTGTCTTTTAAAAAATGATATTAAATGACAATCTAATGAAGTTAAAGAAGAAGGGTGATTTATGAAATTAGTTGTTGATTTGTACTATAAATAAAATGAAAAAGTAAATTATTTATAATTGATAGATTTTTAATATAAAACATTTATTGATGTCTACATGTCAACACATGAACAGAGAATGTGTTACATGTCAACACATGAGCAGAGAGTGTGTTAAGAGAGTGAATTTAGCACTCCTCGAAAATTTAAATAACTTCATATAGCCCACCCTTTAAACTCGACCATTAAATTTGTGGTTTTTTTTCTTTTTTTTTCTTTAAGGGAATCAATATTTACACTCATTAAAAACTATATATATCCCTTTTGTAAGTAAACTTTATTAAAATTTTAAAATAACTCCGGTTCGTAAATAAAACCAATTTAATGGCAAAAATACTTGTTCTTTTAATTCTATTCTATTGCATTTCTGTAACCACACACCACCTACACTTATTTTTATTATCAAATGAACTTTATTATTTATTTATTTTTATTATTATTATTGTTCAAAAATATAATGTATAACTCCTAAATACATAAAAAGTATACCAAACTGAGTTCGGTTTTAAGCTAATTTATTTATTAGTGATAGATAAAAATAATGAAAAATAGAAATTCATATGATTAATTTACGGATAAAAAAAATATAAAATTTATATTAGTAATACAAGTGTTTAGACAGAGAAATTCTTTTATATGTATTAATAAATGTGAAAGATTTGTGGGTAAATTGCACTAATATCCCCTCACTTCAGGTGAAATTGGACCTATAGACAGCAGATCAATTTATTGCACTAACATCCCTTTGATTATGTTGACCAAACGTTGAACACAATTAGGACTAATTGTTGACCAGCATTAACCCCTGAAAAGTCACATTTACCCTTGACCTTCAATATGTAAAGTCACATTTATCCTACCTATTTTTATATAAAACATATTTTTAAATATAAAACAAAATTAAGAATAAACAAAAAAAAAATTTGGAAAAAAAAAAAACCAAGATATAAAATGAAAACCAGAAAAAGTAAATGAAGAAAAAGAAGAAGAAGATTGGATTTCTATGGATGAGATAGTGAGAATCTAGGTTTAGAAATTAATGAACTTGGTAAGAACATTGGGGTCATTTTGGAGATGGGTTTTGATGTTAAAGGCTTGGAATTGCTAAAAAAAAGGATGATGGATGGAGAGATTGGATCTCCTTGGCTGTGATGGTGGGACTTTGAGTAGAGAAATTTGGCGGGTACATCATTTTAGAGGTGGGTTTTCACGGTCAAGTCTTGGATTTGCTTCACCTTTCTAAAAGAAGTGCATTTGGGTGTGGAGAAAGCTCGGTGTAGATTAGAGTTGCGGTGGGAAGCTTGATGTAGATTAGAGTTCGTGGTGATGGCGGAAGAGGTCACAGCAAGGAGAGGATTTCATTGCATGGGAGGACTTCGCGGTGGGGAAGGACTTCATGTCGGCGGGGGAGAGAAGATCTATGTCTAGGTTCTAGAGATGGATCATTGGATCCTTTTTTTTTTTTTTTCAATTTTCTTTATTTTCAATTAATATTTGTTCTAGTTTTTTAAATTGTTATGCTAAATTAATTGTAAATTGTGAGGAGGTGACATGTCCTTTTATGATTGGCCTATGTAGAAAAATGTCCATTTTGCCCTTCTCACCGTTATCTCTCAGTTAGTCAACCATTCGGTCAATGAAATCCCGGGGAGGTTAGTGCAATTAAACGATCATCTGTCTATAGATCCAATTTCACTTGAAGTTGGGGGTATTAGTGCAATTTTCCCAAGATTTTTTCACAATTCTTTGCCTACTGTTAGATCTAGGTGGCCATTTTAATTATTTTTTTGGGTTAATTGCACTAACTTACCATTACTTTATTGGATCTAGTAAGATTTTAAAAGGATGTCATAAATTAACACGGACAACCTTTGCCATCAAATCAATTCGTTAACTTTAACGGTTAACTAACATTGACCTATAAAAAACCAAATATACACATGCCACATCATTTTAAACATAAAATATTTTTAATTAAAAATTGATAAATAAAAATAAAATAAAAAAGATAATATATCGGCTGCCTGTGGAAACATCCTCAATTCGTAGAGAAGCCTCCTTTACGAACTGTAAAAGGTTGATCTCCAAGATCGGCAAAGATCTCTTTCGGTAAGTAAGAGATCATCAAAGATCTATTGTTTCCTTCGGCGGTAGAGCTCCACCGCCTGTAGAATATATTGGTTTTTTTTAAAAAAAAAAATTAATTGATAAAATATTTTATATTTGAGATGATGTGGCAATGATATATTTGGCTTTCCAAAGGTCAAAGTTAGTTAACTATTAAAGTTAGTTAACTGTTAAAATTAACAGATTGACTTAATGGTGGGAGTGTTTGTATTAATTTAAGGTATCTTTTTGAAATCTTGCTAGATTTAATAAACTAAAGGTAAGTAAGTGCAATGATCGATGAGGAGTAACAAAAACAAAACACAGCACCAAGCTTAATTAACCTGGACAACCAGCCAAAAGGGATTTGAGCAAAATCATGTTATAAAATTTCTTAGCCCAATCTTAATAACAGAAGAGGAAGAAGAAGTGTAAACGTACAGTGTTTGAAAAAAAAAATACATATATTAAAACAGACAAGACAATATACAATGAAATTTGTTCTTCTAATAAAAATTAAAATTGATTTAAACCTATATTTTCACAATCATCTACATATTTTGATTAATTCTCCATACTTCACAATCAATTTATATATTTTTAAAGAAATTGAAATACATTTAAAATTATTATTTAGAGGAGAAGCTAGGGTTTGAAAAATAGAAAGAGTTTTATGATATTGCCACTCTTTTTTTCTTTTTAATAATTACAAATTTAGAATTTGGAGGTGGGTTTTCACGGTCAAGTCTTGGATTTAGTTCACCTTTCTAAAAGAAGTGCATTTGGGTGTGGAGAAATCTCGGTGTAGATTAATGCAGATTAGAGTTCACGGTGACGGCGAAGGAGTTCACGGTAAGAAGAGGATTTCATTACGGGGGAGGACTTCGCGACGAGAAAGGACTTTGTGGTGGGGTAGGACTTCATGTCGGTAGAGGGAGAAGATCTATGTCTGGTTTCGAGAGATGGATCATTGGATCCTTTTTTTTCATGTTTTTTTGTTTTTTTTTTTTTCAATTTTTCTTTCTTTTCAATTAATATTTGTTCTAGTTTTTTTAATTGTTATGCTAAATTAATTGTAAATTGTGAGGAGGTGACATGTCCTTTTATGATTGGCCTATGTCTATTTTTGTTTAATTTTTTAAATGTTACACTTGAAAAAAGTCCATTTTGCCCTTCTCACCGTTGTCTTTCAGTTAGTCAATCATTCGGTCAATGAAATCCAGGGGAGGTTAGTGCAATAAAACGATCATCTGTCTATAGATCCAATTTCACTTGAAGTTAGAGGATATTAGTGCAGTTTTCCCAAGATTTTTTCACAATTCTTTCTCTATGGTTAGATCTAGGTGGCCATTTTAATTTTAAATTTTTTTTTTTCTTTTGAGTCGATTACACTAACTTACCCTTACTTTATTGGATCTAGTAAGATATTAAAAATATGTCATAAATTAAGACAAACAATCATTGCCATCAAATCAATCTGTTAACTTTAATGGTTGACTAACATTGACCTATGAAAAACTAAATATACACCCGTCACATCATCTCAAACATAAAAATATTTTTAATTAAAATTTGATAAATATAAATAAAAATAAAAATAAAAATAAAAATAAAAAAGATAATATATCGGCCGTCTACGGAAACATCCTCAATTTGCGGAGAAGCCTCCTCTGCGAACTGCAGAAGGTTGATCTCCAAGATCGACGAAGATCTCTTCCAGTAAGTAGGAGATCATCAAATATCTATTTGTTTCCTTTGATTGTAGAGCTCCATCATCGGTAGATTACCTTGTTTTTTTTTTTTTTTTTTTTAATTTTTTTTTTTAAATTTTCAATTTTAATTAATAAAATATTTTATGTTTGAGATGATGTGACAATAGTATATTTGATTTTCCAAAGGTCAAAATTAGTTAACCGTTAAAATTAACGGATTGACTTGATGGTGAGGGTGTTTGTATAAATTTAAGGTATCTTTTTGAAATCTTACTAGATTTAATAAACTAAAGGTAAATTAGTACAATGATGGATGAGGAGTAACAAAAACAAAACTCAGCACTAAGCTTAATTAATCTGGACTACCAGCCTAAAGAGATTTTAGCAAAATCATGCTATAAAATTTCTTAGCCCAATCTTAATAACAAAAGAAGAAGTGTAAACGTACAGTGTTTGAAAAAAATAATAAATATATTAAAACAGACAAGACAATATACAATGAAATTTGTTCTAATAAAAATTAAGATTGATTTAAACTTATATTTTCACAAACCCATTTCATCTATCGATTTTGATTACTTCTCCATACTTCACGATCAATTTATATTTTTTAAATGAAATTGAAATACATTTAAAATTATTATTTAGAAGAGAAGTTATGGTTTGAAAAATAGAAAGAGTTTTATGATATTGCCACGTTTTTTTTAATAATTGCAAATTTAGAATTTTAAGGGATTAGACTCGAACCCATCACCTCATGACGTAATTGATGAGCATACTATTGGATTATTCTCAAGTCGTAAATTATTGGAATTAAATAGCAAAGTCTTAGATAGTCTTTATTTTAAATTCATAAATCTCATTTGTGAAACTTCAATGGATGTCTTAGTGCTCGTTTGGTTGAACTTTCTACTGCCTCAAAAGGTCTATCAACATCTATTTGAGTTTTTTAGAGTTGTTTAGTTAGACCTTTTGAGATTGTTTATTTTAAATTGAGTAGAGGCTAATAGAGTTTAAACTTCTATTAGGCAAAAGCCCATATGAAGATACTTCTCAAATAGACCTTTTTTAAAAAAAAATGTATTAGCCAAACAACTATAATTTTTTTTTTTTTTTCAAAAACTTTATTTCTAATAGACCTACTGCAAAAAGATCTTTTACTAATATAGGTTTTTCAAAAGCTCAATTAAACAAGCTTTTAACCTTTTTGCAGAAGGTTTACCACAGTTTTCAAACTTGAGAAGAAGCTTTTGACAAATTTCAAAAATTAATGTGATCTACATATCATTCAAGTAAACATCAAGAAAGCTTTAGAAAGCAAAAATAGGAAAAGAAAATACAAATTATTTATAAAGTAGTTTGCATTCACAATCATTTTTAGTAATTCTCACTTCATATTAACAATATAATTACTATATTATACATAAATGACTAGGGGTGTGTGGTAGATCAGATCTAATGGATTTGTCATTATCTAAAATCCGATCCGATCCAATTGGATCGAAGAAATTGCAATCCGATCCAATTGTAAAATACTTCATTCCATTCCGATCCAATCCGATCCGATATAATCCAATGGATCGAGTTAATATAAAGTCAATATATAAAAGTTATAATCTGAAATAAATAAAATCAAATAAATTATTCAAACATTACTAATTAATTTAAATAAAATTAACGTTAAAAAAATACATAACATAACTTGTAAACTTTATATAATTCGAAAGGTTTATAAACATTAAACATCAGCTCCAAATGTAAATTTAATAAGTCGTGATGCTGATGAAGAAGAATAGAAAAAAAGAAGGTGGATTGTTGGTAGTAGCGAAATTGAGAATGAAAACCCAAAATAGTAACATTTGAAATTGTATTTGGGTTAGGCGTTTACGGATATTTAGAGAATCAATTGTATTTGAGTTGGGCCTTTACATTAGAAAGTGGTGGATAAAATAAATTGCCTGATATAAAAATAAGGTATAATATTTTAGACGGATTGACGGATTTCCAAACCGAAATTCAAGATCCGATTTGATCCAATGGATTTTAGAATTTAGGATCTAATCCGATCAAATTATTTCCCTAGATCAGATCAAATGGATTGGATTGGATCCTGCACACCCTTAGGCTAAATCCATACATGTTACATATATATTATATTAAGGATGAAAATTAATTTTTTGTTACACTAATATTTTTGAAGGCATATTTATATGGACATAAAAGTGCCAACTAAAATAAATGAATAGACGCATCTCACCTCTTAGCAGAGCTGGTAGTACACCTCCCTTTCATATATGTGGTATAAGGTTCAAATCCCACTATACGCATTTTACAAATATGTATAGAGAGTTTTCTTTTCAGGTTATGGAGTAGATATCCTCCCGACAGTCCTATTGTAATAGTTCTTGTAACGCTTATAAAAAAAAAAATTAAATGAATAGTCACATCCCTTGAGTTCTTATCTCAAATGGTCCAACGTGTTTAAAATATCCGGACCGTTTATGTATCACTTAATCTCGATGAATCCGGACATAATATATATCAAATTTAAAATAATAATAATAAATAAAATTGAAAGGAAACAACTAAAGAAGTTGGCAGGTTTGAAATTTTCCTCCTTAGGACAAAATATACACATATGACCCAAGTAAATAACCTGGTCCTTACATATATATTTTCAAAAAGATTGACCAATAATAGAAACTATATGACATGTTAAAATGAACTAGTCAATAGTCATTTTGACTTTGATTGCCCAACCCATTTCCCAAATTTTATTTTTTTGAATTTCTTTTATTATTATAATATTTTCTTCATGACTTCATTATTTATTTATTTTTTTAAAAAAAATTTTTGGATTGGATTCACCAAGGGAAGGAGCTTATGACATTGATAATAAAATACAAAAAATAGAGAAAAAATCCAGAAAGACGGCCTTTTGTCATTGATGATATGAGAGAAAAAACTTGCAGTAAAGCAGAAGCAGCTTCATTTTTTTTTTTTTGTACAGGAGATGAGAAGAGCATGATTCAACAAGTAGCAAAGAATTCAACATCAAAAAATCAACCAACCCCAAATAAAGAAAAATTAAAAAGTAAAGGCCTTTGAAGAGCTCTTCCTCTTTTCTCTTGGTTTAACTTTGAGTTAGATGGCTCAACAGCCATCAACAACCACCACCACCACCACCAATGCCTCCTCATCATCAACTACCAAAAAAATCTCTTTTTTTTTTTTTCCATTGCATGTTGATCGTTGATCAAGCTCTTTCCACCATCTGATTTCATGCTTGTCCATCTATATATCTCTGTTAATGCTGGTGCTGATGGAGGGGGATCAACATCAAACAAACACTTTGGACCCCACCACCACCATCACCACCACATACAATATCACATTCACAGCCTTTAATTTAAAACCCCCTTTGGCTTTCTCCATTATATCAATAAACAAACCAAGTTACAAAAAATATTATAAAAAAAACTGCTGAGGCTCTCCAAAAATTTTGAGCAGATTTTTTTTTTTTTTTTTTTTCGCTTTCCCCAACCACTATTCAGAATCACTTTCCATGCTCTCCATTCCTTTCAATCCTCTTCTCTTTTGCTGTACACAAAAACAAACACAAAACATTTCATTTTTTATAAATTTTTTTATGTAAACTTGATCAAGTCTGTAAATGTAGTGGTGTCTAGCTGCGGCTGCATGCCACTTTAGTGTGAAATGAAGCAACAACTTGTGCAATAAAGAATTAATCAAAATTTCATGTGCAATAAAGAAGTAATTTAATAAATTATTTATGGTTCAGAGAAAGAGCAAGAGCAAGAGCAAGAGAATCAATCACTCACCTTCTTGACACTTTTCTTCTCTCTAACTTCATATCGACTCTTGGTCAAGTCAGATAACCACATCCCTGGAAAACAATACTGCCAAAAACAACACAACCCACAACAAAAAATTAGGTCTTTTTTGTTTATGAAAATTGAAATTAGGTAAAAGATTCTTTTTTTTGTGTGCTTTTGAGATGGATGATGATATTAATATACCTGTAGAGTTCTGTCAACATTTTTGGCTCTTTTCTTGGGTCTATGAGGCAGCTTTGTGCCTTTCATTGCTAAGAAATCATCTTCTTTCTCTTTTCTAGACAAAGAAAGATAAATTTTAGGCCACTCAATCACTTCAACATTCACTTTCTCTCCCCCAACCATGGTGGTGGAACCAGTGTGGTGGTGGTGGTGGTGGCGGTGGTTAGTAGTAGCCCCAGCAGTCCCTTGCTCTGATTGAAGAACTGGACCAGAATCAACGATTAAGGATCCATTTGGTTGCTGTTTCTCATCTTTTCTCATCATCTTCTTGTCAATAATTTTGTCTGGAGAAGGAGATGATGATTTCACTGCTGTTGTAGATCTAGAAACAGCAGCAGCAGCCCTTGTGTTACTGCCACTGTTGTTGTTTCTTGATGGTGACCCATTTGCAACCCCAGATCTCTCTTCTATATTCCTGGTCATGCCAACCACAACCCACAAAGATATATTAACTCAAAAAGATTGAGCTAGGTTTGGTTCGGTTTGCAAAAAAAGGTTTGGCTTTCAAGTGTTGGACTTGGATGGAAGTTTTTTAGGCACACAAAACACAACAACACAAACTTCAAAGGGAAAACAACAGAACAAGACAGATTTTAATACCCACCTAACCTAAACACCTAAAAGAAGAAAAGCATATATATGTAAATAACAAATAATATTTTCAGAAATACTATTACAAAATTCCAATTTAAAAGAAAAAGAAAAAGAAAAAAAAGGAGAAAAATGAGTTTTTTTTTTTTTTTTAGTTTCTTCAAAGAGATGGTATCATTTTCAAGATCTGATATCCATAAATAAAAAGACTTTCATGAGTAAAAACTTGAGAGACATGAGACTTCTTGGATACCCTCAGAAGCCAAAAAAAAAGCTTGAGGGATGATGATAGATTTGCTCATCCTTTAAAGGGTATATAAGTAAACTTACTAAAAAAAAAGTTGGTCTTCAATTGAATAGAGAAGCCAACAGCAGCAACAACAATACGGAGGGTTTACAACTTTAGATCCAGAATCAAATTGATAAATTTCTTTCACAAAAACAAATAAAGCAAAAGATTCCAATTTTATGTAAATATATTTTATGAAAAAAATTCAATCTTTCCTATATAAAAAAGCAAAGGAAAACTCAAAACCAGAAAATGAATAAATTCCATTGAAGAGTTTACCAAATATAATACAGAATATCTAGATATAATCTTGAGCAATAAATATACATTAAAACCAGAATTAATTTTTTTTATAAAAAAAATAGGTACCTGCCATGAATGAAACCAGAGGTCTCTTTGCTTCTAAGATTTGAAGGTCTACCATTGGAAGAAGGCAGAGGCAGTGGTGGTGGTAGAGATGAGAGCTTATCCATTAACAAGCCAGATCCTCTTCTGTGAACCTTGTTCAAGGACCTCCCTTGAATTGATGAAGATGATGATGAATCATCAGCCATTGATCTGATCTCAGTTCTTGAAAGCCTTGCTCTCTTCTTCTGACCCCATTGCAACAGCACATCCCCACCACCAGTAGTACTTGGACTCATCTCAAGTCTTAGGCTTTGGTTGCTGTTATTGTTTTCATTGAGCGGAGGAGAATTGGGTGAACCACCACCACCACCATTGTTGTGGTAGTTGTGGTTCTCTTGTGCTCTTGATGGGGATCTGAATCTGAACCCTTTTCCTCCATCAAAATTTGCATCAAATCCATTATTGTTGTTTGGAACAACAGTTTTGCCATTCTCACTTTCTTCTTTACAAGTTGTTGTTTTCAAGTTGGATTTTTTTCCATTGCTAAAAGGAAGACAATCTGGGCTCACTCTCTGATATCTGTCAAACAACAAACAACAACATTCATTATCAGAACTCCATATGATTGAAGAAAATATCAAAACTTTACATGTTTTAGAGCTATATAATTACAAGGGTCAAACAAGAATTTCACACCAAATCAAACCAAGATCTGATTATGGAAATCACATAGAAATCTGCTTCTCTGAAACTTGAACCAATTTATTGAATCAAAACACTCAAAAGCCATAGATTTTGACAAACACAATCAGCCAATGTATGCGAAAGCACCCAGCAAGTAAGAAGAAGAAAAAGGAAACAACTACAAGTGCTTCCTCCATATGCTTCCTGCTTTTGTCACACAAAGTGCTTTTTCTTCTTAACCAGAAGAAAAAAAAAAAGAAAAAACAGAGATGATGAATCTGACAACAAAGCACTCATATGATTCGATTCCATTAAAGAGAAAAACAAAAACAGCCCAGAAGAGAAATCAAAACAAGATTCAATTTTTCATCCAACAACAACAACAAAAACTAGCCAATCTCATCTGAGACAAGAAACCAACAAGAACAAAGCGCACTGGATCCACTGAATCTACAATAAAACTGATCCCAGAAAGTATAAGAGAACACAAAAGAAATATGAAAAGACTTGAGAGAGAATTGTGCAACTCGGACCTCATCATTATCTCTGAAACTAAAGCGGAGGTTTAATAAACAATCTTCAATCTTTTCAATATGAAATGGGGTTCATTGTTTTCTTGTAATAAGAAGCAGAACAGCAATGGACGGAAGACAAGGAAGAACCAAAAAATAAATAAATTAAAAAAAAACAAAGGCAGAGAGAGCTGAGTTGTGAATTGTGATGACCAAAAACACAAACAGTGAGAAGGCAAAGAATACAGAGTAACAGAGGCGATATATAAAAGATTTATATATTTATATATAATTTTATATACACATATCACATATATAATGCTCTGTGGAGGCTTAACTCAGTGGTGAGTGGACTGTGCAGAGATGTAATTGAAAAGTTATTTTTTTAATTTTATTTTTTATTTATTTATTTTTTCTTTTTACAAAATTGCAATTTTTCAAAAAAATTATTACAATTAAATCGGGACTCCCTGCTTGTTTAGTTGAATTTCTACACTGGACTTAAAAGCTTTACTGACCTCTACTGTAAACAGAGATTTTTTAAAAGGCAAATCAAATAAGCTCTTAATCTATAATTTGAACGTTGTTGACATAAATAACATATAATCGTTAAGCTCTCAATCTATAACTTGAACGTTATTGACAAAAAAAACATATAATCATTACAGACACGAAGAACATATGAACGTTGTAAATATGAAGGGATATGACTAAATCAGTAATTTGAACATAGACGTGAAGCCTATATTTACACTATAGACACGAAACGATATGCCTAGGTCTACAACTTGAACGTTATAGGTGTTAAAACCATACGAACGCTATAGGCGTAAAAAGATATGTCTAAGTTTACAACTTGAATGTTGTAGGCGTGAAGATCATATGAACGCTGAAAGTACGAAGAGATATGTCTAAATCTACAACTTGAACGTTGTAAACGTGAAGATCATATGAACGTTATAGGTGTGAAAAGTATACGATTCAATCTATAAATTGAACGCTGTAGGCATGAATTGTATGAACGCTATAGGTGTAAAGGACATATGTCTTGTGTCCTAATCTTATCGATTTAAGTTTATTTTATAAAAAATGCAAGAGTTTCTTATAATTTGTCCCCAAAAAAAAAAAAGTTCTAACTCAACAGATAAATACTTTTACAATGCAAATGAAACGTCCTCCACATACTTTTAAGGACAAATTTCATTCATTTTTTATTTTTTATTATATTCGATTTAATTGCATGCAAATTAATAAATTTTGATCTATTTAATTTAGAAAATAGACCGAACCGATTGATTGTTCCTCTTTCATTTGTGAGGAATTTGCATATTTTACCTTAATCTTCTTAAGTAGTATTATTAGTATCATTCATCAACCAGGGTGTACCTCAGTTGGTAGATGGACGAGCTTGGAGTTTAGACAAATGACTTTCAAATCAGATTAGTGACTTGAATCCTATCAATGGCAAAAACTTTCAAAAAAAATATATGATCCCGAATTAATAGATATTGTTAAATAGTATCATTAGAAAATATATTTTAATGGAAGATTTCCAATAAATTTTATTTAATTTTGAAAAAAGTTTTTAATGATTTTCTAAATTTTAAATAATTTTCTTATGAATTTTAACATTTTTCTTCTCTTAGGGTTTTCTCAACTAGTATAAAGTAGACTCTTTGGCTTCAAAATTCATAACGTTTCTTCTTGACGTTAGGGTTGGGTGGAGTCAGGCATGGATCAAGAGGAGATAGCGCATTTGTGTTCTGCCAAACAATTATAATTTTTTTTATAAAAAAAGTTCTATTTTTAATAGATCTACTATAAGTAGATCTTTTACCAATAGATGTTTTTCAAAAACCCAACTAAACAAGCTCTAAATCATCTACTTTTCTCCTTCTTTATTATAATAAAGTTAAATGAATAGATAGTCAGTGAAATTACAAATTTAAGTTAATTTAATATAACTCATAACGTTAGTGAAATGAGTTCTTTTTGCTAAATTAATGAAATTTGCTGTGATAAAGTTTTCATAAACCTATTTTATTAACATGTAATTTATTTAACTTTTAATAATGAAGAATAGTTTATTTTTAGAATTTAATCACTCATTTTCTTCATTTTGTTGCGCTTTCACATTTGGTTAATGTGATCATACTTTAGGGTGTCTTTTTTGACTCCTCGTTATATTATTAGGGATTTTTGCTGCTTTGGATAATGAACTTGACACGATTATTCTTTACACATAAATCCATTGTCTCCCTTGTAGGATGTAACTATTGATTCTTAATTGAAATCAGAAATTCTTTTTTAATTAAAACATTGAAAAAGCATACTTCTTATTTTAAACATGGTATTAAAAAAAATTGATTAATCGTATATGGTATATATTAAAAAAAAAAAACAAACATAAAAGTCATTTAAAAAAAAAATTATATTGAATGTGTCAGTGGCATATTGGAACTCATCGAAACCAAACGTTATATACACGGTTCATATATCTACTCCTACAATATCAAAAGAAAGCTCTTCACATATGCTCAATGTAAAACAATAAGACTCTAATTTATGAAGTGTCTTTAGTAAATGGTATATATGTTCAACAAAACAATATTTGTAAAGTTTAATCTTTTTTTTTTTTTTTTTTAAAGTAAAAGCATCAATTATGGTTTTTAATTAGGATAATTAAGAAATTTAATTTCGTATATAAATTTATACGTGTCAATTTTTTATCACGGATGATGTAACATGTAATATATTTGTGGAATGAATTTTTTTCTAAACAAAGACCTACCACAAAAGGGAAGCCACAATTGAAAACAGTACAATTTTATTTATTTATAAAATTTGAAGGATTTTTTTTTTTTTTTTTTTTTTCCATTTTGGGGTCTGTTCTTTGAACCTAAATAGTACTTTATATTCCATGAAAAATAGCAAGACGAAACTTGCATATCAAGATAGTTAAAATTTTCAATTTTTTATTCGAAGACTTCCTATTTAGCTTTTTTGCTAATTAAAGAGGAAGTTTGGTTGACAACAACAATCCATCAAAATCAATAAAAACCAGAAAAAGGAGATAAAATGACAGCTGTTTGGATCCTCAATCAACTCACAAATGACAAATCACAATTAATATATTTAAGGCACTTAATAACAAGGGAAAAATAAATAAATATATCCATAAATAATAGTAATTTGAGGAACAAAATCCCCCAATTTGTGGAAGAATAACGTTAATTGATATCTTCCTTAGTGCTTGCAAGGTCGATTTACAAATCTCCAGCTTCTCTTACGGCTCTTTGCCTCAGAAAACCATTTTAAAAGCTTAATTTCATGAACTCTTTGTATTTTCAAAAGATAGTTGGTGATGGATTTCCCCACAAACAAAAGATCCACCTAAAGCTTTGACTCACCCTCCCTAAACGAACCTCGGAAGAACCCTAGGGTTTTTAGGGGTATTCGTTTCTTAGAAACAAATGTTTGAATTATTCAATCCGACAAAGATATGAATAAAACATGGACAGCAATGAAACTAACTGGTAATCACAACTACTAACATTTTAACTGCTATTGTAATATATCATACTTGATGCTCGTTTTTTTATTTAACCATATCGGTACATGCAAGATGAGAGTTGGAAGAAACAAACATGAAACTGTCAAACTGGGCTAGTGCGGGAGGTTTCAACAATATTCTGTGAATGGAAATGATATCATACGGCAAGCAAGATGCCCCAAGAAACTTGTACCAATGGGCACGAGCATTTGATCTTCATGCTTGATGAACTACCTTGCAACTCTATCGGGCATGCTCCAGCTTACCTGAAACAAATGAGAAAACAGAGACAAACCAGAAAACATTACTAAAAAGAAAGAAAAAGCTAATAGCAAATTCGGTATAAGTGCATGCGATATAACTTGATCAAAGATTAGATCAGATATCTGATAAAATAAGGTGAATATTCAAAACCAAAGCAAAGAGATGAGCAGAGAATTTTCATTTATGTCCATAAATACCTGAAGAGTCTTGGCACCGATCTCTTTGGTACTTTGCCTTCAAGCTTTAGTCTTCTATATGATTCTCTGATGTGGCAAGGTCTGATTGGACCAGATTCCCTCCTTTCTGTCATAACCATTCTAGCTGCAAACCGTAGCAAGTGAATAGAAACACAGAAGCGTTAGCTATTCAAACTTTAATATACAAACTTCTAAGTAGACTTAAGGCACCCACCGAATCATCATATTATAGTTATTGTTCAAACTATTCATCTAGTCATAAAAATATTATTTTCCTTATAAGTTCACTTTTGGAAAGAAATTAGCTCAAATGAGATGCTGTAACCATACCTGTTTCAATAAGTTCACCAACAAACATTTTTGCTATCCCACACACTACGATTGTCATTGGTATAGAAATTTTCTGGCTCCCAGTGATGCTCACTAATAACTGCATTCACACCGCGAGAAAATGCAACAATATAGGCAAAAACTTAGTGCAACAATAAATCAAGTTCTTTAAGTTTTATTAGTATTAATGCATAAAACAAGCACATTACGCTGAATCTAGCCTCATGGAAAAAGCACTGAATAAATGCAGCTCAGAACCTACAAATCCATCATCTCAGTTCTCAGATGAGAATATGTGGGAAACAAAAAATTTTGACACTAAGGCAAAAAAATTATATTTTCTTCCATTCAATAGACATGCCCAAACTGCTAGGGATAAAATAACAAAGAGGGCAAAGAGGCATGGTCACTATCCATATTCAACTCAAAATTAAGACACAAACAAATACTTTTTCGGTCATAATCTTCAACTCAAAAAACTAAACCCCAACATCAAGGTTAATAAAGTAAGAGGTACCGTAGTCCTTAGATATGGAATAAGGAAAGATAAAGTAAAATCATACCCTTTTCATGTTAGTCTTCTGAAGTGCAGATCTCCGAAAGGATTCGTATCGATTCATCTGGTCCTCTGAGAATTGAGATAGAATAGACCTGAAAAAATAGTAAGGTATATATAAGTTTTTGACAAGGGAAAAACTGTCCACTGTTATTTGCAAGACAATTAAACTAATTCGCTTATGAATTTCCTCGAAGTCAACAAATCAAGTTCAGTTTGCATGATGCTGTGATCCTACAACCCTGATTCTACTCAGACCCAATCCTATTACTCATCAATCACCTTCAAATCACATTACAGACATCCTGCATCACCTTCCCCTTGCAAAGCAGCCTCCAGTATAGAACTGCCACAATTACGCTAATTATGGATCACCAAATTGATTGTTGCAACGCAAGCTCACCTAAACAGTCTAGGGGGTAAATACCAGCCTTTCTTAACCAATTCCCAGCAGTCCATCATTGTAATTTTTAGATGCTAGATTATCATGGGTAAAATATTAAGATTAAAAGGTGATTTAAGATATAAAAGTAGTAGGTTTCACAGAGCCACAGTTAAGAATGAATCGCAAGGAAACTTGAGAAAAACTTTGAGCAGATTGAATTAAGTACTGCAGAAGCAGTTTGTTTGATATGTATATATGGACACTAGTTATAGTGAAAACCATAGATGTATTGCAAATTTGCAATACTGATACGTACATCATATTATAAAATGCTTGTTACATATAAAGCATGTAATGTAGTGAGGCCTTGAGGCAGATGCTAGGTGCCAAATGAATGACCAAATCAACTTCATATGACATAAAACAGCTACAGAAAAAAACACTACCCTCCCATTACAAAGAAACCCGAAGAAGCCCCGTATTCACTCAAGCTTATCAACCGATGTCCATAAAATGAGTTAACAGTAAACCAACATGACCCCAAAAAAAAAAAAAAATGGAAAACGCTGAAACTTGATTAATTCCAACAGGTAATAATCACCAACACAAAGAATATTGAAGTACGGAACCCAATATATGCAGAAAATATATAAATCACTCCAAATTGAGATGCAAAAGGAATAAACAAAAATGTTAAATTGAGTCAGTCTTTAATAAAGAACTATCATTTCATGTGTAACTAGCCATCAAAATGCCAACCAGAGAGAACATCAAAAAAGTAGTAATTAAACATAACACAAAACTCACTGCATCTTTTCCATTTTAGAAGGGTCAGCACTAGTCGGGAACTTGGAGGAGAGGTCAACATCCATGTTCTCCTCTTCTTCCTCGTCATCATCTTCTTTGTTCTTGGCCACAGTTGCTTTGGCTTTTACATTGGACCCACCAGGGACTGCCGCAGCACTAGAAGTCTCAAACTCATCTTCTAAACTGCCACCAGCAGCACCAGTAGCATGACTTTGAGTACTCTCCAACTCTTCTTGGCCAATAGGGGACTCGGGTGGCGACTCCTCTTGCTCCTCCAATGCAGCCTCAAATGGGTCCTTAGATTGCTTCATTTATCTTCTCTGCATTTAAATTTTCTTTAGATTGCTGTAACCATCCCATACTATAAAAAAACTAAGGCCATTCTTGGAATCAAACAATATTTCACTAATGAAAATTCATAATTCCATGAATATCTTAAACCATCATGATAAATAATCTTTATCATAATCACAACTTCAAGTCAAATCACTTCAAAATCGCTTATTAAGTTTAACACAACTAAATTATACTAAAAACATCAATATATTCCAATAATGATGTAAAATTATAAACAAATCCAAATAATCTTACACGACATTGTCCTTACACATTTTTATTTAATTTCCATCCTTTGTACTGCCAACATCTTATTCAGGCATTACATCAAACACCTTGCTAACATAAATAATAAATCCACAATTACTATAAATATTATCCATGAAATCCATTTAAATTCAACAAATCCAATGGCTCAAATAATATTATAAATCTTGTGTAGACAAAATTTCTCAAATTAAAACACATAGAAACCGTCACAACCTCCAATTTACTCAAAATTTCCTCCACAACGTTGACCTTATGAATCTCAAAGTTTTCCTACATTAATTTGAGTCTTTAAGAATAAATACATGACCCACCCATCAATATCATAAATTAATATTAATATTAATTAAACCCCTAATTGTTTAATGCAAGGGATTATTTGCTTCGAAGAGAGAGATAGATTGTAGAAATCAAGCATCCAAGATGAAGAAATTCGAAACGAACCTGTAAGCCTTGAAATTATTGACTTTCTTCTTCGGTACAGATTTCACTTTCTTCTTCCTTGGTTCTCTCTCTCCCTCTTTTATTTATTTATTTTTTTTTTTCTTCTCTATAGCCACCTATTGTGCTCTTTTATATTGATCTCATTGTGGGCTTGGGTTTCAATTGAGTGGGTTTGGGCCGGACTTTTTAAAAAGAAAAATTAGTCCAAATACATATTTATTTGGGTCCAATCCAAGCCATTACATCACTTAGGGGCCGTTTAGTATGGGGTAATCAAAATAATGTGATGTCTGAGAAATTGAAGCCCCGGAATATGATTTTTAGGAAAGTTGTATACATGTGTTTGGTTGTGTATGAGAATATAATATCGGATTCCTGGGAATATCAAGTAAAAGTGTTTGGTTGTATTTGAGATTTTTTTTTTAATATTTATTTATTAAAAACTAAAAAATTAAATTAAAAAAAAAACTAACATCAATTAGCATATCAAAACCGACCATTGTCTTTCTTCTCTTCCATCTCTCTCTCTCTCTAAAATCTTTCATCTCTTTCCATCTTTCTCTCTCTCTCTGTGTGTCTTTCTCTTAGATCATTGTTGTCGTCGCCTTCGTCCGGTCGGGATCTTCGTCGTCATCGATGCTCGTTGATGGATGGTGCTTGATCTGCTCAGATTTGCTCGTTGTCATCATCATCGAAACCCAGATCTGCCTGTCGATCGATGCTCGTTGATCTCCAGTCGGCCTCTTACATGAAGATGTAAACCCAGATCTTGTTTGTTGTCAATGGCTGCTGCCTCTTGGCTTGATGAAGATGAAGTTGGTCTTGTTCTGAAAATTTGGTGTTAATTATAATTACTAAATTTGAAAATTTATGAAACTAGGTTTTGAAGATGCACTGTGTTTTGAAATCGCGAAGAACAAAGAAGAAGAAAATAAAATAATTTTTTTTAATAAGGGTGGGTCCCATGGTGGAAATCAGATGGAGGGACATCTGAAACCCACCTATTGAGATGGGAATCACATTACCCTCCAAGAGGGTAAGAGGGTAATGTGATTCCTATGGGATTCACTTTCCCGAGAATCTAAAAATGCAAACCTAGTAACAAACATGTGAATCCTATCAGATTCCCATTCCTATGCCAAGATCACCCCATAACAAACGGCTCCTTAGGGTTTTAAGTTTCGGCTTATTGGATATTCGTTTTAGCCTATTTCTTGATTGTTATAAAAAAAAATCCTGGACTTTTTTTAAAATTCCAAGTTGTTTACGGCTTTTACAAAAATAACTAAATTGATCCTCACATTTTTTCCAAGTACCAAATTAGTCATCTCTTTTAAAAGTGACCAAATTAGTCTCTCTAACGGTTTAACCGTGTTAAATATAATTGTTGACTTTAACAATTTTAGTTAAAGTATGTAAATACCATTTATTTATCATATTAGAGTAAAATTGTTTTGTCTTTTGTGCATTAAATTCACCATTATGTTTGTTAAAAAAAATATAAGGACCAATTTGGTCACTTTTGTAAAAGTCACAAAAAAACTTGGAATTTTAAAAAAAAATCCATGACTCAATTGATAATTGCCCAAAAATTAAAATAAAAACGTACGAAATTCCCACGTCTAATGAGATTTAGGCTATAACACATGTTCACCACTCACATGCATATTGATTTATAGAACTTTTTGTTAAATAATTTCATAGAAAATGCTTTTCATGAGTGAAAAAGAATTGGGTAGCCTCTTTTGATGTAAGATATGTTTGATATGACTTTTCAAGTAAATCTTCTAGAGTAGATCTTTTGTAGTAGAACTTCTAACCAAAAATTTTTTTGGTTGTGTAAATTATAAAATATATATTGACAATATATTTTTAAAAAGAGCTTTTGATTGTATAAATTACAAAAAAGGTGTTGACAATCTATTATAATGAAATAGTTGTATGGTGGAATATATAAAATTTACAAAGGGTAGTTGAGACAATTCATATGTTATAAAAAAAACTCAAAAAAAGCTTTTTGGGGAAGCCTAAAATTTGGGTTTCTCCTAGTAGACATAAAATAACATTTATAAAAGGTAGTTTTGACAATTCATATATTAAAAAGACTGTTTTAAGTTTTGCCAAAGAACCAATAAAAAAAAAAAAAAAAAAAAAAACTTCAAAACAGCTTATATAATTAAAAAAGCTCTTTTCATCCTTACAAAAGCCAGAGCAAACATACACGTAATGTCTTTAAAAGTTGATTTTTTGTTTGTTTTATAATTGCAATAGAAATAAATATATTGTGATACATGATATGCTCAACTTGACACCTCGCAAGTGCACGAATAGATAATTCGTATAGAGGTAAGTGGAGGTCCGTTACGCGAGGATTCGAGATTTATCAACTAAGGGGTGTGTATTGAATTAAGATTCTTGAGAACATTTAAAGACTTTATAAATCCAGGTATATTCAATTCAGACATTTAAAGACTTTGAAAGAGTCTATATTAATCCAGTTGTATTCAAGTTAGATTTCTATGGACTTTTAAAAAGTCCTTCCAAATCCGGGTGTATTGAATTGAGACTTAAAAAATGTCTGTAAAAATCAAGGTGTATTTAATTGAGACTAGATTTTAAAGGATTTTCTTAGGTCATGGATTTTGGTGGACTTGATGGTGAGAGATATACATATCAAAGGTCATAACAAGTCCAGTTTGCGCCCTAAGGATTTTGAGCTTTTCTTGTTGCTAGGGTTCGTTGCTTCTATTTTCCTTTATTTATCTCTTTCATGATTGAACTTAATGAAAGTAGAGACCATGATGCTAGTTTTTATGTGTTTTCAAAATATACAAAGGCCTGCTGGAACCTTTATATTTTGACAAATAGCCAGAATTCATAAATTTATTTGGGTGGGTTCTTCTGTCAAGAAAATTATGAAAACTTTTAGATAGAATGTTATGTCTAATGTTATTCTATAAAATTTTGTGATTTATAAATAAATATGAAAATTGTTATAAATTTTGGACAAAGGTCAATATTGATTTCTGCTGGATAAATTCAGGAAATAAGAAAAGAATGAATTTTTTCATATACAAATGATCATGGATTAAATTGATAATATTACTGTAGTATTTCCTATATGTCTAGATTATCCATGTAAAATTTCATAAGATTTGGAGCTTTAGAGAATAAATTAAAAATCGTGGAGCAAAGGGTGGTCAATTGTGACAAGGTTTGGGTTAGGGTTATGCTTTTTTTCAATATTTTATGTATAGCTTTGTTCGGTTATTCGATCAGTTGATTATTGATTGTTTATATGATTAGTTAAATAACAATGAGAATCAGTGAAAATGAGTTATGAAAGTTGAGTATTTTCCTATTAATTTTGCTCTCAAAATTGTTATAAACTATGTCACTTTCTTTAATTTGTGATTGATTTTAGTAATTGAGTGAAAATTATTATCATTAGTTTTTTTTTTGGTGCGTAATGTTTATTCATACATAAAGTTTTATGTATTCATATGTTATTTTTTTGGTTTTATCATGAAAGTTGATATCTTTGTGAAAATTAAGCTTTGAAATGGAGCTTCTCTTCAGCTTACTGATTGGTTCATAACTAGTATAATTCATTCATCTATAATAGAAGTCTGAGATAACAAATCTATGAAAGTATGAGGTAGATGTTTAAACAAATCTATAAAAGTCTTAGATAGATGTCTAAACAAATCAATGAAAGTTCATGTGGATTTCTAAAAGTTTGTAGAAATCCATGAAAATTTGTCATCTAAAAAACGTCTTTAAATGTCCTCAAAAATCCTAATTGAATACACCCTCCTAAATCTAATTTCTAGTCTAATTTAGACTAAAACAATAACAATGATTAAGTGTGTAAAAGTAAAAGAGAATTTATTTGAATCAATTGCTGGAAATTAAAAGTCAACTGAAATTAAAATTGCAAAGAGTAAAGTGCAAAGCTAATTAAGCTAAATGGTCGGATGAGGGAAGATATGAGTGGGAAACTAGGTATCCGATGCAACCCAAATATCAATACAACAACAATACTCAGAGTTGTAATTAACTTCGTTAATGTGTGTCAACTAAAGTCTAAGGTTCATTCTTTTTATTATGTATGACTATTACCATATGATCGCGAAATGAATAAAGTGCCCTCAATCGTCACTTATCTATGATATGTAGTGTGAGCAACAACTGAGTGGATCCATTGAACACGAAGAATTTGGAATTGAAATCCAGGTTGCATGATGTGTCTCTATAGATTTCATTCATTCAACATAGTAGTAGTCAATATTAGGCATGATGTGTGCATTAATCCCAACTCTCAAATCATAATTCATAACCCCAAACTAGAATTAATGTGTGATCATACATCAATACAAATAAATGATTAAGCAGTTAAACATATTGAATAAAACAAGACTAGAGTTGATTGTCAAATAATAAGTTATTTCCAACCAAGAGCATTTACATGGTTTACAACGATTCTCTAGTTAAGAAATTAGTTACACATCAAAGAGATACAATGAAAGTAAAGAGAAATAGAATAGACAACACCCATGAAGATTCTTCAATAGCTCCTCCAATCTTCCGGTAACCCTAGATTCCATTCGGCCTAGTGTGAATCTTCTTCTTCTTCTTCTCTCTCTAAAGATCTCTTAAAGGTACAAAGATGGTGATTTGGTGAGGTGAGCTAAGGAATATGGTGGATTTGATGATGGAAAAGGCTAAAAGGAGTAAATTTGAGGTGGTGGCCGGTGGGTGGTGTTTTTGGGCATAAAAGTGAGTGGCATTTATAGGATTTCGATATTTAGGGTTTCCTCCTGCCATAAGCTGAGCTGGAATTGTCCAACTGCAACCACTATCGCAATCTGAGGTAGCAGAATTGTGACCTGTAGGCTTTGTCGTGACCTGGGGCCGCTTATCTTTATCGCACTTTTCTCTGGAATTTGTGTAATACCCGAATTTACCTTTCTAAGAAAAAAAATAGGAATAAAAGATTATGAAAATATTAAAGCCAATAAGAGACAAATAAAAAGGGTTGGCTTGTAATAGAGATGATTTATAAGTTTCATGTTTAATAGAATTAGGGTTACAAACCTATTATGCTATATATATCCTTTATATAATTAATAATAATAATAATAATTGGAGAAAGAGCTTTTTACCTTAGATGCAAAGGAATACTAATTTTTAAGCTTCGACAATCAGGTTAGTGATTTATTTTTACCAATGTGATGTTAGAGATTATTCATAATTGTCTTAGGGACTCTATGTACTATATAATTGAGAATTAAGGTATGACAGTAGAAACAATTTGAAAATATTGTTGTTTTCATCGATGATTCTCGTGTTTGGGTTTTTTTTTATTATGAAAATAGACATCTTTGCAAATGTTTCAAAAATCGTTTCACTCCAAAATGTTAAAAACACTATTTTTTGTGGATTTTCAAAGTGAGTTCAGTAAAACTGAAATTTTTCTATTTTAATAGTATAAATAAATTTCTAGAATTATTTAGTACGCTTAGACATTTTCAAAAATTATAAAATTTAACACAATTTCAAAAAGCATTTGGTACGCTTATGTGTCTAGTATCTATACGTTAAAATTCATGATTTGGAGATTTATATATAATTAGTTAAAGAACTTCGAACTATGAAGGGGGATGGAATTTTTCTAACAAATTTATATGACCGAAAACAAATTGTTTTAAAAATAATCGTATGTGTCTACTGCCAGCCTTCAAAATTTTAGAAGTTTTTAATGAGAGGAGTAATGTATGTAACTCCCTAAGTAACCTCACTAAATTTACCTCCAAACACATCTCAAAATTAAAACAACATAAATTTCAGAACAAAACCATCTTCACTCTCGGACTTTTAATACATTATTCCACTCATAAAAACTTCTAAAATTTTGAAGTCTGGCAGTATAGTAGACACATACAATTATTTTTAAAATAATTTAGTTTCGGGTCCTACAAATCTGTTAGAAAAATTCTAGCCATGACCCTTCGTAATTCGCAATTCTTTAACTAATTATATATAAATCTCCAAATCACGAAATTTAACATATAAATGTTAAGGATATTCAATCCAACTCCAATTCAGACTTGAAATCCAACTCCAACTCAGACTCGAAGTCTCACATCAATCCATCTACGTCTCACACTTGAAGTCGTCTCACACTTTAAGTCTTTGTAAATATCTTATACTGCTATCACTTGTTAAATTCCTAAGCTGATAGTTTTAGTTTAAAGTAGTTTAATAGTTTTAGTTTATATCTCTCATAGTGCACGACCTGTGCAATATATATACTTGTAAATTAAGTCTGTTAAAGTAATGAAGCATTAATTAATATTATTACATTCTCTTCATGGAATCAAAGTATTAATAACTCAAACAAGTCAACGATCCAACAATGGCCACCAGTGCTTCTTCCTCCTCAACCGTCATGACAGTCATCTCCTCTACTTCTTCCTCTCATGACGTGACCTCCTCCCCAAATACAATCATCTCCATCAACATTGCCGCCCAAGCTCCCTTAAAACTCACTGTAACTAACTACCGCTCCTGGAAACTTCAATTTTATACCCTACTTATCAGTTTTGATCTCATGAGGTTCATTGATGGCAAATCTCCATATCCCCCAGCCACCATAACAACCGATGGTGCAACCACACCAAATCCGGCCTATCACATCTGGAGCAGGCAAGAACAATTGCTTCTGAACGTAATTCTTGGATATATAACCCCATCAATCATACCTTTTATCGCTTTTTCTCAAACTGCTCGTGATGCATGGGTTGCCTTAGCCAACACTTATGCTAAACCTTCCAGAGGACACAATATGCACCTTAAAAGCGTACTCACCAACATCACCAAAGGTACACAATCCATCACTGAATATATGCAACACGCGAAAAGTGTCGTCGATGAACTGACCATGCTTGACGCTCCAAAAAATCTTGAAGATCTAACAATAAAAATTCTAAATGGTCTTGGTGATAAGTTTAAGGACATATCTTCCGCTGTCCGTGCTCGTGACACTGCAATCTCGTTTGAAGAATTGCATGAGAAACTTCTCAACTCTAAAGCTCTCCTGAAACAAGAAAACGCGTAAACCCCCAAGTTACCCATCACTACAAATTTTGTTGCCAAACTAACCTCTGGAAATCACCAACCCAATCGGCACAACAATTGGTCTCGCACAACACAATCCAAAAGGTTGGCTACACCCACCTCTAATTTTTAGAACTCCGGAAACTTCTCCTCCTCAAATCCGACAAACAAGTCAGCCTCTAAACCCTATCGTGGCTTTTGCCAGCTGTTCAGCGAACAAGGACACACAGCCAAACGGTGCACCACGTTCAGCATTTCTCCTATCCACAGTCGTTCTCAAACGAACCAACCACGTGCGCAATAGCAACCTTGTGCGAACTATGCTACACCAAATTCCACAAACACACCCGAATGGCTTCTAGACTCTGGTGCCTCGCATCATGTCACTTTCGACTTGAATAACTTATCACTACACTCTCCCTATAATGGCTCCAATGATATAATGATTGGTGACGGCTTAAGTTTACCTATCACACACTCTGGAACTCTTCATCTCCCTACCAAAAATTCATCTTTTTTATTATCTAATGTTTTGTGTGTGCCCAATATAAAGCAAAATCTGATTTCGGTCTCTAAATTTTGTGTTTCTAATCAAGTTGCCATTAAATTTTTGCCGTTTTCTTTTATTATGAAGGATCTTCGTACGAGAGCGCAGCTCATGCGAGGACGGACTAGGAATGGAGTTTACGAGTGGTCATCTCATGCTCAGCCTGACAAACCACCCATCCTTATTTTTTTGAGTATCAAGGCCTCTCTCCCTGACTGGCATCATCCTCTAGGTCACCCATCACAAAAAATATTGTCTAAGTTAATATCTTCAAAAGCAGTGTCTATTCTTTCATCTAGTAATTCTAGCAATTCTTGTAGTGCAAGTCAAATTAATAAAACTCATAAGTTGCCGTTTTCAGTTTCTTAGTTCTAAACCGTTTGAAATAAATTATACTGATGTTTGGAGCTCTCCCGTTATTTCTAAAGATGGTTACAAGTACTACGTATTATTTGTTGACCACTTTACGAAATATATGTAGATGTATCCCTTAAAACTCAAATCTGACGTCCATGCTGTTTTCATCGCTTCAAAACCCTAGTGGAATTTTTTTTTTCAAAAACTCCATCATCTAACTCTACAGTGACAATGGTGGTGCATACATAGCTCTAAGAAAAACACTAGCAATTTATGGCATATCACACTTTGCTACACCACCTCACACACCAGAACACAATGGTGTCTCCGAGCGTCGGCATCGCCATATTATCGAGACAGGTTTGTCTCTTCTAACACATGTCTCACTTCCTCTCACATTCTGGTCATATGCTTTTCAGACTGTTGTATACTTGATTAATAAAATTCCTACACCCGTCCTAGACATGTCGTCTCCTTTTGAGAAAATTTTCGATGTCAGTCCATCATATACCAAGTTGCGTGTATTTGGGTGTCTTTGCTACCCATGGATTATGCCATACAATAGTCACAAACTCGAGCCTCTATTTAAAACGTGCATCTTCATAGGGTACTCCCAGTCACAAAGTGTTTATCACTGTTTAGATCCGAAAATCGATTGTATATTTGTTTCCAGACATGTTAACTTCGTTGAGTCAGTATTCCTACACAAAACACTAAATGTCACCCTTCCTAAGTCTAGCAACCAAATATGCTTAACTTGGCTGTCCCACGAGTCCCCGTTTGTCACAATTTCGATCTCCCAAACCCACTCTTAGTCACCTCCGGCTATGCATGAGATCCCTCGACCGATTACGCTCCTTGATTCCCGGCGAGGGCTGCGGCTCCGCCTCCTTCAATATCACATACGGCCAGCCCTTTTATACCACTGTCCTCGCCACATGCAACACCTACTGCTGCATCACCTGTCTCACCCTGCACGGACCAATTTATTGCACCAAACTACACCGACCAGTTCTCGCCAGTTGCCTCCCCAAATACCACACCACATGCCACCTGCACCGCACCAGTATCCACTAAACATTCCAAAATGCACCAGCTACATGGCACCCAAATACTACACAACGTGTCACCCAAACAACTCAGCTGCATGCCACCAAAAAAACACCAGTTGCCTCCCCAAAAAGCGCACAACGTGCCACTCAAACCAACCAGCTGATCGCACAAACATCCACCCAAAATGCCGTACAAAATGTCGCCCAAACCGCTGCCCCAGCCCCAACCGTAACAACTCCAAACAATGGCCATCCCATGATAACCTGGTCCAAAAACAACATCCATAAACCCCTTTCCAAAATGTCACTAACCAGTGTGCTATCTCCTTCCCATGTCGAGCCCACTTGTGCCTCTTAGGCTCTTAAAATTTCGGAATGGAGACGTGCAATGTCTAAGAAGTTTGATGCTCTTGTGTGCAATGGAACATGGGATTTGGTCCCCTCAAGTGCCTCGAATAATGTTGTGGGATGTAAATGGGTGTTTTGCATCAAACGAGCTCTAGATGGTTCAATCTCAAGATACAAAGCTCGCTTAGTCGCCAAGGGATTTCATTAGCGACCGGGTCTTGATTACACTGACACCTTTAGTCCAGTTATTAACACCACTACGGTTTGTGTCGTACTGAGTATAGCAGTGTCACGTGGGTGGTCCCTTTGCCAACCTGATGTAAACAATGCCTTCCTACAGAGCCACTTGTCTGAAACCGTCTTTATGGCACAACCTCTAGGGTTTGAGGATCCTGCATATATGTCACATGTTTGTCATCTGAAGAAGGCGATCTATGGTCTCAAGCAAGCGCATCGGGCGTGGTATAAAGAGCTTCACCAATTTCTTCTTCAGAATGGGTATGTCAACTCACACTCTGATATCTCTCTGTTTATATTTAATACTAATGGTTGTATTCTTTTTTTGTTTATATATGTTAATGACATTATTGTACTGAGTGTAAGGTAACCTAGTTGACAAGTTCATGAAGACCCTAGCTCGGAGGTTCTCAATTAAAGACATTGGCAACTTATCTTACTTCCTTGGAGTTGAGGTCCTCCCTTGTTTGGCCGGCTTATATCTCTCTCAACAAAAGTATGTACTTGATCTTCTATCTCGCTCTAAGATGCTTGATGCCAAGCCGATCTCTACACCCCTGCCCACTGATCATGATCTCAAGCTTCTCGATGGCACCGCACTCACTGATGCCACTGAGTTTCGTCAGGTAATTGGGGCTTTACAATACTTCTCATTTACTCGTCCTAACATTGCTTTCGCAGTAAATAAACTTGCCCAATTCATGCACCGTCCGACGACTTGTCACTGGTCCCTTACAAAACGTCTCTTGTGATATTTGCATGGTACAATTCATCATGGCTTGGTACTATGTCTTGACTTTCCTATATCTCTACATGCTTACTGTGACGCTGACTGGGTTGGAAACAAGGATGATCGCACCTCTACATGCATGCGGCGTCTTTCTTGGGTCAAATGTTGTCTCATGGTGCTCTCGCAAGCAACGTACTGTTGCTAGGTCATCCACTGAGGCTGAATATAAGGCTGTTGCACACACTGCCGCAAAGCTTATCTGGATATCATCTCTACTATGCGAGCTTCTCATTTCGCCCTCTACCCTGCCAGCAATTTATTGTGATAACATTGGTGCCACGTATCTTTGCTCCAATCATGTGTTCCATTCTCGGATGAAACATATTGTTATTGATTTTCATTTTGTAAAGGAGAAGGTTCAAAGTGGCAAGCTTCGCGTATCTCATGTTGTCTGGTCTGATCAACTGGTCGACTCGCTCACCAAACCTTTGTCTAGGACACGGTTCTCTCTGCTACGGTCCAAGATTGGTGTCTCTGAAATGCCCACCATCTTACGGGGGCGTGTTAAGGATATTCAATCCAACTCCAACTCAGACTTGAAATCCAACTCTAACTCAGACTCGAAGTATAACATCAATCCATCTACGTCTCACACTTGAAGTCGTCTCAACTTTAAGTCTTTGTAAATATCTTATACTGCTATCACTTGTTAAATTCCTAAGCTGATAGTTTTAGTTTAAAGTAGTTTAATAGTTTTAGTTTATATCTCTCGTAGTGCATGACCTGTGCAATATATATGCTTGTAAATTAAGTCTGTTAAAGTAATGAAGCATTAATTAATACTATTACATTCTCTTTAATAGACACTAGACACAAAACTTTCAATGTGTTAAATATCATAATTTTTGAAAATTTCTAAGTGTACCAAATAATTCTCGAAATGAGTTTATAAAGTTAAACTAGAGAAATTTCAGTTATGTGGAGTGTGGACTCACTTGGAAAATCTACGAAAAATAGTGGTTTTAACATTTTGGGGTGAAACGAATTTTGAAACACTTACAAGGATGTCTGTTTTCATAATAAAAAAAACCCAAACATGAAAATCATCAATGAAAACAATAAGGGCGCGTCTTGCAACGTTTTTCAAAGCTGTTTTTGTTTTTTTTTTTCAAAAATAAAAACGAAAATGAAAACAGTGTTTTTGGTTTCAGTTTGGAAATCCAAATACGCGTCTAGTAGCATATCCTGAAAGCTAGATTATGAATATGAAAACGTAAAAAATGCGTCTGGTATCATTTTACATGCCAAAATTAATGAGTTGAATTGTATTGTTCATGTTATCCTAACAAATATGACATATTTACATGATAAACACTCATGTCTGCTCTTTTGTGTCTTCAACTACAAAAGAAAATCAGAGCTTGTTTTACATAATTTTTTGCTCCTTTCTTCTTACAAGTCTCAATAAAATTGTAAACAAATTAAAAATGACAGAAAATACCTTCGTCTAATTCATCAATTAAAACTACAAATTCTAATTGTGATCTATTACAAAATCTAATAATTTAAAATAAAACTTAGAAATCTTCTTAATCTATCTCAACCCAAAACGATTATTCTCTCTCAACCTAGAAATCTTTTAACTCTAACCCTAACAAACACTACACTAACCCTAACAAGGAAAAAAGGAAACCAGTTGTGGATGATGGATCTATTCCTCTTCTCTCTCGGTGGTCTCCTCAGGTAAAAACCCAGTTCTGGACAAACCTAATTGTGTGTGTGTGTGTGCGTGTGTGTGAGAGAGAGAGAGAGAGAGAGAGAGAGAGAGAGAGAGAGAGGCTAGGTTTTTTCGAGGGGGTTGGTCAAAAACGAGTTTTGGTGGTTGGGTTTGTAATCGTGGGGACTGCAGGCGGCGAGATCTAGCGTCGATGACGTTGAATTGGGGTTCGATATTGTTTTGTAAGAAGAAGAGAGAAGCAAAGGAAGAAGAAAAACAGTGATAATGAAGAAGAGAGAAGGAGAGGAAGAAGAAGAGATGCAGTCTGGAAGAAAGAAGAAGTAAAAAAGAAAAAAAAAAAAAGAGTTTTTTATTTAAAGTGAAAAACAAAATGAAAAATATCTAAAACTTATTTTGGAAATTGTTCATATTTAACATTGATGTTGTTTTTGTTTTAAAAATAAAATGAAAAACGGTAACGAACATGTATTCGAAATTGGATTTGAAAAACAAAAACACCCTTATAAAAGTGTACCGGACCCAGCCTAATATTTTTTGAAATTGTTTCTACTATCATACCTTAATTCTTAAACATATAGTCTATATAATCCTTAAGATAATTATGAATAATCTCTAACATCACATGGGTAAAAATAAATCACTAACGTGATTGTTGAAGCTTGAAAATTCATCTTCCTTTGTAACTAGGGTAAACGGCTCTTTCTCCAATTTTTTTTTATTCTTTAATTATTTTTGGAGAATATAAAGGATATATCGCACAATAAGGGGTCGTTTGTTTTTTAAACTTAAAACTTAATGATCTGAATCATAATTATTAAGTTGTTTTGTTTGTTTTTTTAAGTGGTCAAATAACTTAAAAATACCAAAAAACAATTTAAAATAAAAAGTAAAAAATCCTGACTTTTTACTTAATTGCAAATAATTGAATTGCATTAAATGCAATCTAAAATTTTTTCTTCTGATATTATCCTCCATATATAACATATTTCCAATTTCATCATAATTATATATGGTATATAAATCTGTATTTTAATATATATCTTATTTTAAATAGCTTTAAAAATAAAAAAGAACTTTAATCACTTCTCATATTGGTGTTTAATATCAATACTTTATTACGATATTATGGTAATGTAATTATATATATATATATATATATATAGTGTTTTGTGTGAGTTTTCCTACTGTCTCTTTTATTTTTTGAATTTTTTTTTTTTTCTTAGTAAATATGAAGTTTGTTTGTAATGGAAGAGGAAGATCATAATCATATGTGTTCATATATAATTATTATTTTTGGATTATTTTTATTTCATATATGTATAATTGTTTAACATGGGTATAAATGTAAAATTACTTATTTTCAGACAATTTTACTTTTAAAAAACAAATGTGTTGACAATACATTCAGATGTGTGGAAAAAAAAATATAAACATGCCATTGAAGTTCAGATTTCAGTCCATATTCAGTCTTCAGAAAAATTCGAGACTATTCAGTCTTTAGACAAAAAAACAAACGACCCATAAGTTTGTAACTCAAATTCAATTAAACAAGAAACTAATAAATCATCCCTTTATAAGTCAACCCTTTTTATTTTTTTCTTATTGACCTTAATATTTCCATAATCTTTTATTCCTATTTTTTTTTTCTTCAAAAGGTTATTTCGGGCATTAATTATATCTAAGAAATAATATGTTAAATTTGTGATATTGAATCGTAAAATTACATAATTTTAATGCGAGTTTTGCACATCTCTTGATTTTTTTTTAAAGAGTGGTGCTATTAGCACCCCTCAACTGAACTATTTATGCCTTACTTTTCAAAATTTTGACTTAATTATCTAAAATTAAATGGCTTTATTAATTTTATTTATTTATTTTCAGAACTACCCTTTTACTTAATTTTTAAACTTAGTACATCCCATCTTTTTTTTTCAAAAATAAAAATAAAAATAAAAATAAAAATAAAAATACACACAATCTTTGATCTCTCTCTCTCTACGGTTTTTCACCTCCATCGTGGGATTGTTTTTTCTTCTTATTTTATAGTGAAACCATCCTTCTTGGATACGATTTTTTATTGTCTGTGGTCGATTGGATTATTGGCGGTAGATTGGTAGATTGAGCTAGGCTTTTGATGTGATTTCGTTTCATTAAAGATTAGGTTTTCTTGATTGCGATTCTTGGTGCGATTTCGTTTTTTGGTTGATGTTGATGTGTGTGATGCTGTTTTCGTCTAGTCTCAGACAATTCTTCCATATGCTTGATATCATTCTTAGACAATTCTTCTAGATTTTTGATAACATTCTCAAACTCTTCCATAATATTTTGTATATGTGTATAAAGAAAATATTAGGGTTTAAAAGTTAAAGAAAAAAAAATTCAAGAAAAAAAAAATACCAGTGAACTCTGAATGTGTGGTTTTTTTATTACTATTTTTATTTTTATTTTTTTTAAAAAAAAGGAATGGGTGAGGTTTTATTAGATTAACTTTGTAGAATATTTTTTTTTAAAAAAATTATATTTCTCTTTAAGGAATTTGGATAAAGGAATACTAACTAATTTAAAAAATAAGGTATAAATAGGTCAGTAAAGAGGAGCACCACTCTAAAAAAGAATTATGAAAAAATGGGTTAATGTGAGTTTTGTGAATCATTTATGGAACAATAACAAAATCATAATAATAATATAGATTTTGCCTTTATTGGATACATGAGCTAAATATAAATAAAATTTTGTGATTTCGAAGTGGTGTATATATATATATATCGATTTTTTTTTTCTGTAGTCGATTGGATTATTGGTGGTAGATTGGTAGATTGAGTTAGGGTTTTGATGTGATTTCATTTCGTTGGAGGTTAGGTTTTCTTGGTTACGATTCTTGGTGCAATTTCGTTGTTTTGGTTGATATTGATGTGTGTGGTGCCGTTTTCGTCTAGTCTCAGACAATTATTCCAGATGCTTGATATCATTATTAGATAATTCTTCCAGATTTTTGATAACATTCTCAAACTCTTACATAATATTTTGTATATGTGTAAGAAGCAAATTTTCGGGTTTAAAAGTTAAGTTAAGAAAAAAAAAAAAATTACCTTGAACACTGAACGTGTGGTTTTTTTATTACTATTTTTTTATTTTTTTAAGGAAAGTGAGATTTTATTAGATAGATTTACTTTGTCGAATATATATATATATATATATATATATATATTAAAAAAATTATATGTCTCTTTAAGAAATTTGGATAAAGGGAAAAAAAAAATTAAAAAAGTAAAGTTATAAATAGATCAGTAAAGAGTAAAGTTATAAATAGATCAATAAAGAGGTGCTAGTAGTAGAGATGGCAATGGGGCGGGTTCGGGGCTAGGTGGCCTTCCCCGCATCCCACCCCACTCCATTTATTTTTGAAAACTCATCCCCTCATAAAACCCTACCATAGATGAAGCGGGTTGGGGCGGGACATGATACAATGGGGAGTGTTTTTCCCATCCCTACCCATTTAGATATATTTTTATTTAAATAATAAATATATAACTATTAAGTATGATATAATATATAAAGTAGTAAATAATTCTCAGAAACTATTAAAAACATCTCATAGACATAATTCTCACAAGTAATTCAATCATTTTCAAACATAAACATAAAGTTTGATGTCAAAATGTTCGAAAATCATAACGCTAATCATATAATAGTTGCATTTATTTCTCAAGTTCTCACTTCATACAATCAACTGCATTTGGGTTTTTTTTTTAATAGTATTTTGTTTTGTCACTTTATGTTAAATAATGGTGAAGAGATGTAAAGTTAGGGTTAATATATTTATATATATTTTTTTCTTTTTTAGATTTATTTATTTTCTTTGAAACTATGTAGTTTAACTAAGTATTATTTTAAACGGGGCGGGACGGGGTGGGGAGTATAAAACACATCCCTGCCCCATTCCCATTGCGGGTTAAACTATCTATTACCATCCATGCCCTATCCCCACTAAATTGAAATCCATCCCCACCCCAAAAGTGTGGGTCCCCACAGGGAATTTTGTCATCCCTAGCTAGTAGCACTACTCTAAAAAAGAATTACAAAAAAATTGGTTAATGTGAGTTTTGTGAATCATTTATGGAACAATAACAAAATCATAATAATAATATAGATCTTGCCATTATTGGATACATGGGCAAAATATAAATAAAATTTTGTGATTTTGAAGTGGTATATAAATATATATATATATATATATATATAGTGAGTCTCTTATGAGGGATCCTTTATTTTAATTTCGGTAAGGACCATGATGAAAATACATCGATTTTAATGAAATTTAATCTGAATTTTTTTGTGGATAATAAGTTCATTAAAATCTACATATGAAAAAAATTTGACAATTTTTCGAATACTAGAACTGTTTTACTTAAATTTTCCTATATTTCGCATATTTCCCGATGTCTTCATATTTAATAAATTTTGGATAAAATAGTTCTAGTACTCGGGAAATTCTCAAATTTTGTTCATTGGTAGATTTCGATGAACTCATCATCCATAAAAAAAATTTAGATTAAAATTTATTAAAATCGATGTGTTTTTATCATGGTCCTTATCGAAATTAAAATAAGGGATCCCTCATGAGAGACTCATTATATATATACAATTTTTTTTCTCCTCAGTGCGTTCTAATATAACTCCATTAGTGTGTTGCATATGGACCATAAATTATGGAGAAGTTTTGACAAGTACATACACTTTGAGTCAAAGCATGTAAATCTAATGGTCCACATCCAACGCACTGATGGAGTTATATCAGGACGCACTAACTTGAAATTTTTTCTATATATATATATATATATATATATATATGTATATATATGTATAGAGTAGTTTTCCAATGAGGTTTTTTTACGATACACACTTTAAGCACCTTTGATGAAATTGCATGAAATATATTGAATCTTGATTTGATTTTTTGAATGGATTGTGAAAACATTGAAATACATTTATGGTAAAAAAAAAAAAATTTAAATTTCGGGTGTAAGAACTAATTTTTTCCAATTTGTTTTGAAGATAAATCATTTAAAAATAGGGAAATATAAGAAAAAATAGTTTTCAAATCCAAAAAAATTCCAAATTTTTACCAAATGTGTATTTTGATTTTCTTAGGATGCATATAAAAAATCTTATCGAAAAACATTTGATTCCATGCAATTTCATCACAAGTGGTTAAAGTGTGCATCGTAAAAGTCCTTATTAGAAAATTACTCTCTCTCTCTATATATATATATACGGTCTTATTCATATCAGTGCGCACTTTTGTACTAATGCATGTGGATCACTAATTATGGAGAAATTTTGACAAGTGCATACACTTTAAGTCAAAGTATGTAAATATAATGGTCCACATCCAACGAGCTGATGAAGTTATATCTGTGTGTACTGACTTGAACATTTCTGTATATATATATAATGTAAGAAATGTTCAAGTCAGTACGTACTGATATAACTTCATCAGTTCATTGGATGTTGACCATTATATTTATATACTTTGACTTAAAATGTATGCACTTGTCAAAACTTCTCCATAATCCGTGGTTCACATACATTGATACTGATATAGTCACATCAGTGCGCACTGATGTAAACGGAACCGTATATATATAATATGATCTAACTTTACTATAAATTAAAATATTAAATGATAACATCAGTAAGAGTCACCCCCAATTCATTAAATCTATATTTTAAAAAACAAAACAAAACAAAACAAAACAAAAAAAACCCCAATCGATTAAATCACTCATTTAATGATAGATCTGTAGCAAATTAATTAGCCATGTATGATCTTAATATTTAGAGGTTATCTTCAACAATTAATAAATATATTTAGTGCAGACAAAAAGCATTCTCTTCCACCAGAGAACCTGTGATTTCACTATTTATTATTTGGTTGGATAAAAATAAATAAATAAATAAAACAAAAATAAAGTATTGTAGAGTATCATATACAGAGTGCTACTCCACTCAGAGATATATAGATTTTTACATCTAAAAGATTCTTTGATATTATCTTCAATAGGGGTGGGCAAAAAACCAGTGAACCGAACCGAATCGGTTCAATCGGTTTTTTTTTTTTTTTTTCGATTTTTCATTGTTCATCGGTTTGGTTCGGTTCGTTTTTTTAAAAACTGGATATTCCGGTTCGGTTTCCGATTCAAGGGTTCGAACCTGTGAACCGAACCGAGCCGAGAACTGGTGTATATAATAAAAAATCCCTACATTTTTACAAATCTTATTGGTATCTACTGCCTCTTTGCCTCTTTGCTATTCTTTTTTTCTTATATAGAAAATATAGCATACCCACACACAATATTCTTTGTAACTTGATCGAATGTCTTCTTAAAACTAATGGGGCTACACTTTTGTTCACAAGAGACAATCTTACTTCATCTTTCATAAATCCTTATAACAAGTATTTATACTGGTGCATTTTATTTTGAATTTTTATCTTAGTTTGAGCAATTATATCCCTTGTATTTGTTTGTACAGACACTTGTTGGCAAGGGTTAGATCATTTCAATTTATCAATTCGCATTAGTACTTTTGCTTACAATTAAAGATGGAGACTTGTAGGACACCAGTAGACCAGTAGTTTAGCTAAGGAGAGTGTCTTTCTTATTATTATTTGACAATTTTAGATGGCCCAAAACCGAAAAAACCGAATTGACCCGAACCGAACCGGTTCAATCGGTTTTTGATTGGTTCATACTTTTAACTTTTATCGGATCGGTTCATTTTTTTAAAAACCGGATATTATCGGTTTTTTATCGGTTCACTCGAAAAGTGAACCGATCCATTAAACGCCCACCCCTATTGATAATAATCAAGTTGTTGATATATATTATAACAAATTTCACATCCTCATACCACTGTTGATCTCCCGAATACATAACGATGTATACTGTTATCTTTAAAAGAAATTATTTCTCACTTTTTGTTTATCGATAAAGTTCATAACCAAAATAAATAAATAAATAAAAAAATACGTACCTCTGTATAATCAGAGTCTTCGGAAAATTCTTTTTTCATTACTTTGTTATATAATAATATAATATTTTGATACTTGAAATAGAATTAAGATTTAATTAGGGTTTAGGGTTTTTTATTTATTTATTTATTTATTTATTTTAAATAAAGAGATATGAGTGTAATTAATGGGTGTACATAGCATTTGATTTATTTTTAATTAAACTAATTTGTCCTTATTAGTAAATTTCTATTGGGACATTTTTGTAATTAAATTTTTTATTAAAATATGAGTGTGCTTATCATATTTATGGGCGTCAATATCGTCACCTATTTTAATAAGTTCAAATATAATATATATCTCAAACACACACATACATATTTATTTTTTAAGAAGATTAAGGCTACAAAATCTAAAAGTTCTAAAAACAAAAAAGAGACACGTGTATTTATCTACACCATTTCTTTTGTTTTTTTTTAAAGAATAATTATATTTAGTGTGTGTATATATATATATATATACACACACACACTAAATATAATTTTTCTTTTCAAAAAAATAAAAAATTGATTTTCAAAAATCATCTAAAATAAATTAATGTCATCCATTTATTTACCAAAATGCCACTCATTAAAAAAATTGATTTCCAAAAAACATCTAAAATAAATTAATGGTATCCCTTTATTTATCAAAATGTCACTCATTAGATGGAATATGATGGAATTAGATGGAATTTGATGGAATAGTCATAAGTATCACAAAGTTTGCCAAAAATGACCATTTTGGAACAACTTTCCAATCCAGTGGCCATTTTGATAGTGTGTCATCAATTCGATAGCCACCGAGGTGATTATCCCAATAAATTAACTATCGACCTATTTGAGTTTTTGTCTAAAGTTTTTGAATAAATAGGAAAAAAAAAAACTCATTTTTTTTTAAATCTTAAATAATGACAAGTAATTTGTAACTATCATACATATACTGTATCATTTACCACATTTTTTTCTACCGTTTATATATCTAAATAATTATCAACGGTGGAGATAGAAATTTAATTCAATGAGGCTAATAGGTCATTTGTTTTTTCCACTTAAAACTTAATGGATCTTAATCATAATTATTATGTTGTTTTGTATGTTTTTTTAAGTGGTCAAACAATTTAAAAATACCAAAAAACAACTTAAAATAAAAAGTAAAAAATCCTAACTTTTCACTTAATTGTAAATCACTGAATTGCATTAAATGCAATCAAAAATCTTTTCTTCCGATACTATCCTCCATATATAATATATCTCCAATTTCATTATAATTATATATTGCATAGAAATCTTTATTTTAATATATTGCTTATTTTAGATGGCTTTAAAAATAAAAAAGAACCCTAATCACTTCTCATATCGGTGTTTAATATCAATATTTTATTATAATATTATGGTGATGTATTTATACATCATTTTTTTTAGAGTGTTTTGTGTTAGTTTTCCTGCTGCCTCCCCTTTTTTTTTTGAAAAAAATATTTTTTCTTTTCTCAGTAAAAATAAAGTTTGTTTATAATCGAAGAAGAAGATCATGATCATATGTGTTCATATGTGTTCATATATAATCATCATTTTTGGATTGTTTTTATTCTATATTATATGTATAATTGTTTAACATGAGTATAGATGTAAAATTATTTCTTTTCACACAATTTTATTTTTAGAAAACAAACATGTTGACAGTACATTCAGATGTGAGAAGAAAAAAAAAAAAACATGTCATTCAAACAAGCATGTTGACAGTACATTCAGATATGAGAAAGAAAGAAAGAAAAAAAAAACATGTCATTCAAATTCAGATTTCAGTCACTATTCAGTCTTCAGTAAAATTCAGGACTATTCAATCTTCAGACAAAAAAACAAACGACCCTTAAGTTGATCAAATGATACTAATTAAATATAAAACTTTATCGGTAACAAAACAACCAAACAATTTATAGTTTATTTTTTAACAATATTGGTCTAGTGGCTTAATAGTTTAAAAAAAAATTTTAGTATGTGCTAGAAATATGTAATAAGTTATCAAATTACAAAACAAGTAGAAAATGAGATTGACATATGAATAAAATTGGTTTTGTTTTGCTTTGTCAATTGAATTAATATTAATAATATATAAGAGTAGATAAGGATTAATTAAAAGACAAGACGGACTTGGTTCAGTGCTTTTTCTGAACATCTCCAATGTAAAAGTGACTTGATTAATGTTAAAAGACTTGCTTCCTATATGACATAAAAAGATAGACTTAATAGACAATCAACTCAAAATTTAGTCTACAGTGTTTCTGTTTAAAACACATTTTTTTTAATGACATGTCCAATTTTTTTTTTTTCTGTTTTCTTTTTTACTTTATTTCTTTACTAAAAATAGATGAAAAATTAATATCAATTTTAAATATATGATGAGTCAACCAAAAAAAAGGTTGTGCAATAGATCGTCTGAAAGTAGATAGTTATATTGACAATGTTTAATTTTTTTTACTACATCAACTTGAGGTTAAATATACACAATTGCATTAGTTGTATTGGAGATACTCTCACCCCTACAATATAAGGTTGTGGGTTCGAATTGTGTCATCGCCCTGTCTCCAAACCTCGAATTATTGTAATATTTAAAATATAAAAAAAGTAAATAAGAATTTAAATAATTGGAGATTGAGATTAATTTGGGCATTTATTTAGGTCACGAAACGGAGGAATTATTTATTTTTATTTTTTTTCTAATCCCCATGGTTAAAATTATGTTAATTGAGACATACCTAAGTAGCACTTAATAAATGAAACTTTTGGAAGAATTTTTTAATATTAATCATATATGAAATATATATTGTCCACATTATCTATTATTAGTCTAGGCCATGCCGCCATGGACATTGATCATGGTGGGACAAATGTTGTGGAGGCATTCATGATGGTATTTATAAAAAAAAGAAAAAAAGTACACCAGGAATCCAGGAATATATATTGATGATGCTTATGATGATGATGATAATATCATCTCATGATAAACCAACATCATCATCATTACCATCATCAACATGTATACATGTATCGAAACAATGTACATAGCGACCCTATAAAGTGGGTTAGTTAGCTAGAAAGAAGTCATTGGATGTTTGAGTACTAATAATTATAACTTATGAGTACTGCAAATCCTTTTTAAAACTCAAAAATCATACACGATCAAGTACTAATTCTACTCCGTGCTTCAAAAAGACCCGATGTTAATGACATTATGAAATGAATCCATTTTGTCTTTTAATACTAAATTATGTTCGTTCATCTCACATGTGTAGTTAAATCCCCATCCTAAAATAACTACTGCGACCACGTTATACAGTTATATATATGTATATATATTTTTTAAATATTACAAGACCTATTACAATAGGATTGTCTGGACCTGTCGAAATCAAACAATATATGTACGATCTGGATATCTACTCTCATAACGGGAGATAACTACTTCATACTTTTAAAATACGTATCGTGAGATTTGAACTCCTCACCTTTACTAAGAGATGATATGCCATTTATATATTCTTTTTGAAAAAACTAATAATTATTATTACAACTGCGAGCTTATAAATTAACTTAAATTACTCATGCTTGAATGCATATATACATATATAGATCGATCCATTGAAGTTGTTTCATGCATGCACTCTCTCTCTCTCTCTCTCTCTCTCTCTCTCTCTCTCCTCTGACTTTGTATCATATAAAACACCATCAACAATTCAATACAATAAATAAAAAATTAAAAAAATTAAAAAAAAAAACAATTCAATTCAATTATATTCAATTATATAAGATGTCCTTGTTTTCAGGCGCAAATTGGAAGAAGAGAAGGCGCCCAGCTCCCCAAACCTTTAATAGGTCTACTAACATGCATGTTTTCTAAAACATATCAAACACATATTTTTGTTTTCAAAGTCATCCCACTCAAAACTGAATATTTTTTGCTTCCCAAAATAGTCCCACGGTACTTACACACAGGTCCACAAAAAGAGCTCTAGAGAGATAAAGAGAGAAGAACGAGTGAAACTAAAGTGAAGAATCCAAACATGCTCGCCTATAACTTTGCCTTTTCCTTTTATAATTTTGTTGGTCTAAAGTGATAGAGATTGCCAAAGCAAATGGGCTGCCTGATCATCGATCGAATACCACTTTCTTTTTCCTTGGAAAATATTATATCGAATCATTTTTTTATAAATAAATAACGGTACTCTCGGCCCCAGGTCAAGGGATCAGAATTCTTTCTTAGCTATTTTTTCATATAATTTTTTTAATCTAGTGACACATAAACATAAAAAAAAAAAAAATACATAGTTAAGATTTTTCCATCTTCTTTTTCATCTCTTATGCAATTATGTGTTTGGTGCATGTTAGTGTGTTACTATCCTCTACTAATCTTATTTTTTCTGGTTTTCTTTTTTTTTTCCTTTTTTTTTCAAATATAAGTGAAACATCTATTTGCATGAGAAAACATGATAAGGAGAGAATCTTGATTGGTGTGATTCACTTGTACTAAAAGAGCTAGAAAGAAACAAGATGAGAGAATTAAAATTAACTCGTCTCGAAGACCTAATAATATAGAACATATTTTATAATTTCAAAAGGTAAAGTTTTCAATTAAAGTGTTAAATCTGCATGCCCCCAATGTTGATATTATTCTTTTCTTTCATCCTAATTCATTAATTAATTATTAATTAATTATAATCTCGAAACACTATATAATAATATGTTACTAATATTACACTCATCATCATCATTATCATGTCAGTTGCTTCTCAACAAAAACTTGGTTTCTTGCCCTACAAATATTATATATGTGCCAAATTCTTCGATGATATGAACGTATAACATTTTATTATTATTATTATAATTTTCAAATTCATAACTTTATAGATGTGGCTTAAAGGAATCGAACTAATGATGTTGAAGAATTTATCGTACTATAAACATGTGTTTAGGGTTGACACACACACATATTGTGATTTAGCAAAAAGCTCCTTAGGAATTAGTATTGAATATCTAAAGAACGACTAGCTCTTAATACGAATATTATATCAAAATATACAATATGAAATTACTATTTTAATCTAAATTTTAAATTATTTAATTTAAAAGTAAGAGTAAAAAACTAAAATTAAATTTTCTCAGTAATAATATATTAACTAAAAATTAAATCGTGTCCTGTCATACAAAAATATTGGTGGATAGTTATTTGGTATATATTGAATAAAAAGCTTAAGAGCTCTATGTTATTGGTTTCATTTTCAACTTTTTTCTGCTCTATTTTTTTTTTTCTCTCTATATACATTTAAATATATCTTTTTGACGTGTTATATGTTATATTATATACTGTTTTTTAGATCAAAAGATATATAATAATAATAATAATAATATAGAAAAAACAGTGAAGCAAAAATATTATAACATGTGCAAGACAATATCATAACATGAAAGGAAGTCAACATATATAATACCGGCACTGGGAGACAATATTATATCTTGCTTGGTAAGCCCTCTAGCTAAGTAATCATTTATATTTCCTCATTTTGAGCTGATTTACACTTGGAAGTACTCGGATGTTTGAAGAAGATGGAAATACCTACACATAATGAAGAAATACAAATCCGTCATAATAATGAAGTCACTGCTTGATCTGAAAGCTTAAGTCGGTAATTATTAGTTAACAGGAGAATTTCCATATGTATATGCATGGTGCAGAATCTTCTTTAATGGTATGGTCGGTGAAAGTAGTAGAGAAACAATACAGTGAAATACATATATAATTTTCATTCAAATATTCATTTGGGTAAGGTGAGCTGATCAGGATATCTTTTACGATTGAAGATTCTTGAATGATCTGCTGTTGTTGCCTAGATTGATGGATTCAATATATATATATATATATATATAATTGAAAATTAAAAGAAAGAAAAAGGAGTTGAAATAGAGATTCTAAATTATATATTGTTTTGATCAAAGTTCAAAGGGTCTGTTGTGATATCACACACATATCCACCTCCTTTATTGCTTTTGCTTTTCTTTTTATAAAGCAAAAGATAATATCATCCATTCATTCAAACCAAAATATACTATTGAGAAGCAAAGATGGCCTTGGACACATCACCTCTCAGTGCGCATAGGTGATAGTGTACCTCTCTTTCACACTAGTGGTGAGGGGTTCAAATCTCACCGTGTGTATTTTATAAACATTTATGAGGAGTTTTATTTCCGGTTTGTAAGCGTAGTTATTTACCATTATGGGAGTAGATATCTTGATTGCACATGCATTGTTTGCAATTTGATATCGTAGATCCCGACAGTTCTATTGTTATACTGGAAAAAAAAAATGACCTTGGATGCTGATTATTGTGGAACTATCACTCTCTCTTTACCTTTTACAATTCAATATTATTTACACATCTCTCTCTCTAACTCTTGCCATATGAAATGGGCACTGATTTTCTTTCATCTGAATAAAAAGGATTGGTTTCTCCAACACCAATAACTCTGATCATATCTCTCCATGGCTTCTGTTACTGATCATCTGAGATTCACCTTCTTATTCTCTACTTATCTACTTGTTGTGTTCTTCACTTCTTCTTCTTCTTCTTCTTCTTCAAATTCACATGATGATTATAATCATCTGTCTCTCAGAAGACAAGCTTCAATACTTGTCTCTCTCAAACAAGGTTTTGAATCCTATGATCGTTCTCTTAACATTTGGAATGTCTCCAATTACAAGTCTCTTTGTTCTTGGCCTGGTATTCAATGTGATGATGATCATGACACCAATAGATCAGTAGTAGTTTCTCTTAACATATCCAGTTTCAATATCTCTGGCTCTCTCTCACCTGTCATCACTCAACTTCAAACCCTTGTCAATCTCACACTCTCAGATAACACCTTCTCAGGTCACTTTCCACAAGAAATATTTCACAAACTAACAAGGCTTCAAGTCTTGAACATATCCACCAATGCATTCACTGGAGAGTTGTTGATCAACTGGGGTAATTTTTCTCACTTGCAAGAGCTTCTAGTCCTAGATGTTTATGACAACGAATTCAACGGTTCGCTCCCTCTAGGTGTCACTCAACTTCCCAAGCTCAAACACTTACATTTAGGAGGGAATTACTTTTCAGGGAAAATTCCGACAAGTTATGGAGGTCTTGATCAGCTCGTATATCTCCATCTTGGTGGAAATGATTTGAGTGGAACCATACCTGGTGAGCTTGGAAACCTGACCAGTCTCCAGCAGCTTTACTTGGGTTATTACAATGAATTTGATGGTGGAATTCCATCAGAATTCGGTAAGTTGATCAATCTTGTTCATCTAGACATAGCAAGCTGTAGCTTGAAGGGCTCAATACCTCCAGAGTTTGGCAATCTAAACAAGCTAGACACTATCTTCTTGCAAATGAATCTTCTCAGCGGTTCAATTCCTCCCCAGCTAGGAAATTTGAGCAGCTTGAAAACTCTTGATCTTTCGAAAAACATCCTCACCGGAGAAATCCCACTTGAGCTTTCAGGGCTCGGTGAGCTAACCCTCTTGAACCTGTTTGGCAACAAGTTCCATGGAGAGATTCCTCACTTCATTGCAGAGCTAAAAAACCTGGAAGTCTTGCAGCTTTGGCAGAACAATTTCACTGGTGTTATACCTTCCAAGCTTGGACAAAATGGTAAGTTGAAAATGCTTGATCTTTCGACTAATAAGCTCACCGGATTAGTCCCTAAATCTCTATGTTCCGGTAGGAAGCTGACGACTCTGATTCTGTTCAACAATTTCTTGTTTGGTCCTCTGCCTAATGATCTTGGTCAGTGTGAGACTCTTGTTAAGGTTAGAATGTATCAGAATTATTTGACTGGATCGATACCGACAGGCTTGCTTTACTTGCCAGAGTTGTCACTCATGGAGTTGCAGAACAATTATCTAAGTGGGAAATTTCCAGCAGAATCAGGCAAGGTATCATTGAAACTTAGCCGGTTAGATCTTTCGAATAATCGCTTAACAGGTTCTCTTCCTGCCTCCATTGGAAATTTCTCTTGCTTGCAAATTTTTTTATTAAGTGGAAACAAGTTGACAGGTGAAATTCCATCGGAAATTGGTCAGTTGAAGAATGTCCTGCACTTGGATATGAGTCGAAACAACTTCTCCGGTATGATCCCACCGGGGATAGGCGATTGTCTCCTCCTCACTTACCTAGACTTGAGCCAAAACCAGCTCTCAGGTCCAATCCCACTTCAGATTTCTCAAATCCATATCCTGAATTATTTCAATGTGTCCTGGAATCACTTGAATGCAAGCCTTCCAAAGGAACTCGGGTACACGAAGAGCCTAACCTCTGCCGATTTTTCCCACAACAACTTCTCAGGTTTGATACCTGAATTCGGTCAATATTCATTCTTCAACTCCACATCCTTTGTTGGAAATCCTCAGCTCTGTGGGTCAAACTTGAATCCATGTAACTATTCATCAAATTCCCCATTGCAATTACACGACCAAAATGGTACCAAGTCTCATGTCCCTGGAAAATACAAGCTCCTTTTCGCTCTAGGACTCTTGGTATGTTCATTAGTGTTTGCTGTTCTAGCAATCATCAAAACACGAAAAGTACGAAAAAGTTCCAATTCCTGGAAGCTCACAGCATTCCAGAAACTTGAATTTGGAAGTGAAGACATCCTGGAATGCGTAAAGGACAACAATGTGATAGGGAGAGGTGGAGCCGGAATCGTCTACAGAGGAGCAATGCCTAATGGAGAACAAGTAGCAGTCAAGAAACTTTTAGGCATAACTAAGGGTTCTTCTCATGACAATGGTCTATCAGCAGAGATTCAGACACTGGGGAAAATTCGACACCGGAACATTGTCAGATTGATTGCATTTTGCTCAAACAAAGTGACCAATTTGCTGGTTTATGAGTACATGCCAAATGGGAGCTTAGGTGAAGTGTTACATGGGAAGAGAGGTGGATTTCTCAAGTGGGACACCAGGCTAAAAATAGCCATTGAAGCTGCAAAAGGCCTCTGCTATTTGCACCATGATTGTTGCCCATTGATCATCCACCGTGACGTGAAATCTAACAACATCTTGCTTAACTCAGATTTTGAAGCTCATGTTGCTGATTTTGGACTTGCAAAGTTCTTGTTTCAAGACACTGGAAACTCAGAATGCATGTCTGCAATTGCTGGCTCTTATGGCTACATTGCTCCAGGTAACATATTTTTTTTATTTTTTTGTTTAGTTCATAATGATGCTTAAATTAAATACAAAACAAATCAAATTTTCTAGGAGAATACAAAATATACCTGATATGTCCAAAGATCGAAGAATATACTTTTCTTTTACTTAGATCAAAGTAGTAAAAGCAAATAGCAATGGAGTCATGAGTGGAGTCCAAGAAGATACAACAGGCTCCACTAACACAAAGGAAATTCTACTTTTACTTATTTTATTTTATTTTTCTCTTTGGACACATCACAAACACGTATGATACAAAGCTTTTGTGAAACCATAAACACAGACCAATCACAGGCAATTTTTTGCTTTTTTGACCCAAAACCAAAACCCAGTTGTAAGTTGTAACAAATAACAAGATTTTTCACATGAATCCAAACTATCTCCAAGAAAAATGCTGATTGGGATCTAAGCTTTTACTTTCCCTAAGCCCTAGATATTTTTTATTTTTTAAAAAGATACATGTGAGTGTATAGAATACAACATAACATAACTAACTTTTCTCTTTTCTGACACACAACTACACAAGCTGTTAACTTTACTACAAGAAGAGGAGTTGAACAATAGTGCTTAGTGTTAGTGCTTGTCTTTCATGGCATTTCACTCAAATTCAAAACATTGAATCAAACAATTTAGTTCTTTTTTTCTTTTTTTTTAAAATGCTAATTTCTTTTGTAATTGTAACAGAGTATGCCTATACATTAAAAGTTGATGAGAAGAGTGATGTGTACAGTTTTGGGGTGGTACTGTTAGAGTTGATAACGGGTAGAAGACCTGTGGGTGATTTCGGAGAAGATGGACTAGACATTGTTCAATGGACCAAAATGCAAACCGACTCAAACAAAGAAGGGGTGGTGAAGATTCTTGATCAAAGACTAAGTAACAACATCCCAATAAGTGAAGCCATGCAAGTCTTCTTTGTTGCCATGCTATGTGTTCAAGAACAAAGTGTGCAAAGACCCACCATGAGAGAAGTTGTTCAAATGCTTGCTCAAGCTAAACAACCAAACACATTTTACATGCAATAATCACTTGATCATCATCACCAAGCTCTACTACTACTTGATCATACGTATGATATACCGTATTTTTGTTTTTTGTTTATTGTTTTTAACTTTTTTTTTTTTTTTTTTTTTTAAATTTTCATCCTTGGTATGTTGAAAGAGAAGCATATATATTGTTCTTAGATTTGATCTTGTATTAGTTGAAGTAGAAAGGTACATTTGAGGGGTGTTATGGTAATTTGAGAGGCAAGCAAGGATTGAAGAATATATGGAATAGAGAAATTGTACTATAAAAGTGTAAGCTTGATGGTACTACTTACTAGATTGGCATCATTATTGTGTCATCATTTAGTTGGTGTGACCAAATGATTTTAACTTTGATTTAATCCTTTTTACTACATTTGTTTTGGCCAAATCAATCTCATCAATTCTCAATTTCTCATGCCTCACCATTAATTATATATAATTGATTGTGTATCCTAATTAATTAGTTTGAATCATTGAATGTAGAAATCCAAATGGTATATTTATTTTTATTTTTTTAATATTAAATATAAACTTACATGTGTTTATTTAATATAATATAAAACAAAAATATTATACTTTCCAACTCCTATTTCATCTGTAAATCCCAATTATCAAGAAAAACAATAATGATAAAGATACTCGTTGAATCTTTTCAACAAAAAAAAAAACAAAAAAAAAAAACAAAAAAAAAATACTCATTATTCATAAATCGTTTATCATGTAAGGCTATGTTTGATGGGAGGGGGGGAGGGAGAGTATGAAAGATGGATGAATTAAGAGGGAAAGAGAGAGAGTATGAGGGATAGAGAGGATAACATCTATCATTCATGTTGTTTGATATTAAAAAAAGAGTTGAATGAATGGATTGATATTTAATTTGTAAAATTACTATGTTACCTTTAAAAAAATTGGAGGGCATTTTGGTATTTGCCCCCCCTCCCCCCCCCCCCCCCCCCAATCACTCTCCGTCCTTTGTGATCCACCTGGTAGGCCCAGGACCCAGGAGGATTTTCTCTCCCTCCACTTCTCCCCTCCCTCCAACCAAACAAGGAATTGAGACTCTCCCTCCAACTCTCTCCCTCCCTCCATTTGTCCCTTTTACCAAACACAGCATAAGGGAAAATATATAATCTATATATAAATTGTATTCCCAAAAAATAATTATACAATTAAGTTGAATGAGTAATTAATTTATCAAACACACTATAATAGGCTTGTAAGATAACATTTTTTTTCAAGCCTTCGTTTTTTTAAAGAGATTTTGTTACCATTGGGCATTTGGGCTATTGTCAATTATTTTTTTCTTTTTCTTTTCTTTTTGAAATATTTTTCGAGGTGACGAGACGAGATTGGTTTGGTAATATACCCCTCTCACACAGTCACACCTGCACAATAAAGTTGTAGGTTCGAGTCTTTCCCATTTACAAAAAGGAGAATACTATTTACCTTTCATATTTACCTTTTTTACTCATTGTTTGACATAGTTTTTTATTTAATAAAAAGATCTAACTTTTTGGGTGCAACGTTATATGATGCTACGAAATTTTTTTTTATTGTGATCATATCTTCTTTGGTACAACTACATCAGCTAATATGTAATTGTATGTTCTAACATGCGATTACAATAATTTAATTGTGTGATCACATATAATTCATATGCGATAATATTATATATATATGATCACATATATCATATATGATCACATACTATTTTTTTAAAATTATATGGTGTCATGTTGTACTCAAGAATGAGTAATAAATATATATATATATATATATATACGACCCCGTTCCTATCAAGACATCCTTATATAACTTTATCAAGATATTAAATGTGAGCCACTCATTTATAAAAGTGATTTGACAAGTGCATACATACAAAGTCAAAGTATGTAAAACGAGTGGCTCACATTCAATGTCCTTCAATAATTCTATCGGGGCATCCTCATAGGAAAATTTATACATACATATGTATATATATATATATATATATATATATATATTTATGATTTGGGATTTGGGTAGTGAGTGAGACTCGCACAGCGTCGTCGAAGTTCAAGTTAAGTTTTGATCTGAAACTCAAATGGGCTCTACTTGTATGATTCGATTGGGCTCTACTATATGATTCAATTGGGCTTGAGTTATAGTCTTGTAGACGTTTAAAAAAACAATTATATGCAAAAGTGAGACAAAAATAAAGAGACAATTTTGCTTCTTTGTACGGTTGATCAGCATCCGACTGGGTAACACGTTCAACAATCTCCTGTACCGTAAAAACTTTGGTTGACTTCAATTTGAAGGCACCACAGTCCTCTCACTCGATGCATAACAGAGGTAACTTACGTTTTACTATTTATGTTTAGATTCGTGCATGCCAAGTGTTCGATGGAATTACCGTACCAAGTTCTCATATTTGATTTTTTTTGTAAAAGTTTTGATCTTTGTTATCTGGGGTGTCTTGGATGTTGCCAATAAAAGTGTCTGTAATGTTAGGGTACTTGGAATTGGAGCTCAGTGTCGTCGTTGGTGGTGAATTTGGAAAGTGAAGGCTTTTTGAAGAAGGGGTTGAAATTTTATTTAGATTTTGTATGGTGTGGGTAGTTCGTTTTGAGCTGTAGTTTTATGTTTCTATTGAGTATATTTTCAGTGAAGCAAGTCTTATGGTCCAAACGCAGTCAAGCAGGAAGGCCAAGAGTCTAGTTTTTTTTTTTTCCTGTGTGTGCAGCGAAGTTAAAGATATAAAGGTAGATTGGTTCATTTTCATGCTTGTGTCTGTCGTTCTCGGTGTGCTTGATTCGGATTGAGAGGAAGATGAGTCCTGATCTAATATATGAAATTTTAGTGATATGAGTTTTAATTCCACCCATCAGTCTCCATTTAGATTAGAGCGAAGAAGTACTGCCGCATTGCATCAATATGGATCAAATAATCCATTGGGTGTACATTCAGAGATGGACAAAATAGCAAGAAAGAATGCATGAAAATAGATAGGTCTGCTTATAGTATAATAAGCAGTTTTACGTGTGATTTGCCTATTTTCGAAGCTGGTGCTTTTGCATTTTTGGTCTTTTCTTGATTAGGATGGGCTTGATACGTAACTGTTTGCATTCTTACCGTGATCACAGCAAAGCTAGAACTGGATACATTAGATAACTATCATCTTCTATTGTAACTTCAACCAAACCTAAACAATGAAGCGTAGATATGTGGAAGCTCTAGTTCTTATTGTTATTAAATACTACCTGAGAGTGGATTTTCCACAGAACCCAAAAAAAAAAAAAAAAAAAAATCTACAATGGTGAAACCTGTAAATGCAATTCCAGTCATTAAAGTTTGTCAAAATGTCATCCTCATTGAGTCCTCTGTTAATATCTATGTTTCTTATGTCAGGTTCCAACAAGATATCCTCGAGAATTGCCCAAATACGCCTTGTCAGTTCACATCCTGAGGTTTATGAGCCATGTGATGATTCATTTGCACTGGTTGATGCACTTTTAGCCGATCGAAACAATCTGTTAGAGCATCGTCCAACATTATGCATGGAAGTGGGTTGTGGTAGTGGATATGTTATTACTTCTCTAGCTCTTATGCTCGGGGAGGAAGTTCCTGGGGTCCAGTACATTGCCACTGATACAAATCCTCATGCAGTAGAAGTGACCCGTGAGACACTGAAAGCACATGGTGTTCATGCAGAGTTGATAAACACTGACATTGCATCGGGACTGGAGAAGCGCCTTGCAGGGTTGATTGATGTAATGGTTGTGAATCCACCATATGTGCCAACACCTGAAGAAGAAGTTGGTCGTGAAGGAATCGCCTCTGCTTGGGCTGGAGGGGAGAATGGCCGGCGCATTATCGATAAGATACTGCCCATTGCCGACAAACTTTTGTCTGATAGAGGCTGGTTATACATGGTCACACTTACCACAAACAATCCTTCACAGATATGCCTTCAAATGAGGGAGAAGGGTTATGCTTCTAGAATTATTGTCCAAAGATCAACAGAAGAAGAGAGTCTCCACATCATCAAGTTTTGGCGGGATTTTGGTATTAAACCAGATACAAAGGAAAATATGACAGTGAACAAAACAGCTCCCGCAAGGGTCCTGGACACGCTGCTTTCTCAAGTACATTGGCTTTCATTAAAAAAAAGTGGCAACAGCAACAGCAGTTGATGTATGTGCAGAGGTAAACAAACAAAGTAATTGTGCATTTATTCTGGAACCTAGGTATATTGTTGTGGTCTAAATTGTTGTTTGATTTTCATGTTACACTTGAGTTTTGAAAAAAAAAAAAAAAATGCTGTGAGGATCGAGGGATGACAATAATGATTCTTGTACTGCTGCATCAGGCTTACTTATTCGTATATCTGTAATTCTGTAATGATTGAGGGGTTCTTTTGAAGTTCCTTCTCTTTCTCCCTATCTTTTTTCCACTCCTTTGTTCAAATCTGTTTCTGCTAGTGACAACCATGATTGATGGTTTCAACTTCTTTTGGGTCGGTAATATCAGAGAGCAGAGTCTTTTTATCTGAAGACCTTACAAGGTCCTTCACTGAAAAACTGAATGACACAACTTCAAAACTCATGCACCATAAAACATTAGCTTACCAATTGTAGCATTTATGTGCAGTTTCAGTTCTATATGATCTCAGATAGTACAAAAGTTCCTATAAATTTGTACATACAAGTTAGATTTTGTCAAGTTATTATGCATATGACATTTCTTTTGAAGGTGGGGTTGCAATAGCTTTTGTAATTTTAAATGCAGAGTTAGCTTTCCGGCTGATTTTTGGTATTGTTAACAATCTGCAAACACTGAAAAAGTATCTTCTCTTTCCTTTTTATTTTTTATTTTTTTTTATTTCCTCGCTCATAATTTAAGCGATTTAGTGCTGATAATTTCTATTTTTTAAACTGTGTACAATTGAGAAGTCATTTTTTTGCACAAGGACAATGAAGCAAAAGAAAGGCTGATCACAAAAGAAACACAGATATGAATTTACTTCTTGTCATGATCAAACACAGCATTTAAATGCAGTATGACTCCAAAGAAACTCATTTCGAATATACAAATGATGCCATTAGATGGCACATGACAATTTTCTGCTACCCAGAAATCCAAAATTTGTGTGAGATATTTACTAGAACATCATGCAAGTGCATCAATCATATCTTTAGGCATGTAGTGAAGAGAAATTTGAAGATAGAGCTCTGCTATGTGGGGATTTACAGAATGATTAATGATTTCAACATCTGCAATAGATCATGTTTTCTTTAACATTCATTCAGCACCTGGACAAGTGATACTTTTAATTGTGACAAGGAAATTGCACTGGCAACCAAGATGTTGACAATAGTGTAGGTCAAGTATTTGGGGGCGGCTTCTTGGTCCTCTTTACCGCAGTCTTGGTAAGAGTATCGCAAATCTCTCTTCTTCGTTTGACGTTGTTTTTATTGTTCTTCTTGTTGTTTTCCTTGCTGTCATTGTTCTCGTCATTGTTATTATTGTTGTTGCCACCCGAATCTCCAGAACTCCTGCCTGAAACTTTCAGTGATTCTTGTACAAACACCTTTAACCTCCACAATGTTAATTCACTCTGTTGATCAAAAACCAAAAAGAAAAAATTAAAATGAAATGAAATGAAAAGATAAATCTCATTGATGTTGATTTACCCTAATAAATTGAAAGCACACAAAGAGGATGAATGTTGACCTGAGCATCCATGTTTAGGTCCACTTCTTGGGCTGTTGGTTGGAAGTTTGGGTTATATTCAGCAACTATCTTCAGCGCCTTATCGAGGTCGTTTGGTGACAATCGGGTGAGGGCTGCCCCCAGTTTTTTCTTCTCATCAGTTGTCATTTTTCTGAAATCATGCATCAATTGCATAAGAATATGCTATATCACAAAAGATTATAAGTCTAGACTCAATTGATCAAGTATGACATAAACATGCTAACACAGACACGCACACACTTGAGCAGTATTGTCAAAAAAATAAGACTCCAATGCCCATTTTAAGTTTAAAGATTAATATATTTTAACTGCTGTTTTGTACAAGATAACATTCCATCCCAACTTATGACGTTATTATCTGAGACACAAATCCAGGAACCAATGGAAATTGGAAACCCACTACTACTTTCACAGTTTTGGCACCAGAGGGTGAGAAGTGTTCATTTTTCCATTTTCATTTCCTGAAAATGCTAACCGATCGAATAAAGTCTAAGACTTCCTTTCTCTAAGTGAATCTTCCTTCCTGTTACTCTTACCGACACAATCCAGGCTCTCTGTCTAGAAATCAAAATTAAAGATCTCAACCCTATCTCTCCCTCTCCCCCTCACCTCTAAATGCATAAAATGAATCCAACTATGTGTCACCAATTTCTTCTCCTTCAACAGCAACCCACGCATGCTCAGGGCCCGGGCACAAGTTACCAGTTATGCAGAAGAATTTAAAAGAAGAAAATCATACAAATGACATGCAGATGCTGCTAAACCTATGCGATTACAACCAATTCAAGTTGAATGCAGAATACAAGGGCTCTTATATCAACCTGCACTTCTGAACCACCGTTTCTCTGAGTTTCTCCAATTGCAAATCAACCTCATTAAGCTGAGAACGGTTAAAAATTCATGTTGTTAAAGGCATGCCACAAAATAGAGTAAACTTTTACTGTAGAGCGAATGAAAATAATCCATGCATGTAAAACACATCATCTAGCTTGTTACAGTTTAAATTAAGTTGTATGAGCTTGGTCTGTAATATACTACCCATACAAGAGATTAATAAAAATGATACAGCTACTTGAAGATTTAAGAAACTTGATTTCAGATATGATTTTGTTTAACAAAATTAGAAAGAAAAACAAAAAAGGTATGGCATACTTCACTGTTTATATCCCTAGCCATGTTGGCATGAAAAGCCTCTTGAGTGATTTGCATATCTAGTTGGGCCTTTGTTTCCTCTTCTTCTTGTCTTTTCTCCTGCAAGCACATGAGTTTAGAAGTCCCACATGATGCTGAAATAATACAACAGAAGATAAAGTGTATCTCCACAGCTAACGTAAAATTAATGAATATCAACAAAGTCCTAGACAGAGAATCAATTTACACCTAGGGAAGACTATTCATGTTGAAATATCAGTTTACCTCTTCCACAACTTTAGGCAAAAGCAGGAGCCATTTTTCTTCAAATTTTTCTAACAAAGATTTTGCCATTACATGGACATCGTCTCTTTCGTCGTTGTATTTCATTGCATTCTTAAAAACCAACCTGACATCGGCATATATCTCCCTGACATTCTTGTACCCAAAACCATCCATATTATTTTTTATTGTACTGAAGTCCATGGGCTTTTCAATAACCTGGTATACAGAAACCTACAACATATTAAGTGAGAGCATATGGGAAAACAATTACAAAATCACAAATGAATGGCTAATGAATGAAAGGTTGTTGCAGGTGTATCAACTGGAAATCCATGCATTAACCCAAATCAAACATTGTAAGCCGATACACACAGTGACACAGGTTTCAAGCTCTGGATAAAATTTCAATCTTCATTATTATTTCATTTTCAGCCCAAAAAAAAAAAAAAAAGAGTCGATATGTGTAATATCCTTCTCCGGTAAGAAATAAGCACCTTAATTTTCCAACAATTTGTACATAAAGTACAACGGGAAAATTTCACATTACAATATTCATGAAATGATGACCCTATAACAAGTGGATCAAAAAGCTCACGAAGCAAAGGACTCACCTCATAATAGTCGTGCAAACCAAGACCTTCAACATCAACAGGCTGCATAAAAGGCCATGCCCACTTGTGCTGAGTGATCTGAAGCATTTCAAGGGAAGGAAAAATAAATTAAAGCTAGCTACTGAGATATAATTGCATAGTCATTTGAACCCCAAAGCATCCAGTAAATGAGGTTTCAAAGAAGAGATCTCCAGATAGGTATTATCACGGACGTTTTTGCTAAGATAATGTGTGCTTTCTGTGCTGTTCTTTTCCGATAAGTCTGGCATTGGTTCCTCAAACAATCACCAAGGTTTGTGAGGTATTTTCAAATAAAATAGCATCAACATCAAAGACCACTCTAATTTTCCAAAATTTCAAAAAATGATTTTAGAATGATAGTCATATGGTCAGAAAGGTTAAAGAATAACCTTTTCATGAGGTGAAAATATCAAATAATCAATCAAGGTCTTGGTACAATCCTACATCTGATTAGCAGATCGATACAACTAAATAGTATCCATTTTATAAATCACAGAATTATCAAGAGGCGATAAAAGAAAGAATAAGTATGAAATAAAAGAATTTCAGTTGCCTGGAGATTTAAAATAACATGATATCTAATTCTACAACAAATAAACTAAAGGAAGAGAGCAGAATGCATCAAGACTGGGTCCAATGCATGCTTAAGTTGTTATATCCTGAACAAGAAAAAGAATGAGCACGAGTTGCAAAGCTTTGGTGCTTGCCTGACGAAATATTGTGGCAAACTGGCGCTTAAGCTCTTGCATTCTCCTTAAAGCAGCTTCTTCCCTATTTGAAGCTTCTTGCTGCTGCTTCTCAGTGATAATATTGTGTTTCTCTTTCAGTTTATCCTTCATAAATGAGCTACTTTTGGACATGTTTGGTTGAGTGCTATCCATATTTGTGTAAAATTGTTCAACCTCGTTCAGTTTTTCCTCCAGCTGCAAGTCATATATTGCTCTGAATTATATATTAATTTCATGAAGAACGCAGACTGACAAGTTGAAAGCTTGAAGCAGCATAATAAAAAGTTAGAAAGCTAAAAACAAACACAGCTGCATTAGAGAAACAGCTATAAAAACATCTTCCGATACTTCCAAGTTTTCCCAAACAAGAGAATAAATCATAGGGGAAAATCTGTAATTCTAAATCTAGTGTAGACTTCGATACTCCTCACCTAGAGAATCCCAAAAATAGATGATAGCAGAATCATCATAGAACTGTAAAAAAAGGGTTGTTAATCCTAAACTATGAGGCACGGATACTTCAAGGAAGCTAGCGAATTGCATATCGGAATATCGAATAGGAAAATCTTTAAATTTTTTTGAAATTGCTGTCACCAAAAACTCCATGCAGACTGTGATCATTCATTTATTGAGTTAATTATTTGAGACTACAAATTCTTATAAGATAGGAATTAATAAATACTTCATTTATTGATTATATTGAGAAGGTAAAATCTTTGACTTTGTGTTGTATTTGTAGATATCACATTCAACATTAATCTTTGATTCTTTTCTATGGAACTATGATTGAATATTGTTGAATCTTGTAATGCAACTCAAATATCTATGGAATATTTTTTTTAGAGACAGTTGTTAATTAAAGGTGCTAACTAATTCCTATATATATACATATATATGGTTTAACTTCACGAAAAATTTGTGTAGGATCCGGCACTAGAAAATTACTATATATCGGCGCATTCATGTTGTATAGTATCCGAAATGCGTATCCAAATCGGTGCTTCCTAGATACTAAATGCCGGCCTCTCGAGCAGATTTGACCCATCAACATTCAACGCATTATAGTTCATCCCCTTTTTATAGTTTAAGATCTAACTTTTTCTTTGGATATTTTTATCAAAATATCAGAGAACCAGACTGTAGTCTGGTGACATTAGCCTCACACTCACATACAACCAGTTGACAATTGTGCCAAGACCCGTGTAATGACACCAGATTAGTTAAAATAAAGCAAAGTAAAATATCAATCAGAAGATATCGATTATCATATAAGATTTTGAGATTCAAATTCAAAGTCGCTAACAATTTTCATTCTTGCAGTAAGCCTCACCTGAGTAACTTTCTGAGATATATCATCAATGCTTTTGCTAAAACCCTCCACTTTCACATCATTACCTTCAGCCTGTATCGGTCCTTCTCTTCTTTCATCCGTATTCGATGAAACAATCGATTCCATCTATAAGAAAGAAAAAGAATGATAATTCAAATCATTACGACTACAGTCTCTAGTACCAAAGAAACAATGTGAGAAAAAAAGAAACAAGGCAGTAAGCAAATAAAATCCAAATGCCACCAACAAATGGTCGAGTGAAATAGAAACCACACACTCCTTCATCGCTTAAAACACAAAAAATGAAATCAAAACCCTAGGCCTAGGTTTCAATTTGGGGCAATAGAAACCAGGTTCTGTTTGTAAGCCCCAAAAAATGGAAACTTAATTTCCCTTTTGGATTACACTGTAGAAGATTATCTTTTCAATGTGTTTAAGCTCAATTTAGGGAATTGTGGTTAGGGTTTTTGCTAATTTTAGGGTGATTGATAAACGATAAATGATAATTTGATAATTTGGGGAAAAAAATAAAACCTAACGAAAATAGTCTGAAAATGTGTAAAACTCACGAAGAGTCGAAGATGCTGGTAGAGGATGCGACTTGCGACGGCCAGACGATGTCGAGCTCCGGCCACGGCCACGGCGACGAGGGGCTGGTTGAATTAGGGAGGAAGGTTGCTGGACGGCTGTTTGCTTTGCTCGAACAAGTGAACAATTATTTTTATTTTTTTATTTTAATTAATTCCAAAACTACGTCGTTTTGGGATTGATTAAACTGAATCTCAAAACGGCGTAGTTTTGAAGTTCATTGTTGGATCTTCAATTGGACCGGGCTTTTTTTCTCTGGGCCTAACTACAAATCTTGGCTTTTCTCAATTTTGTGGGCAGCCCAGCTCCTGGATTTCTTTTTAAAAAATTATCATCATTCTTATAGATATATTATTCAACGGTTTTCGGTGCGATCACAACATGTGACATATCTATATACGTGTATGTATATGTATACACATCATATGGGGTGTGATTACAGTAGGGATGAGCATTTATCCCCAAGAATCTAAATCCTCACATCCCCATCCCTATCTTCATTTGGGGAGAGTTTTTAGGGAAAATTAGGAAAATAGGGAGGGATGAGGATGATTTTTATCCTCAAATTAAATGGGGATGGGGATAGGGGGGACCCCTCCCCCTCCCCGTCCCCATTTTCCCCACAAATTTATGGAAATATGAATGGGGATGGGGGGAGGTGCCCCTATCCTTGTTTCTCTAATTTCCCTAAACATTATATATAATATAAATATAAATATATTTAATATTTTTATTCTTCTAAGTATATATATATATATATATATATATCTTTTTAACATAAAAAATCTAACCTTAAATCATAAAACTTGTCTAATATACTTTATTTTATAATGGATTAAAACGTTTTCATTTGAAGTTGTAATGGATTTTTTTTTTTTTTTTGTATTTGAATTTATGATGAATTTTATGGTTTTCTAGTATGTAATTTTTAGTTATACAGGGAAAACAGGAAAGATGGGGAAACAGGTAAAACGGGAAAAATAGGAAATTGGGGATGGTGATAGGGAGACCTCCCCCCAAAACTCCTCCATCCCCGTTTTCCCCAAATGAGGAAATGTGGCCATTTTCCCCAAATGGGGGGGGGGGGCGTTTGAAAGTGGGGATAAGGACGGGGGGACCTATATTCATCCTCATTCCCCAAATACTCATCCCTAGATTGCAGTGAATGATGAAAGGTGCACCCATTGTATGGAAGGCTATTTTTAACCCAGGTTAAACTTGGGTTGTTTGACTCGTATTAATTAGAAAATATATATATATATATATATATATATATTTAAAAAAAACTTGGCAATCAAATATCAATAACATTGGAAATCAATTTCATGACCTATTTAATTTTTGTAATAGCAATTCATTTGAGTAATTTGTTGCGTGTGGGAAACATAAATAGATCATTAATCATTGTTAATTGAGTATCTTATTGATGGAAAACTTCCTTTCAAATCCATATTCATTATTTATTTACTTGTCTTGGTTGTTGAGATCAAAACATCATAAAATTTTCCATTTGGTTTGTCATGATTTTCCAAGAAAGTTCAAGAACATGTAAGAAGAAAAGTTGGATGTTTGATCAAAGCAAACAGCTGGGAAATAACATAATTGAATCTTGAATCCTATGCTAATTTACACGATTTTAGTTCTCAGTAATTCTAACTATCACTTCACTTGAAAAGCAATTATTGGTATAATTACAATTATTTACGTTAATTATATCCGTATTATTTTAAAAAGAAAAACCTAAGTGGATGGAAACACAATTTAAAAAAATTCATGGACACGCAATTAATATGTTAATGTGATGCTAATATGGATTACTAACTTCTCTGATGATAACGTGTCATTAATAGGTTGATGTATACCGTGATTTAGAGCACTCCAAATAAATATTCTCCTAAACATATATCACTAATATGGGTTTTACAGTAAAAATTTCGGGACAACAAATTTGCGTCATTATAAATGTTCTAAAAGATAAAAATTTACATACCGAAATTGTAACGATTTGTATCACTAATAAACAAGTTTAGAGGATGAGAGAGAGAGAGAGAGACTGTAATTGATTAATTAACAATAATAACAAATGACTCCTCATGAAGGGATCTTCTTATAATCTTCATGAGGAAAGTACAAATTACTATACTGTAAAAATATTACAAATTCACCAAAAAAAAAAAAAAGCGAACAATTACACATAATTTGGACATAATAAAGGGTTTAAAACAATTCCAAAAAAAAATTACAAAAGAAAAAAAAAACAGAGAATAAATGACAATAAAGAATAACAAATTAAAATTTTTTTTTTTTCCTGCTTTATGAGTCTTTTACACAATATGTTTTTTTTTTTTTTTTTTACTTGTTGCATGTAGCTTTCAAGGTTTTGGTGGTTCTTCCTTGGCAGGCTCAGTTGGAGCTGGGGGAGCTGCCGCCGGTTCGGTTTTCTCCTCCGCGGCGGGTTCGGTTTTCACCACAGCCTCTTGCACCGCCACTATAATTTCTTCTTTCTTCTCTTCTTCAATGATTATCTCCCTCTCTTTTTTGTCACTTGTTCCTTCTCCAGCTGGTTTTGTTTCTGCTTCTGGGGCTGGTGGTGCAGCCTCCTCTGCTGGCTTCTCCTCCGTAACTATAAACGTCGAAACCTTTTCAAACACGAAGAAAACCGGGCCTGGAATTAGGGCTGCTCCATACTTTGATGATGCTTCACTCACTGGTTTTGATCCCGGAAACTCTATAAATCCATAACCAAAAATAAAAAGTTTAGGACTCGTTAATAAAATAAAATAAAAAATAAAAAAAAATACATCACATTTGAATACGTACGAGTCCTAATATAAAGCTCCTGATAAAACAAACTAATTTTGAAAAGAACATACTCGAACAATAATATAAAGCTGTTTAACGTACCGATTTTAACAAGCTCTTCAAGGAACTTGTGAACTTCAACGGAGTGCTTTTTCAATCCTGCCTCCTTGGGTTCCTTCACTAAGGTCTGTTTTCAAGTAAAATAATTAAAGAAAAAAAAAATGGTGTTAGTTAAGAATCTTAAGATACGAATATTTATTTATTTATTTATTTATCTTCTTTTTCAAGAATATATGGATACATATAAACAGACCTTGATTTCAGTTGAAGAAGCTTCATAAATTTCAGTCACTTTTGGTTGGAGCTCAACTTTTTTCTCTTCAAACTCCTTGTTGATTTCTTCCTATAGATACATATACCATTCATTTTCATTGAAAAATAAATAATATTTATCATGAAGATCAAGAAATGAAAACAAATAATTAATATATATATATATATAAAGTACCTTAGAATCATCAAAGGACTTGCAAGCCTCAGCAGCAGCAGCCTTCTTGATTCCACTTTTCTCAAAAACCTTCTTGATCTTTGGAAGAACCTTTGATTTCCAGTACCCCATTTTGTTGTGTGAGTTTTCAAGCTTGAATATTGAAGGTCGATCTCAATGAAAACTGTTGAAGACAACTGTTGTGAGTCCCTCCAAATTAAAGCTTAGCTAGAAAAAGATCCAATGGCAATGGCAATGGCAGATCATCATATAGAGATACTTCCAACTAAACAACCCTTTTTTCTCCAACTTATTTACTAAAAATACCCAATTATAATTCACTAATGTGTCATGCCAGCCCATTAAATTGACCAAATAATTATATATGTATACGGTTTGATATGGTTGATTCAGAATTCTCACGTGCATACGTTCGTTTGGATTACAGTTTTTTATTTTATTTTTAAGTTAACAAATTTATATAAAAGATTGTTTTTTTTTTATTTAATGTTTAAAAAGTTATGAGTTCGAGTTACGTCGGTTAATTTTTTAACCTATAAAATAATTAAAAATAATGGTTTATGTAAATAAAGGAAAATGAGAAGGGTAAAATGGGGAAAAAGAAATGGTGGGGAAGTGACAGCTGGCAATTAGCTCATTGAAAGGTGGCAAATATGATAGAGGTAGGTGGGACCCTAAGGTTGATGTTGATCTGATCTGTAACAAATTTATATAAAAATAAATAAATAAATAAATAAATATGAATATATGAGTGTTAGCGATTGCTTTAGCTTCTCAAACTTATCACATGGCTTCGCTGGTTCAAAATCCAAACAATCAAGCCGTCAATTACAAACCCCTATACCAATATATCATATATGTTTTTGTTTTTGTTTATAAAAATACACCCTTTGTTTCCAAATTTAATTCTCATGAAATTAATGCATATATGTCACTCTTTTCTCTTGAAAAATTGTGGACAACAATATTATATGTCAATAGAAACCCCACACTTGAAACTCTTATGTATATAAAATATTATTTTGTCACGTTGAAATGAATTCATGTAGCTCGATCATCGACCATAGTTTGTTTATCGGTTTAATGGGTCCAGTTTTAAAATCCAAACTCATTCACTTTCTTAAAAGTGATAAAGTTGATCCCACATAAATTAAAAAAAAAAAAAAAAAAAAAAAAGGAAAAAACGTGAGAAATTTCGTACCTGATATCTTCTATTTCTGTGTTTCATGTTGAAACGAAATTGTGTAACTAATAGACTGTAGTTAATTTGTTTGGTAGCTTAATGAGTCCAATTTTGAAACCTAAACTCATTCGCTGTCTCAATAGACAATCGAAATTGTACTGGAATCTTTGTGCAACAAATATTACCACAATTTTTGTTGTAGAATATTGACAAGATTGACTGACTGATGGCATGTTAATAGAATATTTTTGAAATGTATGACTTGGATGCGATATATGTATATGATCATGAGGTTGTTTGTTTCATGAATTAAATCATGCAAGTATGCAACACGATAAATTAAAGCTAGCTTGCATGCACATGGAGTGCTTGATTTATAATTTGTGTTTGGAGCTAAAAACAAAGAGTAAAAAACAAGAAAACTTGGATTAATTAGTATTAATTATGGGGTTTGTTGATTCGTAATCAATCAATCAATCAAAATGTTTTTTTTTTTTTTTTGGTTTACCTTATTTAGTAATTAATAGTTCTGGTTTTTGACAATATTTATACAATCGAATCCTTTATGTAAAAAAGTGTTTTTGATTATATTTTCAAAGAAAAAAAGTACTTAAAAAACAAATCTTTGAATTCCTTTTTATTTTTATTTTTTAATCCTGAAAAACAAAAAGAAGAAGAAAAAGATAAGGCTTCCAGCTCAAGGCAAAAGGGTTTCAAAATTTAGTAAAAAATTGGTTCTCTATAACATTTATTCGATTATCTGTAAAGTTGGAAAGTAAAAAATACGCAGAAAAAATACTTACACCTGAATTTCAACAATTTTACTGCTTAGATGCTTTTATGAACAGAAACCTCATATTTAAATTTATATGAATCAGAAATATCTTGTCTTGTCCATTCTCTATCAATCATAATCTTAAATTTAGTGTCTATCTTTTCTAATTTTAAACTTTGGTGGATAAAAAGTAGTTATCTTCAACTGCTTACGATAATCATAAATGTTTAAGGTAGTGCGTACTGATATAACTTCATCGGTATATTGAATATGGACCATTAGATTTATATACTTTGATTCTAAGTGTATACATCTGTCAAAACTTCTCCATAATTAGTGTTCCACATGCATTAGTACTGATGTGAATAAGACCGTCTTAATATATATTTGAAATATTAAATACCGATTTAATGAAATAATTTTAACTACTAAAATGATTGGTGAACTACTCATAAATATATTTCTCTTTGGTTGACCAAAATTAAACATTCCAAAATCCAAGAAAGAACATTACAAAAACCTCTCTAGAATAATCCCAAGTTTCTGACTATAATATTCCCAAGTTTCTGACTAAATATTTTTCATTTGTTCTTTTATATATCGACTAAATAGTTGTCATGATTTATAAGATGTTGACAACCCATTTACCATATCATTTGAAAAAAAAAAAAAATAGAAAGTCTAAATTACTCTTATTACAAACATTATGTACGCGTAAAACTTAAATTTGTATATAAGTCACGGCAAATATAGCATTTTTTTTTTTTAGTGAATCAGTGTCCTTGTGTCGAGATGTATCTATAAATAAGATCATCGAATTTAATAATTGTATTCTGTATGCATATAACAACTCAACTCAACTCAACTCAACTTATTAAAAAAAAAAACCATATGATTCCGATTATCATTAACCTTATTAAAAAAACCCGACCCATCTTACATTTGTAATATTAATTTATATTACATATTACAATTACGTACCATACTTTAAGCTAACAATGTTAAATTAATTAAAAGCTAGCCCTACCACTAATCATAATCTTTAAATTAACAACATAATTAAATTATAGAATGAAGGCCATTCAACCTCCCAGCAATTACCTCTTAAAAATTGTTCTTTTTGGCTTGAAGTAAGGTCTACCAGATCACACACAATGAGTACATACACACAAGATCTATGACCTTTTTGTTGTACTATATATAAATTAAGAGATATCATTTGTTATGAGCCTATATAATCACCAAATCTATTATACATTTTCGCTTAATCATCAATATTATAAATTTATAGTACTTAGCTGGCAGGCCATGAGTGGAGCTTGTCATTCCCTACCGATCATTCTTCGATTTATGATTTATCATATGCAATCGATCCTAGAATAAACATAAGTGGAAATGGTGGGAAATGTCACTCTTTTGAACTCATTTGGTGACTTTGTCAGTACTTTAATAAGTTAAGTTTAAAAGGCACCAATTATGGTGAACTACCAAAATTGCCCTTAGTTCTTCATTTATGTTATTCTGTTTATACTTTTCTCTCTCCACACTTCCAAAAAAACGAGACTTTCTCTCTCTACTTTCTCTCTCCACATCGACTCTCTTTGTTTATCGAAATAAAAATTCAAGGTTCGATCGACTTTCTTCTTCAACTTATAAAACATTTGGACTTGCTTCAGTACAAGAAGGTAATATTTCTGGCAAATACTTCTGTTAATTTGTTCACATTTTCATTTGTTTATATAGAAAACTGTAATATCTTTTGTTGGATCTCCGAGACTTTTGTTGCCTTGACCGAGCCTTTTTCGAGCCTTGTCTTGCCTTCATCGAGCATTTTCCTTTTTTTGAAATGAATAAGTATGGAGCCTTTTGTACAAATTTCTGAGCCTTTTCTTGCCTTCATCGAGCCTTTTCCTTTTTTTGAAATGAAGAAGTATGGAGCCTTGTCTACAAATTTCCGAGCCTTTTATTGCCTTGACCGAGCCTTTTCCGAGCCTTTTCTTGCCTTCATCGAGCCTTTTCCTTTTTTTGAAATGAAGAAGTATGGAGCCTTGTCTACAAATTTCCGAGCCTTTTATTGCCTTGACCGAGCCTTTTCCGAGCCTTTTCTTGCCTTCATCGAGCCTTTTCCTTTTTTTGAAATGAATAAGTATGGAGCCTTGTCTACAAATTTCCGAGCCTTTTTTGGCCTTGACCGAGCCTTTTAGAGAAATGTTCGAGACTTTTGAAGTCTTCTCCGAGCCTTTTCAATATCCTCACCCGAGCCTTTATAAAAATATAAGATGTGAAAATATTTTTTAGTCCTGTGTTTTTATTAATTGTTAGTGATGAATAATTTGACAGCATCATGAATCGGGTTAGGATTGTAATATCTTACAACGGTCGATGGGAGCAGTTTCCCGACGGAAGTCAGAGGTTTATTGGATCCGATAACCGGGGAATGTATGTGTCAAAGAATATGACTTACGAAGAATTGTTGGCTATCGTGCATACCATTATGAAATACGATGAAAACAAATTCACTGTTGATTTGTCATCAGTATCAATCGTTCCTGGCAGTACACATCGCACATTTATAAGGAATGATGACAATGTCCAGTTTATGCTGGGGGAAGATCGAGTGATCCCTCAAGTATGTGTCAGTGTAACTTAGAGGACAGTTGGAGATATGATAGGGAATGATATTCCTCGTCCTGAAAATACCCAACAGTTTGGATCCTTTAGCGGTAGCAACCAAGGGTTCACCCAAAGGAGTGCCACCGAAGATGGGGAAAACATGTGCGGTGTCCCACCGGTAACGGTCAATCATACAGATCTAGTTGAACCTCAAATTGTTGATGTGTTTGGGTGTCGAATTGAGCAGTACAATGAGCATTACAATGAGCAGAACAATCACCCGAACCATGACGTGGATAATGATGCAAATAATGAACAAGTTGATGATATGCAAAATGTGGATGAAGAGCCTGAACAAATTCAACCACATGGTAGACGTGTACAAGGAGTTAGTTACACTGCACCAGATATGGCTGGGACTTCCGAGATCCGGTATAACATAACATCATCTGATTCTGATAATGTGACAACGTGGGTTATTCCCAGAGCAGATGCATACTCGTTTGGTACTTGTACAAGCAACACCTTCGCAGCGCAAGAACCTAGAACCATGATTTATAAAGGTCAATTTTTTCCGAGTAAAAAGGATTTGAAAAGGCTAGTTAGCCATTTTTCAATGCGGCAGAACTTTGAATGGAAGGTGAAAGGGTCGAATAAAACAACTTTACATCTGGTCTTCATCATTGACGAATGTACGTGGAAATTAAGAGCGGTGAGGAGAGATGAAGGGACTTACTTTCAAGTCAGAAGTTTTGTCAACGAACACAGTTGTCCGTTGGAGGAGATTCACCGTCGGCACCGACAAGCTAGTGCAGTCACAATCGGAGAAGTCGTTGCCCCTAGACTTCAGCAACATGATGGACGTCTCATGCATCCCAAGGACATAATTGCCGATATGAAAACAATATATGGCATCCAAATCATGTACAGTAAAGCACATTATGCCCTGCAATATGCATTGTCATTGAGCTATGGAACGCATGAAGAAACTTTCCAACTGCTGCCATCTTTTGCATACATTCTCGAACAGCAAAATCCTGGCACAATCACGGACTTACAGTGCGCAGACGATGGTAAATTCCTTTACTTTTTCATTTCGTTATGATCCTCAATTAAAGGTTTTCGGAGGTGTATGCGTCCTGTGATTGCAGTTGATGGTACACATTTAAAGGGAAGATTCGGGGGTACAATGTTTGTTGCAACTGCACAAGATGGAAACGAACAGGTGTATCCAATTGCTTTTGGGTATGGTGACTCAGAAAACAACAATTCATGGGAGTAGTTTTTGGAATGCTTTAGGGGGGCCCTTGGTCATATAGATGATCTGGTTTTCATTTCTGATCGCCATGCAAGCATTGAAGCAGGGATTTCTAAAGTGTTCCCTTATGCAACCCATACCATATGTTGCTGGCATTTTGGTGAAAATATGATGAAGCGATTCCACAGAAAGGATGTTGCTGACATAATGGATAGTGCTGCTAGGTCGTACAATGAAATCCAATACGATCGCCACATGGAGGAGTTACGTAAGCTGCACAAGGGTGCATATGATTATGCCATTGATGCCGGTCCACACAAGTGGTCCCGCGTTCACTGTCCCCAAAGAAGGTACAGGTTGATGACCACAAATGTTGCAGAGTGCATAAACTCATGCTTAAAATTCGCACGGCAACTGCCACTAATGACACTAGCAGAGTTCATTAGGAATATGCTACAGAAGTGGTTTCAAGATCGTCATACAGCTGCACAGTCCATGCGTCATCGATTGACCGACGCAGCACATGGGGTGATCTAGAAACGAGTCGAGAAATGCAATTATATGACCGTAAATGCAGTTGACTGGAAAATATTCTCCGTTAAACACAAGGGAAAACAGTGGACGGTTAACTTAGCCCGGAAGACTTGCACGTGCAACAAATTCCAAATGGACTTTTTACCTTGTTCACACGCACTCGCAGCGGCAAGGTACATGACAAGTTACATTTAACGTTTTTCTATAACCAAACGTGAGTCTCACTGTTTTCATTGTTGCAGGGAGCGGAATTTGGATTTCACATCTCTGTGTGCAGACTACTACAAGAGGGAGACATTTATTGATGCATACTCGGTTCCTATTATGCCTGTTGGTCATCCTTCTTCATGGGTAGTTCCATCCGATATCGCAGCGCGAGTGGTTTTAAATCCAAAGACGAAGAGACAATCAGGTCGCCCCATGGAGGGTCGACACGTATCATCTTCAGAGAGGACAACCACACAGTCGTGTAGAAGATGTGGATAACCAGGACATAATAGCAGGCGGTGTTCTAATCCGCCTATGGTTAATGAAGGTCCCAGGACAATTATCCCCGATGATTACCGTCGCAAGTGTAGCATCTGTCACACAATAGGACACAACAAACAAACATGCCCTCAGAAGGACACGCCAGTGGAATGAATGGAGCCGTACAAGAGGAAGACGATCAAACATAACAAGGCAGTATAAGAGGAAGACGAATTGCCACCAGAAAAGCTTATGATTGAGAAACAAGTCTCCAACATGATGTCTTCCAACATCGTTCAGATTTTGGGAAACATGATCGATACAATTGTTTTATGAGACCCTTGGTTCTTATGCTTTTATGTATAAGTAATATGATTGATTTTATGTTGGAGAAAAGCTTGCGATTGCTAATGTGTTCCAACATCGTTTAGACTGCAGGGAACCATGGTCGATGCAGTTGTGTTATGGTTTTATGTTGAATACTTTTGTTTTTTTTTTTTTTTCTGAAATTGATTTGAATTTAGTTGTTTGTGTTGTGTAATGTTATACTTGATCCTTTGTTAATTGCAAACACTTAAAAAGAAACAAAAAAAAAATTCATTACTGAAATGTTATGTACATAAACTAAATCACAATCTCGAAGACCAGTCCTTCGAGTTGCAAAAAACCTCCACATCCATCTTCTCTCGAATGGTGGTCATATCATTTTCCGACCAGTCAAAAGTATCCCTGTTCGCCGCCAGATACTCTGTCAATTTTAAAGTATGAGGACCACAGTTACCCCTACAATTCACCACATGAACAACCGTTAGAATGGAATTATATGAAAACGGATTTGGATAAAATCAGATCTTGAAACAGTCATACCCTGTGGCCTGTTGTGGCACACGGTCTGCAGACACATAATAAAAAGTGAATGCCCTAGTAGTCTTTGAGTACGTCCGATCGCCCCTCCGTCTGTGATTGTGAAAGTTCACCGCATGCAGCATCGATGGTACAAAATACCGTAAGCACGCGAGCTGCATTTTCCTGTGGCTGAATGGCACCTCCTGTCTGTACGGGTCAAAAAGGTAGATATTCCCTGCTGTGAGGTCGATGCTGGCCAGGGCCCAATGCGTACGTCCAAGGTTGCACGGAATCAGAACCTGCAGGTGTTTCAACAATGTGCGATCAGTGTGACATTTATTTTTCATAACTTTAATGGAAAACATGTAAAATAAACACTCACGGAGTCAACATTATGCCATGGTAAGTTTCCTAGCTGGAGCTGCCCACGTACCACCGTAAGGTCTTCGTCGGACCAATTCTGCTTCTGTGAAGACCAACCTGTATGGGGTCTATCAGACCCATTTCCCATCTTCCTGTCCCAGTAGTTACATAACCATGACTGTACAAAAATGTTAGGTTATAGATGTATGAAACACATCAATGCACAAGCAAATACCGTACAATTTAAACACTTACATAAAACTGTGAATCCAGTATGTTGATCCTCGGACCGTAGACAGTGGGAAATGCTCGCTGACGCTTCCGCAGAATCTTCAAGTACGCGTCAATTTGCTGAAAGTTTGAACATTTTCATTTGTTAGGATTGTACAATTTTTGTAACAACATATACATATATTACAGTTATGAACATACCGTATCCTCCAACTCCATAAAGTTGCTTTGAAATCGGTGGAACCAAAGGACATCTACTGGCAACTGTAGATCCACATCATGCCTGCATTATTGTTGAAGAAGTTAGATAACCAAGTCAAGTCAGTTTTACTAAGTTGTTTCAAAAAAAATACAGAGATTGTAATATCTACGATTATACTTACAATTCCCCCGTCGAGTTCCTCTTGTATGTTTGGTACGCCGCTAGGTGATCAGGATCTATCAGTTCGTGGGGCGCCCATACATGTGGTGGCTGTGGCATAATCCTTGCCCTCTTCGGCCGACATGGGTCAGTGTATGGGCTCCGTTCCTGCCAACCTGGTCTGCGAATCCGATCCTGACGCTGAAGGGGTGGGGGACTCCGATCCAAACCATGGGGATCCACCGAACGTCTGCTCTGTATAGAAGGACTCCGTCCCCGTTTGCTCCCAGCAGGGGTGCTCTGTATGGAGGGACTCTGGAATCGTGGATCGCCTGCAAGCCCCCGCTGGATAGACCCGATGGGTGCAGTAGGACGGAGGGACTCTATCCCCGTGGAATGAATGGAGAGATGTGCTGCACTAGGATCATCCAGAGGGGTGCGCATGGAGGCACTCGTCCCAAGTCCTGGGGATGAAGAACAGGGTCTGGTAATACCTTATGCGCACCCTGCTCTATCTCCATATGCCGTCTCAATGTCATCAGTACCACCAGTAACCTCCTCGGTCACACCTAGCCCCTGCTGATCAGACACTGTCTGGGTACTAGGGTGCAGCTGACGCCCACTCTGTAAGTCTGCTCCGTCCTGATGACTACCAGTCCAGTCTCTGTCACTGAAGTGTCGGTCTTGGTCATCAATCGACGGGTCATCTAATGGTGGGTCATCGGACCGTCTGCCTTCAGTAGGTGTCTGCGCCGTCGAACCCTGAAGACCTCGAATCAAATCCAGCAACTCCTGATGCTGTTGATCTCACTTTTTTTCATTCCTTTGCACTTCGTCCCGTAACTCTCGAAACGCATCCAGCAGTTCAGTATACCTACGGTCCTGAAATGAAACAAAAATAAACACGTTGTGAGTACTAAAAGTTTCCAACTGCTTTCAAATTCAATACTGCGGTGCAACTACTTTTACGTACCTCTGGTTGCCCTCCGACGCCTCGTCGTGAGTGACCTTCAGGTCGAGGCTCTGTGGGGAACATAAATCGAACCCGCCTATGCCTCACGGGACTCCTACTGCAACCCTCCACTTCAGAACCATCTGTATCACTGGGTCCCGAATGTGGATACTCAGTATCACTGGGTCTCGAATACGGACCCTCAGTATCATTGGGTTCGACAGTCGTACGGTGTTCGACATCGGCATCCGCATCATACAGACTGCCTCCCTCCTCAATGCCCTCATAGTACCGTTCAGCCAGCTCTACCGGTGTCGGCACCAATTTCACCCTCGCAAACATCTGAAATCAATGTTAGACCATTTGTAATCGCATACATACTATTAACTATTAACGTTAACATAACAGATACTTACCCCGTTCAATGAAAATGGAATCCAACTTATCCCCCCTCGGTCGCTGACTCAACTCCCATTTTAGAATACGGGGGGATAGCTCGATTTCCCTGCGGTCCCACAATCTTCGATGGCAAGATCGGGGATAACCTCAAAAGCAAATATCTGCGTAATAGATAAGTACGATAATAATCAAACACATCAATCATATGAAAATAAAAAATACAATTAAAGTATGGAATCAAATTCTAAATTCTTACCAATAGTGCATAAGTACAACCATATATGTTGTACGTCTCCACCTTGTGCACTTCAACGCCCTTTTCTCGCTGTCTTTTTTCGAACCGTTCCCGACGACCATCCAACGCATGCTTGAAGCCAGAAATAGATCGCCTATACACATGCGCACCCCACGGGAATGCATCAAAAGCGTCCAAGTTCTCGATTAGGCGAAACTGCCATAATGGGACTTTCTCTCTCTCGTCCAAACCCATTAGTATCCAGTTAAGCATATACAGTAAGCATAGCTTAACCGCATCGTACTGCTCAGCAAAACCACCGGTCCGTACAACGGCTCTCAGCTCTCCAAACTCGACCTCATCTCGACCCTCAAAGTATCGCTGGTGTATGTCATTCTGTACCACATCATAGGTCGACGTGTCGGGAAGTTGTCCAAACTTCAATCCGGTGATCAGACAGAACTCAACCTTCGAGAACCGGACCGAATGCTTTCCTAAAAGAAATCTCATCTCATCTTCCGGCCCGTCGTGATGCAACTCACGAATAAGCAATCGATGGACAATGCCAGCTGAAAACTTCATGTTGTGCTGCATCCGAAGGAAATGTCCAAAACATGACTCAGTGTACCGACGTCGTTCTTCGACCGCAAGATCTTCAGGTACACTGTTAAGTGCATTTTCGATATCTCTAAGGTGACCGAAATGGTCATGCCGAGTTATTTTCCCCGGGTACCTTTCTTCCGCTGGAGTTTTCAGAAGATCTTTCAATGGATTCCTCATCTGCATATTCACACAAAAAAAAATAAAACAAATTAATATATATAACTTCATGAAAAGGCTCGGACACTGCAAAAATAAAAGTCACGGAGACTTTAAGAAAAGGCTCGGAGTGAGGTACAAAAGTCTCGGAGACTTAATGCAAAGGCTCGGAGGCTTTATAAAAAGGCTCGGAGGCTTTATAAAAAGGCTAAAAAGGCTCGAGACTTTATTAAAAGGTTCGGAGATTCAAATTACAAAAACCTACATCATAGAATTAAAAGGCTCGAATGAAGGTTTAAAAGGCTCGGAAAAGGCTCGGAGAAAGTTTTAAAAGGCTCGGAAATGAAAAATTGCACAAAACATAATCACATTAATTAAAAGGCTCGGATGAAGGTTTAAAAGGCTCGGAGAAAGGTTTAAAAGGCTCGGAAATGAAAAATTGCAGAAAACCTAGTCACATTACTTAAAAGGCTCGGATGAAGGTTGAAAAGGATCGGAAAAGGCTCGAACGAAGGTTTAAAAGGCTCGGAAAAGGCTCGGATGAAGGTTTAAAAGGCTCGGAGAATGTTCTATTCATCGTCTTCAACAAAATTTTTACACAACTTTAAACCCTAATCAAACAAACCTAATGAACAATAAATCAAACCTAATCTATATGTCTAATCAAACACCAAACATCAAACGCAAATCAAATTAACAACAAAACGCGTGAGAGAGAAAGTTCAACTCACCCTGAACGCAGTTGGAGTCAAGTCGGGTACTGTAGCACCACCGCCGGTGATTCGCCGTCGCTTTTTTGGCCGGATTTCTTGCGCCGATAACTTCTCTTTTCTTCTGTTCTCTCTCTCCCTCAAGTTTTTTCTCTCACGTTTCAAAACACACAAACAGACAAAAATGAGGGTATTTTTGTCTGGTCACCAAGATTGGTGCCTTTTAAACTTACATTATTAAAGTGGTGTTATTCTTACAAAAACCCTCTCCAAATAGTGACATTTAAATTTCGAACCCATAACATAATCGTGTAAATCTAGAAAATAAGAGTTATTAAACGATGAGGTCGTAGGTTCAAATCATATCCCCTCGATTCTCAAATTATAATAGTTAAATTATAATTTGGACCGATCTATGATTTCCAATTTGGGGAAGTAGTTAGAGGTTCTGGTGTGAGCAATCACATAAGAAATGATGATGAGGTTATGGATGATATATATGGAACAGTAGATGTCAATTTCAATTGCTTTTACATCATCAAATGGAAAGATGATGCAAATTCTATTTAGCGTTTGAGTGCAAAACTCTATTGATAAAGACAATTCAAAAATGGACTCATTCTCATGTTGAAAAATCAAACTTTTTTTAAATAATTAGCATCTATAATATTTACTTTAATCTTATCTAAGTTTGTGGATATGTTCTAACCAAACTCTAAGCACTTGATTATGAATATATTCATTTGTTTATTTAATTCAATTCATATATATATATATATGGTTTCAGATACGAGATCTTACATTTTTTGTTATTCAGGATTCTAGTTTATCAAACCTAATAATCCATTTTATAGTGACAATCAGATTTGATAATATAGGATTTCGAACGAAAAACATGTTAGATCTCGCACCTCATAGTGAATATGAATCTTCAAAGAATTTCTTTTTTTTTTATATATATATAGAAAAAATATTGATGGGTTGGGTTCAATTACAAGTTACAACTAACTAATATAAATAAAGAAAAATAAATAAATTGGTGGGTTTTATTTATTCATTTTTAGCTTTCAGGATGTCCAGCTCAAGGCAAGTCCAAGAAGCAAGAGTTTCTTTATACCTTAATTAAATTTGAGTAAGCTGAATATGTCTGCTAGGCAAAATTACAAAATTAACAAAGAAAACATTATTGCACGTTCACTCTTGGTTGATTGATTGTGCATCTTTCCTTATTTATGATGAAAGTTCGAGTCTCGCCTTATAAAAATAAAATAAAAAGGGCAGGAAGACCTCTCCTCTATGTTATAGAAGCAACTATTCAAACAGTGTAAGTAGGCAAATCTCTGCTTCAATCTTGATGTCAGTTTTTCAAAAATAATAAAAACACAAAAACAAAACAAAACAAAAAAAGCAATATTTTTTGGTTAGACAGACAATAACAGGCCTGTATTGGTAGGCCCAATCCCACTGTTAGCTTACCTTGCTCAACAACATAATTGCAGGACCCAAGACCATTCACAGCACTCATAAAATAATCACTTTTTATTTATATATTTTTGAACAATTATAAGAACAAAACTCGAACCCACAGTCTCATCGATATGAATGTGCGAAATATATCATCGGACCACCTCGACTTTTGTCAAACGAATGCCTATATCTATACATTGACAGATGGTAATCAAATGACTGGATATGACTTCTTTTTTAAAGACTTTCCCTCCTGATTGTCGATGCGTAGCAAATAAACAGTAAAAGCCAGCACTGACAGCCAAAAGGGGGACCAAAAGAGAGAAATTTGTTCAAAACAAAAATGAAAAGCAAGTTTCCAACTCCAGAGACCCCTACATGGTAATCCTTGTTGTTGATGAGGTTGGAAGCAATAGCCAGATAAGGAAAAGACAGCAAAACACACAGTTTCTCTTCTAACCAAATCATATAATAAGTTCTGTACTAAATATTAAAAGAAAAGTTGGTGAGAAAGTGATTTCTATGTCCAAAAGACAGCTTCATCAGAAACTTTGAGTAATTTGCAATCTTTCCAAAGTACCAAAGCTAGTTGGGCTGGTCTCTTGCATTAAATAAGAATGTTTATAATGTCATCAAACAACGTTCAAACATGGCGGGATCTAACAGCTATATCATATTCACTTCTCTCTTTTTTTTTATTTAATGTGTTTGCAAGACCCTTGTAATGCATAAATAAATTCTGGATATAAAAAGCTTGAATATATAAACTAACTTTTGAAGAAGCAAATTTAAAAGGTTCAATGAGGAAACAGTAGACAATGAGTGTGACATAGATAGGCCGACTCCTAATGAGGACCAAACTAGGTACTTAACAAACGAAGCAACATGGAAACTGATCGATGGCAAGGCGAATATCAGACAAATGTTAGATATAGAACAGATAGAATACTATCTTTTGGACTAATTTGGAGAGACTTAAATCCTAAATATAGCAAAACCTTATATCACTCATCACTCCAGAGATTTTTATGTAATTCATATATAAATCCTAAATATAGCACAATCTTGAACAAGGCAAAAATTAGTGAAAACCAATATACAAAATCCAGAATAAATTTCACATCTTCTGGCCACAACCCTAAATTAATTACCTTAAATTACAACATTTCAGTCAATCATTTGATCAGATAGATCAAGACAGTAGCAAACCTTTGGTTTCAAAGTTTTTGCATATGCAATGTGTAACGCTTCGACTGTACAGGAGAAAGTGCTTCTTTATGCTTTTGATGAACTTTGACAATGTGGTGGGCAATGTGTAATCAGTTTGATCATCCGGGCAAATGATCATTACATATACCAAGTGAAACCTCAAAAGAATAGCAGGAGGAAGAGAAACAGTATACTGGAAGAAAAGCACATCAAAAGTGATTAGTCCACCCCCAAAAAAAAAAAAAAAAAAAAAAAAAAAAAACCCTAATAGAAAAAGACCTGGATATCACCTTAAGTGGTTTAGTCTTATCATAGCGCCCCCTGTAGGGTTAGCTGCAGCTAAAATTGATGTCCGGGCATTCAATGTTGCTTGTATCCTTGCTTTTGTAATGCTTATCGTTTGCTGTTCCATGGCTTCGTGAATTGCAACCTTCACAATTATTTGCAAATCAGGTATATGCCAAATCATGTGAAACTTACCTGATCCATTGTCAAACTCATCAATGCAACAAATGTACAAGCATCTTGTCAAACTCGTCAATGCAACAAATGCCATTGTCAGCAAGCATCAGTGCACCAGCCTGAGAATAAACCAGACATATTTATCACTGAATCTAAGCTGAAACAAATGTACAAGAGATACAACAAAGAAAAAGCCCACATCAGAAGATCAGGGCTCTTCTTTTAAAGTCTTGTCTCATTTTCTTTATCTTTCCATCTTTTCAAGTAAAAGAGGTAATACTTCACAAGGAACAAAATAAATGGGAACAACGATAGCATAGTAAGCTTCAAAAGCATAAGTTATCATATTTCATAGATACTGTAGGTTCCCTATAACTAAGAAGACAATCATATTGTGCGGATATTAACATGTCCTAATGCAGCTTCCATGACTACTAAGACTACATAAAATCCAAATTAATGCAGAATTCTCCAGTGTCTATTCTATGGCCACACTAGCTGTCAATCCAGCTGCAGAGGAGACTGTCCAGATGTGTAGACAGATCTAGAAACTATACCAGAAGCATATCTGCAACATGGACAATTTTATTAAGTGCTTCCAGCATTATAACTAAGTGAACTGCAGATCAAAAAGAAAAGAGTCGTCATACTTGAGGATATCCAAATATGCAAACATTAATGTCTCCTATAAAACTGATGCATTCATGAATCAACTTGTAGACGGCACTAAAGCAACTGCAGGATTGCTCGTTTGATATATTGGTGGCCAAAAATAGTTGGGGCAATGCTATCAACAACTTTATTGAAGAAATCGGGGGGTATTTCTCATCTTCTGGATTTCATCCAGCTCTTATTTCTGTCAATTTAAATAAAGTAAAGCTGTATGACTACTCGTTACAATTCATAATGAGAAGTCTGAGAAGTCTAAAACCATACAGCAAACATCTAGGAAGTAAATGCTTAATGCTTTCCAAACCTTGACACATATAGTATACGATCGAAAAATTGCTTAATCCACGGCTTATTTGTAATTCCTAATAGCAACCATATATTTACTTTGAGATGTCAAAATCAGATATCTGTCATCAGATTCTCTTTGGACAAATTGCTTGACTGGCATAGAAAAGAGATCTTATAGAAATGACCACCAAGTAGAGAAATTGTCATAATTTTATCTTAAAAAATTAGGAAATGGTATTCTCAACTGTAGATAAGTTAAGCTAACTATAGCTAAAACAATCATATTCAAATCTCAGGCAGATATGAACTGCATTAAAACTAGTAGCGATACTGCTTGTTGAACTAACCGTGAACTGCAGCTGGTCATACTCATCAGCATCCTTTTTTGTATTTCTTATGTCGGTATCCCTCCTCCCATCACAAACCTGAGAAGCAATCATGAAATATAGATTACTTGAAGATAAACATAACATAATCCAACTAAAAGGACTGCTAATAGTAAGTCAATCAATTACCAACCTGAACTGAATTTGCAATCTTGGGAAGTCTCCTGTATTCTCACCCTCTGCCAATCAGCAAACTTGCTATCTTGTCCAAGTAAAGCCCATCTTGCTCTGTTTGAACTTTGAACACATCGCACTCACGCAGAACCCCTATCTTTAAGGAAAATCCTCTGTAAAATTCGAATTAAAATCTAATGCTATTTGCACCCCCTACGTCTGCTTTTAGACATCAAACAAACAAACAAGCTTGAACATCATATTATCTAAAATAAATGTAAAACAAACTACACAGATAGACGGCGAAGATGATACCGTAAGAAGAAATGCAAAAGGGAAAGAACCGGGTCGCGATGGGCCTGCCAAGACAAGGCCTCCCTGAAGCCATCAGAGAGACATCCATGCTCATTCTGATTCTGATTCTGATTCATCATCTTCCAACACCTCACTCTACCGCCTCTGTGCCTACTCCACACCAATCCACTTCCACTCCCCTTCATCACCCACCAAACACATCAACGCTGAAACCCCCATCACGGACACCTTAAACGGCACCGTCCCGTCTTTGCTCCCACTCTCACTGTACAACTCCTTCAAACTCCACACTCTCGACCCATTCTCTCCCTGCCCCACAGCTGCTTCTACGTACACAGAATCGCCCTCAAAAAGCACCCCACTTGCGATTCCTTCAATGGGTGGGGCCTCACTTCTGAGTAATATCAAGTTCACTGACATCTTCCTTTACACTCAAAAAGGTTTCGATATAAATCATATATATATATATATATAAACACAATTTACTTTTATTATAGAGTAACTTATTTTATGGAACTATAAACACTTAACAAATTCAATTTTAAGTGATTTCCTAGAACAACCTATTCTTAAAAGTCATTTCAATATCAAAGTAATGAAACAATTAGTAAAAATAAGAATCGAGATGCTATTTCAATATCAAAAGTAATAAAACAATTAGAAAAAATAAGAATCAAGAAGCTCACTTGGTTTAAAACTAGTAAACTGGCCCGCTTCGCTGCGGGCATACTATATCATTTTATATATTATTTTTAATTTTAATAATCAAAAATAAAATGACAACCAACTAAAATAATAATTTTATACCAAATAAAAATAAAAATATCAGTTATATTGATATGTATACCTGTAAATACGAAAATAATATATTCATAGTGTATTGAATATTAATATGAGAAACAAAAATCTATACATTAAATATTATTGAGAAATAAAAACAAATCCAATTTCGAATACGCGTTCGTTACCGTTTTTCATTTTGTTTTTCATTTTATTTTTAAAATAAAAACAAAAATAAAAACAAAAACAACACTAGTGTTAAATATGAAAAATTTCCAAAACAAGTTTTAGATGTTTTTTATTTTGTTTTTCGTTTTGTTTTTCACTTTAAATAAAAAACTCAATTTTTTTTTTCTTTTTTACTTCTAATTTCTTCCGGACCGCATCTCTTCTTCTTCCTCTCCTTCTCTCTTCTTCATTATCATTGTTCTTTTGCTTCCTTTGCTTCTCTCTTCTTCTTACAAAACAATATCGAACCCCAATTCAACGCCATCGGTGCTAGATCTTGCCGTCGGCGGTCACCACGATTATAAACCCAACCACCAAAACCCGTTTTCCACCAACCCCCTCAAAAAAACCAGCCTCTCTCTCTCTCTCTCTCTCTCTCTCTCTCTCTCACACACACACACACACACACACACATAATTAGGTTTGTCTAGAACTGGGTTTTTACCTGAGGAGACCGCCGAGAGAAAAGAGGAATAGATCCATCATCCAGAATCGGTTTCCTTTTTTCCTTTCTAGGGTTAGTGTAGTGTTTGTTAGGGTTAGAGTTAAGAGATTTTTAGGTTGAGAGAGAAGAATCGGTTTGGGTTGAGATATATTAAGAAGATTTATGGGTTTTATTTTAAATTATTAGATTTTGTAATAGATCACAACTAGAATTTGTAGTTTTAATTGATGAATTAGACGAAGGTATTTTCTGCCATTTTTAATTTGTTTACAATTTTATTGAGACCTGTAAGAAAAAAGGAGCAAAAAATTATGTAAAACAAGCTCTGATTTTCTTTTGTAGTTGAAGACACAAAAGAGCAGACATGAGTGTTTATCATGTAAATATGTCATATTTGTTAGGATAACATGGACAATACAATTCAACTCATTAATTTTGGCATGTAAAATGATACCAAACGCGTTTTTTTACATTTTCATATTCAGAATCCAGCTTTCAGGATATGCTACCAGACGCGTATTTGGATTTCGAAACTGAAACCAAAAACACTGTTTTCATTTTTGTTTTTATTTTTCATTCGTTTTTATTTTTGAAAAACAAAAACAAAAACAGTTTAGAAAAACGTTACAAAATGTGCCCTTATTGTTTCCATTGATAATTTTCATGTTTGGGTTTTTTATTATGAAAACAGACATCCTTGTAAGTGTTTCAAAATTCGTTTCACCCCAAAATGCTAAAAACACTATTTTTCGTAGATTTTCCAAGTGAGTCCACACTCCACATAACTGAAATTTATCTAGTTTAATCATATAAACTCATTTCAAGAATTATTTGGTACACTTAGAAATTTTCAAAAATTATGATATTTAACACACTGAAAGTTTTGTGTCTAGTGTCTATTGAAGAGAATGTAATAATATTAATTAATGCTTCATTATTTTAACGGACTTAATTTACAAGTATATATATTGCACAGGTCGTGCACTACGAGAGACATAAACTAAAACTATTAAACTACTTTAAACTAAAACTATCAGCTTAGGAATTTAACAAGTGATAGCAGTATAAGATATTTACAAAGACTTAAAGTGTGAGACGACTTCAAGTGTGAGACATAGATGGATTGATGTGAGACTTTGAGTCTGAGTTGGAGTTGGATTTCAAGTCTGAGTTGGAGTTGGATTGAATATCCTTAACACACCAATCTTGGACCATAGCAGAAAGAACCGTGTCCTAGACAAAGGCTTGGTGAGTGAGTCGGCCAGTTGATTAGACGAGACAACATGAGATACGCGAAGCTTGCCACTTTGAACCTTCTCCCTTACAAAATGAAAATCAATAGCAATATGTTTCATCCGGGAGTGGAACACAGGATTGGAACAAAGATACGTGGCACCAATGTTATCACAACAAATTGTTGGCGGGGTAGAGGGCGAAATGAGAAGCTTGCGCAGTAGAGAGGATATCCAGGAACCGGACCCTTGCCAGGTCTACCTTTATGAGTTTTGTGATGATGTTCCGCTCTATCTGGATTATAACTCAAGGTCGAGTTCTTCACAGGTGGGAGGGACTGATGTAGGACAATTGGCGTTGGAGTTTGAAGAAGAGATGGACCGAAAACTGGCTAAAAGAGTTGCTCTGAAGAAATATGTTTTCGAAAAGGGTTTTCAGTGCTCCATACCGTGGCAACCAGGGTTCCCCCGGTTGTCGTCGTTTACTCCCTCATCGAAGCTGTTTAAGTTAGGTTGTCGGGCGACCGAAGATTTTAGTGTTTTTTCTGTTTTCCATCTTTTAGTTGACTTTTGTTTAATATGAGGATATTTTAGTCTTTTTGCTTATTTTAGGATTTCCAGAGCCTATTTAAGGCTCTTTGTTATCGGTTTCGAATTATTGAATAATATTATTTTTTGGTTTTCAATTTATTTTGCTGGTGGATTCCAGTTTATGTTATCTTAGGGTTTATGCTGGTAGCCCTAGAACTTCCGTTCTGCATCAGAGTAAGACGCCATTTGATGTGTGGGAATGAATTGAACTATTTCATACAATTATATAGGATTGAGACGATATGATATGAAATTTAATTGGAATGTAATGGATCGAATGAAACTAAATTAAGACCGAACCGAATAACTAGGATAAAAGGTACTATCTTTGGACACTCACTATCACTATCCCAAGAAGAGCCATGTGCCCTTGGTTTTATTTATTTATTTATTTATTTTTAAGCCATCTAGATAATAATAACTATTTGTAGGTGGGCTTATCACTCTAACTTGTTTTAGTAATATTGTATTTTGCAACAATTATAAAATATAATACAAAAATAATATAATTTTATTTCAATATTAAATTTAAAACTATATAACGTTATATAAGTTAAATAAAATATTAAAAACAATTATCAAGTATTATTGGAATTTATTACATGAATAATAATAATTTATGTAGTAAAATATTAATTTCTATTAATTATTATTTTTAAAAATATAACACAATGAATATATAATTTATAATATAATTTTTATTCTAAAAAAAATTTCAATTTATTCTTTCAAAAAAATATTTCAATTTAATATCAAAGTATTCATAAACAAAAATTACATCTTAACATTATATAACTTAATAAAATCTAATACGAAATATAACAAAACATAAGATTTTATAAGAAATTTTTTTATTAGACAATCAAAATAAGTAAAGTTATCAAATTATAGAATGTTGGAGGGAAAAAGTTTTATTCTAATTTAATAATTAAATACAAAGGATAAATGGTCAATTTGTATTTGTCAAAATTAAAGTCCGAGCGACCAATTTGATATATTTACGAAAAGTAAGGAACTGTGGTTGTTAAAAAACTAAAAATATTAATTTTTCGCTAAAATAGTAGGGACTAAAATGATAATCTACACATAAAATAAAAGCCTTGTTTATTTTTCTACCGCCAACAACTTTTACACCCAAACCACTCTCATCGCCGCTCGTCTCCGGTGACTCGTCCTCCGCTACTCGTCTCCCGTCGTTCTTCCTCTGACGCTCGTACTCTGCTCGCGTCAACCTCCTCTCCTGTTCTTGATTTCGTCGTTTTTCTCTCTAAAGCGACTGGGTGTTCTTTCTCCGACTCTCATCCTCCGCCGGCGGTCGACTTCCTCCTGCTCGCGTGCGCCACCGCTGCTCTGCTCTACCTCTTCAGGTATGGCCATTTTGATTTCTTCATTTAAAATCAGCTTTTGATTTCTTAGATTTGTTTTTCTCTCTTTTTATTTTTCTTAATATTCTTCGCTCTGCTCTTATACATATTCATTGTGCTTCCGATTAACTCTTCAATGTCAATATTTTTCTTAATAAAGACAGAGATTAAAGTGTCCAAATGATATTGCTTATTGAGTATGCATAATCAATTAAATATGGCATCTGCATCATCACAACAAAATTCAAATTGCATCATCTGTTTCCATAGAAGGCCAAAGAATTCATTTGTCTTTGTAAATAAAAACAGAATAACAGTTTCTAATAGAATTGCTGACTGAATCACCCGTTTCGATATAGCAGATGGGAACCCGCCAATTCCCAAACCAAACTCCAGTCCTGAAATCCGCAGTCATCCCTAGACTCCTCCTGCTAATGCTGATTGTCCTCTGGTGAACCCTTTTGAATCCCTACGACACTTCGGCTTCTCTGAACCCTGACTGTTTAATTGGTTCTCGGTGGCGCCTCCACTGTTATTCAAATAATTCTATCGGCTCTAAAATCGAAAGCTCCGTCGTTTGGGACAGCATCTACTTTGTCTGTATTGTGCAGTGTGGGTATGAGTATGAGCAGACCTATGCGTTCCTTCCCCTTCTTCCTGCTTGCATTTCTCTCGTCTCGCACAGGTTTAAATATAATGCACCATTTTGTTAACAAGTTTGCCTTTTTGAGGCGGATTGATTCATTTCTGAGGTGGGTTTGTTCATTGATTGTATTTTTTACATCGTTTATTGCCATTATTGGATATAGAGCCGTGTTGGGATTGTGTGGATATGTTGTTAGCAATGTTGCATTCTTGTTTGCTGCGGTTTATTTTTACAGGTAAATTATTGGAATTTGAAAAATGGGTTCGATTTAGATTTCCTGATTAAATTAATTACTTTTATCATCTTTGATTCTAACAGGCTTGCAGTTGTGATGTTGAAGGATCCTGAAGCAGCTTTTCGAGCTTCAGTTTTGTTCTGCTTCAATCCAGCTTCCATATTTTATTCTTCAATGTGATGCTCTCATTCTTTTTTTGCTTTCCCTTTTAATTTATCTTAAAATGATGTGCAATCGAATTAATAAAGCAATGTTTTACTTCTAAAATTAGATATTCAGAGAGCTTATACGCTTTATTTTCAGTTGGGGGTATGTACTACTTAATATCTGGTGCGAAGAATATTGATGTTCTTTGGCTTGCTCTCTCTGGTTGTGCAAGATCTAATGGAGTGCTTAATGCTGGCTATTTTTGTTTTCAGACTATGCATCAGGCTTATGATGCGTTTCCTGAAAAAACAAGGTTATGTAAGTTTGTTGTTTTCTTTAATTGGCATGTTCTGTTTGTGGTTGACTAATTTTATGTGTTTGGTCAAATAAAATAAATCCATCTTTATATTCATTTTAAGTAAATGAGTTCATTAATTTTCTTCCTGAATATGTATTTCAAATAGAATGTGATTGGTGCTGTAAGAGTCATAAGACGCAATAATGTGCATGAACTACAAATTCTTGTAGCTTTCCTTCTAGCATAAATGACTAATTGCATCATCTAGGTAAGTAGGAAATGATATTTTTTCACAAAGGATTTACACTTTTCCTTTTGGTTGTTTTACGAGTGTGAAAACTTTTTGTATACATGTTCTCAATATTCATTTGCAGGGAATTTTGGCCACTCCATAAACTAGTTTAGACATATTGTATTAGTTGATATTGACAAGGAATTAACATAATTTGTTTTGTAGAGCTGCAACTTCTTATGTATCACAAATTTCCCTTGATTCTGTAGAGTTGCCTTTAAATTTTCGCAAATGCATGAGACAAGATTGCTTTCTTAGTAATTACTTATTTCAATGGAAGTTGGCAATCCTGGTTCTTATAGATAGAGCATTAAGATGTACATGTATTTTTATCCCCTTTATTGCTTTTCAAGTGTATGGCTACCGCAATCTCTATCTTGGAGCATTAATGTGTATGGATACCCCATTAATTAATCTTCCAGTAACTTTATGTAATGTTAATTGCTCTAGACAAAAAGCTGTAGCTTCCAATCATATATACTTATTTATAAGATCTCATGTCGGGAAGATAGATTACCATGTCCAGATTTTTATTCATCGTGTATAATTGCTCTATCTTACAGCAGAAGTTCTTTTCTGGTATTTTTGGACCAACATCTTATTAACCCTTTGCTTCTTCACCTCATCTTCTCCTCGAGTCTATTTGCATTCCAGTTGTTTGCTTCTTTCTTTATCAATGACATTCTTCATTCCTTGCCTACTTCCTGCATTTTCTACTTTCACTCCTTCTTCATTCGCCATGAAATTGGGGGAGAGTGTCACCGAGGATTCTGTTACAGGACATCCCGTTGGAGTTATCCCTCGCCACTTCATGAAACACATTACATGGATGAATGATTCACAAGATTTGTTGGACGACGCGGTCCATAGGGTTGTTAGGATGGTTGCCCGCCCAATAAGCGAAAGGAGCGCCTCCGTCTTGTTCGCGGAGTCTACTCTTTTGGAGAGGAGGATTGTTTCTGGGCTTCCTGATGATCACCCCCGATGTAACTGTCTCTTACAGCCTCCATCTTTTATATTTGTCGTGTTTTCTTGTGTGTTGATAGGGCTAAGTTTAGTAAAATGTTATTACTTGATAGGTCGCGATGAACAATTGACGGTGTACAATCATGATGCAAGTAAGATAATGGGCAACTCCCTGGATAATGTTCAGCCTCTTAATCCAATCTAGTCTACTAGCTTCATCATCATTGTGTGGAACACAATATAAGCTTCCTGGTGTAGGACAGTTTAAGAGAATTTCAATTATGATAGGATTTATTTTTAATTCTAGTTGAATTTGTTTAGGATTTCCTTTTTAGTAGTTTTCGGCAATAACTCAAATTACCTTTTTAGTAATTTTGAGATTTTCTATTTTAGTCAATTTAAGGATCATGAATCCTAGATGATTTAAGTAGTTTTGATCTTTTCTTTTCAGTCAAGTTAGAAGTCCTGAATCCTAGATGATTCTAGTTTGTTTTATTTTCTATTTAAGCAAGTGTCAGAATTATTATTTGTAACCTTTAATTGATTTTAATAAAATCATTCATTTGTAGTAAATGTTGTCATTTACATTAACCTGATAACCTGGATCATTAATTTCAACGTTATTTTTCTTTCGTAAGCAAAACGAAAGATGAGATCGTTTTTGACTTGTATATCATAACATGTGACCAAATCGTCTGGATAATCCCTAATTCTATATCTTCAAGTAGATGAATTAATTATAAATCAATTACAGTCTGATAAGCTTTGTATAGTCAATAGTCAATAGAAGCTTTGGATAAAAACAATTCTTTAAACACAAATTGAGAACAAGTGAGAACAGAAAATATTAATGACTTCTAATTTATTTTAGCAACTAATTGTTGGAATCTGAAAAGAACAAAAACTTGCGATGGCATTAGAAAAAGTCAGAGACTACATGCCATTACATTACGAAATTCATCATTCATGTCTCATACTAACCATCAATCTCATCAACGAAACACATTTCTTGGTTTTTGAGTTCTGCAATGGAAATTTCATGAAAAGGTTTCGACACACGTTTCTTGCCGATGAGAAATTCTTGAGACACACGTTTCATCATTGGTCGAGACTTCGGTTTTGAGCTCAAGCATGCAAATGCTAGGGATGAAGCAACAACAATATCCTGCACAATTGTTTGATCCTCAGGAGGCGAGAGACGTCGGTCTAATATATCAATGAGCATCATATTTTGATCCATTGAAGAGAGAAGTTGTCCAGGATGACTTCCCATTAATGTTTCTAGTGCTACTACTCCGAAACTATAGACATCACATTTCTCCGTCACAACCATGGTGTACGCAAGTTCTGAAAGAAAAATAGAATCATTTAGATGTAGACAGAATTTAATTCTCATATTTCTAGCAACTAGTTAATTAAAATGTCATTGATGTTAAGTATTCCCAAAAGTGAAGATCACAAAAAAAGCATAGAAGAATTATTAAGGATTTACCTGGAGCTATGTACCCGTAAGTGCCTGCTAGTATTGTTCTATTGGATGAATCCGAATGTAGAAGTCTAGCCAATCCAAAGTCACCAACAAATGCATGAAATTCTGAGTTTAGTAAAATGTTATTGCTAGATATGTCACGATGAACAATTGTTGGTGTGCAACTATGATGCAAATAAGACAAAGCATGTGCTATGCCTTTGATAACATTCACCCTTTTAAACCAACTGAACTCAATAGCTTCATCATTGCTGTGTAAAACATAGAACAAGCTTCCTCTCTCCATATACTCATAAATCAAAAACATACATTTTCTATGCAGACAATAACCATGAAGCTTCACGATGTTTCGATGTTTTATTTCTGAAAGTACACGAGCCTCATTTTCAAAACTCTTGATAAAAGTTGGCTCCTCAAATTCCGAATCGTGAAATTTTTTCAAAGCAACTGTTTTACCACTTGGTAGGTGTGCTCTATATACACTACCATAACCTCCTGTTCCGATACAATACTTGATGTCAAAATCCTCTGTGGCTTCAATTATATCTTCAAATGCAATCTTGCCATCAAAATTCCATATTGAGAACAAATCTCCATTCTTGGTTGCTGATCTTGCAATGAGTTTAGGGTTTTTAACCTTACGTTTAGAGAGAAACAAAATTCCTAAAATTATGAAGGCAAAAAATGTGATGGGAGGAAGAAATATTCTGAGGAAAAGGATGATAGATGAATGTGATGAGTGTGATGAAGTGCACAATGGAAACCCGAAAAGCCGACCGCACAGACCTTTATTGCCTATAAATTGCTCCGGATGGAATTTGTTTTGCAAGCTGATTGGGATTTCACCCTCTAAATTATTAAATGACAAATCAAGCAACTGTAGATAATTAAAATCGCCAATGCCTTGTGGAATGCTTCCGCTCAAACTGTTATCACTCAAATCAAGAGACCTCAGATTGGTTAGATGACCAAGACTTGAAGGGATTGGTCCATCAAACTTGTTGAAACTTAGATCCAAAAGTCTCAAATTGGTTAAATTACCTAGAGTGGAAGGGATTGAACCAACAAGATGGTTAAAATTCAGATCCAAAATTCTCAAATTGGTTAAATTACCTAGAGTGGAAGGGATTGAACCAACAAGATAGTTAGAACTCAGATCCAAATTGGTTAAATTACCTAGAGTGGAAGGGATTGAACCAACAAGATAGTTAGAACCAGATACAATCAGATCCAAAATTCTCAAATTGGTTAAATTACCTAGAGTGGAAGGGATTGAAACCAACAAGATGGTTAAATTGTCAGATTCAAAATTCAGATCCAAATTGGTTAAATTACCTAGAGTGGAAGGGATTGAACCAACAAGATAGTTAGACCTCAGATCCAAAATTCTCAAATTGGTTAAATTACCTAGAGTGGAAGGGATTGAACCAACAAGATGGTTAAAACTCAGATGCAGCTCGACCAGATTCTTCATGCTCCCAATTTCTTGAGTGATATCACCTAAGAATTCATTAATAGTTAAAATGAAAAATCTTTGGGTTGCATGAGGACATATATTTAGTAAGAGAAATTGCTAGATTAATATTACCTGAAAGTAGATTCTGCGAAAGGTCAAGGTAACGGAGTTTTGGAAGATCACCATCTTTTAATTGAATGGTTCCAGAAAGATAACTGGACCCGAGTTTTAGGATTTCAAGATTGGGAAAGCTGGAGAAGTTGAATTTGTTGAGGTCCCCCCCTACTATACGATGATTGTTCAAGTCGATACCATTGACGCTTCCTTGTACATCGCATGCAATACCAGTCCAGTTGCAGTGATCTGAAGATTCTGAAGTAACATTACTAGTTGTGTTCCACCAACCAGTGTGAAGAAGAGCTTCTCTTTCAGATTGTATGGCTGATAATTCAGAAGCTGCTACAACACAAATTATAGGCCACACAATCAGTAACACAGTTGAAGTTGAGGTAACCAACACCATGTTTAATTAATGTGTTTTGCTTGATTCTGCAAATTTATAACTTGGAAAATTGAAGTTTGTCTTATTGGTTTTTTTGGAATCAGATTAAAGTCAAGGTCTTTTTGCTTGATTCAAACGAAAATTTATATCTTGGAAATTTTAAGTTTGTTTTTGTTTTTATTTGTGGTATTCTAGCTATTTCAAGGAAAATAACCATTGGAATGTGAATCAGCACACGACACGGGTCAAGGTCTTCTTGTCCTTTCTAATGTCATTGAAAAATCATGTCCAACCAATAAATTTTAAAAATAAAAGACTATTCACTCGCATTTTTTGTCTCCTCTTCCTCTTTAAGTTGATGCTATTGTATATGTCCCCATAACTACAATTTTGAATTTTCTGTGGGCAATTTCATATGATGGTAGTAGACATTCAACCTTCAACGCAGATAATATATATGAAGCTTCATGACGTTTTCCAATGGTAGGCTCTATAGATTGCCGTAACATCCCTTCCAATACAATATTTGAAGTAACTTATTTAAGGTTTACCAATTTCGACTTTTTTCATCTCTCCTATCATTAGTATCGATCGTTATTGACTTTTTTAAAATATTGAAAAGATGAAACTATCCGACAACTATAATTGAAAAATGGTAATTTAAAAAATTAATGAAAATGCAAAAGTTGAAGATCCTCAACCTTACATCCGGAAAGTTGAAGATCTGCTCCCCCGCATAGTGAGCAAGACCAAACTTAGATCTTTGGAAAGATTTTTCAGGAGGTGCAACACGTTTAGATGAATATTTGATGGGGGCTGTTAGATTACATTGCTGAAGCTAGAGATCTCTTCCATATTTATTTATTTTTCCTTTTTGCTTTTAATTATTATTATTTTTTTAATTCAATGGAAGAGATTGTGTGGACACTGGGCTACGAGATACAACAAATCTTGACTTATTTAAAACCACATCGTTAACCTCTGAAGCAACTGCGGCATGCATTGTATTTCACCAAAATTTTACACAAATAACTTGCATGTTCAAGATGCTATTTCAATATCTAAAAGAGTTTATCAGCAACAAGAAAAAAGAGTTTGATAGACAAGTTCCGATTCCGAGCCGACTAAACTATGAGGAAGAAGTGTCATGAGAGAGACTAGTTGAAAGAGCAATCCTAGTACAAAATGTTAACAAACCAACATTTGAGTTGCATATTCTACGTACTAGAGAGTAGTGAGGGCAGAGAAAACATAAAGTTGTGGTGATTAGGGTGATAAATCTTTTAACATAAAGTTGACAGTAAACCAGTTTGGTTCCTCGTCCTTCAATGGAGATTAGTCTTCGAACAGCCGATGACGATGAGCTATCTCAGCTTCCGGTTCCAGTTTTGGTTCCAGTTCCATCCGTCGACTATCAGCAGTCCTCTGATCCAGTCTCATCCGATGACGATCAGCCATCTCTTTCTCTTCCAAGAGCCAATCACAATAAGGCATCTTTTCCGGTTCCGGATCAGCAATCGCTTCCGGTTCCGGTTCCACATGTGAAGATGATGGCGGCCAGTTGGAGAAATCTAAATGAAAAAAGAAGAAAATCAACCAAAAATAAGATTGTAAAGCAAACAATTGAGATTAAAATGATTGTGAAGTTTGTTTACCATTATAATAATATATTCCAAGATCTGGTGGTGATTGACAATCGATGCATTTTTGATGATCATGAAGGAACCATTCCTCACCAATTTGTTCGTCTTCCTCTGCCACAGTGCTCACTTACAAGATAAATTTTGATTATTGAAGCAAAGATGTAACTTTCCATGAATGTTACAGTAAAACTGATATAGTAAATTTACGAAACTGAATCATGAGACTGCAAATTTACTAATTACACGTTTTGAGTTTCGAAATTTTTCCAGTTGCGTGTTTTTTTCTCCACAGAAGAGTTTCGTAGGGATTATTAATATGAATTTTGTCGCAGCTTACCAATACAAGCATCCTGTTCCTTTATGTATAGGCGGTCCGCTTTACACTTGCATTCAATTCCTCCCCGATTGTTCTTACAAGAGCAACCATCACACTGGCAGGCAGTACATTCCTTGCATTCATTGATATCTGGTGCACAATGTAAAGAACAAAAACCCAATAAGATAGAGAAAAGCTAAAAAAATTTGACAACCGAAAAGAAACTAATAAAAAAAAAACCAGTATAATAGTTACATGGCTTCCATAAGAATTGCATTCTCACCGTAAGTGGTTTAGTCTTATCATGACACATTAGCACCCCCCGGTAGGGTTAGCTGCAGCTAAAATTGATATCCGATAATCCAACTGCAGAGGACTTTCCAGATGTATAGACAGATCTAGCAACTATACCAGAAGCATATCTGCAACATTTTCTTAAGTGCTTCAAGCACTATAACTAAGTGAACTGCAGATCAAAAAGAAAAAAATAGTCATACTTGAGGAACTGAGACTTGGCACAACTGGGATCTCCAACTATGCAAACATTAATGTCTTCTCTCAAATAGATGCCTTCATGAATCATGAGTCACCTTGTGGAAGCCACCCAAGAGCATCAGCAGGATCGCTCGCTTGATATCTTGGTGGCGGTTGGGGCAATGCTATCAACAACTTTGTTGAAGAAATTTGGGGGTATTTCTCATCCTCTGGATTTCATCCAGCTCTTCTGTCTATTAATTTAAAAAAAAGTAAAGCTGTATTACTCGTTACAAATGAGAAATCTAAAATCATACTAAGAATCAAGCAAACATCTAGGAGGCAAATGTTGTCCAAACCTTGACACATGATAGTATAAGGTCGAAAAATTGTGTAATCCACGACTTATTTGTAAATCCTAATTGCAACCACATATTTACTTTGAGATGTCAAAATCAGATATCTATCATCAGATTCTCTTTGGACAAATTGCTTCACTGGCATGGAAAAGAGATTTTATAGCAATGATCCCCAAGTAAAGAAATTATAGTAATTTTATCTCAAAAATTAGGAAATGGTATTCTTAACTGTAGATATGAAGCTACACAAGCTGACTATAGCTAAAACAATCATATTCAAATCTCATGCAGATATGTACTGTGCTAAAACTAGTAGAGATAATGCATGTTGAACTAACTGTGAACTGCAGCATGTCATCCTCATCAGCATCCTTTTTTCTAATCATCTGATATGACTGAAGTGAGCAAATGGCTCACGGGCTGCTTTCGGAGCAAATTTAGCCACTTCAGGATCCCCAAAATTATTCCAAATTCTTAATGTATTGCCTGCTGCTGCAGATGCCACTGTGCAACCATCTGGGCTCTGAATAAGTTGACAAGATAAAAAGATGTTATCAGAATATATTCATATATATCAAACACGACAAGAGACTGTTTTACCTGTGCTATAAAACGGACTCTTGAGGTATGTCCAGTGAGCTCCGTTGCCTTCACCATTGATGGGTACACTTCCACAACGTGAGTTGATTATGAACTGCTAATAGTAAGTCAATCAATTACCAACCTGAACTGAATTTGCAATCTTGGGAAGTCTCATGTATTCTCACCCTCTGCCAATCAGCAAACTTGCTATCTTGTCCAAGTAAAGCCCGTCTTGCTCTGTTTGAACTTTGAACACATCGCACTCACGCAGAACCCCTATCTTTAAGGAAAATCCTCTGTAAAATTCCAATTAAAATCTAATGCTATTTGCACCCCCTACGTCTGCTTTTAGACATCAAACAAACAAACAAGCTTGAATATCATATTATCTAAAATAAATGTAAAACAAACTACACAGATAGACGGCGAAGATGATACCGTAAGAAGAAATGCAAAAGGGAAAGAACCGGGTCGCGATGGGCCTGCCAAGACAAGGCCTCCCTGAAGCCATCAGAGAGACATCCATGCTGATTCTGATTCTGATTCTGATTCATCATCTTCCAACACCTCACTCTACCGCCTCTGTGCCTACTCCACACCAATCCACTTCTTCATCGCCCACCAAACACATCAACGCTGAAACCCCCATCACGGACACCTTAAACGGCACCGTCCCGTCTTTGTTCCCACTCTCACTGTACAACTCCTTCAAACTCCACACTCTCGACCCATTCTCGCCCTGCCCCACAGCTGCTTCTACGTACACAGAATCGCCCTCAAAAAGCACCCCACTTGCGATTCCTTCAATAGGTGGGGCCTCACTTCTGAGTAATATCAAGTTCACTGACATCTTCCTTTACGCTCAAAAAGGTTTCGATATAAATCATATATATATATAAAAACACAATTTACTTTTATTATAGAGTAACTTATTTTATGAAACTATAAAAACTTAACAAATTCAATTTTAAGTGATTTCCTAGAACAACCTATTCTTAAAAGTCATTTCAATATTAAAGTAATGAAACAATTAGTAAAAATAAGAATCAAGAAGCTCACTTGGTTTAAAACTAGTAAGCTGGCCCGCTTCGCTGCGGGCATACTGTATCATTTTATATATTATTTTTAATTTTAATAATTAAAAATAAAATGATAACCAACTAAAATAATAATTTTATACCAAATAAAAATATCAGTTATATTGATATGTATACCAGTAAATACGAAAATAATATATTCATAGTGTATTGAATATAAATATGAGAAACAAAAATCTATACATTAAATATTATTGAGAAATAAAAACAAATCCAATTTCGAATACGCGACCGTTACCGTTTTTCATTTTGTTTTTCATTTTATTTTTAAAATAAAAATAAAAACAAAAACAACATTAGTGTTAAATATGAAAAATTTCCAAAACAAGTTTTAGATGTTTTTTATTTTGTTTTTCGTTTTGTTTTTCACTTTAAATAAAAAACTCAATTTTTTTTTCTTTTTTACTTCTTATTTCTTCCGGACCGCATCTCTTCTTCTTCCTCTCCTTCTCTCTTCTTCATTATCACTGTTCTTCTTCTTCCTTTGCTTATCTCTTCTTCTTACAAAACAATATCGAACCCCAATTCAACGCCATCGGTGCTAGATCTTGCCGTCGGCGGTCACCACGATTATAAACCCAACCACCAAAACCCGTTTTCCACCAACCCCCTCAAAAAAACCAGCCTTTCTCTCTCTCTCTCTCTCTCTCTCTCTCTCTCACACACACACACACACACAATTAGGTTTGTCTAGAACTGGTTTTTACCTGAGGAGACCGCCGAGAGAAAAGAGGAATAGATCCATCATCCAGAATCGGTTTCCTTTTTTCCTTTCTAGGGTTAGTGTAGTGTTTGTTAGGGTTAGAGTTAAGAGATTTTTAGGTTGAGAGAGAAGAATCGGTTTGGGTTGAGATATATTAAGAAGATTTATGGGTTTTATTTTAAATTATTAGATTTTGTAATAGATCACAACTAGAATTTGTAGTTTTAATTGATGAATTAGACGAAGGTATTTTCTGCCATTTTTAATTTGTTTACAATTTTATTGAGACCTGTAAGAAAAAAAGGAGCAAAAAATTATGTAAAACAAGCTCTGATTTTCTTTTGTAGTTGAAGACACAAAAGAGCAGACATGAGTGTTTATCATGTAAATATGTCATATTTGTTAGGATAACATGGACAATACAATTCAACTCATTAATTTTGGCATGTAAAATGATACCAAACGCGTTTTTTTACATTTTCATATTCAGAATCCAGCTTTCAGGATATGCTACCAAACGCGTATTTGAATTTCGAAACTGAAACCAAAAACACTGTTTTCATTTTTGTTTTTATTTTTCATTCGTTTTTATTTTTGAAAAACAAAAACAAAAACAATTTAGAAAAACGTTACAAGATGTGCCCTTATTGTTTCCATTGATAATTTTCATGTTTGGGTTTTTTATTATGAAAACAGACATCCTTGTAAGTGTTTCAAAATTCGTTTCACCCCAAAATGCTAAAAACACTATTTTTCGTAGATTTTCCAAGTGAGTCCACACTCCACATAATTGAAATTTATCTAGTTTAATCAAATAAACTCATTTCAAGAATTATTTGGTACACTTAGAAATTTTCAAAAATTATGATATTTAACACACCGAAAGTTTTGTGTCTAGTGTCTATTGAAGAGAATGTAATAATATTAATTAATGCTTCATTATTTTAACGGACTTAATTTACAAGTATATATATTGCACAGGTCGTGCACTACGAGAGACATAAACTAAAACTATTAAACTACTTTAAACTAAAACTATCAGCTTAGGAATTTAACAAGTGATAGCAGTATAAGATATTTACAAAGACTTAAAGTGTGAGATGACTTCAAGTGTGAGACGTAGATGGATTGATGTGAGACTTTGAGTCTGAGTTGGAGTTGGATTTCAAGTCTGAGTTGGAGTTGGATTGAATATCCTTAACACACCAATCTTGGACCATAGCAGAGAGAACCGTGTCCTAGACAAAGGCTTGGTGAGCGAGTCGGCCAGTTGATTAGACGAGACAACATGAGATACGCGAAGCTTGCCACTTTGAACCTTCTCCCTTACAAAATGAAAATCAATAGCAATATGTTTCATGTGGAAATGGTGGAAAGTATCACTTTTTCCAACTGATTTGGTGACTCTATGACCGGTTTAATAACTTAAGTTTAAAAGGCACCTATTATGGTGAACTACCAAAATTGCCCTTAGATAATCATTTATGTTATTGTGTTTGTCTGGTTCTCTCTCCACACTTCCAACAAAAACGATAACGGGGTTACTCTCTCTCTCTATCTCTCTCTCAATACAAATAGAAGTTCAAGATCAAAACAACTGGACGTGCTTCATTACAACAAGGTAATATTTCGTGTAAATACTTCTTTTCATTTGTTCATATTTTCATTGTGACAATTGTGGATCTCCGAGACTTTGTCACCTTTTTCCGAGCCTTTTTAAAAATCACTAATCGAGCATTTTCATGTCTTGTCCGAGCCTTTTCATGTGTTGTCCGAGCCTTTTTATGTCTGCTCCGAGCCTTTTGAAGTTTTGTCCGAGACTTCTCCGAGCTTTTTCATGTCTTGTCCGAGCCTTTGCAAGTCTTCTCCGAGCCTTTTGAAGTTTTGTTCGAGACTTTTATAAAATAACTATTCGAGCATTTTCAAGTCTTCTCCGAGCTTTTTCATGTCTTCTCCGAGACTTTTCAAAAATCACCAATCGAGCCTTTTCAAGTCTTCTCCGAGCTTTTTCATGTCTTCTCCGAGACTTTTCAAAAATCACTAATCGAGCCTTTTCAAGTCTTATCCGAGCTTTTTCATGTCTTGTTCGAGCCTTTTGAAGTCTTCTCCGAGACTTTTAAAAAATAACTATTCGAGCATTTTCAAGTCTTCTCTGAGACTTTTCAAAATTCAGTAATCTAGCCTTTTCAAGTCTTCTCCGAGCCTTTTCAAGTCTTCTCCGAGCCTTTTCATGTCTTGTCCGAGCATTTTCAAGTCTTCTCCGAGACTTTTTAAAAATAACTATTCGAGCTTTTTCATGTCTTGTCCGAGCCTTTGCAAGTCTTCTCCGAGCCTTTTGAAGTTTTGTCCGAGACTTTTAAAAAATAACTATTCGAGCATTTTCAAGTCTTCTCCGAGCTTTTTCATGTCTTCTCCGAGACTTTTCAAGTCTTCTCCGAGACTTTTAAAAAATAACTATTCGAGCTTTTTCATGTGTTGTCCGAGCCTTTGCAAGTCTTCTCCGAGCCTTTTGAAGTTTTGTCCGAGACTTATAAAAAATAACTATTCGAGCATTTTCAAGTCTTCTCCGAGCATTTTCAAGTCTTCTCCGAGCTTTTTCATGTCTTCTCCGAGACTTTTCAAGTCTTCTCCGAGACTTTTAAAAAATAACTATTCGAGCATTTTCAAGTCTTCTCCGAGTTTTTTCATGTCTTCTCCGAGACTTTTCAAAAATAACCAATCGAGACTTTTCATGTCTTCTCCGAGACTTTTCATGTCTTTTCCGAGCCTTTTCATATCATCTCCGAGACTTTTCAAAAATTAGTAATCGAGCCTTTTCAAGTCTTCTCCGAGACGTTTCAAGTCATCTCCGAGACTTTTCAAATAATCACTAATCGAGCCTTGTTAGGTCTTCTCCGAGACTTTTTATTGAATTACTAATCGAGTCTTTTAAAGACTTTTTCGAGACCAAAAATGTCTTTTTCGAAACTTTCATGTATTCTTCGAGACTTTGCTAGTGTTCTCCGAGCCTTTTAAATATCCTCACCCGAGCCTTTGTAAATGTAATTTATGAAAATATTTTGTACTCCTGAGTTTTAATTAATAGTTTTGATTAATTTGACAGCATCATGAATCGGGTTAGAATAGTAATATCTTACAACGGTCAATGGGAGCAACTACCCGACGGAAGTCAGAGGTTTGTTGGATCCGATAACAAGGGAATGTATGTGTCAAAGAATATGACTTACGAAGAATTGGTGGCGATCGTGCATACCATTGTGAAGTATGATGTAAACAAATTCAATGTTGATCTGGCATCAGTATCAATCGTTCCTGGCAGTACATGTCGTACATTTATAAGAAATAACGATGATGTTCAGTTTATGCTAGGGGAAGATCGGGTGATCCCTCAAGTATGTGTAAGTCTAACTCAGAGGACACCTGGAGATGTGATAGGGAATGATATTCCTCCTCCTGAAAATACCCAACAATTTGGATCCTTTAGTGGTAGCAACCAACTATATCCCCAAAGGAGTTTCGCCGAAAGTAGGGAAAACATGTGTGGTGTCCCACCGGTAGCGGTTGACCAAGTAGTTGAACCTCAATTTGGCGATGTGTTTGGTTGTCGAATTGAGCAGTACCATGAGGTGGATAATGAGGCAAATAATGAACATGTAGATGATCTAGAAAATGTGGATGAAGAGCGTACACAAATTCAAACACAAGGAAGACATGTACAAGGAGTTAGTTGCACTGTACCAAATATGCCTGGGACTTCCGAGGTCCGACATAATATAACTGTATCTGATTCTGATAATACGATAACTCGGGTTATTCCCGGAGCAGATTCATACTCGTTTGGTATTGGTAGAAGCAGCACCTTGGCAACGCAAGAACCTACATGCATGATTTATAAAGGTCAATTTTTCCCGAGTAAAAAGGATTTGAAGAGGCTAGTTGGCCTTTTTTCAATGCGAGAGAACTTTGAATGGAAGGTGAAAAGGTCTAATAAGACAACGTTACATCTAGTTTGCATCATTGACAACTGTACGTGGAAATTAAGAGCGGTGAGGAGAGATGAAGGGACTTACTTCCAAGTCAGAAGTTTTGTCAACCAGCACAGTTGTCCTTTGGAGGAGGTTCACCGTCGCCACCGACAAGCTAGTGCAGTCATAATCGGAGAAGTCATTGCACCTAGACTTCAACAACATGATGGTCGTCTCATGCGTCCGAAGGACATAATCGCCGATATGAAAACAATGTATGGCATCCAAGTCATGTACAGTAAGGCACATGATGCCTTGCAATATGCATTGTCCTTGACCTATGGAACGCATGAAGAAAGTTTCAAATTGTTACCATCGTTTGCGTACGTTTTGGAACAGCAAAATCCTGGCACAATCACCGACTTACAATGCGCAGACGATGATACATTTTTGTACTTTTTCATGTCGTTGGGGTCCTCAATTAGAGGTTTTCGGAGGTGTATGCGTCCTGTGATTGCAGTTGATGGTACCCATTTGAAGGGAAGATTCGGGGGTACAATGTTTGTTGCAACTGCACAAGATGGAAACGAACAGGTGTATCCAATTGCTTTTGGGTACGGTGACTCAGAAAACAACCTTTCATGGGAGTGGTTTTTGGAATGCTTGAGGGGTGCCCTTGGTCATATAGATGATCTGGTTTTCATTTCCGATCGCCATGCAAGCATTGAAGCGGGGATTTCTAAAATGTTCCCTTATGCAACCCATACGATATGTTGCTGGCATTTTGGTGAAAATATGAAGAAGCGATTCCACAGAAAGGATGTTGCCGATATAATGGATTCAGCAGCTAGGACGTACAGTGAATTCAATTATAACAGGCACATGGAGGAGTTACATAGGCTGCACAAGGGTGCATTCGAATATGCCATTGCTGCCGGTCCACACAAGTGGTCTCGCGTACACTGTCCCCAAAGAAGGTACAGGCTGATGACCACAAATGTTGCTGAGTGCATAAACTCATGCCTAAAATTCGCACGGCAACTGCCAATGATGACACTGGCGGAGTTCATTAGGAATATGCTACAAAAGTGGTTTCACGATCATCATGCAGCTGCACGGTCCATGCGTCATCAACTGACCGACGCAGCACATCTTGTGATCCTAAAACGTGTCGAGAAGTGCAATTATATGACCGTAAATCCAGTTGACTGGAACATATTCTCCGTCAAATTGAAGGGAAACCAATGGACGGTTAACTTACACTCGAAGACTTGCACATGCAACAAATTCCAAATGGACCATTTCCCATGTTCTCATGCACTCGCAGCGGCAAGGTACATGAGATGTTACAGTTAACGATTTATATTATTTGGGTTCGTGAATCTCATTGTTTTCATTGTTGTAGGGAGCGAAACTTGGATTACACATCTCTGTGTGCGGACTACTACAAGAGAGAGACACTTATTGATGCATACTCGGTTCCTATTATGCCTGTTGGCCATCCTTCTTCATGGGTAGTGCCATCCGACATCGCATCTCGGGTGGTTTTAAATCCAAAGTCGAAGAGACAATCAGGTCGCCCGATGGAGGGTCGACATGCCTCGTCTTCGGAGAGGACAACCACACAGTCGTGTAGAAGATGTGGACAATCAGGACATAATAGCAGGCGGTGCTCCAACCCACCGATGGTTAATGAAGGTCCCAGCATAAGTGTTCCCGATGAATACCGTCGCAAGTGCAGCATCTGTCATTCAATTGGACACAACAAACAAACGTGCCCTGAGAAAGACTCTACCGTGGAATGAGACCGTTGGTTATTATGCTTTTTTATGTTGAACTATTATGATATATTTATTGGTTGTTCGTTTAATGCCATACTGTATCTTTTGTTATAGTGTCTACAATTCATTGTATTGTTTATGGATTTCAATATATCAAATGTGTGTTCAAGTGTTAATTGCAAACAACTAAATTTTTTTAAAAAATAATTTCATTTTATTACTCAAATGTTATGTACATCAACTAAATCACTAACTGGAAGACCAATCCTTTGAGTTACAAAAAACCTCCACAGCCATCTTCTCTCGGATGGTGCCCGTTTCGTTTTCTGACCAGTCGAACGTATCCCTGTTCGCTGCCAGGTACTCTATCAATCTCAAAGTATGGGCACCACAGTTACCACTGCAAGTCACCACATAAACAACCGTTAGAATTGAATGTTATTAAAACCGATTAGGATAGAATAAGATCTTTAAACAGTCATACCCTCTATCCTGTTGGGGTACACGGTCTCTAGACACAATGTTGAGTGGAAAGGGCTTATTCTGCAATGTATACGTCATATCGCCCCTCCGTCTGCGACCGTGAAAGTCCAACGCATGCAGCATCGACGGTAAAAAATATCGTAAGCAAGCGAGCTGCATTTTCCTATGGCGAAATGGTACCTCCTGTCTGAACGGGTCCATCAGGTAAATACTCCCTGTTGTGAGGTCGACGCTGGCTAGTGCCCAATGCGTACGTCCAAGGTTGCAAGGAATCAAAACCTGTATGTGTTTCAACAAAGTGTTATCAATGGGAAATGTATTTAAAATTCAAATTCAAACAATGTAAATAAAACACTGACCACGTCAACTTCGTTCCATGGTTTGGTTCCTACCGGGACCAATCCACGTACCACCGCAAGGTCCTCAGCGGACCACTGATGCTTGAACATAGACCAACTGCGGCGGGGTTTGTCGGCCCCACTTCCCATCAATCTCTCCCAGTCATTCAATAACCATGACTGTACAAAGAAAATTTATAAAACGTTAGATAAAAGATGTACGAAACACATAAATAGATGTTCAAAAGCCGTACAAATTAAACACTTACATAGAACTGTGAATCCTGTATGTTGATCCTCGGACCGTAGACAGTGGAGTAATATCTCTGACGCTTCCGCAGAATATGCAAGTACGCGTCCATATGCTGACAATTTCAACATTTTGTATTGTTAGCATTCTACTATTTCAGAAACATCTTATACACAAAGTGTTCAGGTAAGGACCATACCGTATCCTCCAACTCCATGGTGTTGGTTTGAAATCGATGGAACCAGGGGACACCAACTGGCTCGAGTAGATCCACATCACGCCTGCATAATTTTTGAAGAAGTTATATAAGAAAGTCATTTTACTTAGCAGTTTCAAAATACAAAATAATTTTTGTAATATCTACGATTATACTTACAATTCCCCAGTCGAGTTCCTCTTATAGGCTTGGTACGCCGCAAGGTGGTCAGGATCTATCAATGCGTGGGGCGCCCATACATGTGCTGGTTGTGGCCTAATCCTTGGCCTCTTCGGCCGACAGGGGTCAGTGTATGGGGTCCGCTGCTGCCAACCTGCCCTGCGAACCCGATCCCGACGTTGAAGGGGTGGGGTAATCCGGTCCACAGAAAGGATGTGATCCACTGGATGGCTGAGCTGTAAGGAGGAACTCTGTTCCCGTGTATTGCCTCCAGAGGTGCGATGTGTTGACGGACTATGTCCCCCTGTATCGCCTGTAGGGGTGCGCTGTACATTGGAACTATGTCGCCGATCGCGCCGTCGATCGCCTACAGGTGTAAGCTCTTTGGGTGCACTGAGACTGGGGATCTCTGTCTCTGTGGAATAAATGAAGGGGTGCTCTGCACGAGGATCGACCGGAGGGGTGTGCTGTAAGGAGGTGCTCTGTACCAGTTCTTGAGAATGAACAGGTTGTTCTGGTAAAACCTGCTGAGGTTCTTCCTCTATCTCCATAGGTGTTGTATCAGTACCACTAGTACCACCAGTAACCTCCTCTCGTGGTGTCACACCAGGCCCTTGCTGATCACCCTGATGACTACCTGTCCTCCCTCTGGGACTGAAGTCTCGGTGTCCGTCTGGGTCATCGAAGGGTGGGTCATCGAAGGGTGGGTCATCGAACCGTGTACCTCGAGTACGGGCGTGCGACGTCGAACCCTGAAGCCCTCGAATCAAATCTAGCAACTCCTGATGCTGTTGATCTCGTTTCTCATTACTCTTTCGCACCTCCTCCTGTAACTCGCGTAACGCATCCATTACTTCAGTATACCGACGGTCCTGAAAGGATTTCGAAATTGTCAGTACTAAAACCATTCACTCGATTGAAATTAAATAATACGGTAAAAAGAATTATACGTACCTCTGCTTGCCCTCCAACGCCTCCTCGTGAGTCATCTCCAGTTCGAGAGTCATCTCTAGTTCGAGGCTCTCTAGGCAACGTGAATCGAACCCGCCTAGTCCTCGCGAGACGAATATGACGACCGTCTGAGTCAGAACCCTCTGTATCACTGGGTTCGAAAGACGGACCCTCAGTGTCACTGGTTCCAGCAGTTGTATATCGTTCGGGGTCAGAGACGGGAACAGGTATATCACCGAGATCAGCATCATACAAACTGCCTCCCTGGGAAATGCCCTCGAAGTACCGTTCAGCCCTCTCAGTTGCCGTCGGCACCAATTTTACCCTCGCAAACATCTGAAATTGCAGTTAGACCATTGTAATTGTATACATACTAATAGTTATGAACATAAAATATATATATATATAGATATTTACACTTTCAAGGAAAATGCTATTCAACTTCTCCCCCCTCGGTCGCGTACTCAACTCCCATTTTAGAATTCGGGGGAGAGCTCGATTTCCCTCCGCTTCCCACATCCGCTGTTGCCAAGCTCGGGGATAACCTCGAAAGCAAATATCTACAAAACAGCTAAGAACGATAAGAATCCAATACAATACATAAGTCATATGAAAAAAATAACAAATTCAAAATTCTCACCAACAGGGCGTGCGTTAGCCCATATATGTTATATGTCTCCGTGGTGTGTACATCAACGCCCTTTCGTCGCTGGCGTTGTTCAAACCGCCTACGTCGGCCATCCAACGCATGCTTGAAACCGTATATAGACCGCCTATACACGTGTGCACCCCACGGGAACGCATCAAAAGCATCCAAGTCCTCGACTAGGCGAAACTGCCATACTGGAACTTTCTCTCTCTCGTCCAACCCCATCAGTATCCAGTTAAGCATATACAATAAGCAAAGCTTAACCGCATCGTACTGCTCAGAAAAAACACCAATCCGTAGAACGGCTTTCAGCTCTGCATACTCGACCTCATCTCGACCCTCAAAGTACCGCTGGTGTATGCCATTCTCTACCATATCATAGGTCGACGTGTCAGGAAGTTCTCCGAACTTCAATCCGGTGATTAGACAAAACTCAACCTTTGAGAACCGGACCGAATGCCTTCCTAACAAAAATCTCATCTCATCTTCAGGCCCATCGTGATGCAACTCGCGAATAAGCAACCGATGTACAATGCCAGCTGAAAACTTCATCCCACGATCCATCCGAAGGAGGTGTCCAAAACACGACTCAGTATACCGACGTCGTTCTTCGATCGCAAGATGTTCAGGTACCTTGTTAAGTGCGTTGTCGATATCTGTAAGGTCATCAAAATGGTCATGTCGAGTTATTTTCCCCGAATACCTTTCTTCCTCTGGAGTTTTAAGCGAATCTTTTAGTTGATTCCTCATCTGCATATTGACATAAAAAAAATATATCTAGTTAAATAAAATAAATAATATAAAAATGAAAAGTTTCGGACACTAAATGAAAAGTCTCGGACACTATATGAAAATGCTCGAAAACTATATGAAAAGGCTCGGGCACTATATGGAAAGGCTCGAAAACTATATGAAAAGGCTCGGACACTATATGGAAAGGCTCGGAAACTATATGAAAAGGCTCGGACACTATATGGAAAGGCTCGGAAACTATATGAAAAGGCTCGGACACTATATATGGACAAAGGCTCGGAAACTATATGAAAAGGCTCGGAAACTATATGAAAAGGCTCGGACACTATATGAAAAGGCTCGGACAATATATGAAAAGGCTCGGAAACTATATGAAAAGGCTCGGACACTATATGAAAAGGCTCGGAAACTATATGAAAAGGCTCGGACACTATATGAAAAGGCTCGGACAATATATGAAAAGGCTCGGAAACTATATGAAAAGGCTCGGACAATATATTAAAAGGCTCGGAAACTATATGAAAAGGCTCGGAGATTCTAATTCTAGAAACCTATTCATATTCCTTAAAAGGCTCGGATTACTATTTAAAAGTCTCGGACAATGTTTTAAAAGGCTCGGATCCTATTTTAAAAGTCTCGGAGCCAGTGTGAAAGGCTCGGAGATTCAGATAGCAGAAACCTATTCAAAATGCTCGGAAAAGGCTCGGATTACATGTGAAAAGCTCGGAAAAGGCTCGGATTACATGTGAAAAGCTCGGAAAAGGCTTGAAAACCCAGAACTTCATCGTGTTCAACAGAATTTTTTCATAAATTTAAACCCTAACCTAATCAAACAAACCTAATCAACAACAAATCAAATCAAACGAACATCCAACATCAAACGCAAATAAAAGTTTCAACAACAAAAACGCGTCAGAAAATCATATCACCTTCTTGTCGATTTCAAGACTGTATCGCCACCGCCGGCAGGTTTCCCGTCAGATTTAGTACCGGATTTCTTGGTCTCTCTTTCCACTGTTCTCTCTCTCTCAACTTTTTTCTCTTCAGACGCTAACTGACAAGAATGAGGGTATTTTTGTCTGGTCACCTAAATAGGTGCCTTTTAAACTTACATTACTAAACCAGTGACATTCTCACAAAAGCCCCTCCAAATAGTGACAAAAAATTTTTGAACCCTATGTGGAAATCCGGGATTGGAACAAAGATACGTGACACCAATGTTATCACAACAAATTGTTGGCGGGTTAGAGGGCGAAATGAGAAGCTTGCGCAGTAGAGAGGATATCCAGGAACCGGACCCTTGCCAGGTCTACCTTTATGAGTTTTGTGATGATGTTCCGCTCTATCTGGATTATAACTCAAGGTCGAATTCTTCACAGGTGGGAGGGACTGATGTAGGACAATTGGCGTTGGAGTTTGAAGAAGAGATGGACCGAAAACTGGCTAAAAGAGTTGCTCTGAAGAAATATATTTTCGAAAAGGGTTTTCGGTGCTCCATACCGTGGCAACCAGGGTTCCCCCGGTTGACGTCGTTTACTCCCTCATCGAAGCTGTTTAAGTTAGGTTGTCGGGCGACCGAAGATTTTAGTGTTTTTTCTGTTTTCCATTTTTTAGTTGACTTTTGTTTAATATGAGGATATTTTAGTCTTTTTGCTTATTTTAGGATTTCCAGAGCCTATTTAAGGCTCTTTGTTATCGGTTTCGAATTATTGAATAATATTATTTTTTGGTTTTCAATTTATTTTACTGGTGGATTCCAGTTTATGTTATATTAAAGTTTACGCTGGTAGCCCTAGAACTTCCGTTCTGCATCAGAGTAAGACGCCATTTGATGTGTAGAAATGAATTGAACTATTTCATACAATTACATAGGATTGAGACGATATGATATGAAATTTAATTGGAATGGAATGGATCGAATGAAACTAAATTAAGACTGAACCGAATAACTAGGATAAAAGGTACTATCTTTGGACACTCACTATCACTATCCCAAGAAGTGTGCCCTTGGTTTTATTTATTTATTTATTTATTTTTAAACCATCTAGATAATAATAACTATTTGTAGGTGGGCTTATCACTCTAACTTGTTTTAGTAATATTGTATTTTTCAACAATTATAAAATATAATACAAAAATAATATAATTTTATTTCAATATTAAATTTAAAACTATATAACGTTATATAAGTTAAATAAAATATTAAAAACAATTATCAAGTATTATTGGAATTTATTACATGAATAATAATAATTTATGTAGTAAAATATTAATTTCTATTAATTATTATTTTAAAAAATATAACACAATGAATATATAATTTATAATATAATTTTTATTCTATAAAAAATTTCAATTTATTCTTTCAAAAAAATATTTCAATTTAATATCAAAGTATTCATAAACAAAAATTACATCTTAACATTATATAACTTAATAAAATCTAATACGAAATATAACAAAACATAAGATTCTATAAGAAATTTTTTTATTAGATAATCAAAATAAGTAAAGTTGTCAAATTATAGAATGTTGGAGGGAAAAAGTTTTATTTTAATTTAATAATTAAATACAAAGGATAAATGGTCAATTTGTATTTGTCAAAATTAAAGTCAAGCGACCAATTTGATATATTTATGAAAAGTAAGGAACTGCCGTTGTTAAAAAACTAAAAATATTAATTTTTCGCTAAAATAGTAGGGACTAAAAATATTAATTTTTCGCCAAAGAATTCATTTGTCTTTGTAAATAAAAACAGAATAACAGTTTCTAATAGAATTGCTGACTGAATCACCCGTTTCGATATAGCAGATGGGAACCCGCCAATTCCCAAACCAAACTCCAGTCCTGAAATCCGCAGTCATCCCTAGACTCCTCCTGCTAATGCTGATTGTCCTCTGGTGAACCCTTTTGAATCCCTACGACACTTCGGCTTCTCTGAACCCTGACTGTTTAATTGGTTCTCGGTGGCGCCTCCACTGTTATTCAAATAATTATATCGGCTCTAAAATCGAAAGCTCCGTCGTTTGGGACAGCATCTACTTTGTCTGTATTGTGCAGTGTGGGTATGAGTATGAGCAGACCTATGCGTTCCTTCCCCTTCTTCCTGCTTGCATTTCTCTCGTCTCGCACAGGTTTAAATATAATGCACCATTTTGTTAACAAGTTTGCCTTTTTGAGGCGGATTGATTCATTTCTGAGGTGGGTTTGTTCATTGATTGTATTTTTTACATCGTTTATTGCCATTATTGGATATAGAGCCGTGTTGGGATTGTGTGGATATGTTGTTAGCAATGTTGCATTCTTGTTTGCTGCGGTTTATTTTTACAGGTAAATTATTGGAATTTGAAAAATGGGTTCGATTTAGATTTCCTGATTAAATTAATTACTTTTATCATCTTTGATTCTAACAGGCTTGCAGTTGTGATGTTGAAGGATCCTGAAGCAGCTTTTCGAGCTTCAGTTTTGTTCTGCTTCAATCCAGCTTCCATATTTTATTCTTCAATGTGATGCTCTCATTCTTTTTTTGCTTTCCCTTTTAATTTATCTTAAAATGATGTGCAATCGAATTAATAAAGCAATGTTTTACTTCTAAAATTAGATATTCAGAGAGCTTATACGCTTTATTTTCAGTTGGGGGTATGTACTACTTAATATCTGGTGCGAAGAATATTGATGTTCTTTGGCTTGCTCTCTCTGGTTGTGCAAGATCTAATGGAGTGCTTAATGCTGGCTATTTTTGTTTTCAGACTATGCATCAGGCTTATGATGCGTTTCCTGAAAAAACAAGGTTATGTAAGTTTGTTGTTTTCTTTAATTGGCATGTTCTGTTTGTGGTTGACTAATTTTATGTGTTTGGTCAAATAAAATAAATCCATCTTTATATTCATTTTAAGTAAATGAGTTCATTAATTTTCTTCCTGAATATGTATTTCAAATAGAATGTGATTGGTGCTGTAAGAGTCATAAGACGCAATAATGTGCATGAACTACAAATTCTTGTAGCTTTCCTTCTAGCATAAATGACTAATTGCATCATCTAGGTAAGTAGGAAATGATATTTTTTCACAAAGGATTTACACTTTTCCTTTTGGTTGTTTTACGAGTGTGAAAACTTTTTGTATACATGTTCTCAATATTCATTTGCAGGGAATTTTGGCCACTCCATAAACTAGTTTAGACATATTGTATTAGTTGATATTGACAAGGAATTAACATAATTTGTTTTGTAGAGCTGCAACTTCTTATGTATCACAAATTTCCCTTGATTCTGTAGAGTTGCCTTTAAATTTTCGCAAATGCATGAGACAAGATTGCTTTCTTAGTAATTACTTATTTCAATGGAAGTTGGCAATCCTGGTTCTTATAGATAGAGCATTAAGATGTACATGTATTTTTATCCCCTTTATTGCTTTTCAAGTGTATGGCTACCGCAATCTCTATCTTGGAGCATTAATGTGTATGGATACCCCATTAATTAATCTTACAGTAACTTTATGTAATGTTAATTGCTCTAGACAAAAAGCTGTAGCTTCCAATCATATATACTTATTTATAAGATCTCATGTCGGGAAGATAGATTACCATGTCCAGATTTTTATTCATCGTGTATAATTGCTCTATCTTACAGCAGAAGTTCTTTTCTGGTATTTTTGGAGCAACATCTTATTAACCCTTTGCTTCTTCACCTCATCTTCTCCTCGAGTCTATTTGCATTCCAGTTGTTTGCTTCTTTCTTTATCAATGACATTCTTCATTCCTTGCCTACTTCCTGCATTTTCTACTTTCACTCCTTCTTCATTCGCCATAACTAGATCTAAAAAATCATCAAAATTGGGTGATCAAGGAATGGTGGCGGACTCCTACGTGGAGGAACACAAGGTAAACCAGATGCGATTTACCCTAAGAGATCCCTATGCCTTCGACTGTGAAACCAATGTGGTGGACTCGGCCGCCTTGGACGAATGTCGCAAGTATTATGAAATCCCGGAGTCTATTGAGCTCATACTACCGGAGGGTCGCACCGCTCAGAATCCACCGAGTGTCGCACCGCCTGGAATCCACCGGAGGATGTGGTGGCCTTATACGGGTCCATGCTTGCTTGCGGCGTAATTCTATCCATTCAACTGTATATTCCCAGGTTTCTCTGCGATGCAAAGATTTCTTTGGTGCAACTAGAGCCTAATGGTTATCTACAGTTATTGAGATTATGGTCCCTTTGGTTGGCCAACAATGACCCCACACCATCTTCCCGCGAGGTCAAGCATATTTTTGTTCTCAAAGATTCTGACAGAGGGACCTATTTTTGTTCTCAAAGATTCTGACAGAGGGACCTATTTCTTGACTTTAGTCGGGGCGAAAAAACTGTTGTCTCAAGGAGCCGATCCCAAGCTCAAAGCCAGCGACATCAAGGTGACAAAATAGGGTTTTTGTACAGGTTCCCTACTTCGAATAAATTTTGGAAGAATAACTAGTTCTTCGTAGCAAGAAATTGGGGGAGAGTGTCACCGAGGATTCTGTTACAGGACATCCCGTTGGAGTTATCCCTCGCCACTTCATGAAACACATTACATGGATGAATGATTCACAAGATTTGTTGGACGACGCGGTCCATAGGGTTGTTAGGATGGTTGCCCGCCCAATAAGCGAAAGGAGCGACTCCGTCTTGTTCGCGGAGTCTACTCTTCTAGAGAGGAGGATTGTTTCTGGGCTTCCTGATGATCACCCCCGATGTAACTGTCTCTTACAGCCTCCATCTTTAATATTTGTCGTGTTTTCTTGTGTGTTGATAGGGCTAAGTTTAGTAAAATGTTATTACTTGATAGGTCGCGATGAACAATTGACGGTGTACAATCATGATGCAAGTAAGATAATGGGCAACTCCCTGGATAATGTTCAGCCTCTTAATCCAATCTAGTCTACTAGCTTCATCATCATTGTGTGGAACACAATATAAGCTTCCTGGTGTAGGACAGTTTAAGAGAATTTCAATTATGATAGGATTTATTTTTAATTCTGGTTGAATTTGTTTAGGATTTCCTTTTTAGTAGTTTTCGGCAATAACTCAAATTACCTTTTTAGTAATTTTGAGATTTTCTATTTTAGTCGATTTAAGGATCATGAATCCTAGATGATTTAAGTAGTTTTGATCTTTTCTTTTCAGTCAAGTTAGAAGTCCTGAATCCTAGATGATTCTAGTTTGTTTTATTTTCTATTTAAGCAAGTGTCAGAATTATTATTTGTAACCTTTAATTGATTTTAATAAAATCATTCATTTGTAGTAAATGTTGTCATTTACATTAACCTGATAACCTGGATCATTAATTTCAACGTTATTTTTCTTTCGTAAGCAAAACGAAAGATGAGATCGTTTTTGACTTGTATATCATAACATGTGACCAAATCGTCTGGATAATCCCTAATTCTATATCTTCAAGTAGATGAATTAATTATAAATCAATTACAGTCTGATAAGCTTTGTATAGTCAATAGTCAATAGAAGCTTTGGATAAAAACAATTCTTTAAACACAAATTGAGAACAAGTGAGAACAGAAAATATTAATGACTTCTAATTTATTTTAGCAACTAATTGTTGGAATCTGAAAAGAACAAAAACTTGCGATGGCATTAGAAAAAGTCAGAGACTACATGCCATTACATTACGAAATTCATCATTCATGTCTCATACTAACCATCAATCTCATCAACGAAACACATTTCTTGGTTTTTGAGTTCTGCAATGGAAATTTCATGAAAAGGTTTCGACACACGTTTCTTGCCGATGAGAAATTCTTGAGACACACGTTTCATCATTGGTCGAGACTTCGGTTTTGAGCTCAAGCATGCAAATGCTAGGGATGAAGCAACAACAATATCCTGCACAATTGTTTGATCCTCAGGAGGCGAGAGACGTCGGTCTAATATATCAATGAGCATCATATTTTGATCCATTGAAGAGAGAAGTTGTCCAGGATGACTTCCCATTAATGTTTCTAGTGCTACTACTCCGAAACTATAGACATCACATTTCTCCGTCACAACCATGGTGTACGCAAGTTCTGAAAGAAAAATAGAATCATTTAGATGTAGACAGAATTTAATTCTCATGTTTCTAGCAACTAGTTAATTAAAATGTCATTGATGTTAAGTATTCCCAAAAGTGAAGATCACAAAAAAAGCATAGAAGAATTATTAAGGATTTACCTGGAGCTATGTACCCGTAAGTGCCTGCTAGTATTGTTCTATTGGATGAATCCGAATGTAGAAGTCTAGCCAATCCAAAGTCACCAACAAATGCATGAAATTCTGAGTTTAGTAAAATGTTATTGCTAGATATGTCACGATGAACAATTGTTGGTGTGCAACTATGATGCAAATAAGACAAAGCATGTGCTATGCCTTTGATAACATTCACCCTTTTAAACCAACTGAACTCAATAGCTTCATCATTGCTGTGTAAAACATAGAACAAGCTTCCTCTCTCCATATACTCATAAATCAAAAACATACATTTTCTATGCAGACAATAACCATGAAGCTTCACGATGTTTCGATGTTTTATTTCTGAAAGTACACGAGCCTCATTTTCAAAACTCTTGATAAAAGTTGGCTCCTCAAATTCCGAATCGTGAAATTTTTTCAAAGCAACTGTTTTACCACTTGGTAGGTGTGCTCTATATACACTACCATAACCTCCTGTTCCGATACAATACTTGATGTCAAAATCCTCTGTGGCTTCAATTATATCTTCAAATGCAATCTTGCCATCATAATTCCATATTGAGAACAAATCTCCATTCTTGGTTGCTGATCTTGCAATGAGTTTAGGGTTTTTAACCTTACGTTTAGAGAGAAACAAAAATCCTAAAATTATGAAGGCAAAAAATGTGATGGCAGGAAGAAATATTCTGAGGAAAAGGATGATAGATGAATGTGATGAGTGTGATGAAGTGCACAATGGAAACCCGAAAAGCCGACCGCACAGACCTTTATTTCCTATAAATTGCTCCGGATGGTTTTTGTTTTGCAAGCTGATTGGGATTTCACCCTCTAAATTATTAAATGACAAATCAAGCAACCACAGATTGAAATAATCGCCAATGCCTTGTGGAATGCTTCCGCTCAAACTGTTGTGGCTCAAGTTCAACTCACTCAATGCTCTACAGTTTTGGATCTCTGATGGGATAGGACCGGTGAAATTATTAATTGACAAATCAAGCAACCGTAGATAATTAAAATCACCAATGCCTTGTGGAATGCTTCCGCTCAAACTATTGCTGCTCAATTTCAACTCACTCAACTCTGTACAGTTCTTGATCCCTGATGGGATAGGACCGGTGAAATTATTAAATGACAAATCAAGCAACTGTAGATAATTAAAATCGCCAATGCCTTGTGGAATGCTTCCGCTCAAACTGTTGTGGCTCAAGTTCAACTCACTCAATGCTCTACAGTTTTGGATCTCTGATGGGATAGGACCGGTGAAATTATTGATTGACAAATCAAGCAACCGTAGATAATTAAAATCACCAATGCCTTGTGGAATGCTTCCGCTCAAACTATTGCTGCTCAATTTCAACTCACTCAACTCTGTACAGTTCTTGATCCCTGATGGGATAGGACCGGTGAAATTATTAAATGACAAATCAAGCAACTGTAGATAATTAAAATCGCCAATGCCTTGTGGAATGCTTCCGCTCAAACTGTTGTGGCTCAAGTTCAACTCACTCAATGCTCTACAGTTTTGGATCTCTGATGGGATAGGACCGGTGAAATTATTGATTGACAAATCAAGCAACCGTAGATAATTAAAATCACCAATGCCTTGTGGAATGCTTCCGCTCAAACTGTTGTGGCTCAAGTTCAACTCACTCAATGCTCTACAGTACTGGATCCCTGATGGGATAGGACCGGTGAAATTATTAATTGACAAATCAAGCAACTGTAGATAATTAAAATCGCCAATGCCTTGTGGAATGCTTCCGCTCAAACTGTTGTTGCTCAAGTTCAAAACTTGCAACTGTGAACAGTTCTTGATCCCTGATGGGATAGGGCTGCTGAGTGTGTTGTCAGAAAGGTCTAGAGATTCAAGATTGATGAGTGCACCGATTGTAATTGGTAATTGGCCAACAAGTAGGTTCGATGAAAGATGGAGAAAATTAAGTTGGGTTAAACGGGTGAGTTCGTGAGGAATTGAACCATTGAGTTTGTTTGAATAAAGAATTAATTTAGACAAATTGGACAAATGACCAAGAGTTGAAGGAACAGGTCCATTAAAGCTATTATCACTCATATCAAGAGACCTCAGATTGGTTAGATGACCAAGACTTGAAGGGATTGGTCCATCAAACTTGTTGAATCTTAGATTTAAAAGTCTCAAATTGGTTAAATTACCTAGAGTGGAAGGGATTGAACCATCAAACTCGTTGAAACTCAGATCCAAAATTCTCAAATTGGTTAAATTACCTAGAGTGGAAGGGATTGAACCACCAAGATAGTTAGAACTCAGATCCAAAATTCTCAAATTGGTTAAATTACCTAGAGTGGAAGGGATTGAACCACCTGCACCATAATATTCATAAAACCCGCTACCACCCAGATGCAGCTCGACCAGATTCTTCATGCTCCCAATTTCTTGAGGGATAGCACCTAAGAATTCATTAAAAATTAAAATGAAAAATCTTTGGGTTGCATGAGGACATATATTTAGTAAGAGAAATTGCTAGATTAATATTACCTGAAAGGTAATTCTGCGAAAGGTCAAGGTAACGGAGTTTTGGAAGATCACCATCTTTTAATTGAATGGTTCCAGAAAGATAATTGGACCCGAGTTTTAGGATTTCAAGATTGGGAAAGCTGGAGAAGTTGAATTTGTTGAGGTCCCCCCCTACTATACGATGATTGTTCAAGTCGATACCATTGACGCTTCCTTGTACATCGCATGCAATACCAGTCCAGTTGCAGTGATCTGAAGATTCTGAAGTAACATTACTAGTTGTGTTCCACCAACCAGTGTGAAGAAGAGCTTCTCTTTCAGATTGTATGGCTGATAATTCAGAAGCTGCTACAACACAAATTATAGGCCACACAATCAGTAACACAGTTGAAGTTGAGGTAACCAACACCATGTTTAATTAATGTGTTTTGCTTGATTCTGCAAATTTATAACTTGGAAAATTGAAGTTTGTCTTATTGGTTTTTTTGGAATCAGATTAGAGTCGAGGTCTTTTTGCTTGATTCAAACGAAAATTTATATCTTGGAAATTTTAAGTTTGTTTTTGTTTTTATTTGTGGTATTCTAGCTATTTCAAGGAAAATAACCATTGGAATGTGAATCAGCACACGACACGGGTCAAGGTCTTCTTGTCCTTTCTAATGTCATTGAAAAATCATGTCCAACCAATAAATTTTAAAAATAAAAGACTATTCACTCGCATTTTTTGTCTCCTCTTCCTCTTTAAGTTGATGCTATTGTATATGTCCCCATAACTACAATTTTGAATTTTCTGTGGGCAATTTCATATGATGGTAGTAGACATTCAACCTTCAACGCAGATAATATATATGAAGCTTCATGACGTTTTCCAATGGTAGGCTCTATAGATTGCCGTAACATCCCTTCCAATACAATATTTGAAGTAACTTATTTAAGGTTTACCAATTTCGACTTTTTTCATCTCTCCTATCATTAGTATCGATCGTTATTGACTTTTTTAAAATATTGAAAAGATGAAACTATCCGACAACTATAATTGAAAAACGGTAATTTAAAAAATTAATGAAAATGCAAAAGTTGAAGATCCTCAACCTTACATCCGGAAAGTTGAAGATCTGCTCCCCCGCATAGTGAGCAAGACCAAACTTAGATCTTTGGAAAGATTTTTCAGGAGGTGCAACACGTTTAGATGAATATTTGATGGGGGCTGTTAGATTACATTGCTGAAGCTAGAGATCAACTTAAATCAATCTTGACGAAAACAAAGGACCAACCAATTTCACGACACAAAATTAGAACGCTTTACTTAGTCAATGAAAACTACGACGGAAAAAATAAGAATCAAGATGCTATTTCAATATCCAAAGTAATGAAACAATTACAAAATATAAGAATCAAGAAGCTCACTTGGCTAGTACATAAAGCACTTAGTTTAAAATTCAATTGGCTCAAGATGCTATTTCAATATCTAAAAGAGTTTATCAGCAACAAGAAAAAAGAGTTTGATAGACAAGTTCCGATTCCGAGCCGACTAAACTATGAGGAAGAAGTGTCATGAGAGAGACTAGTTGAAAGAACAATCCTAGTACAAAATGTTAACAGACCAACATTTGAGTTGCATATTCTACGTACTAGTGAGTAGTGAGGGCAGAGAAAACATAAAGTTGTGGTGATTAGGGTGATAAATCTTTTAACATAAAGTTGACAGTAAACCAGTTTGGTTCCTCGTCCTTCAATGGAGATTAGTCTTCGAACAGCCGATGACGATGAGCTATCTCAGCTTCCGGTTCCAGTTCCATCCGTCGACTATCAGCAGTCCTCTGATCCAGTCTCATCCGATGACGATCAGCGATCTCTTTCTCTTCCAAGAACCAATCACAATAAGGCATCTTTTCCGGTTCCGGATCAGCAATCGCTTCCGGTTCCGGTTCCACATGTGAAGATGATGGCGGCCAGTTGGAGAAATCTAAATGAAAAAAAGAAGAAAATCAACCAAAAATAAGATTGTAAAGCAAACAATTGAGATTAAAATGATTGTGAAGTTTGTTTACCATTATAATAATATATTCCAAGATCTGGTGGTGATTGACAATCGATGCATTTTTGATGATCATGAAGGAACCATTCCTCACCAATTTGTTCGTCTTCCTCTGCCACAGTGCTCACTTACAAGATATATTTTGATTATTGAAGCAAAGATGTAACTTTCCATGAATGTTACAGTAAAACTGATATAGTAAATTTATGAAACTGAATCATGAGACTGCAAATTTACTAATTACACGTTTTGAGTTTCGAAATTTTTCCAGTTGCGTGTTTTTTTCTCCACAGAAGAGTTTCGTAGGGATTATTAATATGAATTTTGTCGCAGCTTACCAATACAAGCATCCTGTTCCTTTATGTATAGGCGGTCCTCTTTACCCTTGCATTCAATTCCTCCCCGATTGTTCTTACAAGAGCAACCATCACACTGGCAGGCAGTACATTCCTTGCATTCATTGATATCTGGTGCACAATGTAAAGAACAAAAACCCAATAAGATAGAGAAAAGCTAAAAAAATTTGACAACCGAAAAGAAACTAATAAAAAAAAACCAGTATAATAGTTACATGGCTTCCATAAGAATTGCATTCTCACCGTAAGTGGTTTAGTCTTATCATGACACATTAGCACCCCCCGGTAGGGTTAGCTGCAGCTAAAATTGATATCCGATAATCCAACTGCAGAGGACTTTCCAGATGTATAGACAGATCTAGCAACTATACCAGAAGCATATCTGCAACATGGATCATTTTCTTAAGTGCTTCAAGCACTATAACTAAGTGAACTGCAGATCAAAAAGAAAAAAATAGTCATACTTGAGGAACTGAGACTTGGCACAACTGGGATCTCCAACTATGCAAACATTAATGTCTTCTCTCAAATAGATGCCTTCATGAATCATGAGTCACCTTGTGGAAGCCACCCAAGAGCATCAGCAGGATCGCTCGCTTGATATCTTGGTGGCGGTTGGGGCAATGCTATCAACAACTTTGTTGAAGAAATTTGGGGGTTTTTCTCATCCTCTGGATTTCATCCAGCTCTTCTGTCTATTAATTTAAAAAAAAGTAAAGCTGTATTACTCGTTACAAATGAGAAATCTAAAATCATACTAAGAATCAAGCAAACATCTAGGAGGCAAATGTTGTCCAAACCTTGACACATGATAGTATAAGGTCGAAAAATTGTGTAATCCACGACTTATTTGTAAATCCTAATTGCAACCACATATTTACTTTGAGATGTCAAAATCAGATATCTATCATCAGATTCTCTTTGGACAAATTGCTTCACTGGCATGGAAAAGAGATTTTATAGCAATGATCCCCAAGTAAAGAAATTATAGTAATTTTATCTCAAAAATTAGGAAATGGTATTCTTAACTGTAGATATGAAGTTATACAAGCTGACTATAGCTAAAACAATCATATTCAAATCTCATGCAGATATGTACTGTGCTAAAACTAGTAGAGATAATGCATGTTGAACTAACTGTGAACTGCAGCATGTCATCCTCATCAGCATCCTTTTTTCTAATCATCTGATATGACTGAAGTGAGCGAATGGCTCACGGGCTGCTTTCGGAGCAAATTTAGCCACTTCAGGATCCCCAAAATTATTCCAAATTCTTAGTGTATTGCCTGCTGCTGCAGATGCCACTGTGCAACCATCTGGGCTCTGAATAAGTTGACAAAATAAAAAGATGTTATCAGAATATATTCATGAAGCCAAGTAAAATATATCAAACGCGACAAGAGACTGTTTTACCTGTGCTATAAAACGGACTCTTGAGGTATGTCCAGTGAGCTCCGTTGCCTTCACCATTGATGGGTACACTTCCACAACGTGAGTTGATTATGAGGAAAACCATGAGAGCTAAGCAGTTCCCTCTGATTCTTGTTCCACGGTAGAGCAGAAACTTGAGAGTCTGTACCTATAGAGTTCAAGCAAGCACCGGTGTGGGTGTTCCAGAACTTTATACACCCAGCAATGCTTCCTTGTCCAGTTTCCAACAAATTTCCCCGGAAAGGACACCAAAAAAGAGCCTTGGCATCAGCAGTAGTTCCTCCAAACTATGAAGCCATTGTGTGGATCTTGTGTCCCATATGTGAATTAGGGTTTATTGTTATCGAGAGAACTTTATTTAATATTTGACCGTTTAAAATTTTACTTGCCTTTCAAGTTTCCTATTTTATTAGGCTTCTTTTCATTAGGCGCCCCTATAAACCCTGGAAGAAAAAAAAAAATTCAGGAGGCAAGCAAAGCAGCCTTGTGGCTTTTGCTGAAAAGGACTCAAAGAAATAGATTGCCTTGTGTTCATCAATATTATGAACCACACTTTGTGAGTTTAAATAATTCCAAATTTCAAAAATTGCCTATTATTTCCAGAATTCTGATCAAATAATATCAAACTCATTTACAAATACACTTATTAACAGCCAAAAATCCATCTTTAAATGAAACAGGTGCATCACTCCAGGGATTTTAATATATTTGCAAGACCTTATAATTCATATATAAATCCTAAATATAGCACAAGCTTTAATTAAACAAAATTAACAGTAAAAAAGCAAATTTCAAAATACCAGAATAAATTTCACCTTTTCTAGCTAGAACCCTACATTAATTACTTTAAATTACAACATTTCAGAAGATCATTTGATCAGATAGATCAAGACTGATGCTTCCCAGTTAACAGCGCTAGACTATCGAATTCAACTGTCAAGGACGATATCCTAGTTTTCCGGCTGTAAGTTAACCATCATACATTAAGGTCAACCTGTTCAAGAACAGATCGCCGACTTGACGTTCAGCTCTGTGCAAGGCTTAAGAGCCTCAAGAGGAGTTCCGTAGTTTCTTTTACTACTCGATCCATTTAGACATCATCAATCAATGACATAGTTGGGAGCAACAGCTAAAATCCTGTCATCTCTAGACGGGCGCTGTACTTCACCTTCACCTTCACCCTCTGCTGCTGCTTGCCTACCGTCATCCACCACAATCAGATGACCTTCCCTCCGTACCAAACTCTGCATTACAAGCATTTATTACATAAAATGATTTCAGTTATGATGTTTACTTGAAATATGAAATTAAATAAATAATTTATCTGAGTTCATGGCAAGTGTTGTTGCACCTCAATGATGGCTTTGATTTTGGAAACTTCCTTTTTGACATCCTCCATAGAACTGTAGTTGTTTTTCTCATTCTGTTGTTCCACATACCATTTTATCAAGTCCTTCTGTCTCATTCCGGCAAGCCCAGTTCCTGCAATTGACAAAAAGCTCACAAAATGATCAAAACAATAATATCAAGGAAAGATGGCAGATCATTGATCGTCCTGGCTGTATGAGGTTGGTGGTTAATCATGAAGAAATGGCTTCAGAATTAGCATCAACGATGCACCATCTAAGGATGTTAATATGTGCAAGTATTATCTAACTTCTAAAGAAACACATTTGTTAGAATACTTAAATGTGATGTTCAAATCTTCAACTATAAATACATTATAGGGAAATTTGCCAATATACCTTCATGTATCACAGATTCTTCATGCTGTCTAAGGCGCATGACAAGGGCTTGTGTAACCCTTTGAAAATATTCATCACTTATCACGAGTGTTTTTCCTTGTCGGTTTGAGGTTGCTGCTCCATTTTCTGTGCAAAATCAACATCCAAATTTTCCTCGATTAAAAAACGTAGGAGAAAACAAGTCTAGAATGCCATAGGCAACACAATCTCACCAGCATTCCCAGAAGCTGGCTGAGCTGCCCCATTACTTGGTTGAGCATGAACTCCACCAGAACCATCATTTCCATCATCACCACCGTCACCATCATCACGATTCTCTTCTTGGAACTCAGACAGATCGATCTCGCTGGACTCCACACTGCATGGAAAAACACCTTCTGATCATAGTCTTATTTAGAAAAAGAGAGAAATGATCTCATAATTTCACTTTCATCTTGCCTGATTATAGATGTTTTTAGCAGTCTTTCTGCAAGACGAACATGACGTGGATGTACCTGTGAAAACCAAAATTTCTTAGATGCATAATCAAGACATAACAATGACAAACCAAGGATAGATAAATTGCTTAAAGAATGCACCTGAGATTCCAAATAACTCCGAGCAATAGCCTCAGATAACCTGATCAATGCTTCCAACTGCCTAACCGTCATGCGGTATGCAACTCTAGTCCCAGGAGTCGCATCACCCCTACGAAGAGCAACATAAGAGTCCACCAGCAGTTTCCTAGCTTCCAGACTTAGCTGAAATATATCATCTATGTTAAAAATAGGCTAAGTGTAACGAAAAACCTCTTTTACGTTCTTTTTTTAATGTCAAAAGCCAGATCACCATTGTAAAAAGATAGTAGCAAACCTTTGGTTTCAAAGTTTTTGCATATGCAATGTATCGCTTCAACTGTGCAGTAGTGAATGCAGGAGAAAGAGCTTCTTCATGCTTTTGATGAACTCTGACAATGTGGTGGGCAATGTGGTAATCAGTTTGATCATCTGGGTCATCGATCATTACATATACCAGATCAAACCTCGAAAGAATAGCAGGAGGAAGGGCAACATTATACTGGAAGAAAAGCATATCAAAAGTGATTAGTCAACCAAAAAAAAAAAACTAATAAAAAAGGACCAGGATATCAGTTACATGGCTTCCATAGTAATTGCATTCTCACCTTAAGTGGTTTAGTCTTATCATAGCGGCCCCCGGTAGGATTAGCTGCAGCTAAAATTGATGTCCGGGCATTCAATGTTGCTTGTATTCCTGCTTTTGTAATGCTTATCGTTTGCTGTTCCATGGCTTCGTGAATTGCAACCTTCGCAATCATTTGCAAGTCAGGTATATGCATAATATGCCAAATCAGCGGTTCTATATAAATCATGTGAAACTTACCTGATCCCTGACTTCCATCTTGTCAAACTCATCAATGCAACAAATGCCATTGTCAGCAAGCATCAGTGCACCAGCCTGAAAATAAACCAGACACATTTATCACTGAATCAAAGCAGAAACAGATGTACAAAAGGTACAAAAAAGAGAGAGCCCACATCAGAAGATCAGGCTCTTCTTTTAATGTCTTTTCTCATTTTCTGTATCTTTCCATCTTTTCATATAAATCCCTTTAATTTGCAACTAAATTTCATGTATCCCTGCCCTTTAGTGGTTGCAACTTTTATGAACTCAAAAAACCTGGTTTTCTTCTGATTGTTATGCACCTATTTACACTGCTTCAACAACACATCTCAAACAATATACGAACACAATCTCAAGAAAACAAAATCGGAAAATCAAGTCACGTTTCAATAAATTTTTTGCTTAATTGAGTATCATGTACCCCACCCTCACCCCAAAGTTACTCTGCTCCTACTTGAAATCTATGTATCTTTTTAGTCGGGAATTACGTAATTCCTTGGTTCAAGTAAAAGTGGTAATACTTCAAAAGGAACAAAAAAATAAAAAATTGGAACTATAATAGCATAGTTAGTACAGGATGAGGTTGGTGAAGTGGTAAACCCCTCACACCTACGCCCACGATTCGAGTCCTACCCCCCTCCCTAAAAACCCAAATTGATGTAATATTCAACAACAAAAAAATAGCATAGTTAGCTTCAAAAGCACAAGTCATCATATTTCCTAGATAGTATAGATTCTCCATAACTAGGAGGACAATCAAATCGTAAAGATATGATGAACATGTCCTAATGAAGCTTCTATGACTACTAAGACTACATAAAATCCAAATTAAGAGGAACTGAATGCTACCTCAATGCAGAATTCCCCAGTTTCTGGTTCTTTGGCCACGGTAGCTGTCAATCCAGCTGCAGAGGAGGACTTTCCAGATGTGTAGACAGATCTAGCAACTATACCAGAAGCATATCTGCAACATGGACAATTTTCTTAAGTGCTTCAAGCATTATAACTAAGTGAACTGCTGATCAAAAAGAAAAAGAGTTGTCATACTTGAGGAACTGAGACTTGGCACAACTGGGATCTCCAACTATGACAACATTAATGTCTCCTCTCAAATTGATGCCTTCATGAGTCACCTTGTGGACACCACCCAAGAGCATCAGCAGGATTGCTCGTTTGATATCTTGGTGACCGAAAATAGTTGGGGCAATGCTATCAACAACTTTATTGAAAAAATCGGGGGTATTTCTCATCTTCTGGATTTCATCCAGCTCTTCTGTCTGTCAATTTAAAAAAGTAGAGCTGTAAAACTGTTACTCATTACAATTCATAATGTGAAATCTAAAACCATATAAAGAATCAAGCAAACATCTAGGAGGTAAATGCTTTCCAAACCTTGACACATGATAGTATAAGGTCGAAAAATTGCATAATCCACAACTTATTTGTAAAATAATTGCAACCACATATTTACTTTGAGATGTCAAAATCAGATATCTCTATCTTCAAATTCTCTTTGGACAAATTGCTTGACTGGAATGGAAAAGAGATCTTATAGCAATGATCCCCAAGTAAAGAAATTGTCCTAATTTTATCTCAAAAAATTAGGAAATGATATTCTTAACTGTAGATATGAAGTTACACAAGCTAACTATAAGTCTATAACTGAAACAATCATATTCAAATCTCAGGCAGATATGAACTGTGCTAAAACCAGTAGAGAACTAGAGATACTGCATGTAGAACTTACAGTGAACTGCAGCTGGTCATCCTCATCAGCATCTTTTTTTCTATTTCTTATGTCGGTATCCCTCCTACCATCACAAACCTGAGAAGCAATCAGAAACATAGATTACTTGAAGATAAACATAACATAATCCAACTAAAAAGGACTGCTAATAGTAATTTAATCATTTACCAACCTGAACTGAATTTGCAATAAAAGCAAGGCGATAGGAGAGGTCTCTCACTCCCAATGCACGAAGACCCTTCAGACCTTCATGTCCAACAGAATTATTGCGCTGAGTAGCTTCTCGGCGGCATTCTGATCTCTCCCCGGGAGAGGCCAATGCCGATATGTCTGGTATAACAACCAAAGTCCCCGTGAAAATGACCCTGTTAGGGGACACCAAAGGAATCAGAATCATTGACCATATAAAATCATCGGCTACGTTATTATGCAAACATAACCATTAAATAAAAAATAAAACTAAAAAATAAAAATAAAAACAGAAAAGGAAAAAGAAACTGATTCAGATTAACTCCATGTGAATCCAAAGTAAAGCAGATGATCTTACGTGTCTCCAGCCCTAGCCTGTTCAACAATGTCATGGCGAAGAATAACATCCAGTGATCTGGGTAAAGACCCAGCAGGAATCTCTTGGGAAGTCTCCTGCATTCTCACCCTCTGCCAATCAGCAAACTTGCTATCTTGTCGAAGCAAAGCCCATCTTGCTCTGTTTGAACACAACGCACTCGTGCAGATTATGGGCTGTAACCCAAAAAATACAATAACACGGCAATGAGAATTCATTCAAATTTGCTCTTCTGTTCAGCAGACAGTTTACAGAATAAAAAACTTATAGATGCGGACTAACCTCAGTGTACTTGAATTGCTGTTCAACATTCTTGATCACACCCATGCATTCCAAGCACTTAAAAGTTCCTTGTAGAAGCTCAGGTCGAACTTCACTTGTTCGAGTCACCACCCCAGTAACTGACACCAGTTTACCAATTTCCGCTGTAGTCAACTCTCTCAACCTATAATTGAGCATGAGATACAAACAAGATTATCTAATCAGGCATGTTTATCCTGCTAATATTGTCATTTAAGCTAACATATGCTCTTCTAGCAATAATTAACACAATTCATCTCTCAACCTAATTAAACAAAATTGTGAATTATGTAAAGATTAAGAGTTGGTGAAAAAATAAGGCAATCGAAAAATTACCGCTTCAAAAACGGGATGTTGAAGAAGGCAACATTGATGTCCTTGTTAGGATTGTCATCAGAAATAAAAGTGGGTTTTAGCTCCGTCACGAACCGCTTGCACGCATTCTTCAAATACGGCTCAAATCTACAAATAGCCAAAAAACCCAAAACCCACCATTATCATCATATAATCATCAATTAATCAAATTATAACCATAATTAACCCAAAAAAAGGAACCTTAGATATTCATTTGCAATGGCCTTTTGAAGAACATCGTTGTAGCGCATGACGTGAGCGAAATCGATGAACATGGTTGTCGATTCATTGGCTCTCATCGCCTCGATTTCGGCTTCATAATAGGTCTCTCCATTCAATTTGAAGCTAATCGAAACAAAATCAACAACATTTTCAAAAACCCCACAAAAGAAAAAAAATGAGATATCACAACTTTAAAGTGAAACAAAAAAGAAAACGTAAAACCCTAACCTCTTGAGAAACTCCAAGAAAATGTTCTCCACTCTCACTGCTTTCTCGTCCACCAAGTACCCTCCAAACGCCTCCATCTTCTTTTCCTTTTCGTTTCAGAAGAATTCGCTCTGTCGATCGATGAATGAAAACCCTAATTTTTTTCGACTCTGTCAAGCTACAGAACTGACTTTTCTCTTTGTGGGTCTCTCTCTGTTTTTTTGTGGCGGGAAAATCACCATAAGCATTCCCGCCAAAAACACACTTCTTGATGTTTGGGCTTTGTGGGCTTTGGAATTGTTTGGGCCTAAAAAATTTTGTTTTTGTTTTAATTAGAACAATATAGTTTGTCACCGTCTAAATATTTATCGGCTATCATCCTTTATTTTAAGAGATAAATATTAATTGTATAGATAATTTTCCATATGGTTATATATAAAGATCTTTTTTATTTATTTATATTACAACAAATGTCGGAACCCGGCAAGATAATTCTCTGTTAGCAAAGCTAAGAATACAGCTCCCACAATCAGGGAGAGGGCACCCTCACTTGGAGATAAGGCCAAGGAGAGACAAGTAATATATATATATAAATATATGTACACACACGGTGTTGAACCTTGATGGTGGGGATTTCCTTGAGAAAAACTCACCACATTGACAAGAGACTATGTGTGATATATATAAAGATCTATTATGTATTCATTCATTGATGAGTTAACCATTCATCGATGATCAACAAAAATCGATTGAATTACTTTCTCCCTCTATCTATAACACGCTATGATTGGAAAAGAAATATAATCCATTTATATACTTGAATCTTATGAATATACTTTATTGGTTTTGCCATTAGTTTAGATTCTAGTTCTTTGTTTTTATTTATTATCTTCTTCTACCTTTCTTATTTATATTATATGCATATATTTATCAACCAAAAGTTTGCAAACCAAAATTCTTATAAGGCTAGAAGTTCTTGATTTGAAATTTATTTAGAAGTTAGAACCAAAACTTAGTTGTTTCCAATTTATCTAGAACTAAAAGTTATCTATTAGAATCTATAATTGAAAAATATGTATATGTACATGTACATTTATTTAATCTAAATCTAAAGGTTGCCAACAAGGGCGCAGCTCAATTGTTAGATAGACGGGTTTAGAGTTTAGATAAATAACTCTTAGGCCAGCGGTTCGAATCCTACCAATAATAAAAGCTTTAAAAAAAATATCTAATCCCAATTTAGTAGATATCATAAAATAAATAAATAAATACTTACATGTGAGCTTTGAATGGCAGAAGTGTTTTTCTTGGTTTGTGTAATTTCAGAGGTAGACATTGGAATCTTCACTGAATGCATGAGACAACATGTTTTCCATATCTGATTAGTTGAAATTAGTTGCCAACATCTGGCTTTCTGCATTCAATTTGCAGATCACATTTATTGGTTTGAATCGAAAGTTTTAGATTCCAATTTAATCACAGTTCAACAAGCTTGATCCGATGTTTTTGAAAATAAATTTAAATATGAACCCGAAATTCATTTAAATATAAGCTTTCAATATAATCACAATCTGAAGTTATGTATCAAATTGATTGTAATTTATTATTATTTGGAAAACATAATTTAAATCTCAACTGTATCAAAACCTAAAGTTTTGAGTTCCATTCAAATATATGAAGACATGTACTTCAGTACTTCTGAAATACAATCTCTTACCAGAACTTTAAATTATATTCCTATTATTCAAAAAAAAAAAAAAAAAAAATCTGGCTTCATAATTAGAAATGAAGTTCCGAAGAAAAAAAAAAAATCACTTATATATGAACCTAAAGTTCATATATAAACAAAGCTTTAAATTTAATAGAACATAATTTCTCTATTATTTAGAACCCGAAGTTCTAAATACACAATTTAAGTATAATAATGATTTGAAATAAAAATTAAATTAAATTAAAATGACACAAGTTTTGTTATTTGAGACTTGAAATTCTAAATATATAAAGAATGAACTTGAAGTTCAAATATAAATATAGAAGTAAAAATTATAAAATAAAAATAAATTATTAGTTTTTTTTTTTTTTTTTTAAATGTTCATAGAACACTAATGTTAAACAATCCAAAAAATTAGTGTAAAAACCAACCTAAATAATATAGTAATTGATTTGTTCACTGATCACATCATCCCGTAATTTATGTGGTAATGATAACTCACTTGTCATATCATTTTGATTGAATTTTGGGTCAAAATAGGTGGTGTTTACTCATTTTACTTGATCATGGATCTCAACTCCAAAGTCCAAACTACATCTCCTTTGTTCTATTTTTCCTTCTGATATTTTGAGAGTCACTTTGACTTCTTTGGATGTCGTGTTAGGTAAAGGTTATATCTAAGAAATAGGTACAACGTAAGCGTTAATAAATATAAAAAATTACATTATTATTATTATTTTTTTAAAATTATTCAGGTACTGACTAGTCAGTACCCAAAGTATTGACCACACCACTCAAGTGTTGTTATGTGGTTTTTTTTTTTTTTTTCTCACTGTTTACATTTATCTCCTTGCATTTTAAGAAAAAAAGACAACGTGACAACACCTAAGTGATGCAGGCAGTACCTTGGGTACTGTTCGGTCAGTACCCAAGCAATGTTCTTTTTATTTTTATTTTTTGCACAAATTCTGATAATGTTGGTTTTATATATTTTGCAAAACTATATATATTTTTATCAATTATTAAATTAACTTTATGTCTATGTTTTATATTTTCATACTTTAGTAATTTGAAGTTACTATTTCCAAAAAAAAAAAAAAAAAAAAATCATGTTCACACTATATTAAAATTATTTCAGATTAAGAAGTTGTGCAATGGAGTTGAAATTCAAATAGACTTTCTATCTCATTCTCATATCTATTGACGTGATTGTAAGTGATTGACTAGTGAATTATCTCAATTTGAGCCACATAATATCTGAAGTTGACTTTGAATTTTTTTTCTTCAGAATATGTATTTGCTTGTTGATCATGACTTCTAATTATCCCATTTAATGTCTAATCTAATAACCTCACTTGAGGATTATTTATAAAGGTATTTATAAAAATATCTCCTTTAAAAAGTCAACTCTCATATCAAAAATAATTGCATATAAAAGGAATAGTATTTCAAACTATGAAAATTTATGGGGAAAAAAAGAAATTTATTTAAGCAAGTTTATCATTTGATAGTAAAGATGGTTAAGTATTTACTAAGCCCAAATCTCCATAGCCAATTTATGCAGGTAATAATTGATTGAGCATGTGAAAAATGGTTGAGCTGTCCAATTAAATTATATAAATCTAGACAAAAGTTGATATAAAGGTTTAAAATCCTATAAAATAAAATAGTAAATATATAAGTAGAAATATTCCAACAACCATAATCCCTAATAGATCATGAATTTAATTCATTTTTCACCCTTAAAAAATATTTTTCTGATAAATTGCATCAACCATAATATTATAAAATATATCGAATTTAGTTAATCTACTCTCTGCTACACCCAATTTTTATTGAATTTATATACATTTTTTAATAACATGATCTTTGTGTAAATTACTAAAAAGAGCTGAACAATTAAACTTATCAAAATTATTTTAACTGAGAAATCCATCACTTTTAAAAAACAAATTCCAATATGAGGTTTGGTATTTGGATGGTGTAAATGGTATTTTTAAGAAAATAAAAAATAAAAATAGGAGCAAATCTGTTCAGAAGAAGAAATATTTTTTTATTTTATTTTAAATATTATATAAATTCGAAGTTTTCGGGTAGAGGGGAGGACTCAAACCCCAGACCACCGGACCAACCCCATCTTATCATCCGAATGAAAAATGTTATTAAATAAAAAATAGAGGAAAAAAATAATACATTAACTACTCAAAACAAAGTGTACAACTATGATGCCCCATGGAGATAGCTTAATTGTAGATGGACGAGTTTTATGTATAGACAAATAACTCTTAAGTCAATGGTTCGAATTCTACAAATGACAAAAACTTAAAAAATAAAAATAAAATAATACCCGGTCTAGATAAATGGATAGATAGATGCCGTCAAAAATATAAAAGTGTAAGATTATGGTTTTTTTTTTAATTTTATTTTATATATATATAAGGAAACTTTAATTTTTAAATCTAATATAATGGTTGTATTTTTTTATGAAAAAAAAGGGGGGGCATAAAGTAGTTTTTTGGACAATAAAACCACCTTTAATTAATGGACTTTCTTAGTCAATAAAATTGATGTACTTCCCAATTTTGAAATTTCCCACATATATTACATATGCTAAGTAAATTTCACACACAAACTAAATATGGTATATAATCCAAGCTTATAATGCTATTTAGATGCACCATCTATGTGTACAACTACCCTAAACTTCATGAGTTGGCATTCCTTATCCAATATTTGGTAAGTTTAGCCCATTAAATTCATTGACTTATAAGGAGTATATATGTTTTTATTTTTAACAAAATAAGGATGGACTATGAAATTTGTGAACTGTTTCTTTCTTTTTTTTTTTTAACTAAAAAAGAAATTCAGGTTAGTAGAATCATATCAAACACACACCCAAAATCATAGATCTGTTTCGATCCATTTACAGTTTATTGCTTCCAACACCGTAACTTCAAGAAAGAATTATAGAATATCGAGATAAAAATGCATAGAAGAAAAGACACACCAAAACACACTCTATAGAATCCGAAAAAAAAGCAAACTAGATTCCCAAGTCCCAAGGCACCCATTGAAACAGTAAGAGTCCAAATCCGCCCATTGTAACGCTTACTGAAATGGAGGGGACACGTGTAAGACACCCAGTTCATGTGAAACTGAAATACTTAGCATTTGTCAAAATCAATGCCATGCACCAACTCACTGTATACCTTTTTTATTTATTTATTTATAAAAATAAATCTTTAATGAAATGGTCTCATTGGATTGGATCGACATCTATATCCACCCAATCAGATTGTTTTATGTTGTAAAAAGATTAAATGTCATCGGATGATTGAAAAGTGAAATCTATTTAATCAGAAAAACATAATGCATAATGCAACCTTTCACATACAAGTTTTACTAATAGAATAAGAGAAAATGAAACAGTCAAAGTAACCGTTTCAAAAAAGAAAATAGATCAGAAACTCTCTCCACATCTGTACTGATCTACTTGCCTAGTGATCTTATATTCTTACACCATCTAATTACCGTCCGTCATCCATGATGCATTTCCTAGTTCCCAATTAAACGGTGGAGATGGAGTTTGATGATGAGGAAGACATTGATGTATCATTAATGATCAAGCAGCCAGATCACCAGCCTTTTTCTCTCTTATGAATATCAGCCGAAAGCTCTAACCTCTACCTCTTCCTCCTCCTATCTAATCTTATTATAATCTAGACCCCTCAATCAATAGAATTTTAACTTAAATTAGCTTATAATAATCAAATAATTAACCAAATTAAAAAATTAAAAAAGAAAAAGAGAAAGGCCACCCCACCTCACCCCACCATCAATTTTTCAAAGAGATTCTCTAAAAGTCTTCTCAATTCCAATCCCACAACACCTTTTATACTAATGGAAATCTTAGTACAAAAACCCCCACCATCATCATCAAAACCTCTCATCAATCCATCTCAAAAACACCATTTTCATCAAATTCCCTCCTCCTCCTCCTCCTCCTCCACCAACACCACCTCCTCCTCCTCCTCTGCACCTCCACAACCACCACCATCATCATTAAAATCTTTCCCAATCATGAACAACCCAACAACTCAGTTAGACCACCAACAACAAGAGGACCAAAAGAAGAAGACAACAAAAGGGTACATGTTGCTATTGGTGTTGAACTACGTGTGTCTCTTCTTAGGTTCAATCTCATCAAGTTTGCTCTCAAAATTCTATTTCGTCCACAAAGGGAGTAGCCGGTGGGTGTCGACTTGGGTCCAATGCGCCGGCTTCCCTCTCCTCCTCCTCCCAATCTTCCTCCCTTATTGTCTCAAATGCACCCAAAGAAAACCCTTTTCTCATTTCACTCCAAAAATTCTCACTCTCTCAATCCTCATAGGACTCGCTCTTGGCCTCAACAATTTCCTCTTTTCATGGGGAAATTCTTATCTACCAGTATCCACCTCCGCTCTCCTCCTCTCTTCGCAGCTGGTGTTCAACCTCATTTTCTCCGTCATCATTGTTAAACAAAGAATCACTTTCTGTAATCTTAATTGTGTTGTTCTCTTGACTTTGAGTTCTGTCCTCTTAGCTCTTGGTTCCACAAACGACAAACAGGAGAACTTAACCAAATCAAAATATTTTATAGGGTTTTTCTCCACCGTTGGAGCTGGTTTGCTTTTCGCTTTGTATTTGCCTGTAATGGAGTCTGTTTACAAGAAAGTTTATTGTTATTCAATGGTTATGGAAATGCAGTTGATCATGGAGTTCGCCGCCACCGCATTAGCCACCGTTGGGATGGCGTTTAGCGGTGGATATTCGGAGATGAAGAGGGAGAGTTTGTATGTGTTTGATTTGGGTTCTGACATGTATTGGGTGGTGGTGATTGGGAACGTTGTGACTTGGCAACTCTGCTTCATGGGGACGGCGGGGATGGTGTTCTTGACGTCTTCGATCACCGGAGGGATATGCATGACGGCAATACTGGCGATGAACGTGGTGGGGGGAGTGGCGGTTTATGGGGATAGCTTCGGCGGAGTCAAGGCGGTGTCGACGGTGCTTTGTGGGTGGGGTTTTTGTTCTTATGTGTATGGGATGTATGTGAAGATGAAGGATGAGAAAGTGAAGGAAAGTGAAGAGAAAGCGAGGGAAAATGTTGTTGTTGATAATGAGAAAGTTGAGTTGATGACCATCAATCACAATCTTAGTAATAAAAATAATAATAATCAGGAGATGGTTCATCATCAGATTGTAACAGTAGTTGATGATAGAGTTTGATGATAATGGTCATCATTGTTATGGTGATAATATTATCTTTTGGTTTGTTTAGTTCAGTTTACAGGTTTGGATGTCCATACTTTTCCGATGCACAATCTTGAATTTTAGTCATTTCTTTTGTTTTTCATTTTCAAATTGACTTATGTCCTATCACGGGTGAGAATTCGGTCAAAACCCGGAAAGATTAACCACTATGGACGAGTGAATTAGGTGAGATTAGCCGCTATAGACGAAATAGTGAATTTGATGAAATTAACCGCTATAGACAGGATAATTCTATCAAAACCTAATGAAATTGATCACTACAGTGACAGTTCTGTCAGAACCCACTAAGATTAACCACTGTAGACCCACTGAGATTAACCACTGTAGACGATGAATTTCATGAGATTAATTGTTATAGACGATAAAATTATGTTAGAACTTAGTGAAATTGACCACTATAATGAGAGTTTTGTAATAACTCAATGAGATTAACTGCTATAGTAAGAGTTCTGTCAAAACCTAATGAAAGGATTTTAATCTATTGAGGATGTACATTTTCGTGTTAAAATGTTGAATTTTAGTTATTTCTTTTGTTTTTGTTTTTGTTTTTGTGTTTTTTTTCTTCCAAAATGACATATGTCCTCTTATTGGTGAGGATTTTACCAAAATCCAATGAGATTAACCACTATAAAGATAGGAAAAACTTGATGAGAGGATTTTGTCAAAAACCTATTGAGGATGTACTTTTTCCGGTTAAAATGATGAATTTTAGTTATTTCTATTTTGTTTTTCTTCCAAACTAACGTTTGTTTTCTCATTGATGAGAATTCTTTTAGAACCCAATTATATCAACCATTGTAGTTAAGAGAAAATCTTCGATGGGATGGTTCCATTGACGTGGCAATGAGACCGTCCAATAGAAATGTAGTTTTTTTAAGTTTTAAAATATATTTTGATGTTTTTAATAAAAATGCACAACTTCCATTGGTCTCACCACCTGTCAATGAATCTAATGATGTCAAAACTAACAGATCTGATGATGTTAGAATCCATTGAGATTAACCAATATAGTAAGAGTTCTGTCAAGATGTATATTTTCCCACAAAAATATTGAATTTTAGTCATTTTTATTGTTTTTTTTATTTTATTTTTTTTATTTATTTAAAAAACTAACATCTGTCCACTCACACAAGTGAGAATTCTATCAAAGCTCAGTAAGATTAACCACACTATAGGGAAAGTTCTGTCATAACCTGATTATAAGACAGAATCGGATGAGATTAATCAATATCACACAAAATCACTAGGTGGATATCTAAACTATAATGGTGAAGAACCGATGATATTGATTATGGTCATATGATTATTATGATAAATATATTTGGGTTTTCTAAAAAAAAAAAAAAAAAAAATTGGCTCAATTGCCACCCATAAAATATCTTTCTGCACCCATGATTTAATGAAACTTTTTTATTTATAAAATATCTTTATATTTAAGAGTAACATTATATTAATTGCTATATAATTTCATGATTTACAAAATGTTGACCCCTCAAGCACCACATCATTTGGGAAAAAAAAAAATTTGGGACGTTTATCATTACTCTGCATTACTCTACCTTTAATTACTTAAAATACATTGGCTTCATAATTGAAAATTAAATTTACTTCCTACAACTTATATTGTTGCAATTGTAGTTTTGTAGAATTTTTTTTTAAAGCAGTTGTAGAATTCGATCAAGTCTTTACAGTTCTCAAACACAACTCATTGACTCACTTTACTTTAATTCAACTACAAATTCTTATTAATTTAATTAGTTTGTAAACCGAAAAACTTAGTAAATGGCTTAAAAAAAAAAAAAAACCAAAATTTTAAATGAAAAAAATTGATTTGTTTGGTGATTGAAAAAATAGTTTTTCATTTTTTCATTTTTTATTTTTAAAGACAAAAGAAGCTACATATTGTTGTTGGTTTAATCATTATTGTTGCTATTTTCTATGACGATGATTAAATGTGTAAACCATTATGATTTCATGGGTTTTAGATGATTCAATACATTGATTCCACAAGTAATAACGAAAAAAAATATAATTAGTTTTAAAGTTGAATTTGTATTTTATTTTTGTCCAAGTAAAATCTTAGTTGTAGAGTTTTATTTAAATATAATTTTTTTTATCTAAGTAAATTATATGATATTTGGTATAGAGAATGAAGAGACTTTGCATAGCTTTTTTTTAAAGAAGAAACTGTCTGTACAGGAATTTTTACTTTTTTATTTATTTATTTATTTTTTGTTTTTATTTTATTTTTATTTTTTTACGGTGGTAGAAACAAGTGAAGATAAATGGGTGTAATAAGAAAATATATATTTTTAAAATTTCTAAAAAAATAATAATACTTAAATGATAGGTTTAGTATTTTAAATGATGTATGAGATAAAATTAATAATTTAATTTTTGAATAACGGCGCATGAAGAAAAGTAAGTGTACGAAGATATTTCGTAGGTGGTAATAGAACGACTTTTTTATTTTTATTGCGTTGAATTTAATCTTATCTAAATATATAGTGATAATATTGAAGAGACGGTGATATGACAAGTTTGAAATCATTGCAAATTTATACATCATTATCATTATCATTTTTAGTTATTTACTAAAATTAGTCAAAAAAATTTTTATATATAATCATAATTATGCAGAAATTTATTCTAGTTGAGTACAAACACTATTTGGCCCTCTTTATTAATTTATTATTATTATTATTATTATTATTTTTACATACAATTATGGATTGCAATGGAGCAGATCAAGGATGATAACCCAATTTTCATCTTTTTATCCTTTTAAAATTTATCTCAATCTTTGTATTCATTCTCATTTCTAAGTAAACGAAATGAATTTTGGAAATTTGTGAATTGTGGTAGGAATATTCTTTCCGGCTTCATTCATCCCAATATATTATAAAAAAATGTTAAATTTTTATATTTTACTTGATAGGCTTCGGTATAGTTGGCGGTTTCTAATTTCTTATTTTATAAACTTGCTTTTTAGGTTTTTGGTGAGAAAAACATAAAAAATAATAATAATAATTATTATATAATTAGAGTCAACAAATATACCGAGATTTACCCAAAAAAAAAAAAAAAAAAAAAGAACATATATACTATGGTTTGAATGTTGATGGTGAAACTTTATTTCAAAGTTTCCGACCACCAAGACTAGACAAGCCTAAGGTACGTACCTTTGATATTATATGGATAAGTTTCTCATATTAAAAATTATATTAATACATTCATTATTGGAGTAACATCAAAATTCAAACATTTCTTTGAGAATATCTTTAAATTAAACTTGTCTCTAATATTCTCCTAATTCAAATAGATTAATATATGTTTAAAAAGTATATATTTAAATATAATTAAATAACTTAATAAGAATGAATTTGGAAACACTGGCTACTTCTATTAAAAGTGCTTCAAACAAGACGAACTTTTTTTTCACATCAAATAACTTAACCCATATATAGAGTACCTTTTTAAAATTTATTTTATTTTATTTTATTTTATTTTATTTATTTATTTATTTTATACTGGAATTACAAGACATGAATTGATATACATTCCAAGTCTTGTGATCAATATTAATTATAGCATGCACACACTATTCTAATCCCACATAGAAAAAAGATGTATATATATATAAAAGGACTGATGTAAATATATAACAACATTGAATGTGAACCACTCACTATGAAAAAGTTTTGATTAATACATATATACCAAGTCAAAATATGGAAAATGAATGATCCACATCCAATGTCCTCATATATTTATAATATTGTGTACCGACTTGAACATTTATTTATATATATATATATATATATACACCAAATGATGAAGTGTCTGTCAGTTCAAATCTATAGATTCTATCAGACCTAGTGAAATTAAAAGATTTTTTCCTTTTAACTGTTATCTTTATATGTTTTTATTAACGTCAAAATCATAAACAATATTCACAAATTGAATATTATACCCAATTTTGCTATCACAATGTCTTGTCCTAGCTAACTTATAATATTCCACGAAATTTTGCACAAAAACAAATAAAAAAAGAGGGAACAAGCTAATCCTAAGTAGCTTTAGCTTGCAAATCCATCAAAAAAGCTATTTGTTTGCATTTGAAACATATTAAAGCACAATATTTGTCGTCTATTGCTTAAAAAATATTATTTTAATTTTATTAATTACCTACTTAAACTAATCATGATGCAACAAGGCATTAAATGGATTTTTGATTATTTTTGTCTCCATTTAATTATAATTTTAATACCTTTGTTTTTAAGCAAAAACAATTTCATATTGAAAGGATGTTTTTGTGTTTTTTTATGGCTTTTTTAGGAATTTCTTTTTGTAAGTGGTGAGTCACTCCAAAATAAAATAAATAAAGAGTAAACAAATAAATGAAAAATCACATTAAATTTACTATATATACTGATCACAATGTCTATAAAATTTTTAACATGCATCTATTACATGTAAAGTTACATGTTAATTATTTGTAAAGAATTATGAATTAAATCTATGATATTGATCGCAAAGTTTATGTGGTCTCGATGATTTTTATTTTATTTTATTTTTTATAGCAAGTAAAAATATATTGCAAAAAAAAATCCAAACTGAGTATGCAAAATTAATTATTTGATTAATAAAAATAAAACAAGAGAGAGATAGGGAGGGAGAAGTGGATCTTCCTTCACAGGGGAGAATGGGAGATAATGAAGATATTATTTAATTTAATTAATTAATTTATAATTAAAAGTGTTTAAATGATAGTGATGAAATATTGATGAAAATATCATATACTTTATGGAATGATGATCTCAGTCATCACTGAGTCAATGTTCTTTTTAGTTTTTAGTATGCCTTAAATTTGACGGAGTGATCATTTTTATTTTTACAATATCCTGCTTCGTCGATAGACTAAATAGATCGTAGAGAAATCTAACTACAATTATTGAAAAATAATTAATTGATTAATGAAAACAAGAGATGGATAGGGATTCAGATATGGATCTTAATTCCTAGGGAAGAAAAGGTAAATCTTCTTTTAATTAATTAATTGATTAATTTAAGTGTGTTAATGATAGGTTAAAGATAGTGATAAACTTGATTACATGAAACTAGATGCAAGTCATGAAGTACGTGGGGACTGGGGGGGTCTAATTATGATCATAATCATAAAAGTTCAATTGCTATTTTATGGTTTTGTAAATAATTAGGTTTTAATGGGTGTCTAGTCAGCCTTCCAGTTTTTAAGATATTTTGCTTTCCGATATATATATATATATATATATATATATATTCAATTATATCCAATAGAAAAACAAATTTGAGGTTGACATTATCATCGATACTTCTCTTTTTAATATATTTATTTTATATTGAAATATAATTAGAGTGTAAATATTATCATCCATAAAACTAATTAGTACAACCATATTTTATTAAAAAATTTAATAACAAAAATATCCTAATAGAAATTATCAATAAAGATAAATTACTTTAATTAAAAATAAATCAAATATTATGCATGCTCATTAATTACACTCGTATCTTCAACTATTTTTTTTTTCTTTTAAATAAAATTGGACTAATATGGTGTTAGAAATTACCAATAAAGATAAATTACTTTAATTAAAAATAAATCAAATATTATGCATACTCATTAATTACACTCGTATCTTAAACTTGGACTAATATGGGGGGGTGGTGGTGTTGGGACTCATAAACAGTATCCATATATACAGAAGAAAAAGGAAAGTAAATAGTGACAAAAAGTAACAAAGCAAAAATAACTAAGGGAAAACAACCCCAAACAAAAAGAGGCACGTATGCCACACCAAAAAGAAAAAGAAAACATTAAGAAAAACGAAAAGACTCCCGGCCCTTACAGTCATTGCCAACTAAAGAAAAACAGAACGGTGGGGGAGAGAACCACCAAGAATCAGTCTGAAGCTCCAAAGCATGTTTATAAAGTGTATTTACAACCTGATTCCTCTCCTTGAAAATATGGGAAATCTGAAAATCCATCTGCAAGATTTGAAAGATGCAGCGCTGCCACGCTTGACGAACCCTCCAAGGAACCATCTCCGAACGAGAAGAAAGAAGATGAACCACATAAAAAGAATCGCTCTCAAACCAGATTCAATGCCACCCATACTCGTATCTTCAACTATATCTCTTTATTAAAAAAAATTAAAATAAAATAAAATAAAATAAAAAAACTTATGATAAACCCTAATTAAACTATAATTTTAGTTCAAGTATCAAACTTTCTCATTATCATCATCATATGATTATCATTTAACAAAGTAATATAAAAAGACTTTTCATAGGACTCTGATCATACAGAGGTAGGTATTATTTATTTTTATTTTTTTTGGTCTTTGTTTTATGTCTAGTAGTCTAGTTATGAACTCTGTCTATAAATAAGATAATTTTTTTGTAAGATACTTGTAGATATCTATGAACTTCTTTATTTATTTATTATTATTATTTTTTTTTTTTTAAAGAGAGTTGTATATATAAGAGAATTTCAGATTGAAAATCTCTTGACCCCACACACAATCAAGTTCTACATCTTCCCTTTCATAAGGTTCCGGCATTCAAGACATTTCAGAAAGTAAATTGGACCATCATTAGAAGAAGATTTGATTCTAAAAATAATATGAAAAAAAATCGGATGTGTTAATAATTTAAGAGGGTTTATAAATAAAATGTACTAAAATGAATATATTCATTTTAGTAAGGGTACTATTGGCATTATGATGAGTGCTTATAATAATATTTATTTTTAAAATTTTAGACATGGGTCATGGGTGTACTTATAAAAATGAGTGTACTAATTAGTTTTATAGGTAACAATATCCGCACCCTTATAATTAATTGTGTTAATACACTTCTATGAGTACAGAATTAAACCTACTACTTTTTTTAGTTACAATTAAACCTAAAATTACATTGCATATTCTTTAAAATTTCGTTTAATTCCAATGAAACTTAGTAGAAAATTCAAAAATTAAGCTCTATCTTCCGTACAAACGGATTATAGTATTGTATTAGTAACTACTAAATTTAAAAGGGTATGATGTTAATAGGTTAATTATATAGAAACATATATACGGAGTTTATAACTATATAAGAGTAATTCACATTTATTAAATTTCTGTTCAATTCCAATGGTTGGATTCGAAGATACATAATTTGCAAATCAGTAGTTCTATTGTCAATTAACCACATAATCATTAACCAAACCAGCTAAAAACTAGCTTCTTAATGTTTAAATGTATTAATAATAACAAATCCAAAGTCAACTAAAGTATTAGATTTCTTAACGAAACAAATTCAAAGTTAAATGAATTAACGCTCTCTAAATATAATTAAAGCACTAATTATTTATTATGATCCTACTATAGAGAAAGCTGCACCTCTTTTGCTTTCAACTTCTTTAAATAGTTATAATTAAAATCTTAAAGCAACATTTTAACATAAACAAAAAGGATGATACAGCAATTTGTCATTACAATTACTTTATGGTGATGAAATTAATTAAAGTAGTAGCAGCCAGTGACAAATAAAGGTCAACTAAAGTAAATTTTGTCCAATTTTGCTTATTTTATTACACAACATTAATGATTTGTTGTCTTAATTGCATGTTTGATGTTTGTCGGATTTCGATTGATTTATACAAATTACAAAGCATCGTGAAAGAAAAAAAATTAATAACAAAAGAAAGATTTTAAAGAAATCCCACTTTGATTAATTTTGATTGATATACTTACATCATCCCATGGCTTCTTCCATACCATGAAGATAATCATGATTAAGTAACTTAATTATTTTTAATTAATCTAACTTATAATATCATTCCTCATATAGAAAGGACATATATGGTTCTCACATGTAAACTCCTGGATATAAAAGTATATTAAACCATGTTAGTGTTACAGTGGCACTATACATAATATTACAAAGTTAAGAAAAAAAAAAAAAACCATTTTATTAATGTAACAAAAAAACAGTATTGAAAAAAGTATTTAATTAGCACATGTGGTTGTGCACCTCTCTTTCACATTGGTAGTCAGGGGTTTGAGTCTCACCATATGTATTTTAAAAGCGTGTGTGAGGAGTTTTCTACCGATTTGTGGAAGTAGATATCTAGGGCCGTACATATATTGTTCGATCTTACAAATTTTGACAGTCATATAGTAATAATCGTAATACTTCCAAAAAATATATATATTTAGGCCCAGCTTGGTATGTTGTAGCTTTTAAAATAATCATTATTAACTGTGTTAAAGAAATAATCTACCCTGAAGTTAATCAGACAACTGTTTGGTTAATTCTGTTGTTGAAATTGTTGTGGATTGAAAAGCAGTATTCATGTGTTTGGTAAACTTTACCTTTAGTTGTTGTGATTTTACATAATGACTAAAACAGACATGAAATTGAATTATCATGTGAAGCAACAAATTTCTTTTCACACCTCTCAATCTCAAGCTCCCATGGCAACCGAAAAATCTAGGGTTTGACAGCACTGAGTTTTAAAAAATAAAATAAAAAAAATTGGGTGCTACTTCCTTTACCCCTTTCTTTTCTTTTCACTACAATATTCTTTGATTTCTTTTGCATGACATACATGTATCTACAACACTTCAATCTTTATCACTTTTTTATTTTTTATTTTTTATAATTTTTATTGATTTTATTTTTGAGTGAGTTTGTGATGGTAAAAAAGAAAAGGGGTAGAGAAGAAGAAGTAGATGGCGAAAAAGATGAGTTTTAGGGGTTTATTCTAAGTTTTAAGTTTTGGTGTTTGTTCAGGACAAATTGTTTTTAAAAATATTTTAATTAATCTTATATTGAACTAATAAAATTGAGTTAAATGAAATTAAATATGAGATATATTTGTATTTATGTTAAATCAATATAGATAATTTAGTCTTTAAAAAGATTCATTAAATCAAACAACAGATTCTATTATAATCACTTTGCAAAAGTAACTCCGGGTCGGTTTGGTATTGCTTTTGAAAAGTTAAAATCATATTATTTTATAATTTTGACATAAAATGATGTTTGGTAAAACTTTCAAAAGTGATTAATTGATAATCTGATAATGTTTGACAATGATTTTAAGAAGTAGGTAGGGGTTACCTTTTGAAAATAATTATAAAATAATCTATTTCAGCATTTAATGAATCTTTTAAAATATTATTATTATCCTTATGAAATAAAGTTGAAATCATTTATATACCTTATTTCATCTCATAATTATATATTCTATTTAAATATTGATTTTATTTATAAAATCTTTTATTGTTCTTATGGAATTTTTTTTTTCTAATTTAAATATTCTACTTAAATATTGATTTAATATATATAATTAATGAAATAAATAAAATAGGGTCCTAAAATCATGTATATTTTAGCCATTATAACTAATCTCAGTACTTTGCAATAAAATTACCAAACGTATGTATATTGTTTTTGAACTATACTGTAGTTTTAAAAATACAATTAACCAAACATTTGCTGATTAACTTCACAACTGAGTATTCATTCAACACATCTAACAATGATTATTATAAAAGTTACAACAGTATCAAACTGACCCTTCCACCTACTTCTTAAAATTGCTACCAAATCACCCCAAATTCTCAAATAATCATTTTTGGAAATTTTACCAACATTCTTTTTATATTAAAATTCTTAAATAATCAGATTTTAACTTCTCAAAAGCAATACAGAACGAGGCATTAATTTGAATAAGTCTCGTATATATAAAATAATTTTATAAGGTTGAAAAAAATGGGTCAATACTCTGAAAAAAAGGGGTCAGTATTTTATATTAATTTTATTGGAGAATTATTTAATTATATATATATATATATATATTAATATAATGTTGGCATGCATTAAATTATATTAATCCATAATTTAAAAGTTTTTTGAGGTGTGTATGGCCGTACTTTTGTAAAAAAGTAATACCTGAAATTATAACTAATATCACAACTTTTTAATCACCATCCATATAATAAATGATGTGTCAATTAGTGAATGGATATATAGGTAAGTGAGATAAATCATATGAAAAAATCTTTAATGGGACGGTCTCATTTCAACTTTTTAATCACAATCCATCAAGTGGAATGAGACCACAATCCATCAAGTGGAATGGGACCGTGACCGTCCAATGAGATTGTACAATTTATCTTGAAAACATAAAAATATATTATTAAATTATAATTTGGTGCTATCTCATTGGACGGTTATTAAGTGACAATAAAACCGTCTCATTGAAAATTTTCTCAATCATTATTAATGTGTATTCATTCACTTGTTAACTCATTAACAATCAAATGTGTTGTGATAGTGGTTCTGACTTCTGAAGTCCATCATTACTCTTTGTAAAAAGTACTTGTTAGTTTGAGTTTTTCCTTCTAAAAATTCTTTTATTGAAACATGCAAAAATGCTTTTTTTTTTTCCAAAGAAATGTTTTTGCAAAAAAGACATATTCAGTGTTTCTTTCTTCATTATCTTATCTACAGATATAACTTGTACATCTATAGACAAAATTTCATGTAAAATATATAATAATACCTACATATGGTAACTAATGCCCAATGTGATTTGATGGTAACTGGTGTGTTCTTTTGCTCTAGCAATATACGAGATTCGAATCGCCGAATCGCCGTACCGTATGTGATGGTATCAATCAATTTGCAAATGAACATTATAGAATGCATTATATATTCATTTAGTGATTGCTATATTCATAATTAATCCCAATAAAACCCTATACAAAAAACTTATAACAAGATCACCATCACCTAATGTAGTTTAGTGGTAAGAGCCAACGCTCATCCAGTCCGGTAATGTTCCAAAATGAATGAGAGAGTTTAAGATTCATCCGATACAATATGGTGCATCTTCTATTCAAATCACCCCATTACATTTATATTTCTTGATCCATTGATGGTATTTGAAATTGAAATTACATTGCTCATTTACATATATAGACTGCGATATCCATATCTCTACATGAATTTATTTTCATCCTATAATATGCATATATAAAAAAAGGGAACAGCAGTACAGATGTGTCAGATGGATCCAATTCGACCGGTGCAAGCCCTAGCCGTAGAGAGACATGTACACCACCAGGCACCAACTACTTCTTCTTTATGAATTTGTGGTGCCCAAAATTTTGTCAGATATTCTGTCCTTGTATTGCTACCTTTTTTTACTCTTTTTTTTCTTTCTACGATTTGATCAACTTCAACTTCGTCTTGTTCGAATAAATATATTCCATTTTTAGATCTTTTAAGATACATAGTACTCTTATGTCACACGTTAATAAGAACCGAACTATAGAAACTATTTCTTCCCTTAAGGAGCGATACAAGCTGATCATCTAGAAGAAAAGATTTATGATTCCTAACTTTTTCAAATGACATGTTTTTGTATTTTTGTATTGATCTTGTTAATTATATTCCGATTACTAGTAATTACTTCAATTTAAAAGTTTGAACCGATAGGTAAGGTAAAGGTTTAATACTAAGCTTATGATATGAATATGATGTGTTAATACCTTCTCTCATATGCAAGACTGCAATGTGGTATACAACATTGTCCAAGATCGGAAAACTAACTAGGGAAACCGAGTAAGAGAAGAGAGGAGATTTGAACCCGAGACCTTATGTGGTATGTTCAGATGTCTACATGTGTTTTATATTTTTTTTCTCGTTCAACTCTACTGTTAAAATGTGTGGTACTAGATAATTTATATCCATCCACGTTTCATGTTTCTCTATTGTTCAACGTGTAAAAGGAATTTTAGGGTAAATAAGAGGTTAAAAGGCTGCATGAAAACATAAAATAGAGTACTCGTGCGCACAATAAGAGAAAGGAGAATATGATTCCACCTTTATTTGTATCATCATCCATCATAATTCATATATAATCAGCTTGTAATTAATTTGTATTGATAAGAGTTGAACAACTTTGATTGCCAAATTAATTAATCAACGAAACCATCAAAATTATCGAAAGAGTTATTTCTTTTATTGTGCTTTTTTGTTTATTTCTATCATATTCTATACAATTTTGAATTATAATTTATTTATTTATTTTTTAAAGTTGTTTATATTTAGGAACTATGAATATGCATAAACTCTTGTGATTAATAATTCACTATACTTGCTAGGTTTGTAAAGTTTTGGGCCGTTAATCAGACTTGACCTTGGTAATTTAGAGTGGGCTTAGATTGCTGTTCTTTTAATCCGGCCAATCTACAAAATGAAATTGATAATGAGTGACGATATTCACATTCATTTATAAGTACACCAAATAATTCATAATTTAAGATTATACTCTACATTTTTTTTTGGGAACAGTCTCATCTTGTCTATACGGATACAATTTTGAATCTAGAAACTATAAAAAAGAACTCACCTATATTATCTGATTGAATAATATTAGACTGTTCAAATTGTATGTACATCCCTTTTATAACTTTTCTCCATATAATTTATAATTAAAGATTATACTAATATAATTTTTATTTTTTTTTTTTATTTTGGTTGTATATTGATACAATTTTTGAATCTATAAACAATCGGAAAAAAAAAAAAAGTCACCTATGTTATATGATTAATTCATGTATGAATGATGTTAATGTGAGTTCTATAAATAATTGAAAAAAACTCACCTACGTAAGTGCACCCCTTTATATATACATATATATATATATATTTTTTAAAATAATTATATAAATTCCGGGTTAATAAGGATGGATCGGTGCATATTGGTTTGACTTATACCCAACCCAGTTACAAAACCAAATCAACAACGTTTGACCCACCCGACCTAAACCCCGTTTTAAACGATCAAAATCTGTTCCTAGTGGATCGGATCCCCATCGATTTGAGACGGATGGGAAGTTTTTGCCATCCCTAAGTTATGGACATTCGGGACAAAAATTAAACGGATCGAACACTAAAGAATTTTTATACATGGACCGGTCCATAGCAGTAGTAAAACTGGCCCAGTTAATATAATAAATTTTGTATAGAGAAGATGAAATTGAAAAGCCAATCTGTTTCGCTATCGCTAGCCACGAAAAATAACCATTCAAATGAAAAACTAGTGGAAGAGAAGAAGAGAACCCACTTGTTTTTTACAGAGAAACTCTATACCAAAAACCAGACCAAAGAGACATATACATAGACATAGAGAGAGCTTCGAAGTTGCAAGTTTGGTTTCTGGGTGGTTTTTGTTTTTGAGCAAGGAAATGCGAAAAGTTTTGATAAAGTGAAAACAAAATAAAAATGGCAGCCACTTTGCAGCTGTTCCATCTTCCATTATCATCATCTGTTATCTTTCGCCATAACCAGAACCAGAACCAGAGCCATTTTTTGTTTACTGGGACTAATTGTAGTGCTAGTGCACCAAAGATTTGTTTTTGTTATAAAAGAAGGAGAGGTGGAAGAATTGTGGTTTTGGTTGGTGAAGAAGACAGTGGACTCAGCAGTGTTTCTGTGGAAAATGAGATTCAAGAAGAAGAAGAAGAAGAAGAAGAAGAAGAAGAAGAACCAACCCCAGAAGACTTGGAGTTCATTGCACAAATCAAAAGGGTTTTGGAGCTCCTTAAGAAAAACCGTGACATGCTCTTCAATGAGGTAAATTTCTAATTTTTCTTCAATTTTGAATGTCTAAAGTTTGTTTTTTGTTTGTTTAATAAGTGGGCAAGAATTGTTAATTTTGATTTTTAGTTTATATTATGGATTGATAGGTGTTTTGATTACTTTGTTAGCTTTTAGGTAAGGGCCCGGCAATAGTATTCTAAGGGTGGAATTTGATACGTCAACATTCCTTCTCACATACAACATGAAGAAGAAGAAGATTATTTAATTTCTATATATGCATGATTGTGTGTCGTCTGTAAGGTGTATGGAATTCATTTTGTGCATTATGATTTTGTAGGTGAAGCTAACTGTAATGATTGAGGACCCGAGAGAGGTTGAGAGGAAGAGATTGTTGGGCATTGAAGATTCTGATGGCCCTACAAGGGAAGAATTGGCTGATGTTCTTGTAGAAGTGAGTCTCTTCATTTTTTTTTTATCGAATTTTATGAATTCCAATTTTTAATCTATGAAAGCAGATGGGTTTAAAACTGTGTCGGGCAAACTTATAGTTGGTCTGAGAATTTAAGTTAAAGAATGGTGATGCGATTTGGACATTAATTGGTTTGCTTGGATTTGTCTAGGAGTCCTTAGCTTACTCAAGAAAAGCTTTGTTGGAGAAGTGTGATGTTCACTTCACTATCACTGAAACTGAATAGGACGAGTATGCTTATCTGCTTTGTTTGATTATTAAAATTTCGTTCACTAAGGAGAAAAAGTAACTGCAAATGTAAAATGTATTAGGGTTATTGTAGATAAACATCTGAATAAATCCATAGTCTGCACTAGAACTTACAATTCTGTTGATTTCTTTTCTTCATGTTGAGATGTATTTATGTTGTACTTCTTGAAGCACTTAGTAGTCATGAATAATACTTGCCATTTATCAGTTGGAACTCTTTCAAAATCAAAAGAATTGATCTTCAAGTCCAAATCCCCCAATCGACTTGTTTTTGAGTGAGCTTGTTAGATAAATAAATAGGGTAAAGCTTGTTCAGATTTGTAATTAAGACATAATGACAGTATCAATATTCTTAGGAGAGAGCGCAATTGGAAGGATTTTGTATTGATAGCAGTCCCTGAATGGCCAGGGAAATATCTGTCTGTAATGAGGAGCTCAAAGGGTGTACTTACAGGGATCTGATTGTTGTCCTGAGCGATAAGAGACCATCAATGGTATGGCATAGCCAAGATGCGGTAAGAGTAACACTTATACTTAGACACTCAGCCTTGTCCTCCTCAAGACGATTGAAGTGGTATGCACTATCACTAAAGTGGAGAGCATGCATCTTAGCCTCGATGTATCGTTCTCTATAGCAGATCAAGACTCCTTGATCATCCCATATTTGCAAAAGCAGCTCAGTGAATCCTTAAGTCCTGCTCCTAACTTAAGTAAAATCATTGAAAATTAGTAGAGCTTATCTGATATGACCCCTCTATATCAACCAGAGGAGACAAATTAAGGAATTCCCGGTATTTGGGACGTTTCATACCTCTCGTTTGTCATAACTTATAGGTATCTTATTAGCCCTTACATTCAACATGATATCAGGAATGATACTAGATCAAATTCTTCATCAAAGAAAGCTCACTACTGAGAGTCTGAGACCTAGCCAGCCATGCCTCAATCTATAACACGCACTGTTTCAGCCTTCACGAACTGAAAGGTGTAGTGTCTCAAGGATATGACCTATGGTAGTGCATCAAATAAGCTATGTGGTTGTTGTGGCGTTTGGCTATCGATAATTTTTTAATGTTTAATGTTTAATGTTACAAAATGTTGTAATATTAGAATGTCAACAATATTTGATATCCACCAAAATATTCGTAGTCGATATGTCCTTACAGATGTCTGCTTCTACATTGAAAAGTTTATATGACAACAGACGAATGCACTGGTACAGTAGAAGATCATTTTCATCTATCATTGTATCTTTTTTCTATTTTCACCTTAATGTTAGATGATTATTTCATGATTAACAATGTAATTTATTCATCGACCAGGTGAATGAAGGAAAAGTCCCGAGAAACCGTCTTGCTCTTCAACTGCTAGCTGAGGAAATGATCCAGTGGCCTAATTTAGAGGTACAGTCATGACTTGAGATGGTGAACCAATTGATCCTAAATCTGCTAAAAACAAATCCCTTTCTGGAAGCGAAAATTTGATCACGAAGAGCGAAAATTTGATCATTGTGGTATTTCTTCTTGCATATTTTCTATGGTAACTTATTTACAATGTTTGTTGATATGAGCTGTATTTTTCAAATAGGTTGAAGTACAAAAGAAAAAATCTGGCAAATCCCTATATGCAAAAGTAACAGACACTGGTATTAATCCCGAAGTGGCTGCAAAGAGACTGAATGTTGATTGGGATTCGGCTGCTGAAATTGAAGATACTGATACTAGTGATGAATCAGAAGTACCTCCAGCAGTGGTTTGTTTTCTTATCTCTGTCTTAAATATTGGTGGTCGGATATGTGTCAGTTCCATAGAAAATTGTTATTTTCCACAAGGCTGCCTCTATAATTTGGAGTTGCTAATGCTCTTATGGTTCAAATCACGGCTGTTACACCGGTCAAAACTCTAAAACATTACGAAAAACGTATTGTTAATTCGATTTAACTGCTAATAGTTTCTTGGTATTAGACAAAACCGTTATTAACTTAATTATTTGATTGAAACTGCAGTCGACTAATATAATTTTTAAGATAATCGTTTTCTAAGGAAAATATTAACAGACTCGCTGTTTGTAATAGTGAAATTCATTTTATGCTATTGTTGAGGTTGTGACCAAGGAAGTTAATTCTCTTGCAGGGTTACGGAGTACTGTACTTAATCTCGGCTTTTCCGGTTATCATTGGTATCTCTGTAGTGTTAATTTTATTTTATAATTCTCTTCAATAAGAATTTTCTCTTGCCCTTTGTAACTTCATTATATAATCTGTGTTTAAACAGAATCAAATATCAAAAATCTGAGTTTGTATATTGCAATCGTGATATGAAAAATTCAATTATTACTCTAAATCTAATAAATGATACATCCAACTATCATTGTCGACTTTTCGATGGTTTGTTTTGTTAACCGTTGACCACATGATCATATTTCACGTCTTATGATCAATTTTTTTTTATTCGTTTAATATATTAAGTTTGGTCATACTCATACATGCATGCTATACTTATATGCATAAATTTTGTGTTGATGCAAGCACATCACAATTCACAGCTTATAGTATTCTTTTTTATTTCTTATTTGTAGAATATAAGAGTTCATGCTTATAATATTTGTCTTGATCTGAAGTCATCACCACCATCAGCATCAATTAGAATAAAAAAATAATGTTCAGGTACTTGTTGCATGCACACACATTCACATTCTTGTCTAATTTTCATAAAGTTGATATATTTTATTGCTTTGGTCCCTTTTAATATGAAGCAAAGAGAGAGAACATGTAAACCACTACTGAGATGCTCTAGTGTATGCTGTCCACGTCCTAACCTCTTCTTTTTTCCTTTAAGAAGTTCAATCTCTTACCCAATCCTTACAATTTGTAACCCCTTTTGATCCCATGGCGTTTTCGGTTTCCGAGGTTACGTTTCCGATGTCAAACAGAAGTTTCCCAGAAGAAGAATATGGAGTCTATGATGAGCTCCATGAGTTGAACTTGTTGTCCATTGAAGGACATCATCAAATGTTGGTCAAGAAGGAGAGCCTGGAAAAGGAAAGACAGATATCGGTTGATCCGATATCGTTGAGAGAACCTAGCTTTAATCTAATGCTGCCTCCTGTTGTTACATCTCGAAGAGACACCAACACCGTGCATCTTCCTCCAATGCTACCACCTGCAAAACATAAGTTCTTAAGCTGTAGCCTCCCGAACTCAGCAACTTCATCCCCTCGATTCAGCTCGCTTCTTTCGAAGAAGAAATGGAAAAGTGAAAGTCAAGCGTCTCCACGACAAGTAGACAATCTTGTCCGTCAGCATTCCGTGGCAAACTCCCGACTCTCTATGTTACAGGAGAGTCTGTTCCGGAGGAGCAAGTCTTGTGGAGAAAGAAGAGTTTCTGCACCATCAGCAGATGAATTTGATCTTTGCTTGAATAAACCAAATGCTATTGAATTCAACAAAGTGGGTTGCGGTGGCTTCTCCAAAGCTGAACTGATCAACAAAGACATTCAAAAGAGTACCGATGGTAAGAAAATGGATTCTCATGATGAAGAATTCAAATGTGGTGCCCTTTGCTTGTTCCTACCAGGTTTCGGCAAAGCAAAGGCAGTGAGACCAAGAAAGGAGGAGGTGGTGGTGGCGGCTGCAGCGGTGATTGAAAATGTGATTTCCAGGACGGTTTCTTTAGAAAAATTCGAATGCGGTTCTTGGGCCTCATCTGCCCTCGTCAATGACCACGGCGAAGATGGAGACTACATGAATCTCTACTTCGACTTGCCACTGGAGTTGATCAAAAGCAACTTAAATGATGCACACTCTCCGATCAATGCAGCTTTCGTCTTTGACAAGGACAGAAAGGGTGTTCTGAAGACGGGGTCAAGCCGTTCAATGGCCCGGAAATCCCATGAATCCACCCGCCATGTTCGGTTTTCGGTATCATCTCCTTCGTGTCCTGAATCACCAGCTTCTTGCATCACACCTCGGTTGCGCAAGGCTAGAGAGGACTTCAATGCTTTCTTAGAAGCTCAAAGTGCATGAAATCATATTACATTACAATCTCACTTGTTTTGATTCTTTTTTGGGATTTTGCTATATATGCAAATGCAACAATGTAAGTTGGAAGATGTTTTGTGTATGATTAGTTGATTTTTGGGACTTGCTTGCTTGCATACTATTTTTGTTGAGAAGGTTTGATATTGTTTTCCCATCAAATTTAAATCTTAAACAACTTTAAACTTTCAAAATACAAATTACAAAATTTTAATGCTCTTAATAATAATAATAATTTCAGTGGAGGAAGCTTACGGAAATATCCCTTTGTGTTCTAATCCTTGAGAGGATTCATTGCTTTGGCATTTTTACAAAAGGAGAGATTTTAAGGTGAAAAAAAGTGTGGATTGCGAAATGCTAATCCACACTTTTTTAGTTTATCGTGTAGATTGTTTTTCAAAGCAGTAGTTGAGAGAGTCGATTTTGGATGTATTAAATATTAAGAAGGCTAGCTAGATCGTCAACAGTGAATTTATCAATCTTTTGGCATAATTTATCTTGATAAATTTGATAAAAGAACTCATGTGTTTGATTAAACACTCTAATATTATGAAAACAACCATAACCAGAGAGAATTTAAGCTAATTAATGGTGATAAAGTGAGGAAGAAGAAACTAGAATTCATCAAATAATGATTAGAGGATGCAATTACACATTCAACAAAACACATTGTCAAAGATAAATGTTATTTATAATAATATAAAATATTATAAAAAATAAAAGCACATACACAAAAATAACTTGTTAAATAAAAAATAAAAAAAGAAATTCACATAAGATTTGAATCAGTAACTGATTTAGTGTCAACAAAGAGTGAGGTTTTCAATTTCCTAAGCAAACGAAGAGAACAATCAAAAAATGTATGAAACGAAGGGTGACATAATATATTGACATGTTTTTTCAGGCTATCACTGTCATGATCCATATCCAAATAAGGCAATCATAGCCACTAACATCTATAAAACAGAAGATAATTTAATATTATATGACTATAGAGATTATCATCAAGCAAAAACAAATCACCTGCACAAAACGGAAGTTATCATATATAAAATTAAATATGAACTACTAAAGAGTCTTATGATTGGTTTATATAAGACACAAACTTACCGTTAGTTCCCATAGATTGTCAACAATGACAAGAGAACCAACCGGCAGATAGGATAGATGAGCACATTATGGAATGTAACATCCATTTAATGACAATGAACAACCACTGCAACCCATCAAAAGAATAACAGCACATTTTTCCTGCTTTAGAAGATCATGCCTAGAAATATATTGTGCCTACTAATGAGTCTTATGATTGGTATATATAAGACATAAACTTACCATTGGTTTTCATGGATTGTCAACAAAAATAAGAGAACCGGCTAGCAGATAAGATATAGAATACTCTCTCTCTCTCTCTCTCTCTCTCTCTCTCTCTCAATATATATATATATATATATTTATGACTTTACTTTCTACCATTGCTACAAGCCAACAACAACGGTGCAAAAAATTGATTTCTCACTTTAAGACAAGAAATTGTTAACCGCAAAAAATGACAGGGGTCTAAAGAAGAATTTTCCACCAAGATGAAAAGTAGAGGAAGGCAGCAAGAAGTACCTCGTTACCTTAAAAGAGAAGGTTAGAATGATATACCATGCTACTACAAGATCCAGGGTACCCTGCCACGACATCTGGGTACCTCGATACCAGACGGTCTGGGTACCTCACTGCTATGACAAGGTACCCGGTTTCTAAATTCAAGTATCCCGCCGGGTACACTGCTACTAAATCTGGGCATCCTACCACTACCCCAACTGGATGCGTTACTACCACATCGAGGTACCCAGTTACCATGCCCGGATGTCCTACTTGGTCTGGGTGCATCGCCACAATGCCTAAGTACTATGCTATCCTATTATCTGGATACCTCACTACCATACCATCTTGTTTCCTTGCTATTCTGTCATCAAGGTACCCTGCTACTCCATCATCCAGGAACCTCGCTGTAAAGAGGGTCAAGGGATTCTACTATTGGGCCACCTTTAGTACCCCGCCGTATCATCTCCCTGGCACCTCGATCTTTTTGGAATTGGTACTCCGGTATCCCGATTTTCCAAAAACATTGATCAATAAAGGGAGCGGGATAATTGGATACCCAGATCCCTCCTAGAACCAAGCGGCAAGAATGTCAGAAAAATAAACCACAAGGTAAGAATGCTATATCCATGTTCCAATATTAAACTAGAAGAAGGATACTACACCGGTATGAGACTAGAATTCTCCTTCAAGTAACGTGGAAGGAAAGGGTTGACTCCTTCACCAGTTAAAGCGCCATAAATGAGACCTAATAAATTAATTGATTTGCATTTCAATTATAAACGGAAACATGACGTAATTGAAGGGAACAATTCCTGCGTAAATTGATCTCCTCCATCAACGCCTATCAATTCTGGTTACACGATCAATCAATCGGTCTAAATTATGGGGATTTGATTGGCAAATGAGAGGCAATAAAAGAGAACGTTCGTGTTCATACAAAAGAGAAACTTTTTTCTACTTATCAACGGATACGATTTCGCCATCTCGAACTGTGAGAGAATGCTCCAATAGGATAGATCAAAAATATCCCTTGTAATGGTGTTTATCGGCATTCAATCTCAAGAGTTGTATTCCACTTTTCATAGATATATATATATATATATATACATACATTGCCAATAATCATTGATAGATCCAGCATGTTTAAATTAAAGTGATACAGGTATCAAACTACGTGGTACCACTCCTATCACGGTCCATTTTGACCGTGGTCTTTATAGTCGTTAATTGGAATTCCACCCTGTTGGCAATTTTCCGTTAACAGAAATAATAAATAAATAAAAAAAAGAAAGACAGAAATATTTAAGGAATCTATGACTGTATAAACTATTCATCTTGACAATCATAATAACTTGAAAAACGTAAATAATAAACAAGGGATGATTCATATATACTATCCTACAGTTTACTCATATTGAACTCATTAAGTTTCTACTCCACTGTCTTCTAACCCTATTTGAATTTGTCACTCCATAGAAGATTTATTATGTGAGTATTTAAAGAGAAGAGAAAAACGAGAGACACAAGGGAAAAGATAAAACTATTAAGGATAATACAGATAACTCAACTTGAACTCAACTTCCTCATACTGTTATACTTGTTATTATCATCAAACTAAAGTCTTATAGCTGTTTGAATAGAAGTAGAATATAAGTAGAACACTATCAGGACCTATGTATAAGACCTGTGTATATAAATGTTACTCAAGTACATCAATAAAGTTAAGAAGCATTATTTGTTACATGGTATCAGAGCACTCCTAAACTCAAACGAGTTCCTCGATCAATCATGACCACCATTGCAGCTTCTTCCTCCCAATCCGTAACAGTTATTTCCTCGACTTATCCATCTCATGAAATCAACTCCATAAAGACAATTGTCTCAATCAACATCGTAGCCCAAGCACCTCTGAAATTAACAGTTACCAACTATCGATCATGAAGACTACAGTTCCACATGCTTCTCATTGGATTCGACCTCATGGGCTTCATTGATGGCCAGAATCCGTGTCTACCAACAACTACAAAGACAGATGACATTGCTTCACTGAATTCGGCTCACCACATCTGGACCCAACAAGACCAATTGCTACTTAATGCAATTCTTAGATCTATTTCCCCATCCATCATCCCATTCATTGCTTTTGCTCAAACTTCTCGTGATGCATGGACTGCACTTGTTAACACCTATGCGAAGCCTTCCAGAGGCTATATCATGTATCTCAAAGGGGTCCTTACCAACCTCATGAAAGGTACACAATCCATTACTGAATCCATTACTGAATACATACAGTACATCAAGAGTGTTGCCAACGAATTGGCCATGCTTGTCGCTCTAGAAAACTCTAAAGACCTTATAGTAAAAATCCTGAACGGCTTAGGTGATGAGTTCAGAGACAACTCTTCTGCGATTCGAGCCCGTGATACTGCAATATCCTTTGAGGAACTTCATGAGAAATTGATCAACTTTGAGGTGATCCTAAAACAAGATGCTACCAAAAATCAGAAATTCCCTATTGCAACCAACTATGCCAACAAGCCTACTTTTGGACACCACAACAACAACAACAAACAACCCAACCGATCCAACAACATGACTCACGGTAACAATAGAATTTTTGGCAACTAGAATTTCTAGCAAGCCGAATCTCATCCTCCAAACCAAAATTTTCGGCAACCTCAGAACAAACCTTGAGCCTATTGTGGCTTCTGCCAACTTTGTAGTGAACAAGTTCACACAGCAAAGCATTGCTCCATGTTCACCATGAGTCACGTGAACAACTGACCTTAGCCGAATGTTCCTTCCCGGTAATGGCAACCACGTGAACAACCATGTGCCAATTTTACGGCTCCGATCACGTCCCCTTCTCCGGACTGTCTCCTTGATTCGAGGGCCTCGAACCATGTCACCGCGGATCTTAACAATCTCTCACTTCACTCTCCGTATGGTGGTACCGATGACATTATAATTAGTGATGATTCGGGGTTACAAATCACACACACACTGGTTCCCTTCGCTTACCCTCTACACTTCACAATTTTTATTATCTAATGTTCTTTGTGTTCCAAATATGAAATAAAATTTAATCTCTGTATCTAAATTTTGTATTTTTAATCAAGTCTCCATTGAATTTTCACCTTATTCTTTCTCTGTGAGGATCTTCTTACGGGGGCACAACTCCTACAAGGACGTATTAGGAATGATGTCTACGAATGACCAACTCATGCTCAGCCAAAGTCCTCGCCAATTATTGCTTTATCTAGTGTTAAGGCTTCCATTCCTGATTAGCACCATCGTTTAGGTCATCCGTCATAAAAAATAATAAGTCAACTACTATAATCTCAGGTTTTACCTATAGTGTTGCCAAACAAGTCTAGTGTTCCATGTAATGCATGCAAATGTAATAAAACTCATAAATTACCTTTTGTGGTTTCTACTGTTTCTAGTTCAAAACCGCTTGAAGTTATTTACTTTGATGTATGAAGTTCTTCTGTTATCTCTAAAGATGGTTTCAAATGTTATGTTTTATTTGTTGATCACTTTACGAAATATATATGGTTATATCCTTTGAAAAAAAAATGATGTTCATGAAGTATTTAAACGTTTTAAATCACTGGAGGAATTTTTTTTTTGGTCATCCCATCATCTCCTTCTACAATGATAATGGTGGTGAATTTATAGTACTAAAACATACACTTTTTAGTCATGGAAAATCCCACTACATCACACCACATCACACACCGGAACACAATGGTGTTTCTGAGTATTATTATTTACAAAAACTAATGGTGAGGAAAAAAAAGGGAAAAACGCAAGAGAGAGGAAGAGAGAATATTATTTTGATTTAATTAGGAAAGTCAATTTATGATAGATGAGGGAGAAAATAAAATAAAATAATGATAAATAAATGAGTAAGAAATAAAAAAAAAATATATATATTAAATCTAAGTCATTCAAATCTCATAGATCCAATGGTTATAAAATCGTGTTAAATATTGTGTCAAAAATTGTCTCTCAATCCCTCTCCTATATATATATATATATAAACCAAATTTCGTGCAACAGTTTGAATCCGGAATATTGTCAGGTAAAATGAACAACATTTACCACTAGCCCATATTGAGAATATTGTCAGGTAGAATGAACAACATTCACTACCAAACTATATTGGGTGGCCGTGACCAAGTCTAATGTTATTGTGAGTCTTTTCTTGTTTGAGACTCAAACTTTTGAACCTATTGTTTTTTAAAAGTAAAAATATATAGCTTTGTGGACTAATTTGTGCTACAAGTTTTTACCAAAAATAGAGAGATTATTGATGTTGTCCCTTGAATAGTTGAATGATTTTTTCGAAGACTAGGAAGCACGGATACGGATACGGATACGGTACGATACGGGGATACGGTACGATACGGGGATACGGTAAATCTCTAAAAATTAGGATACGGATACGGTAGGGATACGTCAATTACAATAATATATATTATATTTTTGAAAAATAAGAATATATATATATATATTTTTTGAAGAATTAAATCAGATTTTATTAAAACAACTCAAGAGAGCAACACAAACAAAACCATGAACAAAAACAAACCACATACACCCACATCTCAACAGCGCACAAACAGGTTAAGGACACGCCACAACTCCAAAAGAAAAACAAACCAAAAATAGAACCACCACAAGCTGAAAAGCAAAAAAGAGGACAACGACCTGACCCAAAAACAAACCAAGAGTAGATCAACCATCCATGCTCCACCGATAAGAATATATAAAATGATATTTGATAATTCATTCAAATGTTCAAACACCATCCTTGACAAATCCTCTCCCCTAGAATAGTCTTGTTTGAAAGTTGAAACCTTGATCACTTGTCGCAAAATTCTCTTTCTTCTTCTTCCTCTTCCTCTTCCTCTCTCCTTCTTCTTTTCTTCTTTTTGCGTTTTCTTTCAAAAGCGGCTGATTGAATTGAAAGTGAAATGAGCCCTAATCCTAATTTGATATGTTTTTTTAAAATTTCATTTTGACCCATATATTTTTGAAATTATAATTTAATCCCGTTTTGTACTAAAATATTTATGATTTTGCCCCAAACATATCCTTCGCGTATCCATACTGTATCCCTCAAGTATCCGCCAGTCAAACTTTTGAAAAAGTCAATGGATACGTCATTTGGCGTATTGGATACGTATCCTAATGTATCAGGAGAGTATTCAAACCGAATACGAGTTCGATACGAGTTAACTTCACCAAATGTAGTATCCTTACTTCCTTGACCGAAGATGAGTAGGTGACAGCGATCGAAATCTGTCTATATATAAGTAGAGTTCTTGATCCCAGTTTTAAATGACATTAGAAGGGCAGAAGACCTTGACTCTTGAGATTCAAGGTGCATTATTGTCATGAGTCATGAAGATCTAACCAGCTAGCTAGAATGCATTGCGATGAGAGAACAATTCCAAAAAGACCTAGACTATAATTCATAGCGACAAGACAGAACACAGAGTCACAGACTCACAAATGCTTAAACGTCAGAATTCAATGCATGACTTTTGACTTTTCCAATTCTGCGTTTGCATGGACAGAGACTAACTTAAATTTAAAGTTGAAACTCATATAGAGTTGCAGGTCCTTTTCCTATACTAGCTATTCTCCAACTAACACACCGTATTTACCAATTAAATTTGATGGAGCTACAGTTCTCTACAAATCTGGTGTGTATTGTAGACCGAGTTTTTTTTTTTTTTTTTTTTTTTTTAAGTGAGTATTTTTTTTGACAATCCAATTTTTTATTTTTACACTTTTTTATTAAAAACACTTCATTCTCAAAATTTAAATTTAAAAAAATTCTAAAAATACTTTATTTTGTTACAAGATTATCCTTTTTATCTTTTAAAAATTAAATTATTAAAAAAAAGAAATTATCTCTCATAAATCATTCGATTTATTATTATATATTAAATACTCTCTCCTAAATTTTTAATTACCATATTAAACTCTCTCTCCTTCAATACATATCTATAATTTTTTTTTAAAAAATGACTTTTTAATATATATATATATATTATTGTTAGTAAAAAACTAAAATATTCATAATTTTATTTTCTTTAACAATTAATCAGATATTGATCAAGAAAGTATGGAAATATGATTTTTTTTGTTTGAAAAGTGGGGAGAGATTAATTAGGAGATAGTGTTTAATATGGTAATAACATATTTAGGAAAGATAGTTTAATACGTAATATTTAATCTAATAATTTAGAATAGAGAATTTTTTTTAATAATTTAATTAGTTTGGAGTGTCTTTAATTTTTATTTATTTATTTTTGTCTTGTTTAGTAATTTTAATTTAGGTAAAAATTGTTATTAATAAAAAAAATTAAATTGGAGTGTGAATAGATAATTTGTAGATTGTAAGGAGAAACTCTCTTAACTTTATTTAATTAAATCAAAATTTAAACAAATATGACATAAATAGATCAGTAGGGGATATGCCAATAGCACCACTATAATATTTAATCTAATGATTTAGGAGAGAGAATTTTTTTTTTAAAATTTAATTAATTTGGAGTGTCTTTATATATATTTTTGTCCTGTTTAGTAATTTTATTTTAGGTTAAAATTGTCATTAATAAAAAAATTTCAATTTAGAGTATGAATAGATAATTTGTGGATCTTAAGGAGAAGCTCTCTTTAATAAAATGTCACATGAGCAATTAATGTTTGTTAAAATTACTAACTTAACCCTTTTATATTTAATTATAACAATATGTATTTCAAAAAAAATATATCTTTGGAAAGATCTCAATGAGATCTTTAATGATACCCATTTTGATATATATTTTATGTTAATAAAATTATTGAATATTGTATAAGTTAACTAATATAAATTAACCAATATTATTTAAATATTTATTGAGAAATATTTTTTAAAGATATTCTTTTGATGTAAAATTTGATGTGGATATATTGGAGTGGAAAAAAAAATTAATATAAAAAAAGATGCTCTTTGTATGATCAATTGGTGTCTTGGATTTAAGATGCTCTTGCAATGGAAGAACAATTCCGAAAAGACCTAGACTATAATTCATAATGACAAGACAGAACACAGAGACACAGATGCTTAAACGTTAGAATTCATGCATGACTTTTGACTTTTCCAATTCCGCGTTTGCCTGTACAAAGACTAACTTAAATTTTAAGTTGAAACTCATATACAGTTGCATGTCTTTTTCCTATTAACAGTTAGGATGCATTACATTTAAATGTGAAATAAATAAAATAAATATATTTCAGGTACTGATTATATGTGTTATTAGATTTATATAGGTCAAGATAAAAATTAGAGGATCCAAATTCATATAGATTACATGCACTTTACAGGATCAAGCTAAACACATTAAACATGTTGTTAAGTGTATTTAGGGTCTGTTTGATGAATTATCACGGTTAGCTGTGCAAGCAGATCGCATGCATTTAGTAAATTATAATCTTTGTTTGTCAATCTTCGAACGCCTATCTTTCCTTGGGAAGTTTATTAAGGTCGTAACAACTAATCATAAGAGTTATATTTATGAATTTTGATCGTATGCTGAAATAATCTTTTTCCTGATCTCATATAATCTTATGACACATAAACATGGTAATGAATTAGTGGTTAAGATGTGATTGGTTTTCACAACCACTTTATCAACAGCCAATCACATGTTTTGAAAAGGACAGAAAAAATATTACATCAATTGAGGATCCAAATCCTATTTTTATAGTCAATAATGTGTAACTATTGACTATACAAAAATAACTCTTATGATTCACCAAACATATCATAGATATCCCTTGTCCAGACTCTGGTTGTGTTACAATTTATTTGATGTATTTTTTATTTTTTTTATTTTATTTATTTATTTATTATTTATTTTACATAAAAAGTTATTTGATGTATCATTGAAGATGTAATTTTATTTTATTTATATATATATTAAAAAAAAAACTAATTTCAGATTAATTTTTAACGAGTAATGTTAGGTTACCAAATTTTTTTTACCTTGTTAATCATGATCAGATTAGCATTACTCATTTTTAAAACTATAACCTTGCCTTTTCTATCAGGCTTGTAACATTTGTTTGCTCAAAACTTGTTGATTATTTTAAGCTAGTGCAATCTCAAATGCACCTTTAGATACTTTAACTGACAGAATTATTGGTCAAATATACTTGTAAAGTTGTAATCGTTTTCTCCGTATAGTCATTTTGTTGAAATTAATCATCGAAAGTGTTATTTAAGTGCTCCGTCTAAAAAAAAAGAAAAAAAATTGAATGAGTTTGTTTATGATTAACATTCGGGGCTCATTTGGTGCGCCGTACTTTATTGTATTAGGAGTTTAAAATGTATTAGAATAATACAATACAACGTTTGATTTATTTTGCATTATTCACTGTGTTGTATTAGCTAATATATTTTAATTGATCTAATATGGTGGATATCGTATAATTAGCTAATTCAGAATAGAGAGGTTGTATATAATACAAAATATCATCAAAAATATGAGTATATAAGAATAATACAATATAATCCAATACAATCAATTTCAATATAGTCAAATACAATCTATACAATACAATATAGCGTACCAAATGAGCCTTCAAAGAAGACCATAGATTTACTGATTGTGCAATGTGAAACTCCATACCTATTTTAGACTTGACCATAGAACCAACGTGGAAATGGTGGAAAGTATCACCTTTTCCAACTCATTTGGTGACTCTATGACCGGTTTAATAACTTAAGTTTAAAAGGCACCTATTATGGTGAACTACCAAAATTGCCCTTAGATAATCATTTATGTTATTGTGTTTGTCTGGTTCTCTCTCCACACTTCCAACAAAAACGATAACGGGGTTAGTCTCTCTCTCTCTCTCTATCTCTCTCTCAATATAAATAGAAGTTCAAGATCCAAACAACTGGACGTGCTTCATTACAACAAGGTAATATTTCGTGTAAATACTTCTTTTCATTTGTTCACATTTTCATTGTGACAATTGTGGATCTCCGAGACTTTGTCACCTTTTTCCGAGCCTTTTTAAAAATCACTAATCGAGCATTTTCATGTCTTGTCCGAGCCTTTTCATGTCTTGTCCGAGCCTTTTTATGTCTGCTCCGAGCCTTTTCAAAAATCAGTAATTGAGCCTTTTGAAGTCTTCTCCGAGCTTTTTCATGTCTTGTCCGAGCCTTTTCAAGTCTTCTCCGAGCCTTTTGAAGTTTTCTCCGAGACTTTTAAAAAATAACTATTCGAGCATTTTCAAGTCTTCTCTGAGACTAATCGAGCCTTTTCAAGTCTTCTCCGAGCCTTTTCAAGTCTTCTCCGAGCCTTTTCATGTCTTGTCCGAGCATTTTCAAGTCTTCTCCGAGACTTTTAAAAAATAACTATTCGAGCTTTTTCAGCTTTTTCATGTCTTGTCCGAGCCTTTGCAAGTCTTCTCCGAGCCTTTTGAAGTTTTGTCCGAGACTTTTAAAAAATAACTATTCGAGCATTTTCAAGTCTTCTCCGAGCTTTTTCATGTCTTCTCCGAGACTTTTCAAAAATCACTAATCGAGCCTTTTCAAGTCTTCTCCAAGCCTTTTCAAGTCTTTTCCGAGCTTTTTCATGTCTTCTTCAAGACTTTTCAAAAATCACTAATCGAGTCTTTCCAAGTCATCTCCGAGCCTTTTCATGTCTTCTCAAAAATCACTAATCGAGACTTTTCATGTCTTCTCCGAGCCTTTTCATATCATCTCCGAGACTTTTCAAAAATCAGTAATCGAGCCTTTTCAAGTCTTCTCCGAGACGTTTCAAGTCATCTCCGAGACTTTTCAAATAATCAATAATCGAGCCTTGTTAGGTCTTCTCCGAGACTTTTTATTGAATTACTAATCGAGTCTTTTAAAGACTTTTTCGAGACCAAAAATGTCTTTTTCGAAACTTTCATGTATTCTTCGAGACTTTGCTAGTATTCTTCGAGCCTTTTAAATATCCTCACCCGAGCCTTTGTAAATGTAATTTATGAAAATATTTTGTACTCCTGAGTTTTTATTAATAGTTTTGATTAATTTGACAGCATCATGAATCGGGTTAGAATAGTAATATCTTACAACGGTCAATGGGAGCAACTACCCGACGGAAGTCAGAGGTTTGTTGGATCCGATAACAAGGGAATGTATGTGTCAAAGAATATGACTTACGAAGAATTGGTGGCGATCGTGCATACCATTGTGAAGTATGATGTAAACAAATTCAATGTTGATCTGGCATCAGTATCAATCGTTCCTGGCAGTACATGTCGTACATTTATAAGAAATAACGATGATGTTCAGTTTATGCTAGGGGAAGATCGGGTGATCCCTCAAGTATGTGTAAGTCTAACTCAGAGGACACCTGGAGATGTGATAGGGAATGATATTCCTCCTCCTGAAAATACCCAACAATTTGGATCCTTTAGCGGTAGCAACCAACTATATCCCCAAAGGAGTTTCGCCGAAAGTGGGGAAAACATGTGTGGTGTCCCACCGGTAGCGGTTGACCAAGTAGTTGAACCTCAATTTGGCGATGTGTTTGGTTGTCGAATTGAGCAGTACAATGAGATGAACAATTACCCGAACCATGAGGTGGATAATGAGGCAAATAATGAACAGGTAGATGATCTAGAAAATGTGGATGAAGAGCGTACACAAATTCAAACACAAGGAAGACATGTACAAGGAGTTAGTTGCACTGTACCAAATATGCCTGGGACTTCCGAGGTCCGACATAATATAACTGTATCTGATTCTGATAATACGATAACGTGGGTTATTCCCGGAGCAGATTCATACTCGTTTGGTATTGGTAGAAGCAGCACCTTGACAACGCAAGAACCTACATGCATGATTTATAAAGGTCAATTTTTCCCGAGTAAAAAGGATTTGAAGAGGCTAGTTGGCCTTTTTTCAATGCGGGAGAACTTTGAATGGAAGGTGAAAAGGTCTAATAAGACAACGTTACATCTAGTTTGCATCATTGACAACTGTACGTGGAAATTAAGAGCGGTGAGGAGAGATGAAGGGACTTACTTCCAAGTCAGAAGTTTTGTCAACCAACACAGTTGTCCTTTGGAGGAGGTTCACCGTCGCCACCGACAAGCTAGTGCAGTCATAATCGGAGAAGTCATTGCACCTAGACTTCAACAACATGATGGTCGTCTCATGCGTCCGAAGGACATAATCGCCGATATGAAAACAATGTATGGCATCCAAGTCATGTACAGTAAGGCACATGATGCCTTGCAATATGCATTGTCCTTGACCTATGGAACGCATGAAGAAAGTTTCAAATTGTTACCATCGTTTGCGTACATTTTGGAACAGCAAAATCCTGGCACAATCACCGACTTACAATGCGCAGACGATGATACATTTTTGTACTTTTTCATGTCGTTAGGGTCCTCAATTAGAGGTTTCCGGAGGTGTATGCGTCCTGTGATTGCAGTTGATGGTACCCATTTGAAGGGAAGATTCGGGGTACAATGTTTGTTGCAACTGCACAAGATGGAAACGAACAGTGTATCCAATTGCTTTTGGGTACGGTGACTCAAAAAACAACCTTTCATGGGAGTGGTTTTTGGAATGCTTGAGGGGTGCCCTTGGTCATATAGATGATCTGGTTTTCATTTCCGATCGCCATGCAAGCATTGAAGCGGGGATTTCTAAAGTGTTCCCTTATGCAACCCATACTATATGTTGCTGGCATTTTGGTGAAAATATGAAGAAGCGATTCCACAGAAAGGATGTTGCCGACATAATGGATTCAGCAGCTAGGACGTACAGTGAATTCAATTATAACAGGCACATGGAGGAGTTACATAGGCTGCACAAGGGTGCATTCGAATATGCCATTGCTGCCGGTCCACACAAGTGGTCTCGCGTACACTGCCCCCAAAGAAGGTACAGGCTGATGACCACAAATGTTGCTGAGTGCATAAACTCATGCCTAAAATTCGCACGGCAACTGCCAATGATGACACTGGCGGAGTTCATTAGGAATATGCTACAAAAGTGGTTTCACGATCGTCATGCAGCTGCACGGTCCATGCGTCATCAACTGACCGACGCAGCACATCTTGTGATCCTAAAACGTGTCGAGAAGTGCAATTATATGACCGTAAATCCAGTTGACTGGAACATATTCTCCGTCAAATTGAAGGGAAACCAATGGACGGTTAACTTACACTTGAAGACTTGCACATGCAACAAATTCCAAATGGACCATTTCCCATGTTCTCATGCACTCGCAGCGGCAAGGTACATGAGATGTTACAGTTAACGATTTATATTATTTGGGTTCGTGAATCTCATTGTTTTCATTGTTGTAGGGAGCGAAACTTGGATTTCACATCTCTGTGTGCGGACTACTACAAGAGAGAGACACTTATTGATGCATACTCGGTTCCTATTATGCCTGTTGGCCATCCTTCTTCATGGTAGTGCCATCCGACATCGCATCTCGGGTGGTTTTAAATCCAAAGTCGAAGAGACAATCAGGTCGCCCGATGGAGGGTCGACATGCCTCGTCTTCGGAGAGGACAACCACACAGTCGTGTAGAAGATGTGGACAATCAGGACATAATAGCAGGCGATGCTCCAACCCACCGATGGTTAATGAAGGTCCCAGTATAAGTGTTCCCGATGAATACCGTCGCAAGTGCAGCATCTGTCATTCAATTGGACACAACAAACAAACGTGCCCTGAGAAAGACTCTACCGTGGAATGAATGGAGCCATTGAGGAAGGCGATCAAACATAACAAGGCAGTACAAGAGGAACATGTCTCCAACTTGATGTCTTCCAACATCGTCCAGACGTTGGGAACCATGCTCGATACAGTTGTGTTATGAGACCGTTGGTTATTATGCTTTTTTATGTTGAACTATTATGATATATTTATTGGTGGTTCGTTTAATGCCATACTGTATCTTTTGTTATAGTGTCTACAATTCATTGTATTGTTTATGGATTTCAATATATCAAATGTGTGTTCAAGTGTTAATTGCAAACAACTAAATTTTTTTAAAAAATAATTTCATTTCATTACTCAAATGTTATGTACATCAACTAAATCACTAACTGGAAGACCAATCCTTTGAGTTACAATAAACCTCCACAACCATCTTCTCTCGGATGGTGCCCATTTCGTTTTCTGACCAGTCGAACGTATCCCTGTTCGCTGCCAGGTACTCTATCAATCTCAAAGTATGAGCACCACAGTTACCACTGCAAGTCACCACATAAACAACCGTTAGAATTGAATGTTATTAAAACCGATTAGGATAGAATAAGATCTTTAAACAGTCATACCCTCTATCCTGTTGGGGCACACGGTCTCTAGACACAATGTTGAGTGGAAAGGGCTTATTCTGCAATGTATACGTCATATCGCCCCTCCGTCTGCGACCGTGAAAGTCCAACGCATGCATCATCGACGATAAAAAATATCGTAAGCAAGCGAGTTGCGTTTTCCTATGGCGAAATGGTACCTCCTGTCTGAACGGGTCCATCAGGTAAATACTCCCTGTTGTGAGGTCGACGCTGGCTAGTGCCCAATGCGTACGTCCAAGGTTGCAAGGAATCAAAACCTGTATGTGTTTCAACAAAGTGTTATCAATGGGAAATTTATTTAAAATTCAAATTCAAACAATGTAAATAAAATACTGACCACGTCAACTTCGTTCCATGGTTTGGTTCCTGCCGGGACCAATCCACGTACCACCGCAAGGTCCTCAGCGGACCACTGATACTTGAACATAGACCAACTGCGGCGGGGTTTGTCGGCCTCACTTCCCATCAATCTCTCCCAGTCATTCAATAACCATGACTGTACAAAGAAAATTTATAAAACGTTAGATAAAAGATGTACGAAACACATAAATAGATGTTCAAAAGCCATACAAATTAAACACTTACATAGAACTGTGAATCCTGTATGTTGATCCTCGGACCGTAGACAGTGGAGTAATATCTCTGACGCTTCCGCAGAATATGCAAGTACGCGTCTATATGCTGACAATTTCAACATTTTGTATTGTTAGCATTCTACTATTTCAGAAACATCTTATACAAAATGTTCAGGTAAGGACCATACCGTATCCTCCAACTCCATGCTGTTCGTTTGAAATCGTTAGAACCAAGGGACACCAACTGGCTCGAGTAGATCCACATCACGCCTGCATAATTTTTGAAAAAGTTATATAAGAAAGTCGTTTTACTTTGGAGTTTCAAAATACAAAATAATTTTTGTAATATTTGAGATTATACTTACAATTCCCTAGTCGAGTTCCTTTTATAGGCTTGGTACGCCGCAAGGTGGTCAGGATCTATCAATGCGTGGGGCGCCCATACATGTGCTGGTTGTGGCCTAATCCTTGGCCTCTTCGGCCGAGAGGGGTCAGTGTATGGGGTCCGCTGCTGCCAACCTGCCCTGCAAACCCGATCCTGACGTTGAAGGGGTGGGGTAATCCAGTCCACAGAAAGGATGTGATCCACTGGATGGCTGAGCTGTAAGGAGGAACTCTGTCCCCGTGTATTGCCTCCAGAGGTGCGATGTGTTGACGGACTATGTCCCCCTGTATCGCCTGTAGGGGTGCGCTGTACATTGGAACTATGTCGCCGTTGATCGACTGCATGTGTAAGCTCTTTGGGTGCACTGAGATTGGGGATCTCTGTCTCTGTGGAATAAATGAAGGGGTGCTCTGCACCAGGATCGACCGGAGGGGTGTGCTGTAAAGAGGTGCTCTGTACCAGTTCTTGAGAATGAACAGGTTGGTCTGGTAAAACCTGCTGAGGTTCTTCCTCTATCTCCATAGATGTTGTATCAGTACCACTAGTACCACGAGTAACCTCCTCTCGTGGTGTCACACCAGGCCCTTGCTGATCACCCTGATGACTACCTGTCCTCCCTCTGGGACTGAAGTCTCGGTGTCCATCTGGGTCATCGAAAGGTGGGTCATCGAACCGTGTACCTCGAGTACGGGCGTGCGACGTCGAACCCTGAAGCCCCCGAATCAAATCTAGCAACTCCTGATGCTGTTGATCTCGTTTCTCATTACTCTTTCGCACCTCCTCCTGTAACTCGCGTAACGCATCCATTAGTTCAGTATACCGACAGTCCTGAAAGGATTTCGAAATTGTCAGTACTAAAACCATTCACTCGATTGAAATTAAATAATATGGTGAAAAGAATTATACGTACCTCTGCTTGCCCTCCAACGCCTCCTCGTGAGTCATCTCCAGTTCGAGAGTCATCTCTAGTTCGAGGCTCTCTAGGCAACGTGAATCGAACCCGCCTAGTCCTCGCAAGACGAATATGACGACCGTCCGAGTCAGAACCCTCCGTATCACTGGGTTCGAAAGACGGACCCTCAGTGTCACTGGTTCCAGCAGTTGTATATCGTTCGGGGTCAGAGACGGGAACAGGTATATCACCGAGATCAGCATCATACAAACTGCCTCCCTGGGAAATGCCCTCGAAGTACCGTTCAGCCCTCTCAGTTGCCGTCGGCACCAATTTCACCCTCGCAAACATCTGAAATTGCAGTTAGACCATTGTAATTGTATACATACTAATAGTTATGAACATAAAATATATATATATATATATATAGATATTTACACTTTCAAGGAAAATGCTATTCAACTTCTCCCCCCTCGGTCGCGTACTCAACTCCCATTTTAGAATTCGGGGGGAGAGCTCGATTTCCCTCCGCTTCCCACATCCGCTGTTGCCAAGCTCGGGGATAACCTCGAAAGCAAATATCTACAAAACAGCTAAGAACGATAAGAATCCAATACAATACATAAGTCATATGAAAAAAATAACAAATTCAAAATTCTCACCAACAGGGCGTGCGTTAGCCCATATATGTTATATGTCTCCGTGGTGTGTACATCAACGCCCTTTCGTCGCTGGCGTTGTTCAAACCGCCTACGTCGACCATCCAACGCATGCTTGAAACCGTATATAGACCGCCTATACACGTGTGCACCCCACGGGAACGCATCAAAAGCGTCCAAGTCCTCGACTAGGCGAAACTGCCATACTGGAACTTTCTCTCTCTCGTCCAACCCCATCAGTATCCAGTTAAGCATATACAATAAGCAAAGCTTAACCGCATCGTACTGCTCAGAAAAAACACCAATCCGTAGAACGGCTTTCAGCTCTGCATACTCGACCTCATCTCGATCCTCAAAGTACCGCTGGTGTATGCCATTCTTTACCATATCATAGGTCGACGTGTTAGGAAGTTCTCCGAACTTCAATCCGGTGATTAGACAAAACTCAACCTTTGAGAACCGGACCGAATGCCTTCCTAACAAAAATCTCATCTCATCTTCAGGCCCATCGTGATGCAACTCGCGAATAAGCAACCGATGTACAATGCCAGCTGAAAACTTCATCCCACGATCCATCCGAAGGAGGTGTCCAAAACACGACTCAGTATACCGACGTCGTTCTTCGATCGCAAGATGTTCAGGTACCTTGTTAAGTGCGTTGTCGATATCTGTAAGGTCATCAAAATGGTCATGTCGAGTTATTTTCCCCGAATACCTTTCTTCCTCTGGAGTTTTAAGCGAATCTTTTAGTTGATTCCTCATCTGCATATTGACATAAAATAAATATATCTAGTTAAATAAAATAAATAATATAAAAATGAAAGGTTTCGGACACTAAATGAAAAGTCTCGGACACTATATGAAAAGGCTCGAAAACTATATGAAAAGGCTCGGACACTATATGAAAAGGCTCGGACAATATATGAAAAGGCTCGGAAACTATATGAAAAGGCTCGGACACTATATGAAAAGGCTCGGACAATATATGAAAAGGCTCGGAAACTATATGAAAAGGCTCGGACACTATATGAAAAGGCTCGGACAATATATGAAAAGGCTCGGAAACTATATGAAAAGGCTCGGAAACTATATGAAAAGGCTCGGAAAATATATGAAAAGGCTCGGAAAATATATGAAAAGGCTCGGACAATATATTAAAAGGCTCGGAAACTATATGAAAAGGCTCGGAGACTATATGAAAAGCTCGGAGATTCTAATTCTAGAAACCTATTCATATTCCTTAAAAGGCTCGGATTACTATTTAAAAGTCTCGGACAATGTTTTAAAAGGCTCGGATCCTATTTTAAAAGTCTCGGAGCCAGTGTGAAAGGCTCGGAGATTCAAATAGCAGAAACCTATTCAAATTGCTCGGAAAAGGCTCGGATTACATGTGAAAAGCTCGGAAAAGGCTCGGATTACATGTGAAAAGCTCGAAAAAGGCTTGAAAACCCAGAACTTCATCGTGTTCAACAGAATTTTTTCATAAATTTAAACCCTAACCTAATCAAACAAACCTAATCAAACAAACCTAATCAACAACAAATCAAATCAAACGAACATCCAACATCAAACGCAAATAAAAGTTTCAACAACAAAAACGCGTCAGAAAATCATATCACCTTCTCGTCGATTTCAAGACTGTATCGCCACTGCCGGCAGGTTTCCCGTGAGATTTAGTACCGGATTTCTTGCACCCAAGGTCTCTCTTTCCACTGTTCTCTCTCTCTCAACTTTTTTCTCTTCAGACACAAACTGACAAGAATGAGGGTATTTTTGTCTGGTCACCTAAATAGGTGCCTTTTAAACTTACATTAGTAAACTGGTGACATTCTCACAAAAGCCCCTCCAAATAGTGAAATTTTTTTTTTGAACCCTAGAAGCAACCCTTGTGATTCACAAAACATATCATTTCGTGGAATTTAACCCTTGTGATTCACAAAACATATCATTTCGTGGAATTTAACGATTCTAGCTAGACTTGACCATAAAACTATAAAAGCAACTCTTGTAATTAGGGCTCGTTTATGCTGGATATGATATGATTATTTTCATGAGATTGGATTGAATATGATTGGATTAAAATTAATGCTGTGATGTATTTGGTGTCATATGAGATTGGATAAAAATATAATTTTATCATATATTTAATACTATATGAAGTTGCTTAGTATTAAATTTAATTAAGTTATTTTTTAATAAATAAATTATTTATATTTTAAAAAATAAAAATATTTGAATTAATGTTAAAGAAAATAAAATTTTTTTGATTAATATTTAATATTTTAAAAATATTTTTAAATATTATAATAAGATATATTAAATAAATATATCTTATTTTATAATTAAATAAAAAAATAAAAGAATAATTTTTTCTTAAATATGTGACTATATAGCCCAAACTCACCTAGATAAAATTGTTGTATATAATTGAACTGGTTAAAATAATTATTTAAATTAAATTTTGGAAAAAAAAAGTAATTTAAATATTTAAAACCAATTTTAAACAAAATAATATTTATTAGCAAAATAATAAATTGAAAAGAGAAAAAATAATTTAATAAAAAAAGTACAAAATACAAGCAACAATCATGGGAAAAATGATTAAAATGACTAAATAGTTTGTAAGAGCATCTCCAAGTGGCTCCCTAAATCCCCTCTTTAGCTAAAATTGGGAGCCATTTTGGTTTTAGAGCACTCCAATGGGCTCCCTAAATGGCTCCCTATTTTAGAGAGCCTCTTGGTAGCTCTTCAAATGCATGGAGCTCCCTATCTTCTCTCTCTCTTATGTTTTTAATATTTTAAAATTGATTTTGTTATTAAAATTTTAGTTTTCTTTTGCTTAGTAGATGGCCTTTTTGGTCTTTTTGCTTAAATTAGGGTTTCCAGGGTCTATTTAGGGCTCTTTTGTTTTCAGTTTCAGCAGATTGAATAATATTATATTTTGGTTTCGGTTTCGATTTATTTTGCTGGTGGATTCCAATTGATTTGCTAGTGGATTCCAGTTTATGTTCTTTTAGGGTTTACACTAGTAGTCCTAGACTTCCATGCTGCGTAAATTGGTATCAGAGCAAGGAACTAACGAAGCAGAAGGCAAAAACCCTAATGACGTTGGTCGTGGGGTAGGGGCCTTGAGGGCGGCGATGGAGGACACTCGGCAACAGGTGGTGCAGATTCGTGACATGCTTGCTGGGATGAACCTTAACTCTAACAACAGGCTGCCAGTTATCAGGACACGTGCCGAGGGATTTACCCGAGGCCAACCTGCTGACAGGAGACGTAATCAACCACCTCATGATCAACCTGATAGCGAGGATGGTTCTAGTGAAGAAGATCCGGATGTTCAGGATGGAGAGCGAATTAATTGTGTGGTGCAACAGATGATGTACGCACCAAAACAAGAGGATTCTGGCCAGTGAAACAATATATTCCGATCTTGCTGTAGTGTTAGTTAGAAAGTTTGTGACCTGATTGTTGACAGTGGGAGCTGCGAAAATTTCGTTGCAAGGAGGCTGGTGGAGCACTTGAAGTTGCCAACCGAGAAACATCAAAAGCCTTATGCGAATGTGACGGAGGTGTGTAAGGTTCCTATTTCGATCGGGCAGCACTATTGGGATGAGGTGGCATGCGATGTAGTCGACATGGATGCTGGTCACGTGTTATTAGGTCGCCCATGGCAGTTTGATGTGGATGTAACCATGCGTATCAATGTGTGTGTTTTCAATTAGGATGGCAGGAAGATTGCAATGGTTCCGAAACGGAGTTCAGGCAGTGGCTCAACTAAGACCACGGTAAAAGAGCAATCATTAGTCTCTTCAATAACGTCAGTAAATGACTTGAAATCTGAAATTAAGGAAATGCAGGAGGTGACAGATGTGAAGGCTGCTCCGGAAGAAACTGTTGCAGTAGACATAGTGATAGAATTTTTGCATGAAGTTGTGACAGAAGTGAAGAAACACATAGAAGATGTGATAGAAGCTGTGACAGATGTGAAAGGTGCAACGGAAACTCACGTCTTGGTGGTTAAAGGTCTTGTGGCTGAAGAGGAGAAAACACCAGCGGCAGTGGTTCCTGAGAAAATACAGCCACTGCAGCTAGAACAATTCACATGCATTACCTTAGAGGAATTACCTAAGGGTTTGAGTGTTAGTATTGATACAGAAAACCTGGGTAATCAAGCTGGTGCAGTGCTGCAAGCAAATGTGCGATAGAAGCTGGAAGAAATTGATGTGAAATATAAAGCCGCGGCAGATGTCAAGAGGCATAAGAAATTGTTTGCTGCTAAAGGTGATCAGGTTATACTTTATCTGGGTTATAACTTGAGGTCGAGTTCTTCACAAGTGGGAAGGACTGATGTAGGACGATTTTTAGAGTTTTAATTATTTTTTTGTTTTTTAGTTTTCTTTTGTTTAGTAGATGGCATTTTTGGTCTTTTTGCTTAAATTAGGGTTTCTATAGTTTCCAGAGTCTATTTAAGGCTCTTTTGTTTTCAGTTTCAACAGATTGAATAATATAATATTTTAGTTTCAATTTATTTTGCTGGTGGATTCCGGTTGATTTGCTGGTGGATTTCAGTTTATGTTCATTTAGGGTTTACGCTCTTTTAGGGTTTACGCTGGTAGCCCTAGACTTTCGTGTTGCGTCACTGATGTAGGACGGTTTTTAGTGTTTTAATTATTATTTTTTTGTTTTTTTAGTTTTCTTTTGTTTAGTAGATGACCTTTTTGGTCTTTTTACTTAAATTAGGGTTTCCAGAGTCTATTTGCATAAATAAATTTATTTATATTTTAAATTTAAAAAATATTAAAATATTAATGGTTAGCTATAATAAAGAGCATGGTTTGAGTAACTTCATGAAAAGTTGCTAGCTAAAATAGTATTCGAACTAAAATAGTTAAAATTTAACAAAAATTTAGGAAGCATGGTTGGAGATACTTTAAGTACACCCACAAATAGTTCACAATGTAGAAACCTACACAATTATGATAAAGAGGAGAGAAAAATCTCCTTCTACGGCTCTACCCCTTTGTTTTGTTGTTTTTGTCTTACACACACCGGGCATACATAGCTTGCTATGTCTATGTGTGTTGGCAGTATTGCCTTTTACACAAGCACATTGCACACACATCTGTGTATTCTGTGCATTTATATTTGAAATAAAATATTCCAGGCATTTAACTACGGCTTATTCGGTTCAAAATAATAATAATAATAATAAACCTTATTGGCACTGTCATCGGTCTTTTGAGACAGTGAAAATCCCAACCAAATAAACATTTAGCCTCTGTGTGGTGTGCGAGATTGGATTAGACTATTTCATAAGATTGGATTGGATTGAGATGTGACTAAGATTATATGGAATTGAATTGGATTTGATTGGACTAAATTAATACTATACTGTGTTTGGAAAACGTAGGATTTGATTGAATTAATACCATATATTGTTTGGTAAAACATGAGATTGAACTAAATATAATAATTTTTTAAAAAGTAAAATAATTATTTTAAAAAATTATAGAAAATAATAATACAATTTTAATTAGAAAAATCATTATAGGTTGAAGGGAGAGGTTGAAGGCGTAAGATCGTCGGCGGCGGCGGCAGCGGTGGTGGAGAGACAGATACCCAAGATATGCTCCTCCACCGGCTCCACAAGCAGATCTGGTGCAGTTCATTTTTTTTGGGTAAATAAAATATTCGTGTTTGTGACTAAAAATATATTTGAAGATGTCTCCAATAAAACTTCAAGTTATGATTTTCTGTTGATTTCAAAAAAGTATGCTGCTTGCTTCAAGATTTGATCCAAGTCCCAGATAATGAAATTGTAAGTGTTTAATACTGTACGAAAAGTGAAGATTAGAAACAGAGACTGGAAATAGAGTTTTGCTAGAGCTCCATTTATGGAGTCTCCTTGAATATTGAATGATGATTTTCAGTTGCAACAAATTAATTAAAAAGGACCCTAAAAAAAGGTCAAAGGCAAACACAAAGGAACAAGAAACAAGTGCAAAAACGCTCAGCACAAGCAAGGAAAACAAAACAGAGGCAGCTTAGCCCAAACAAAGAGGAAGCAGCAAAGAAGAAACAACATGAATCCTCTTCCCATGGGGTTTTTAACAACACTTAGCGCATCTACTTAACTTTTTCCTTGTCCTTATTTCATCTTACTATGACGAGCGTTCTGCTCTTTTACAATTCAAGGAAAGCTTGCACATCAATTGTACTTATGGGATTGGTCATCCGAAGACTGCATCGTGGAATTTGGAAGAAAATAGTGAGTGTTGCTCATGGGATGGCGTCAAGTGCAATGAGGATACTGGTTATGTCATCGAGCTTGACCTCTCTGAAAGTTGTCAACCTAACCAGATTAGGTTATTTATGTCTTCAATCAAATCAATTGAGTGGTAGAATTCCATCTCAAATTGGAAACCTAAGCAGATTAGGTACTTTATTTCTTCAATCAAATCAATTGCAAGGCCCTATACCTAGTTCTATCTCTGAACTCAAGAACCTTCTGTATCTTGACCTTCATTCAAATTGTCTAAATGGCACAGTGGAACTAGATGTGTTTCTTCTTAAACTTAAAAATCTCAGAGACATATTCCTCTCATCAAACAATTTATCAGTGCTCAGCAAAACCACTGGTACCATCTTGCCAAACTTGGGGTCTATAGGATTGTGTTCATGCAACCTTACTGAATTCCCAAATTTCCTGCAAAATTGTGATCAATTAGTTGGATTAGACCTTTCCTCTAACAAGATATCTGGCAAAATTCCTAAGTGGTTTTTCAACGTTAGTGTACATAGTTTGCAAGTCTTAAACCTTTCCAACAATCTTTTAACAGGGGGGTTTGACCAACGTCATGTTGTTCTTCCATGGACTGATCTACGCACTTTAGATCTTCGGTCTAATAGGCTGCAAGGATCACTTCCACTGCCAACATCATCCATCAATCACTACATAGTTTCAAATAACAACCTAACCGGAGAAATTCCATTGTCGATCTGTACTTTGAATCAACTTCTAGCTCTTGATTTGTCTTACAATAAATTAAGTGGTGTACTTCCACAATGTTTGGGCAATTTCAGCAACCAGCTATCAGTATTAGTTCTCCAAAGCAATAATTTTCATGGAAGCATTCCTCGATTCTTCATGATTGGATCAAGTCTGCGCATGATTGATTTAAGTCAGAATAAATTACAAGGGCAAATCCCAAGATCATTGGCCAATTGTATATCGTTAGAATTTCTTAATCTTGGATACAACCAAATCAACGATCTTTTTCCCTCGTGGTTGGGAATTCTTCCAGAGTTAAAAGTTCTTATCTTGAAATCCAACAGATTCCATGGTGTTCTGAAGGAACCGGAGACGAATTTTGAGTTCTCGAAGTTGCACATCATTGACCTCTCTCACAATATGTTTATGGGTGAGCTTCCATCAAAATACTTCCAGTGTTGGAATGCCATGAAAGTTGTCAATTTAAGCCAGCTAACGTATATGCAAGAAAGCCTAGAGCCATTAATGCAGTCTTCTGTTTACAGTGATTCCTATTTGGGTGGTTTTTCAAGTTATGCTTACTCATTAATTATGAGTAACCAAGGCATGGAGAGAAAATATTGGAAGATCCCAACAATTCTTACAAGTATTATTCTCTCAGGAAATCAATTCACTGGCCAGATCCCAACATCCATTTCAAATTTGAGAGGACTCATTTTTCTCAATCTTTCCCACAATCGTCTCCTTGGTCACATTCCATCATCTTTGGGTAACCTAAGTTTGCTAGAATCATTGGACCTTTCAAGTAATAGGTTGTCGGGAGAAATTCCTCCTCAACTGGCAGACCTCACATTTCTTGGATTTTTCAATGTCTCGCAGAATCAACTTGAAGGGCGCATACCACATGGAAAACAATTTGATACATTTGAGAGCAAATCATTTGAGGGGAACCCTGGATTGTGTGGAAAACCTTTGTCAAAAGAGTGTGACAACAGTTCTAATGCTTCAGAGAAAAGAGAAGATCAAGGCTCGGAGTCCAGTACTTTTGCATTTGATTGGAAAATAGTTTTAACTGGGTTTGTGAGTGGGCTGATTGTTGGAGTGATCCTTGGAAATGAATACTTCACAAAGATACTTGAATGGTTTGCAACTAATAATCTTGTGTGGCAATTGAAAACAGCAATCAAGAGAAAGGTTAGGGGACATAGAAATTGATTACATTGTAATTCGTTTTCTTTGAATAATTACTCAACGTAGCCTGCAGTATCTTATTGTCTTGTATTACTTTCTTTTCATTTCAATAAATTTCCATTGTACCGTCGAGGTTCATTCAAAATAACAAAAAAGGTAAAAGCCTCGATCGATCGAGCATCAAATTTATTAAAAATATCTTGAAATTGCTTCATGCATCATTTAATGAAACGAAACAAAAAAAAAAAAACATCACAGATAATATTAAAAAATATATAAACTTATATAATAAAGAAATTAAATCAAATCATAAAATAATTAACTACCTAACTAAATATATAATAAATGGAAATATAATAATATATATTAATTACAATAATATTTTTAAAATCTTCAAGACAAACACCAATCAGAGATGAGATACCAGATGCAGTTCTTTTTACTATACCAGCTAGAATGCATCACGATGTGAGAACAATTCCAAAAAGACCTAGACTATAACTCATAGCGACACAGTTGCTTAAACGTAAGAATTCATCCATGACTTTTGACTTTTCCAATTCCGCGTTTGCCTGGACAAACACAAACTTAAATTTTAAGTTGGAAACTCATATACAATTGGATCATATACTATAATTTTAAATTATTTGATGTATCATTGAAGATGTAATTTGATTTATATTTTTTATTTAAAAAAAAATAAAAAACTAATTTTAGATTAATTTTTAATGAGTAATGCTAGGTTACCAAAAAAATTTACCTTGTTAATCATAATCAGATTAGCATTACTCATTTTTATACTATAACCTTGCCTTTTCTATATCAAGCTTGTAACATTGTTTGCCCAAAACTTATTGATTATTTTATAAGCTAATGCAAACTGAAATGCACATTTAGACACTTAAACTGACAGAATTATTGGTCAAATATACTTGTAAAGTTGTAATCATTTTCTCCATTTAGTCATTTTGTTGAAATTCATCATCGAAGAGTGTTATTAAAACTCGTAATTATATTTTACATTCTTAAAGTAATTAATACTTTGCACATACCAAAGTACTATTAAGGAGATTCAATATATCTCCACTAAAGACTTGAATTCCACATCCAATTCTAATCCCTCTCCGCCTACAACTTGAATTCTTTGTAATTATCCTTTATGCTTTGGGGTTTGTTATAGGTAGTTTAATATTAATATACTTCATTCTCTGTAAATGCACGATCAGGTGCAATATATATACCTGTTGTAAATCAGCTCATCATATCAAGAATCATTATTCTCTACAATTACTTATTTAGTTTTTACATGGTATCAGAGCTTCATTAACTCAAACGAGACTTAATCCAACATGGCTACATCTTCTTCTCCCTCAATTACCGTAATTTCCTCATCTTCTTCTTCACATGAAATCTGTTCAATGTCAAACATCATTGTCAACATCAATGTTGTCGCTCAAGCTCTATTGAAATTCATTGCAACAAATTATCGCTCATGGAAACTTCAGCTCCACACTCTTCTTGTTGGGTTCGACCTTATGGGATTTGTTGATGGCCAAAAACCATGCCCACTGGCGACGGTCACAACAAACGACATCACAACACCTAACCCTGCTCACAACATTTGGACCAGACAAGACCAACTGCTTTTGAATGCAATCCTTGGCTTTATCTCTCCCTCTATTATCCCCTTTATTGCTTCTGCTAAAACCGCCTGTGATGCATGGACTGCACTTGCCAACACCTATGCAAAACCTTCCAGAGGTCATATTATGCATCTCAAAAGAGTCCTCACTAATGTGATCAAAGGAACACAAACCGTAACCAAATACATACAACACGTCAAAAGCATTGCAGATGAGCTTGCCATGCTCGACGCACCTGAAAACCCTGAAGATCTGACAGTTAAAATTTTGAATGGTCTAGGTGATGAATTCAAGGACATCTCTTCAGCTGTTTGTGCCTGTGACTCAGCAATATCCTTCAAGGGACTCCATGAGAAACTGATCAACTTTGAAGCGGTGCTTAAACAAGAGGCCGTGAAAAGCCAACGGCTGCCGGTTACTGTGAATTACGCAGCAAGACCACCTTCCGGCAACCAATCCAGCAGTTCCTACAGGCCACAACACCACAGCAACCACCATGGTAATTTCGGCACCAACAGGCCTCCACACACAATCGGAAACAATCAGTCCGGCAGCCAATTCGGCTTATTCAACAACCACAACTCCAGCTCTAACTCTGGCATGAGCTTCAACAGGTCAGCTCAAAATAATTCAACCAAACCTCGACAATATCGTGGATTCTGTCAACTATGTGGTGAACAAGGTCACACAGCAAAACATTGCTCCATGCTCACACAAGGTCCTGTGCAAAATCGAGCTCCACCGAACCAATCTACAAGATAATGGCAGCCCCGTGCTAATTATACAACTCTAACCGCCAACTCTGCTTCTGAATGGTTGCTTGACTCAGGTGCTTCACATCATGTCACCACGGATCTCAACAACTTGTCCATACATTCTCTATATTGTGGCTCTGACGACATTATGATTGGTGACGGTACAAGTTTAAAATAACACACACTGGTTCTACCCATCTACCCTCTAATACCTTTTCTTTTTTATTATCTAATGTCTTATGTGTTCCCAATATGAAACAAAACCTAATATCTGTATCACATTTTTGAACTACTAACCAAGTTTCTATTGAATTCTCACCTTTGATGTTTACTGTGAAAGATCTCCTTACGGGGGCACAGGCTCCTACAAAGACGGACTAGGAATGATGTTTACGAATGGCTGTCTCATGCTCATCACAAAAATCCCCCTATCATCGCCTTCTCCAGTGTCAAAGCCTCTCTCCCCGATTGACACCATCGCTTAGGTCATCCTTCCTCTAAAATAATCAATCAATTAGTGTCTTCCCAATCACTGTCTCTTTTGTGGTCTGACAAGTCTAGTGTGTCGTGTGATGCTTGCAAATGTAATAAAACTCATAAATTACCTTTTTCGGTTTCAACTGTCTGTAGTTCATAACCGCTTGAGGTTATTTATTCAAATGTCTAGAGTTCTCCAGTTATTTCCAAAGATGGCTATAAATATTATGTTATTTTTGTTGATCACTTTACGAAATATATATGGCTCTACCCTTTGAAAAATAAATCTGATGTTCATGATGTGTTCAAACGTTTTAAACTATTGGAGGAAATTTTTTTTGGTCACTCTATTGTCTCTATTTATAGCGACAACGGTGGTGAGTTAATTGCTTTAAAACAAACTCTTGCAAGTCATGGTATATCACACTTTACTACACCACCGCAAACACCTGAACACAATGGCGTCTCTGAATGACGTCATCATCACATTGTTGAAATTGGTCTATCACTTCTCACTCATGCTTCACTACCACTCACTTTCTGGTCATATGCATTCACCACAGCCGTGCACTTGATAAATAGAATGCCTACACCGTTGCTTAAAATGTCATCACCTTTTGAAAAAATATTTTCCATGCGTCTTGCGTATGAAAAACTTTGTGTGTTTGGGTGTCTGTGTTATCCATGGCTTCGGCCATATAATTCTCACAAATTAGAACCTCGATCAAGAGCTTGTCTCTTTATTAGGTACTCTCTGTCTCAAAGTGCTTATCACTGTTTAGACCTAGGCACTGACCGTATATTTATCTCTAGACATGTCACGTTTGTTAAGTCGGTATTTCCTTACACGAGTCTCCATTGTCAAACACCTCGTTCCAACACTGACACACACGCATCTTGGCTGTCCCAAATCCCTCTAGCTATCTTAGTTCCACCTACACATGCACACATGTCTGAAACTGAAGTGCATGGGACAACTCATTCGCTAGCACCATCTAGCTTCGGAGCTCCAGTCGTGTCTCTAGTCCCTTCTCAACGTACCACACCTCCTTCCGCACTGGAAATAACTGCTACACCACTATCACCTACAGCACACAGTCCTTCCGTAACTTACCAGTTCACTAGACCACCCGTAACCCACCAGCGAACCACCCGTGCACCAGCACCCGCGACCCACCAGCGACCCACCCGCAACTCACCCACAACAGCTCCAGCCTTCCCATGCACCAGACCCAGCTACCGTAAATATCCCCATACCTAATCCGGACACACACATAGTGACACAATCGAGCCATCCCATGGTCACACGTTCAAAGAACAATATCCACAAACCAATCACAAAGCTCTCCCTCACCAGTGTAATGTCATCGGAAACTGAACCAACCTGTGCCTCACAAGCTCTAAAGGCTCCTGAATGGAGAGCAATGTCGGAGGAATTCGATGCACTCATTCAAAATGGTACGTGGGACCTAGTTTCTTCACACTTGGTTAACAATATTGTAGGTTGCAAATGGGTGTTCCACATTAAAAGATCTCCGGATGGTTCCATCTCTCGTTACAAGGCTCGCATGGTAGTCAAAGGTTTTCATCAATGACCGGGCCTTGACTACATTGAGACCTTCAGTCCAGTGGTTAAATCCACCACAATTCGGGTTTTGCTTAGTATTGCGGTCTCTCATGGTTGGTCTCTTCGTCAACTAGATGTGAATAATGCTTTCCTTCAAGGTCACTTATCTGAGGATGTCTTCATGATGCAACCGCCGGGATTCATAGATCTTACTTATCCCGCGCACATATGTCGCCTCAAGAAGGCCATTTATGGCCTAAAACAAGCCCCTAGGGCGTGGTACAATGAACTTCAGCAATTCCTCATCCAGAATGGGTTTGTCAATTCTCACTCTAACACCTCCTTATTCATCTTCAATACTAACCGGTGTTTGATTTTTTTGTTAGTATATGTTGATGATATCATAGTCACCGGCAATGATGGTGCACTCATTAACACATTTGTTGCGACACTTGCTCGGGGCTTTGCTATTAAAGATCTGGATGCCCTATCATATTTTCTTGAAGTTGAAGTGATTCCGTACTCGGCCGGCTTGTTTCTCTCTGAGCAGAAGTACGTAGTTATCCTTTATGCTTTGTAGTTATCTGTTATGCTATTTATGTGTTGCTTTAGCTGATAGGTTTGTTTTAAGTAGTTTAATATTAATATACTTCATTCTCTGTAAATGCACGATCAGGTGCAATATATATACCTGTTGTAAATCAGCTCATCATATCAAGAATCATTATTCTCTACAATTACTTATTTAGTTTTTACAAGTACATCTTTCTTAAATAAATAAAAAAAGCAAGTTATATAATTATATTAATTAGACCAAACTCGCAGATAAAAGCATCTCAGGTCCTCCAGCCTAGCATGATTGCCCATAAAAACAACATGAATCCTCTTCCCATAGGGATTTTAACACTTAGCATTTACTTAACTTTTTCCTTCTCCTTATTTCTTCTTAGTCTTACACAACCACTTTGCCACAATAACGAGCGTTCTTCTCTCTTACAATTCAAGCAAACCTTTCGAATCAAATGTACTGCGAAGATTGCATCATGGAATTTGGAAGAAATAGTGAGTGTTGCTCATGGGATGGTGTCAACTGCAATGAGGATACTGGTTATGTCATCAACCAGGTCTAAGAAGTCTAGTTGAGAAATTAACCAAGCTCAAAAAGCTGGGTCAACATTTCTTCTTCCATACCTAATAGCTTGGGAAATTTGTCTTCTCTTACTGATTTATATCTCAGTGACTGCCAATTACAAGGTAAACTTTTTTTCATCCTTTGTGTGCGGTTCAATTTGTTGTAATCTCACTGGATATATATTTTGCGGATGCTGTTTTTCAGGAGTTATTCCATCTTCACTTGGCAACCTCTTCACTTGGCTTCTCTAGACATTTCTTCTAACGAATTATCCGGCCCAATCCTATATGGGCTCATGGACTTGAACCAACATTTCTTCTTATGCTTCAGAGAAAAGAGAAGATCAAGGCTCGGAGTCCAGTACTTTTGCATTTGATTGGAAAATAGTTTTGACTGGGTTTGTGAGTGGGCTGATTGTTGGAGTGATCCTTGGAAATGAATACTTCACAAAGATAGTTGAATGGTTTGCAACTAATAATCTTGGGTGGCAATTGAAAACAGCAATATATCAAGAGAAAGATCAGGGAACATAGAAACTGATCATATTGTAATTAATTTTCTTTGAATAATTACTCCATGTAGCCTATAGTATCTTATTGTCTTGTATTACTTTCATTTCCTTTCAATAAATTTCCCTCGTAAAAATTGTTTGTGAAGAGAAAAAGTACCCAAATTAATCTCATAAAAATTGTTGTTACTTTAATGACAATGAAGAATTAGAAGATGTTGGGTTGAAAGGGCGTTTTGGGGCCTCATGAGATTTGTCTGCTGCCCAGTCATATATATACATGTCATGTATAAAAATAATTTTGTCAATATTCTTCAATACTTCATCTTGGGCCCAAGCTGCCTAAAGATTTGAGCTTGAATGTTGGTGCATATTGGCTGTCTAAAGACACATGTACGTTGAAACTTATAAAAATGTAAGAGCCCAATTATGTAGGTAACTGTCTAACCGAGAGTACACATGTCCAAAAATTAGAGGACCGATTACTAGTCACGCAAGAACATTTACATTTTGTTGTTGAAAAAGTGAAACATTTCACATGAGTTTGATTAAAAGAGTTGGCAACATATATAAATAAACTTATTAATAGGGACCAGCTAGTTAGAGTGTTGATTGTTAGTGTTTAAGACATGCATGCATGTGCATGGAAAAGGATAGATTGTTTTTGGAATAAGGCCGTTTTGGTATTTCTTTAAAAAAGTTAAAATCGGTTTATTTTATAATTTTAATATAAAATGATATATGGTAAAACTTAAAAAAAAATTCCATTTTTGCTCACCCCCTCAAGGGGGGTGAGCATTACCTCTTCTTCAATAGATGATATATGTCCATGGAGGGAGTAAATTTGTCCAAACACTATCATCTCTTGAGAAAAATTTACCCCTCTCTAGACACGTGTCATCCATTTGGGAGGGGGTAATGCTCACCCCCTTGAAGGGAGAAAAACTTGGATGGGACGCTCTCATTGACGTGGCAATGAGACCGTCCAATCAAAATGTGTTATTTACATTGGGAGTATAAAAATATTATTTTTAAAATATTATATGGCACATTTTGATTGAATGGCCCCATTGCCACGTTAATGAGACTGTCTCATCCAAAATTTTCTTCCTTCAAAAGGGTGAACAAAAGTAAACTCCTTCAAAAAATAGATAAAGTTACTTTTTGAAAGTGATTATAAAATAACCTATTTCAACATTTAATGAATCTTTTAAAATATTATTATTATTCTTATAAAATCAAATTAAAATCATTTATATACCTTATTTCATCTCAAAATTAAATATTCTATTTAAATATTGATTTGATTTTTAAAATCTTTAAAAATATTTTTATTGTTCTTTTGGATTTTTTTTTTAAAATTTAAATATTCTACTTAAATATTGATTTAATATATATAATTAATGAAAAAATTGAAATAGCTAGGGCCCTAAACTCATGTATATTTTAGTCATTGTAACTAATCTCAGCACTTTTGCAATAAAATTATCAAACATATGAAAATTGATTTTGAGCTAGTTTTTAGAAAAAAAAAAAAAAAAAAATTAACCAAACATATACTGATTAACTTCACAGCTCTGATTATTCCTTCAACATAGTTAATATTAATTATTATAAAAGTTACAACAATACTAAACTAGCCTTAAGTTATAATTAGTGAGGAGGTTTTGAATACATTAATTATACATAAAAGAAATATATTGCTCTTATTTGGTAAAATGGAAATGTAGAAATTTGATTTTTCATATTTTCCTTTAAAAAAAAATGTGAGAGAAAGTCAAAGTTTTGGTTGAATCAGGACTGTTGAGTCATGAAAAAATATATATTTCAATCAACAATTTTATTAATTTGATGAAGACAACAACACCAATAAAGTGATATACCGAACAATGCTTAAATAAATAAAACTTACAAAAAAATACTCTCATAAACAGAAACAACCAAACAAATAATACTAAAAAAAATGAATTCATATATAAAGTTAGTATGACTTTGATAAAATAAAAAAATAAAAAGTAAAAAATGTAAACCAAAGACCTAACGGTTGAATATTCACGAATTCAACCATGCATCAAGGCAAACTTAATGCAATGTATTTTCTTTTTTCTCTGTCCAGATAATGTATTATTAAGATTCAAATCCGATATTGTCTACCTAAACCATTTTGAAAGCTTGTTTGCTATTGCAGACTTCTTAAAAGTGTTCATATGTTGCTGTCAATTTTGAATGCATAATTTAATTTTATTTATTTATTTATATGTAAATAAACACATCATATCAAAACTTAACAATACACTTGAAATTTTTGTTTGTTCTTTTTATATATATATATATTTTTATTTTTAATAGTGAGTAAAAAGTGCTTTCCAGCACTGACTGCTTCCACAACTGGAAATGGGAAAAAAAAAATTATTAAAAAAAAAATACATAATTGAAATTTCAATTCATGTCTTGTTTCCTGGTTGTATCTTTTGGACCACTTGCATTTATTGGAATTCAGCTTGAATCACTCCTGCAAAATTGGAGAAGAAAACTAACGATGGACAAGTTTGAGATTTGGATAAATTGCTTCCAAATCAACTACTTGAATCCTACCAACGAAAAAAACCCTTAAAAAAAAAAAAGAAAAAAAAAATAGCCCAGTTCAAGTAGGTAGTACTCACATAATTTCTTATGTAAAAATTTGCATTCAAAATCATCATTTTAACTGCTTTTAATTTTTCAAGAAAAATATATATTTGATAAATATACTAATGTTGTAACCTGGTCTTATTTTTCTTTATGATTAATGTTCTATGTTAATAAATCATATAAAATATTTTACATGTGTTTGATCTTGTAATAAAATAATTCTCGGATTAATTAATTATTTTTTTAAAAAAAAAATATGAACATTGAGAACATGTATCCTAAATCCAAGATCAAATTATATTTTATTTTATTTTATAAATAAAGATGTGTAAATTCTTTTGGCTACCAACTTTAGTCAGACAAAATATATTTAGTATTGTTGAAATTAATATTGTGAACATTGATTATTGTCATTTATTGTATTAAATAATTCTACATGCATGAGACGTGAAGCAATCGGGCCCCCAATCACTGACCAGACCTAACTCAATTTCAATTTCAATTTCTCATAATAAAGGAGAACAATAAGGGTGCATCATGTAACGTTTTTTAAAGTTGTTTTTATTTTTGTTTTTTGAAAATAAAAATGAAAAAAAAAAAAATAATGTTTTTGGTTTTAGTTTCGAAATCCAAAAATGCGTCCGGTAGCATATCCTAGAAGCTGTATTCTGAATATGAAAACGTAAAAAACGCGTCCGATAGGTTATCCGAAATATGTCAAAATTTATTGATTCCCAAAGAAATTCAATGAGTGCCTGAGTGGTTTTGAACCCCAACCAAGAAGCTCCTTTTTCTTTCATTTAACCTTCCTTTTGGAACCAGTTAAAGGAGGAAATGATGGGTTGGTGTATTCTTCGACCCATGTAACTGGTGCTTCCACTTGTTCACCCATATAGGTTTTACAAACAAGCTAGCAATGTCTGAAACTGAAATCTTCAATTGCAAACAATTGAGGCCAATAATTAAAGAGTTAACACAGGCTTCCAGCTTCCAGGTCAACTCAAGTAATCCAACTAATTGCTCCAAAATAGGTTGCTCATGATTCTAATTTTATAAATTAACCATCAAAAACATAAACAAGAAATATTGTAAATTCTGGAAATGGATTGAATACTAGTTGCAGGTAGAAGAAATTAAGAAGAGAAAACCCTAACTTAGAAATTAGAATCTATTGTTGAGTTGAGAATTGATAGCAGTAGCAGTAATGAGCACGAGCCTCTGGCTCCGCCCACGTGCCTCCGGCGGTGGCTGTTTCAGCGGAAGGAAGAAGAAAGAGCAGTCGGGGAAGAAGAAGTTGATGACGGCGCATGTGGCGTGGGCGGCTGATTCCGGTGTCGGTTTGCAGCCACACTACCTGGGTTTTGCAGACCGGCCTCAGAGATTCGAAGAAGAAGAAGAAGTAGAGTGACAATGATGAAGAGAGAAGGAGAGGAAGAAGAAGAACATCGGTCTGGAGAGGTTTGGAGATCAAGAAAGAAGAAGAAAAAAGGAAAAAAAAAATTGAGTTTTTTATTTAAAGTGAAAATCAAAACGAAAAATAAAATGAAAAACATCTAAAACTTGTTTTTCAAATTTTTCACTTTTAACACTGATACTGTTTTTCATTTTGTTTTTGTTTTGAAAATAAAATGAAAAACAAAATGAAAAACGGTAACAAACGCGTATTCCAAATCATTTTCGAAAAATGAAAACGAAAATGGGCTTGGAAAATGATACAAGACAACCCTTAATGCTAAACATCGCACCTAAAATCCTATATTTTTTATCCCACTACATGTGGCATGTGGCATGTGGCATGTGAGGTGTCAAATTATGAAAGGATACGTTAACGATGAGGAAAGTAGAAATACTGTACTTATCATATTTCATACATTATTAAATCTTCTAGATACAATTTGTTTGATTATTCTCTAAAAAAAATTAGGACAACTAAGATTTGATTCTATGACAGATTCTGAGATTTTATTTTCATTTCTAAATCTCTGATTTACTGTAATAATTTCAATGAAAAACAATTCAGTATAATATTTAATTTTTTTTTTAAAAAAATGAAAGCTATTAGCCTATTACTAAAAAAACAAGGAAGTATTTTATTAGAATTTGAGAACAACTCTTTGAAAATTATTTCACAATTTGAAGTTTTAGAAATCTAAGATTTATATTTCATTAATTAAATTATTGTAATACTTTTAAATTATTTTGTCCCACCTTAGCTATAATAACCCAAGTGTAGGGAGCCCTCTCCCAGTTTTGGGAGCATCCCTCTCTCTAATTGTGAGAATAACTATAAATCATTTGTATCCTCTCCCCAATAATGGAAATAGTATTCCGGACTGTACTTGTAGAGTCCAGTCTCGCCAAGATCCCGTTACATCAAAAAATATATAAATATATAAATATATATATATATATATATATTTATATTATATTAAGTCTCAATTCCGATATTATCTACCATTCTACCCATACGTAAACCATTTTGAAAGCTTGTTTGATCCACCGGTAGAATTTTATATTTATAACCAATTAAACCAAAAAAAAAAAAAAAAAAGTTAAAAGCAGAGAGGATCCCAGTTGAAAATATTACACATGAATCTGAAGTCTGAACCATCCAAATTAAATTCTCCATAGTACATGGACCCTCATGTGATGTGTTTAGACTTTAGAGTCCCATCATTTTCCAATCTTTTTTTTTTTTTTCTGCCAGGCCATCATTTATTTTATTTTATGTTATTTCAATTAATATAAAATTTAATTTAATTTAATTCGAAGAAGATTTGATGCAGGTAGTACTAGTCTACTGGTGCTGCTATTGCCAGACAATACAGACTTCTTAAAAGTGTTTTGCTGTCAATTTTGAATGGATAATTTTATTTTATTTTATTTATTTATACGTAAATAAACACATCATATATTCATATCAAAACTTAACAATACATTTGAAATTTTTGTTTGTTCTTTATATATATATATATATATATATATATACGAAAATTTTCCTATGAGAATATCCCGATAGAATTATATAAGAATATTGAATGTGAATCACTTGTATATAACATTGAATGTGAGCAACTTGTTTTACATACTTTGATTTGGTATGTATACACTTGTTAAATCACTTTTATAAATGAGTAGCTCATATTCAATATCCTAATAAATTTATATAAGTATGTCCTGATAAAAATGGGACCGTGTATATATATATATATATTATTTTAATAGTGAGTAAAAAGTGCTTTCCAACGCTGAGTGCTTCCGGTCTTCCACAGCTGGAAATGGGGGAAGAAAAAATAAAAACATTATTGAACTTTCAATTCATGTCATGTTTTCTTGTTGTATCTTTTGGATCACTTGCATTTATTGGAATTCAGCTCGAATCACTCTTGCAAAATCGGAGAAGAAAACTAACGATGGACAAGTTTAAGACTTTAGTAAATGACTTCCAAATCAACTACTCGAATTCTATCAATAAAAAAACATTTAAAAAAAAAAAATGCCCGGTTCAAGTAGGTTACTCACATAATTTCTAATATACAAATTTACATTCAAAATCATAATTTTAACTGCTTTTAATTTTTCAAGAAAAATATATATATTTGATAAATATATTAATGTTGTAAGCTGGTCTTTTTTCTCTTTATGATTGTTCTATGTTAATAAATCTTATAAAATATTTTACATGTGTTTAATCTTGTAATCAAATAATTCTCGGATTAATTAATTAAATTTTTTTCTTAAAAAAAATATGAACATTGAGAACATGTATCCTAAATCCAAGATCAAATTTTATTTAATTTTATTTAATTTTATAAAAGTGGGATTTTTGCATCTATGAATTAATAAAGATGTAAATTCTTATGGCTACCAACTTTAATCTGACAAAATATATTTAGTATTGTTGAAATTAATATTGTGATCATTGATTATTGTCATTTATTGTATTAAATAATTCTACATGCACGAGACGTGAAGCAATTGGACACCCAATCACTGACCAGACCTAACTCAATTTCAATTTCAATTTCTCATAATAAAGTAGAAATACTGTTCTTATCATATTTCATACATTTTCAAATCTTCTAGATACAATTTGTTTGATTATTCTCTAAAAAAATTAGGACAACTGAGATTTGATTCTAAGACAGATTATGAGATTTTATTTTCATTTCTAAATCTCTGATTTATTGTAATAATTTCAAAGAAAAACAATTCAGTATAATATTTAATTTAAAAAAAAAAAATGAAAGCTATTTGCCTATTACTAAAAAAAAAAAAACAAGGAAGTATTTTATTAGAATTTGAGAACAAATCTTTGAAAATTATTTCACAATTTGAAGTTTTAGAAATCTAAGATTTATATTTCATTAATTAAATTATTGTAATACTTTTAACTTATGAAATCATGATGACAACGGTCGACTTATATTTATTTCATTATATCTTGAGTTTTTTTGGTTAAACAGTTTCTTATATAATAATTGATTTTTAAATTAAACATTGATTATTCAACTTAACCCGTCTCAAAATTTATATGGAATTTTAAAAGTTATATTTAATATATATAAAGAATTACTTCCAAATTAAAGACAACATATTTTAAATAAAATTTAAATTATTATAAAAATTACTAAATTTTATAAGACAATTTCAAGAATGTCCAATTTTAATAAAATACTTAATGTAATCGTAAATTATTGTAATTTAAGCTACTATGGCCTTGATTGGTTTTGTTATGGTCATTAAAGTTATTCTCAATAGTCCCAGTGAAAGCTATAATGTTCATGAATTTTCTTGATCACCAAACCATTCACAATCAGAATGACTTTAATAAAACATTTTATAATTATGTATGGATCTATTGGTGTTGTCCTAAATAAAATTGATAGCAAAATCATTCATGATCATAATAATCTTGACCAAGATCATTCACAATCTTTTCTTAAATTTTCCGCAATAGTTTTGATAAAAACCATTTATGATGAGACAAGATTAATTCGGTAATAAACCCTTTATATATATATAATAAGATTATAGGTTTGAGCATTTTTTTTTGATAATTTTGATCAAAACCGGTCGTAATCACACGTAACATGCTGTAATATAATAATATTAATAGAAAACGGAGTAAGAATTCTCCAGAAATTATACATCAAATATTTCCTTGACATCTTATCAATCTTCATGATCAAATTTCTTTTTTTTTTTTTTTTTCTGTATGGATTAGTTAGATGATAGAGACATTGAAGTGGGACCACAGTGTTTTGTCACACCCCACCCCCACATGACCCTTTCTGACTGTCAAATTCCCATACAAAAGATAAACAATTTCATCTCTTTGCCTTTACCAAAAATAATATTATTTTCCTACATCAATTAAAAGCATAATTCCATGATCTTTTGGCAACCGTAAAGTCACCGGATGAATTGCCGAGTAGATAGATCAGATCCGGACGATAATATTATTTTCCTACATCAATTAAAAGCATAATTCCATGATTTTTTTTTTTTTTTATATGTATATTTTTTGAAAACCGACACCAGAGTATGGGTCAGGACTCAGGAGACTGTCTGGATTCGACGAGAATTGATTCAAATGTAATTCCCATTCTAAGGTAAAGATCTCTTATATTTTACGATTTAATGGATAAATATGAGATTATATCTACAAAACGAGGGAATAAGCCCAGAGCTTCCCCAAAAATAATATTACTTTCCTACATCAATTAAAGCATAATTCCATAATTTTTTTTTTTATATGTATATTTTTTAAAAACCGACACCGGAGTATGGGTCAGGACTCAAGAGATTGTCTGGATTTGACGAGAATCGATTCAAATATAATTCCCATTCTAAAGTAAATATCTCTCATATTTTACGATTTGATGGATAAATATAAGATTATATCTACAAAACGAGGGAATAAACCCGGAGCTTCCCCAAAAATAATATTACTTTCCTTCATCAATCAAAGCAAAATTCCACGATCTAAGAAAAATAGAAAACATAAAAAACACAAAAACAAAAGCAAAAGGCAGCAAAGCAAGCACCTTGGCCACCTCTAACTGGTGGAGGTGGAGGAGGCTGGCTGGTAGTGTGGTGGCCCCCCAACCCCTTTAATCATTTTCATTCTTTCTCAATCAATCAAAAATAAATTAACAAGCAGAATCATCAACCAAAAGCATTTCTTTTTTCTAATATATTTCTCTCAAAAATCAAAATCATATATAACCTGTATAATCTGTACTATTTTTAAAACAACTATTTTTAATATACAGGAACAACAACAAAACAATGAATTAAATTTCCTGTGTGTCTATCCTGATTGGTAACCAAGAAAAATGAAAAGAAAGAAGAGAGAAAGAGAGAGAAGATAGTGAAAAAATGTGGTGAATACATACAGACACCCGACTGATCTCATTGTCTGGTATTTTGTAATCTTGATCCAATCATACTGTACTCAAATTTCTTTACAGCCAATGCTGTATTCCTCATTGTGGTGTCCAAAACATAAGGTTTGTTTTCAAAGTTGTCTGTTGTCCAGTTCACATAGTTTCTACAAGGCTCGGTCCTTTTTGCAATGGTGCCATGGTAATGGAAGTATCTCACCATGGTCTTGTGGTTCGACCTCCCTTGTAGGTTCATCGACATGTGCACGCCCGTAGCAAACACATTGCGCGGCTGAATCGCGTATTTGCGGTCCCTCCTTATCCCTCTCTTCACATCCTTGTACACCAGTTTCTCAAAACCCCATCTCCTGTTTGATTCACAATCACAAAAATAGTGCACTGCATATTAGAGTGTGAACAAGTACGCATTACGTGTTATAGACAAACAATTCTATTGAGAAATCAAAATCTAGAACGTAATCTATCATCTTTTGAATGGCATTTAAATCGCTTGTTATCATAATTCCTAAAATAAACACATGCAAAATTAAGATCCATGAATTTACATCTGAAAAATGTCAAAACATATCCATGTCCATCTCACAATACTTGTTTTTATTTCTAGTTGTTGATATCAACACCAACATCAATCTTAATCTCACATCAGCATCAACATAGATGTTAAAGGTCGACAAATACCAAATATGATATAATTTTCTCAAGTTTCATTTCATTACACAAACCAAAAATTCACTAGAAACATTAGCATCTTCTAGATCAATTTGATTAAATTTAAAAAATATCAATAGGGTCCTAATCATAGAAGATAAACAATAGCTTTAAAACAAAGTTCAGATCCACCTGGCCTAATACAATCAACAGAAGCAAGAATCAATAACGACAATAGGGGGATTGAATAACTCCAAACATGTACACACAACTAGATCTTACAAATACATTTTCAACGTCAATTCAAACATGTTCCAATCACTCAACAACCATCACATAAGATTACAATTTTAACAAATTGATCCCAATCAAAAACTCTCTGCTAAAAAGAACCAAATGATGTTGAATCACCTAGAAAAAGTAAGAAAGCTAACAACATCCAGCTCATTGCCCTTAAAAGAGACTACTCAAGTAAACTTCATTGCATTAAAGAATTCACACCCTCAACAAAGAATAGTCAAGTTACATATTGAAAAGGGTCAATGTTAATTACATTGTTGACATGTGAGGAATAATCAAACCAAACTTCAAAACCAAGACATCTATACACCATAAAAACTCTGTTCAACTTTTACTATTTTCACACTTGAAAGTTTGATCAATTCACATGCAAAAACTTTAGCAATTACTCAAAAAGACAAGGCAACATCTAAATTAAACAATTAATCATAAATAGAATAAAATAAAAATTAAATTAAATTACCTGTGAGCTTTTCCATAGTCATCTTGAGTACAGAGCTGACCACTCATAGGATTCTGTTCAATGGTGAATTGAGTGAAACCAGACTGTGAATCAATGACAGACTTGATGCTCTGCTTTGAAGGCACATAAATGAATTCATCAACATCAAAGAAGAACATCCATTTAGCCATGTGTTTATATCTATGCAAACAATCATTCACCACCAAGAACTGATTATGATAGTACCCATCAAACCTCTCTTGATCTCTAATGTCCTGTAATGTCACATAACCAAGCTCCATCCATGGCTTCAACACCTCCAAAACCTCCTCATGAACCCCACCAGCATCATGTATAACAAAATGTGATTTCCCCCCAAAAAGCCTCACATGATAAGCAATCCACTCTCTCATTCTCTGAGGACTCAAGCTTCCATATAACGACGACCCACAGTACAAGTAATCGTATTTTGGCTTCGAAGAAGCCAAAAAGATACTAAAATCAACACTATCTGGTTTTTCTTCTAATGATAAGATTCTATCAGTGAGATTGAATCTGGTGTCTCCGCCACCGGAGGTGGAGGCGTGGAGGAATAAAGACCCACCGGTGTTGTCGACGTTGATGGGGTCTGAGAAAGTGCAATTCACGACCACGGCGGTGTAGACACGACCGTAGCCCCAGTCCGGTAAAATTTTGTAAGTCTGAGCTGCGAATGTGGAGTTTTCTGGGTTGTTTTTCGGGACCCACTCGCATTCGTAGACCGGTTTGCTGAAAACGTGTAGAGGTTTCGACGACAGACCCACCACGGCAAACGTGTTCGGACCTCCTCTGTAAGCTCCCATCGTGATGAAGTTGTACGCGGCGGCGCCGTACGGGTTGAAAGCGCGTTTGAGGATGGAGTTGTTGAGGATCTGTTCATGCTCGACGGCCGGCGGCGGTGGAGGTGCGGCGGTGTAAGGAGGAGACGGGGAGGGAGATGGAAGAATAGAGTAATATGAAGAGTCGCCGTCGTTGAAGTCGTTGGAAATGGCGGTTGTCGTGGTAGTGGTTGCCGTGGAGATTTTGGCGAGGCAGAGGCGGAGATCGGTGGGTGAGATGCTGAAACGGGAAGGTAAGAACTGGAGGACGGTGGCGATGGAGCAGAGAATCAATAACGCACCTAGAAGAAGCTTGAGCTCCGCGGCGCAGTTCCATATCACCCCAACAAACATCTTTTTATCTCCTTGACCACCACCGCCTCTCTCTTTATGGTCTCTATCTTTTGCCATTGTCGTAAAAAAAACAATAATTTTAACAACAACGACAAAAGGGTCTGTCCTGGTTTTGTTTTTTTTCAGTGAAATGAAAGAACAGCAATAGAAGAAGAAGAAGAAGAAGAAGAAGAAGAAGAGCTTCACTGTTTTTCTGAGGTGGAAATCGAAGAAGAATATCAACAAAAATAAAATAAAAAATAAAAATTTTCTCTCTCTTTTACTCGGACCCTTCTCTTTCTCTCTTTCTCTCTTTTTATAGATTTTTTTTATTTTATTTATTTGAAAAAAGTGTTTTTAGTTGGTAAGTGAGTTGCAAAAAATCTGAAATGTTTAGCATATTAGTAAATGCTGATTTATATGAAACATTTATTACCGACTTGTAATTTTCTAATTTAGATTTTCTCAGAGGACTGATTCTAAAAATAAGTACTGTTGGGCTATTTATATTTATTTTTAAAGATTTGATATGTGAGTTGTCAAACTCATATCACTTAATTTATAACATAATTAAAGAATTTTGATAATTTATATGTCACGTTATTTGAATACGAATTTAAACAAATTTTTGAACAACTAGCATTACTATTTAAAAATAATTTACATCTAGTAAATGCTGACCTGTGTTATGCAGTTATACACCATAAACTAATTTGGCATTTCGTAATTTGAATATTCTTAGAGGACTTGTTTTAAAAATAATTGTACTTTAGTAAAGGATGATTTGTGTGATATTTTTCCTAATTTGGAACCCAAACTCCATTATTAATATACATAATGAGATATATATATATATATATATATACATCCATTAGATCTAGCAATGGATTGAATCAAATCCAATATGTATCTAATTGTAAATGGATCGAATCAAATTTTAATCAACTCAAATTCAAATAGTAATTATCTATTGAGTTTGAAAATAAAAAACTTAAACTCATTTGATATTTTAATAGATAACCTGCAACCGATCTATTAAACCTATTATATTTATATTTTTATAATTTTGAATTTTAATAATAATAATAAATAAACACTTATAACAAAGTTACACTTGAACAAGATTTTGTTAGAAGATGTTGTTGACATAGTTTGTAATTATTGGAAACAGAAAGGACTAGAGGTGCAAATATTAGATCCAAGAAGGTAGGCGGTGACACGCGGATGATTCTCCAGAAACAGTGTGTGAGAGGCTGTCAAGATTCCTGTTTGTCTAGCCGACACACGAAACCGAATATGGGGGCCCCACGATTTTTAACCCAGATTAGAAGCCACGTGTCATGAATTATGCCACCTGGACTTATTATGTCATATGTTTGATGTTTCCACCGTAGAATTTTCTATTTATTGAATGTTGTTTTTATAAGAAAACTAGATTGGACCAAGATTTTTTCTGGATCGGCGGCAATATTTTTGAATTTAATAATTATTTCGAAATTCATGTGATTCGACCCCACTTCATGCCTTCCCTGGTTCGTGGAGATTGCTTTGATTAAATTTTGATTTTTGAGAAATTAAATATTTTTGTGGGGTAATATAAATTAACAAATTAAAATATAATGATATGAGATTAATCCGATGTTATATTCAAACCCATTGCACTTGCTGAGTTGTGCCATTAAAATTGTAAGTTCGAGTCATGTTTTTCTCTTCAAATACCGATTTAACTTTTTTGAATCATAAAATATATTTAAAAGTAAAAAATAATATGTTATCTTTAGAGGCTGATAACATTTATAGGTTGATATGATAAATAATAAGTCAATTGCAATATAAATCTTAATATGAAATAATTTGATCTCGAAATGTTTGACGGTAATAGATCTTATATAAGTTAAGTAAGCTGTAATTATAAGAGTTTGATATAATATATATATAATATAAACCAAAATTTGAAACTTTAATGTATATTTTTTTATATATAAATAAAAAAATAAAAAATAAAAACTTTGAAGTGAGATAGTGAATGAGTTTTTATCTAGTTCGTTAGAACCCACAAAAATATAATTATATGAGTTCAATTAGTAGAAAAAAAAATTGCTATTTTTATATCTATTTTCTTCCATTATTTAAGTTTTTGGTTAAATTTCTAATAATATTGTAAGAAAAAAAATATTGAAAATGAATTGTTACATATTGCTTAATTTTCATTCCATTTTATTTTTAACAACCAACAATACTAATTGATGAGATTTGATAAGATAAAATATAATATTATAATATATTTAATTACACTACAAAAATTAGAATTAACCATTTTTTTTGGGTGATAAATAAATAAATAAATATATATATATATATATATATATATTTATATACCTTTTCATTCATTTCCCATTTGAATTAGATACATCTCTAGTGTTTGCCTACGTATGAAACAGAATGGAATATGAAATGAAGGGCTCAAAAAATAAATGTCACTATTTAGATTGGATTTTGTAAGAAAGTCAACACTTTAATAACTTAAATTTAAAAGGCACATATTATGGTGAACGAATAAAAATGCCCCCCATAGTAACATTCTTCACCATTTTAGTTTTTTTTTTTTCCTTTCAAAATTCTCCATCAATGGAGGACCTCCATCAATGGAAATGGAACTGATAAATCAACGAATACACGTACACCGACCAATCGACAAACACACATAAACCGAAGACGACTGTGGACTATGAACACGCGTACGTCGCCGTCGACGACCATGACCAAACACAATAGCGATTTTTTTTTATGTCCGAGCCTTTGTTAGTTACATCCGAAATACAAACCCTCTTGTTAGTTGCTTTTTGTTTTTTTGTTTTTTTTTTTCAATTTAAAAACCCTCTTTTGTAAACCTTAATCTAGTTGTGTGAAGAAAAAAAATGATTGTTAAAAAGGCTTGGAAAAGTCTCGGACAGAGCTTAGAAATGCTCGAGCAGTTCATTAAAAGGCTCAAAGATACAAATTTTTTTTAAAAAAAATTTGTTAAAAAGGCTCAGAAAAGTCTCGGACAAAGCTTAGAAAAGCTTGGACAATTTATTAAAAGGCTCGGAAACTATATAGAAAGCTTCGGAGATACAAAATTAACAAAAAGAATTATTGTTAAATAGGCATAGAAAAGTCTCGGACAGTTCATTAAAAGGCTCGGGCACTATATAGAAAGTCTCGGAGATACAAAATTAATAAAAAATAATAATTGTTAAAAAGTCTCGGATAAAGCTTAGAAAAGCTCGGACAGCTCATTAAAAGGCTCGGAGATACAAAATTAACAACAAAAAAAAAAAATTTGTTAAAAAGGCTCAGAAAAGTCTCAAACAAATATTAGAAAGGCTCGGACAGTTCATTAAATGGCTTGAGCACTATATAGAAAGTCTCGGAGATACAAAATTTACACAACCAGCTTAAGGTTACAAAAGACTTGGAGAACAAATGAAAAGGAACCAGATTTAGGTTTTAAATAAAATAAAATAAAATAAACTCTTGACCCCCCACCCAGTTGACTAGGGAGCTCGACCCCTGAATGTGTCTGCATAGCACCACTAAACTAATTATCCAATGAAAATGTATTTATAATGATATGATGTTCAATCTTCATTGGAGGTCTGTTAAATAGACCTCTATAAAGAGATGAACAAATAAAATCTTAGAAAACTTCAAAGTAAGTGAATGTGTAAAGTAACGACATTTTTGGAAATCACTTACTTTAGTGCCTTTTAAACTTAAGTTATTAAAGTGGTGCCCCACGTGCAACACTAACTCAAAAATGTGATATTTCCTACCATTTCCACATGAAATGTAATGTACATAGACAGTGATGTATTTATAACAAACTTGTCGACCCATCCCCAAATGAATAATACCAACAAAAAAAAAAATATATATTTGAGTTATTTAATAGAAAAAATTCTTTAACTAATATGTAAGAAATAGCAAATAAATTGATATCACCGCCCAATTTAGTTTTATGATAACTTAGTATGACAATGTCTCATAATTGAGTTAGCGTTACCGGTTACCGCATATGGTATATAGACAAAAAAAAGAAAAAAACAGATAAATCGTAATTCTAATTTCATCGTATATAGTAATAAAATGTGATAAGAGAAAATCTAATATTATAATATGATGTATTATATAATGGTAGTGTTAACCTATGTCGAGAAAACTTAATTGTTATTAGTCTGTAAGGTAGAAACAAAGACAATAAATACAATGATCGAGTTGAATAACATCTTCCTTTTATAGTAAATTTATTATTATTATAAGTGTTAATACGTGCCTCATTACATAATATATTATAATATTATATTTTCTCTTATCACATTTTATTACTATATGAATCCCTCTAAAGTTTGACAAAGCTACCATAGAGGGTAATTATGGCCATTTTGCTCGCATGCTGATTGATGTTGACCTTTCTAAACCTTTGCCTAACTCCATCATGATACATGTTGGGGAAGATTGTTTTTTTCCGACTCTTTACTTTGAGAATGTTCCAAGTTTCTGTTCGGTTTGTTGCTCTATTGGTCATACGGCAATTTTGTGTCATCATGCAGCCCAATTTACAATGATTGTCCCATCATTCCAAAAGACAAGAATCTGGAAAGAGAAGATCCGAAATTTGATAAGAGTAGAGACCGAAACACAAGTAAAGAGATGTTCCGACCTTTTGAACCTTTGAGACTATCAAATCGGGTATTGATGTCATTGCAATTAAGCCCGATGAAGCTACAACCTCTCTTCCAAACAAGACAAATTTAGTTCACTCAAGCCAATCATTCCTACTAGACAAGGGGATGCCTTGAAAAACGCTATTTATTTGGATGATTCCACAGACCCATTACACACTGAGCATGTAGATGTTAATGTCATGACAGATCCTGTTATTGCTCATATAGAACCCTTGATATATCCTCATATGGTAGAGCCACATTTGCACACTTTTAAGGGTGAAGCTAGCTCTAACACTGATAGTGAAGGCACCAAATCAGACTTCAACCACCCCACAGCTTTAGACATCACATGTATTCACGATGGAGTCTTTTGTGCAAATCAATTGGAAAATTTAGATTGGAAGGAGGTTACCGCTAAAAAAGGTAAGAAAAATAAAAAACAGGTTATCAGTGTTGTTTTGTCCAAAACTAGTGCTACTAAAAATAAATTGTTACATAAATGATTATCCTTTATTGGAACTGTAGAGGTATTGCAAACGGTGATACCCAACATACTTTGAAAGACTTTTGTTCTTGTCATAAACCGAATTTTGTTTGTATTGTTGAACCATTGTGTGCTTTTGATTCAATTGCTCCTATTTTTTAGCACTCTATGGGGTTACACTTTATTGGTGCTAATGTTAGAGGTACTCTTATTATGTGGATTTTTGGGTCTACTATTTTTCAGGATGCTACTATTATTCTGTTTCATTGTCATCATGTTACTGTTTCTGCTAATTTGTGTGGAATTGTCCATCGAATCTCTTTTATTTATGCCAGTGTAAATTACATCAACTGTAGATCTCTTTGGAGCCCTCTTATGGACATTGCTGGTTCGGATGATCCGTGACTTATGCTAAGGGATTTCAACTCAGTTCTAAGTGCTCATGAGACCACTGGTAATGTTTTTACTATCTCTTGTAATGGTTTTCGTACTGTTTTGACGGTTTGTGATCTTGTTGACATTGAAACGAAAGGAGTTTTCCATACCCGAATCGACCGAAGCAAGCGTGATATGGTTCTTTCTTGATTAGATAGAGATGTATATTCCCATTCTTTTCTAGATGCCTAGTCACGTATAGCTTGTGTTACCTTGCCTAGATCTCATTCAAATCATCACCCTTTATTGGTTTCTTGTTCTACGGGTGTTTTGTCGAGTCCACAGCCCTTCAAGTTTCAAGGTATGTGGGTTTCTCATCCTTCCTTCCTTAATTTTGTTAGATCGGTTTGGTCATCCACTATTACAGAGAGTGGTACTGGGATTGTTGTTCAGAAGTTGAAGATATTAAAAAAGGCCTTGAGGAGGTGGAATTAGGAGGTGTTTGGGGATATTGCCTTGAATGTCACTAATGCTAATGAGAAAGTGAAGCTTATTGAGAGCAGGATTGGTTCTAAAGGTTTTTCTGATGATTTTTTTCGTCATGAGACTACCGCTCTTGCAGATTTGGATAGTGTTATAAAACAACATGAGATTTTTTTGAAAGAAAAAAGTAGAGTTAGTTGGCTTGTTGATAGTGATTGGAACTCTAATTTTTTTCATTCACTGCTAAAGCATAGAGGGGGAAAAAGTCTCTCTCCTTCATTCAAATTGGTAGGAATATTTCTCATGATCTAGCTGAAATTGGTGAGCATGTTTCTTCATTTTATCAACATCTCTTTTCGGATCCTGGCAATGATAGTTCAGACTTCTTGATAATTCGAGAGCATATGCCTTCATTGGTTATTGTTGATGGGAATGTTTCGATTCTTAGGGTTCCCTCTTTTGATGAAGTGAAGAGTATAGTTTTTACCATGGATCCTCTGAGTGCTCCTGGTCCTGATTGTTTCTTTGGCAAATTTTATTCTCATTGTTGGAAAATTGTGGGACATGATGTGCTTTTAGCTTTGCGGGATTTTTTTCATACTGGTTGAGTTTTTTCGGATTTGAATTCTAATTTCTTGGTTCTTATTCTAAAGACTCCGAACACTCTCTTAATCAATCAGTTTCACCCAATTGCTCTTGGTAATTTCTTATTTAAGGTTATTATTAAAATTATTGCTAACCGCTTGATCGAAATTTGCTCCTGCATCATCTCCCTAAATCAAATTGCTTTTATTAGGGGTCGTCAAATTGGAGACTGTATTGCAGGTGCTTCTGAATGTTTTAATTTGTTGAGTAATGGTAGTCGTGGTGGACACTTGGCTTTAAAAATAGACATTCGTAAGACTTTTGATTCCATTAGTTAGACTTTTCTCTTCGAAGTCCTTCGGTGTTTTGTCTTCTTTAAAAGTTTTATTGATTGAGTTGCGGCTATTTTTGATTCTGCTAGAATCTCGATTCTTATTAATGGTTCCCCTCAGTGCTATTTCCCCTATTCCCGTTATATGCGGCAAGGTGATCCTCTCTCCCTCCCTGCTTTTTTGTTTAGCGGAAGATTTTTTGAGCATATATCTTACACATCTAGTAGATTCGAGCTCTATGGCTTCTATCTCTTCTCTAGTTGGGATATGTGCCCCTGCAGATTTTCTCTATGTTGATGATGTTATTCTCTTTTGCCGGGCTTCTCCTTGGAATTTACAGGTCAACGAGTTAATTGAGAAAAATCTTCCATATTCTTTGGCAAAGGCATCTCTAAGCATCGAATTACTAATTTTCTCAATGTCTAGTATGCGTAAGGACGGTGATTCAATGACTTATTTAAGGGTCCATCTTTTCGTTGGTGCGTCTAAACGTCGATGGTTCATCCCATGAGCTGATAAAATTAAAAGTAAATTGGAATTGTGGAAGGGTTTCTCTCTTTCAATGACAGGCAAGTTATGTCTTATTAATTCAGTGATTATGGGTTCCTTCGTACATTCATTTCAAGTTTATCGTTGGCTTTAACCCCTTTTGAAATATTTAAATGCTGTTATTCAGAATTATTTTTGGACTGGTTAGATCGATGGTCGTAAATCTATCCAAGTTGCTTGGAAGCCTTACTGCAGGCCTAAGGATAGTGGTGGTCTTGGTGTTAAAGACCTTGGTATTCTTAACAAGGTTATGGTTAAGAAGTTCACATGGAGGATGTTGACTGAGGAGTCCTTCGTTTTCATTTATCTTCAAGCTCGTTTTTTCACCTAGGATCACAGACCTAGAACGTGGTATGTTGTTTCTTCTACTTGTCCAGGTCTAAAATTGCATAATACTCCCCTAATGATTGAGTCTAGGTGGTTGGTTGGTTGGTCATCACTCTAAAGTTCGTTTCTAGATGAATAACTGGTTGGGAGATCCGTTGATTGATCTGGTTGACGATAGGTCATCGTTACGATCTCATCTGGATTTTGTTGTGGGTGTATTTACTCATATGCTATGGGTTGGGATATTCCTACTTCTTTTCACGCTTTTCACTCGGATGTTGCTTTTGAGATTGAGAAGGTGGTGGTAAGCATTGTCCCAGACTCATTATTTTGGACTTGTTCCCTGGATGATGTTGTTTCTTGTAAGGTTAGGAGTTCTATTTTTTAGGATAAGTAGATTTTGACTTATTTCATTCCTCCATCTTGCTCTGTCCTCATTTGGCGTTTGTTTCATGGTAAGATTCCTACGGACATTGCGTTGTGTGTCAGAGGTTATATTTCCCCATCTCATTTTCGATTTTGTTGTGCTACAAAGGAAGACTTAAAACATCTGTTTCTTGACTGTCCTTTTGTTCGTAGGTTGTGGGATGTTGTATCCTCTACATTTGGTCATAAGCTTAAGTTGGATGGTACTTGTTTGAACCTTTGGCAGGAGGCGATAAGGGTTGTCTTTAGTACTGAACTGAAAGCTCTTTGGCGGGCTTCTATCATCACGGTTTTCTTGGTGGTGTGGTTCCTCCGGAATCAAGTTATCTTTGAAAGTGGCACGCTTTTTTTTTTTTTTGCCTATGCTTTTTCCTTGATTTGGAGTTCCATTTGCGCAGATTCCTATCAGTCTGGCACTATGAAGAATTCAGTGAATGAACTTCAGATTCTTCAACGGTTTCATGTCGTTGGTTGTCCTTCTAAGGACCTTCCAAGACTCCTCGCATTTTAGTGGTTAATTGATGCCTTCCCCCGCCGGGCTGTCTTAAGGATAACATGGACAGGGCTACTTTTGGTAGTCTTGGTTTTGCTGGTTTTACTGGTTATGCATGGGTTTTTCACACATGTATGAGTTTCGTTAAAGGTTGCTTTGTTATTCCTATTGGTGCTTGCTTTGCTTTTGAGGCTGAATTGGCCAATGCCATCCACGCCATTGATTATGCTTGGACTTTTGGCTGGCATAAGTTATGGTTGGAGAGTGATTCAACTTTTGTAGTGGATATCATTCGTTCTAGGTCTCATAAGGTTCCTTAGCGTTGACGACCCGCTTGAGATATGTGTTTGAGCTTAATCTCTCAAATGGACATTGCTGTCACTCATATTTATCGGAGAGGTAACCAAATTGCGGATAGTTTAACATCTAGGAGCCTCAATATTGTCTCTTTTACATGGCGGTGGACTACTTCGAATTTTTACAGTTCCTTTATTTTCAATGATTTTTGTAGCAGACCTTTTTTTAGGTTTTGTTGATCTGTTTTCTTCTTTTGTTTTCTTTTCTCTATTATTCTCTTTCTTTTTTCTTTAATAAAATGTTGGGATAATGTTAATTCTGATCCCCAACAACCTTATATAATATATATATATATATATTTAATTACACTAACAATTAGTAGAATTAAAATATTTAGATGCAATGAATTTTAACAGTAATGCTGAATATCCTACCTTTAATCCTACCATTTCCATCTCAACACATGTGACAGTTGAAGTGGCACTTGGTGAGTGAACAAACATTAATTGGTAAGTAAATACATGAGTAAGAGAGATAAGTAACAATTCATATATATGTACACTGATCAAGTGATACATCAGCTGCTACATGTGTTGGAATAAAAATGGTGGAATTGTAGGTGAAATGTTTAGTATTATTGGAATTTTAAATAATAATAAAAAACTTTGAATTGATTTGGATAATGTTTGAGTACTGATCTACCAATGAGGTTTTACCACGTAGTCTATTTATGAAGAATGCAAGGTGATAAAGGTAAAAAGTGAAGAGAAAAAAGTAATGTGGAACATCTCATTGATAGGATCAGTGCATTAGGTATTGACCGGTCAGCACCCAAACAACTCCCTATTGGATTTATCATTCGTAAAAACCGAAAAAATTGGATGAGGATGAGTAAAGGCTTATTAAAGCCGAAAACATCGAAGAAATTACAAGTGCATTAAAAAATGGCCACGTGGAACGGTGGAAGACTCTTCGGCTCTCTCTCTTTTGTTTGCCTTCGACAAGGGAAATTACAGGTGTACTTGTTGAGATGCAGCACATGCCACGTGGTCGAATGGGGCCCGTCTATCATAGAATATCTCACTTTACCGTTAATTTTCCTTGGAAATGTGTTCAATAAAGTCAAAATGTGGGGACATTAATTAAAAATCACTAATTAAGATTTAAGGAATAATTAGCTGGTTTTCACCTCTTCTCTGTGTACAATGTACATCCGCCTGAAGGAGAAAATCTTCCACGGATCCATCTCACAGTCAGTAGTGAGACAGCCCAACTATACGGTGCCACGTGGCATGCACATCGAAACATTTTTCTCGATGATATCTAAAATCAATCCTCAATTTGGTCTAATAATAGTATGACACGTAGTGAAATTTAAAATGAAATCTTTACTTGTTTTATCTCAGCCTTCTTCACTTTCTCACGCAACAATTAAGAGCCGTCCTGTAAGTAATTTTTGGTTGTTGTTTTTTAAAAAGAAAAATCAAAATGAAAACAGTATTTTTGACTTTAGTTTTGAAATCCGAAAACACGTTTAGTAGTATAAACTGAAATCTGTATTTTAAAAATGAAAATGGAAAAAAACGCATCTGGTAGGTTAATTGAAAACTATCGAAAATTGAAATATCAATTTTTTACATTTTGTTTAATATTATAACAATTATAAACAAATTGATTAAATAATTAACAAATAAATTTTTGTAATGTAATTTCTAAATTAAACAAAAAATTTTTTTAACCTAATTCCGATATTTTATTTGAAACAGCAATTTTGTTAACCTAATTCCGATATTAAGAAAATAAAAAATGAACATTTAGGCTTCGTTTGGTTGGATGGAGAAATGGAGAGAGGGAGAGGGTTGGAGGGAGAGATCAAATCCCTCCTTTGTTTGGTTGGAAGGATGAGAGGAAGGAGAGGATGAGAGGAGGGAGGTGGGATCCATCCGGGTCCACAATTTTGTATCCTCCCAAATATGGGGGATGAGAGGAGGGAGAGCAAAATGGGAGGGAAATGACCATAATGCCCTCCAATTTTGCATTGCTCTCTAATTTTTTATGGGTAATATAGTAATTTTATAAATTTAATACAAATCCATCCATTTAACTTTCTTTTTAATACCAAACAACATGAGGGATAGATATTATCCTCTCCATCCCTCATACTCTCTCTCTCTTACTTCATCCATCCCTTATACTTTTCCCCTCTCCTACCAAATATAGTGTTAGTTTTGGCTGGAAGGAGTTTTGGAGCCACCTCATACTAGGATGAAATAGTGGGGTCCTCTTCATATGAATAGTTAACTTTTCCAACATCGGCGCGATTTGGATTTTGTGTCATAGTGGCATGGAAATCGAGAATAATAATTTAGTCAAAATAATGAATAAATAAGTCAAAATTCACGAGGAGTCACCGACATGATTAACCTGAGATAAACACGCTTATGGGAAGATTAATGGAGACTTTATTGGGAACTTGTTACTTGTCATTAATTAATTAATTGTTTTTTTATTAATATATATATATATATATAATCTTTCTATTATCGTTTCGAGTTGACAAAAGTTATATCTGTTCCTTGTATGTGAGTTACTGGATTTAAATACTTTGATTGACAAATGTATACAGCCAAGTCAAAGTATTTTAATCCAGTGGTCCACATGCAAAGAACTAATATAACTTTTGTCAGTTCGAACTGATAATATAATTTCTGTATATATATATATATATATATATGTATAATTTTTTTTATTGTCAATTCGTCTTAATATAAAATATATCAAGACGAAGAATTTTGACCATTCGATTTACATAATTTGAATCAAAGTGTATATACTTGTCAAAACTTTTCCATAATCTATGGTCCACATTATTCGTCATGACATATTTTACATCAAGACGAACTGATAGTAGAAAGACTGCATATATATATGGTGGTTCTCTAGTAAGGACGTCCAACTACAACTACATATTCATATTAGGTGTGTGTATTTATTAATGTGAGACTATTAGCTCACTATGAATGTGTGACTTGTCAAAACTTCTTCATAATCTATGGTCCACATTCTTCGTCATGACATATTTTACATCAAGACGAACTGATAGTAGGAAGACTACATATATATATGGTGGTTTTCTAGTAAAGACGTCCAACTACAATTACATATTCATATTAGGTGTGTGTATTTGTTAATGTGAGACCGTTATCTCACTGTGAATGTGTGGTTGTGGTTGAACGTCCTGAAATTATAAAGTTAGGACCGTTATGATTAGAGAAGTATTATATATATATATACAGTCTTTTTATTGTCAGTTCGTCATGATAATAAATATATCAGGACGAAGAATGTGGACCACAGATTATGGAGAAGTTTTGACAAGTGCATACACTTTGAGTCAAAGTATGTAAATCTAGTGGTCCACATTCTTCGTCTTGATATATTTATTGTCAGGATGAACTGATAATAGAAAATATGTATATATATATATATATATATATAGGAATCCCTCATTTTAATTTTAGTAAGGATTTTGATGAAATCACTTCAATTTTTATGAATTTTGATCTGAATTTTTTTGTGGATGACAAGTTCAATGAAATATACCCATGAGTAAAATTTGAGAATTTTTCAAGTACTAAAACTATTTTTCCCAATTTTATTAAATATGAACGCATCGGAAAAATAAGCAAAATATATAAATAAAAAAATTCAAGAAAAATAGTTCTATTGCTTGAAAAATTCTCAAATTTTATTCATATTTCATTAAACTTATCATCCATAAAAAAATTTAGATCAAAATTCATAAAAATCGATGCAATTTCATTAAAGTCCTTATCAAAATTAAAATGAGGAATCTCTTATGAGAGAACTGCTGTATATATAGAGTGAGTCTCTCTTAAGGGACCCCTTATTTTAATTTCGGTAAGGTTGAGTTTATCATCCACAAAAAAATTTATATCAAAATTCATGAAAATCGATACGATTTCATTAAAGTCTTTACCGAAATTAAAATGAGGAATCTTGTATGAGAGAACCATTGTATATATCTCGATTTTTGAAATCTACTGTATACCATATGAGAGAACCATTGTATATAAGTTCATTGAAATCTACCTACGAATAAAATTTGAAAACTTTTCAAACATTAGAATTATTTATACCGATTTTTTTTTTTTAATATGAATGCATTTGAAAAATGGGTGAAATATAGAAAAATTGAAGAAAAATTGTTCTAGTTCTTCAAAAATTCTCAAATTTTATTCATCGATAGATTTTGATGAACTTATTATCCACAAAAAAATTTAGATCAAAATTTATTTAAATCGATGTGATTTTATGGTGGTCCTTACCGAAATTAAAATAAGGGATCTCTTATGAGAGACTCACTATATATATAGGGTGGTTCTCTAGTAAGGACGTTATGAAATTATAAGTTAACGACGTCCAACCACAGTCATACATTCATATTGGATGTTAGTATTTGTTAATGTGGAGCTGTGGGTCTATTGTGAATGTGTGGCTGTGATTGAACGTCATGAAATTGTAAAATTAGGACAGTCCTGATTAGAGAAGTATTATATATATATATATATATATATATATACACACACACACACACACACTCTCTCTAGTAATGACAATAACTCTAAACTGGATTAATATCAAATTCAATAAATATACCAGTAATGACGATAACCTTAAACTAGATTAATATTAAGGGTGTGCAGGATCCAATCCAATCCAATCCAATATGATCCAATGGATAATCCGATCCAGAGAGGTGATTAGATCAGATTGATCCTAAATTCTAAAATCCATTGGATTTGATCAGATCTTGGATTTCCGTTTAGAAATTCGCCGAATCCACCAATCCGCCAAAAATATTAGAACTTATTTTTATAATAGGTAATTTATTTTATCTACTACTTTCTAATGTAAAGGCCCAAACAAAATGCAATTTTTAATGTTACTATTTTAGGTTTTCTTTCTCAATTTCTTTCCGGCCAACAATCCATCATATTCTTTTATTCTAATCTTCTTCATTAATATCACAACTTATTAAGTTTACATTTGGAGTTGATGTATAATGTTTATAAATTTTTTGAATTATATAAAGTTTACAAGTTATGTCATGTATTTTTTTAATGTTAATTTTATTTGAATTAATTAGTAATGTTTGTATAATTTATTTGATTTTTTTTTTTTTTCAGATTATAACTTTTTATGTATTACTAATGACTTTATATTAATTCGATCCATCGCATCATATCAGATTGGATCAGATCTTGCTATAAATTTGGATCGGATCGGATCGTATTGCAATTTCTTCGATCCAATCGGATCGGATTGTATCTTGGATCATGACAAATCCATTGGATCCGATCCGCCGCACACCCCTAATTAATATCAATTAGAATTGCTCTTTCCACTAAACCACACCGAGTAATTCGGTAAACCATTCAATTATAAAACACTATAAAAGGAAATATATACATCGTATTTATTGTCTTTAATCACAAAAATACATAAACAAGATAATAAATACACTAACTTTCTCTCTCTCTCTCTGTATATATATATACGGCCCCGTTCACATAAATGTGTACTGATGTAACTACATCAGCACCAATGCATGTGGACCATTGATTGTGGAGAAGCTTTGACAAGTACATATACTTTAAGTCAAAGTATATAAATCTAATGGTCCACATCCAATGCACTGATGAAATTATATCGTGCTCATTGACTTTAACATTTATATATACTAGTTTTTAGGGCATATGCAAGACATGTGCTTAAATTAGTATCTGAGTTTCGTATTTAAAAATATATATATTCTTGAAAAATAAGAGATGTTAATATAACACGATATAATTTTAATTTATGTAAATGTTATTACATTGATATAACATCCTGATGAAGTCTTAAATTCATGGGTTTGATAAGAAGCTCTTTTACACTTGTCTCAAAAAAGGTTTTTCCTATGATGATTTAACAATGGTAATCCATATACAATTGTTTGCAACTTTTATTGAACATCTCAATAATTTAAATTTAACAACTAAATCATTTTTTTTTTTTTACATCCAAAAGTACTTTTCAACTAAATTGCATAAATTGTGATGAAATGATTATTTAAATCTTTAATAACTGATATTCATATCTTCCTTATTAGATGAATTCATCGTTTGTAGTCAAATCCCTTTTTTATTTTATTTTATTTTATATTTTTTCTTTCTTTCACTTATAAACTTCCCCGGTATATATATTTATACTTAAGTCATCAAGTTGCATGACAAATTAAATTTATACCCCTATAATATTTCTTATTCATTTTCAAGTCATTAAATGTATAGAAAATTATATTTTCATCCCATTTTACAATATAAAATAATATGTTGTGTTACTATTACTAAGACATGTCTATTAAGTAATTCTACAAACTCAAATGCTTATATTTGTCATTTGACTTTCCTAAAAAAAAAAAGGATGCTATAACTAAAATCTTAATAAAAGCTATTAATTAAGTAATTATATAAGGTTTAAAGGTTGTATTTGTAATTGTACTTTTAAAAAAATTGAAAAAAAAGGAAAAGAAAAAGATCAAACAAAATGTGGGAAGCTATAATTTCACAAGGCAACTCACTCTTTTTAAGTGAGTCTCTCATGAGGGATCTCTTATTTTAATTTCGGTAAAGACCTTAATGAAAACACATCGATTTTAATGAATTTTAATATGAATTTTTTTCTAGATGTTGAGTTCATTGAAATCTACTTATAAACGAAATTTGAGAATTTTCCAAGTACTAGAACTATTTATTCAAATTTTGTTAAATATGAAGGCATTAGAAAATAGGTGAAAAATAGGAAAATTCAATAAAAATAGTTCTAGTGCTTGGAAAATCCTTAAATTTTGTTTATAGATAGATTTCAATGAACTCATCATCTGCAAAAAAAATTTAGATTAAAATTCATTAAAATTGATGTGTTTTTATCATGGTCCTTACCGAAATTAAAATAAGAAGTCCCTTATGAGAAACTCATTATATATATATATATATATATATACTAGTACTGACGATAACTCTAAGCTGGATTAATATCAAATTCAATATATATACCGGTAATGACGATAACTCTAAACTAGATTAATATCAAATTGAATTGCTCTTTCCACTAAACCACAACGAGCAATTCGGTAACCATTCAATTATTCAATTATATTTCATGCAGTGACACTTGTTGACAATCAAAATATGAGGGGAAACAACTAAAATAGGTTGTAGGCTTTTTTTTTTATTTTTTTATTTTTTATTTTTTAGAACGAAAGTATTTTGAAACTATTATAAAAAAATTGATTAAATTGGTACTAATCTTTTAAAATTGTTTTATTTTCATCCTCCAAAAAAAATTTAATTAGTCAATCCTAACCGTCAAAAATTATTTTATATGAAAATATGAAAATAGCCTTTAAAAATTAAATAATTATTCAAATAAAAAATAATAACTAAAAAACTTTTTTTTTAAAATGAGGTGGCATCGACGGTTGATGATGATGATGATTTTTTTTGAAATATGTTGATGATGATTTTTTTTGAAATATTGTAACCTCCAATGTCATCGGGGGTTACCCCTGGTCCGTTGGCTTTACCTGCGTCGTGTGGAAATCAACTCTCATCGTGATCTGAGATATCTCTATCTTGGTTGTTTGCCATGTGGATCATGTAACAAGTTTCTGGATGGCTTGCACTTACGCCCCTCCTTCTAGCATCCATTGTTGACGATGATTTTTTGATGGTGGAAAAGTCAACAACAATATTGATCTTAACGTAGATGATTCGTTTGTAGCAATGAAAGGAAAATCATGCAAGAACAAAAGCACGAGATTTTATGTGGTAAAACCCCAAATTAGTGAAACATCCACGGATTCTAGAGACGGAAAGAAGAAAGATTTCACTATGTCAAATCAATGAATACACACTCAATCTCATGTCCACTCTTGATGCTAGGGTTTTTTTTTTTTCATGTGCGTACATAATGACATTAAAGATATATTTATATATGCATAGAACCCTAATTCTTAGTGTACAAGTAAGGAAAGTTGACGAGATATAGTAGGACCTGATTTGTTGGAGTTGCTTATAAAGAATTTTGTTAGCCCATAAGTTCAAGCCCAATAATAAGAATAGTTGAAGCCAAGAGAAGCCCAACTGCTAAGTGCTTCTTATCAAGCTCAAAGCCAAAACGCAGCGTTTCACTTACCTTATCTGATCACTTGAAAAGTTGAACGCTGGGATTGGTTCCGCTTGGCTGATGTGTACCTTATCTCTAAAGAGCTATATAAACGGAGAGATGAAAAAAAAGAGTCATTATTCGTTTTAGGGTTTTCTTCTCTCTTTTACAGAATTTGTTTTCTCTCGAGTGTTCTTCATGTTCTTGGTATTCATCTTGAATATATGAGTTCTCTACTTTGAATTTGTGAGAGAGTTCGAAGAGAAAAAAAGAGTTATGTGTATTGTGATTCTTCTGATACTACTTTTGTGTATTTCTGGGTTGTTATCAGAAGTGAGTTTGAGAGGTTAGGGTTTGGTAGGTTGAGCGTTTGATGTATCAGGACTTCTGGGCTTCTTTTGAAGGTTGATCTTGAATAGATCTGTGTAGTTCAAGGCTATAAAAACACCACATAGTGACAGAGTCTCTTTTGAGTGTCTCAACGTAGATGTAGGCCCATTCTTGATTGAACCACAATAGTTCTTGTGTCATTTACTTTTATGCTTGCTTTATGCTGCTTTATCTTGTTAGATCTTGCATGTATAGGTGATATCTTCGTTGTTGTTCTTTATATGATGTATTATTAACTTAGATCTAAGAATGTATGCCTAGATCTGAATGTTTATAGGCTTATGTTATTTCGTTGTATATTTGGAAAAATAAAGAACTCAGTTAGGTTACTAGAATCTTTTAATTGTATCTCTGTTGTAAGTGAACCTTACTAAACCTGAATAAGAGATATATATTTGTGAAATAGGATTATACTTGCTATAATTTCCTAACAGTGGTATCAGAGCTTTTAATCTAGTACCAACAATGGACTTATGAGGCATATTCCTTCCAAGTGGAGGAGTTTTCAAACTCTAAAGACTCGTCTGGAGATGAGGTAAGCTCCAATGAAAATGCAAGCACTCAAGTTGAGGTAATTGTTCCTAATTTTGGAAATTTTAATAATTCTTTCAATTCCTTATTCAATATGAAGTTTGAGATTGATAAGTTTGATGGCACTGAGGATTTTGGTATCTGGAGAAGGAAGGTGAAAGCCCTCATGTCTCAACAAAAAAAATCATCAGAGCTATTAAAAGCGTTGATAAACTGCCTGATAGTTCAACACTAGAACAGAAAGATGACATGTTAGAAATGGCATTAGGAACTATAATACTTAATCTGTCTGATAATGTTCTTAGGGAAGTAAATGATGAAACCACTGCTTTTAAAATCTGGAAAAAGCTTGAAGGCTTATATATTACTAAATCCTTAACCAATAAGATTTATCTAAAAGAAAGGCTAATTAGTTTTAAGATGGACCCCAGTAAAGGCTTATGTCAGAACCTATATGAGTTTAAAAAGATGACCATTGAATTAGGCAATGCTGGTGAAAATGAGAAGTTGAGTGATGAGAATGTTAGGAAAAATACCAAAGAAGTACACGTAGCGGAAACGATACTAAAAATTAGATTTAGTGACTTTTAAAAAATTTTCCTTTACGAACCTTAAACCCTTTAATTAATTAAACATACATATACAATAACAAAAAGTAGAATACCTTTTGTCGCGTGATCCGATTGACTTACGTCGATGGTAATCTGCAAGATCTTCAATCCTAGCACGAACGTGGATCACTTAGGAGCGTGGTCTCCCTTTTCTTTGAATTGCAAACCTGTGAATGGACAAAACAAACTTTTCTTTTCTTTGTTAGTCACAAAAACAATCAAAAGAATGACTAAGATTATTCCAGTCACTTTTGAGTTCTCAATCTAATGATCAAAACTCGCGTGAACCTAGATCGATATCGTATACACAAGCTTATTGATGAATAAACAAATAGTATACTATCAAGAATAATCTAACACTCCTTTTTGTTTTAGTAGAATAAAAAGCTTTCTATGAATTGAGAAGAAGAATAAATTTGTATCATGAACCCATATCATCTTTTCTTTTTTTTTTTTTTTTTTTTTTTGTGGCCGAATTCTATACTTGTCAATATATAGGTGGCCTAAGTTTGTTTCTTCTTTTCTATTATTATTAGGGTTGCCGAAATCCTAACCTAGAAATAACTAGGGTTGCCGAAATCACATGCCCACCATAGACTTATGTTGCACCCTAATTTCCATATAGTTTTTAAGACATCAAACCCTAATCCAACTCATAGATCTTTTATTCTTTTATTTTGACTAAATAAAAAAGACTTCTTATTTGATTAAATAAATAAAACTAATTATTTATTTCCTTATCAAACAAGTCTTTTAATTTTACTTTTAGGAAATATATTTCCTGATTAGAAAAGATTTTTTTCTTTAATTAAACTTTAATTCTTATTTAATTAAAACAATGAAACAAAATAATATATTAGGTTAAACTAACCTTTGCCGCCCCACTTAGAGTAAATGGGCCAAAATATTATTTTCTTATTTCATTTAATCCATTGAACTTTAAATAAAAAGCTCACATGTGAACCAGACCCATTCTTACTAAAAGAAACAAGCCCACATGTCTTTCATTAATATATTAATATAATTGAGCAGCCCATTACTTAAATAATGTGCAAATTATATTCTTAATATATTAAATGCAATTCTAGATGGACCCTTAAATTGGTCCGGTAGAATATATCAAGTAATCCATGCAAGTCCGTGTGGATTGGGGATCTTGGCGGGCCATCTAAATTTAAGCTTCAATAGACATAACCTAATCACAATCAACAAATGATTCACTTAGGTCTGATCCATTAATTTTAACTCATTCCACTAAAGAGCTAAAACTGAACTCTTAAATAAAGATAGAAAAGGAAGATGCTCCTCATTCATACCCTAGACAATCATATTGGAGATAGTGTATCCTCGTGATTAATATCAGTAATCGCCAAGAGTTCATAGACCGCCTATAACTCTCCAAGTTACCATATTTACTCATATGACCACGTTTTGAACTTGGATATTTTGACTTGTCCAGAAGCCATGTTTTCAATAGACACTATCGAAAACTCAACGTTGAGATTTAATATCCAATTACCTCAAAACATCCATATGATGATATTATACTCTCATTTAATTAAATGGAGCCACGATGTCCATATCTATAAATGAAGTCCTCTATCGATTAACAAATGAATATCACCAAACTATCGAGGATAGACTATGCGATATAATCGTACTCATTGATAACTCAAATGATATCACTTGCAACCATAAGTCCATCATTTATCTCAGGATTAAGATAGACTCTCCGATTGTCCTGATAATGAAAAGACTATTATCTATTGACGGTTCTAGATAAAGCTTTTCATTGTGATCCAGTTCAATGCACCCAGTGCACTAGATCCTTTTGCTCGAAGACACTCCGATGATTTTAGACTCATCATATCTCATTTGATCCCACTCAAATGCTAGCAAAAGAATTCTACAACTTTAACAAGATAAAGGTGCCCAACCTTTAACTTAAGTTGTGAACATTATTCAAGACTAACTAAAGAATTGTGTCTACCACATACATATCCAGATGTACGAACAATTCTTCTTTTCCCATAGTCTTTAGACCTTATGATTATTTACTTTGACAATTATAATATTAAACTATAAATGCTATACGATTTGTTAAACCAGAAATCACTTTATTAATATGAAAAAGATTGTCAATTACAACATTACACTCTTGCTATTGAGCATAATCCTAACAGAGAATGAGGCAATCATTCTTCTCAACTCACTTCCAGACTCTTTCAAAGATGTTAAAGCTGCCATCAAGTATGACAGGTCCTCTTTAAGCCTTGAAGAGTGCATTTCGGCCCTCAAGTCTAAAGACTTGGAACTGAAAATTGAGAGGAAGGATGGTGGTGAGAATCTGTTTGCTAAAGGCAGGCCTTCATTTAAAAATAGCAATCAAAATAGTAAGAAAAAGGCAGAAGCAAAACACCTAACTATAATAGATCTCAGTCTAGAAATAGGCCTGGATCTAGAAAATGCTACTTCTATAGGAAGGAAGGGACTCAAGATAAAACACAGATATATGGCAATGTTGCAGTAGCCTCTAAATGTTTTGAACTTAGTGAAGTTCTCACTGTGAGCACAGATGAGATAAAATCTGAATGGATTTAAGACTCTGGCTGCTCTACCATATGTGTCATAATAGGGACTGGTTTACTGAGTTTAAAGAACTCAATAGTGGATTTGTGTTGATGGGTAATAACCAGCAATGCAAGATATAAGGAATAGGTTCTGTTGCCATAAGAATGTATGATGACATGATTAGAGTCTTTAGAAATGTTAGATTTATCCCAAATCTAAAGAGAAATCTCATTTCTCTAGGAACCTTAGATAAGGAAGGATACTCCTATAAAGCAGAAAGAGGCATTCTTAAGGCCTTTAAGGGATCCCTTGTCATCTGTTAGGTTTTTGGTTTGTCTTGAAATGTATTCCATATTAAAATGATGTTTTTCTTGTATTGCTTAATGGTCTTAGAAATGTTGATTCAAAGATTCAAAGAAAGATTTGGTCACAATTCTTACAAGAAGGTGTCTTCAAAGAGGAATGTTCTACATTGCACAATAAAGATATAATATACCTCATTTCTCTTGCAAGACATAGGCACACACACACACACACACGACATTCATATGTATCTCTGCACAGTTGTACACCATTTATATAACACTTTCACACACTTGGTAATGTATGCACATGCATTAGATTTAATTTGATAAACATTGTTAATTGCATGTTCTAGGACTATGTCTAGGAAATGGCATACGTGTGTGAATTTGTGTTTATTTGTTTACGTTTTATTGTTTTTGGACTTGAACATGTTCTCTTATGTTTCCTTATTGAGTCCCGGTCATTTCAGTTACTCATTCATTAGGTTTCGAGTCCAAACTAGGAAGCTACGCTACTTTACTTTACGTTCTCATTCATTGAGTTGTCTTCATCTTCGTCTTCGTGTATCGAGTCAAATTCTTAACCTTTTGTCAAAGTTTCATAGTCATCCTTGTGTGTGAGGGAGTCATGGTTTGTAATTCGAGGACAGATTCGAATTCGGAGTTCGGAGGCTCGGATACGGCCGAAGAACGCGAGAGGAGAGCACGAAAAGTAAACTTGGCCAACAGCCAAGGCAAGGAGGGCACATGATGAGGGCGTGAGCCTCATGGCTAGGCAAGTCCTCTACCCCTGTGAGCCTTATGTGCCCCTCACATTATGTTGAGGTGGAAGCCTCCAATTGGCTGTTCTTTTCCCTCTCTCCATTTCATTTAAATCACTTCCATTCCTTCCCTTTTCATTCTTAGAAGAAAAATTAGAATATCAATGTGCATAATTTTCTCTCAACTTTTTTCTCACTTTCCAAACATCATAACTTACTCATACGAAGTTAGAATTGAGTGATTCAAGTTGGAAATTGTTCATAATCAAGTCTTCTACCTTTTCCAAATGGTCTTGTAGCTATTTGATTGAGTTTTCTACTGGATTCACCATCATAACCGAACCAGCTTGAGAATTTGAGGTAGTTGTCATATCTTTGAGTTTTTTTCTTTTATAACCTTCATTTACCTTGAGGTTTCTTCTTCTATATGTATGTGTATGTATGGTGAATGCTATTGAGAAAGATAGCTTCATAATCAAACCTAATCAAAAGTCTAATTAGAGACATATGTGAACTAGTTTCTAGGATTCTAGGTTTTTCACATGCTTGAGTGTTGTATTGTGATTAGTTGGATTTCTAGGGTTATTTTTGGATTGATTGATTTATTTTATAATCAACAACCTTAAAATGTACTTAGATCCTTTTATTGAACAAATCTAGGATTAACACTTTTGATTTGGTATTTAGAGCCTAATAGGATTTTAGTGACTATTCTTATATCCTTGCTCTAAATCTTTGGCTAGAATATACATTGAATATATTTTGTGATTCTAGCATTTATATGTATGTTTATAACATCTTGAATATGTGCTTCATGTTTATGATATATTCAAGTGTTATATGTGTGAATGAAACTATGAGCTATTTGTGTTAGGTGTTTTCACATGCTCTAGGTTTAATTCAAGTTTTGCATCTAGACTATATTATTTGTATTCTCACACGCTTAGGTCTAGTTGTTCCATGGAATGTATTTGATCACATGTTCTATGTTGAATTGATTGTTTGCATCATTTGCATTCACATGATCACACTAGGAAGTCCTTGTAAAAGGTATGAAGTCTGTCTGGGACAAGAGGTCCATATAGCCAAGCAAGGAAGTTTTGGTTGGGACAAGAGGTTCGGATAACCAAGCAAGAAGTCTTGACTAGAGTCAGGAGGATTCGGATAGTTAAGCAAGGAGTCATGGCTAGGATTTGGAAGGTCTGGATAGCTATGCAAATAAGGCTTTCTAGAGGCATGAGTCTCTTGGATAGAGAGTTAGCTATAATATTGGTAAGCCCGGGCGTCTAGATAGACATAGACTCCAATAGAGAGTGGTACATGAGATGTGTATGCACTCTTGAGGAATTTCTAATCTTCCAATGATGTTGGTTTGGTATGATCTCCAATATATGGTGGCTCCGCATCATTGAGGGATTTTGTATTTTCCAATAGGGATTGGGTAGACATAGACTCCAATAGAAAATAGATCTAGGTTGGTCATTTTTGAAGAATTTTTATTCTATCATCCAATATATATAGTACCCAATGGTTGTAGTTCAACCCGTGGATGTTTCTTCCTTACAGGTTTTACCACGTTAAAAAATCTCATGTGTCAATTCTTTCTATATATATCTCCCTCTTTCTTATTTGTATGTGTGTATGTTTTAATCTTGTAGTACATTCTTCACTTGTGATGTATTTGGAATCAAGGTTTCTTAAGTGTGAATTGTAAAACAAAATATATTGATCATACTTGTATGTATTATTCTTTTGTATATTGATACTTTTTGTGTATAGTTATATTTGTTTATACTTGTAACACATTGAACAAATATTGAAATACAAGTATTCTTTGTTTTTGAGATTTTAATGTTATTCTTCCTCATACAACTTATTGATATATAGACAATGCTAAAATAATCACATGCTTATCTTGTCTATGTATGTATGTTTGGTTTATGTATTGTATGTAAAGCTATCTTGAGGGACAAACGAACGTTTGTTTCAAGGGATTAAAAAAGGTGTACAAACCTATTCACCCTCTCTAGGTATACTTTAAGCAATTTAACTACGTTTGTATAATTTCAATTGGTATCAGAGCGGGTCGTTGGACGACACTCGACGAGATCCGGGTTATACTCATTAGTGAATTGCTTAGGTTTTTGAAGTATGGTCTTGCAAGAGGATGTGATGACCGAAAGGACTTCAAACTCTAGGCCTCATTTTCTCAAGGGTTATAACTATGGGTTTTGGAAATTGGGGATGAAGGCTTACATTCGCTCTATTGTTGAGAGAACTTGGATGACTATGGAGGAAGGTTATCTCTCTCCCAATGAGATTGAGAATGGAGTAACCATTTCCAAGCTTAGAAGTGAGTCGTCTACTAATGAGTTTGAGTTAGCGAAGTGACATCATCAGGTGGTGAATGCTATTTTCAGAGGTGTGGAAAGTAGGCAATTTTCCTCCATCCAAAACTTAGAGACCGCAAAGACGGCATGGGATGCTTTTCGAGTCACCAATAAGGGGACTAAGACGGTGAAGAAGTCTCGTCTTCAAATGCCCACTTCCCGGATTTGAGGTTTTACAAATAGGTGAGGAAGAAAAGTTTGTTGATTTCCAAGACAAACTACTAGATATTGCTAACCAATGCCAACCAATGCTAAGCTTTTGATACTCCTATCTCTGGTGAGAGGCTAAATTGGAAAATCCTAATGTCTTTATCTAAGAGGTTCAAAGCTAAGGTTACGACCATTGAAGAGAGCAAAGAGTGGATGTCATGAGCTTAGATGAGTTGCTAGGATCTCTTCAAACCTTTGAGGCGTGCTTGAAATCGAAGGCTAAGAACAAAGGGTTTAACACTCAAAGTTGTCAAAGAAGCTAGTAGTAGTGATGATGACGAGGAGATGACATTATTAGTTAGGAAGTTTATAAAGTTTATGAGGAAATGTGCCAAGCTAAGTGGCAAGTACTCAAGAGAAAAGGAAGTCAATAAATCCTTTACTCCAACTCATGAGAGGAGTGGTCATGCTAAGAGCAATAGAAAGGTCCAATGCTTTAAGTGCAAGAAGCTAGGACATTATGCTTTGGATTGTCCAAATGGTGATTATAAGAAGGACAAGAAGATAGCTATGATAGCCACATAGAGTGAAGATGATGACTCTAGTGATGAGGAGAGCTCATGTGATGAGTCTTCTAGTGAAGAAGAGTTGGTGAGCAACTTTGTTGCATTCACGATCTCTCACTCTATCTTAGAGGATGTTTGTCAATATTTTTTGGACAAGGAAGTTGATTCGAATCATCAATTGTGCTTAAGTGAAAATTCAACCTATGTTGATATTTTGGCTAAGGTGAAAAGTCTTGAAGAGAAATTGGAGATAGTCTTAAGAGAGGTTGATGAGAAAGATATTTTGATCAATTTGCAAGTGGATGAGAAAGATGTTTTAGAATAAATGTAGCAAACCGATAATAATATTAACGTTTATATGTCTCTACGAAAGTATGACAATGAATATAAAAAAAATCTACCAAAAATTTATTCAAAAAGATAAAACATAAAAACCGCATCTAGTTGTTGAATAAGACCCATGTCTAAAAGTCGGTAGTTTGATATTGATCATAATTACATGGAGTCACGCTCATACGCGACTTTGATTATGGTATATTGGCATGGTTAAGTAGTGGTTTTTGCCTTTATTTTTATTTTTATTTTTATTTTACATAGATTAAGTTTATTTGATTTGTTTCGGTGTTGTTTAGTTGCTTTGAAATATAAGTAAAAAAATATGAAATCTCTCATCTTTAATTGCATATCTAATGGAGAGTTGTTTTATATTATTTTTTAGTTAATTTTGTTTTGGTTATATATTGTTAATGTTTGTATGTTTTTTTTTTTTTTTTTTTGATAATGTTTATTCATTTTATTTCATTTATGAAATTTGTTAAGAATGAGTGTTCTTTTATTTGAAATAGAACATATGTTTAGTGGTTGATGTTTTTCAAAGAGTTATACATATATATATTTTAAAGTGAAATTCTTTCTATTTTTTTTTTTTAAAAGTCATTCAAAGTTTTTGGTAGGAATGGAAGACAAATTGTGAGAACTGTTATAATTAAAAGTCATTGATACTTTAAAGTCATTAAAAGCCATTGAGATTTTAAATACTTCCTAACTTTCATAGATCGTTAAAAAATCTTGATTGAAATCACATGATTTTAAAGACTTTTTAAAAGTCTATAAAAGTCTATATTGAATACCTCATGACTTTTATAGAGTCTTTAAAAGTCTACATTGAATACACCTAAACTTTTATATTTCATAAAAGTCATTAAAAATCTTTTAAAATCATAATTGAATACACCCACATTAGTTAATTGTAATTGATTTATACTTTTCAAATCACAAACCTTCCAAACAAACTTGATTTATATTTCTGCACTTAATTAGTTTTAATTTTAGTTTTAATTACTTTTAATCAATTTTTCATCCGATCCTTGAGGAATGAATTCGCATTTGCTCTAAACAAATCTTCGATTCGTATACTTGCGAGATAAACATGATTTTAATCATAAATGTGTATTGCTTGAAATACCAGAAACCATTCGGTCCATAGCAGTCACGCCACCTAAAGCAATCCAACTACGGTTCACCACAATTCGACACTCATCACAATCAGCCCAGCAGGCCTCAAAGTGAAAGCGCCTACCACATCGCCTCCTCTCGTCAGCCCTTCTCTCAGTTGCCGCAAGAACATCCACCACAATCAACTAATATATATATATATATATATATATATATATATATTTTAAAAGAAAAGTTAACTGATTTTATAGAAATTTTCTTCTTTTCCTATAAAAAATTAATATTTTTAACAAGTTTAAAACTAATTAAAAATTTAATTACTTTTAGTTACTGTTTACTTCCAGTTGTATAATAACGTTCTCCATCACTTCATAATCAAATAGAACAAATCAATATAGAATGAAACATTAATGTGAGGAAGATCAGATAAGATATTATGTATTCTAAAGAGAAGTTGGGACTTTCATTGATGATATTCATGCCCTGTTAGATAGGTTGCATTATATTTTTGTTAACTTTATTCCTAAAAAAGCTAATCAGGAAGTCTATGGTTTAGCTAAAAACGGTCTTTCCCGTGTTGAGGACATGTTTTGGCTGGAGGATTTTCCTCAATATGTTTCTTTTTTGTTTTGGCTGATTAAAATTGTCATAAATATATATATATATATATATATATCTAGGTTTGACGAGTGCCCTTTACTACCAAATCATATTGGGTAATGGTATTAATAAAAGAATATTAAAATGGAGTGTGAAAAGATATTTGATAAATTGTCCAAAACATCACACTTTATAAAATGGAAACAAATTTTAAAATGGCATATCTATCCTTTTCTATTATACATTATACAAGTTTTTATTTGTATATTTAAGTAAACAAAGGATGTTATATCTTTCACAAGTCCACGACAAAATAAAATGGAGCTATAGTTATCAAAAAGGTCAATTTTCTAAAGTATCCCTAAAATTAGTGGAGTATTCAAAATTGTTAATTAATTAATTAATTTATTTTTTTATCATAACTATCAAAGAGATACATTTAGGACATCGGCAACTCTCGGACCAATTAATATTAAAAGCCACCGTAATTTGCTCATTTTTAAATTTTGAAAAAACAAATCATTAGTTACGAAACACAAAATGATAATAAAAGGTCCCTAATTCACTATAACCTAAACCTAATCTAAAGAGAGAGAGAAACTCACCGTGTAAAGTGTATGTAGAGAGAAAGAAACAGCCAATGTGTAAGGATTTTGCAGGGAGAGAAAGTTGGCAGTATAAGGTTTTCTTTACCAAAGAAAGAGAATCGTGTGAGGATTTCTTTAAGAGAGAGTGGGTTGAATCGATAATGAGAGCGTCGTTTTCTAGCGAAAGGTACGATTTCCAAGTTTCGTATAAGCATACCGTAAATGGTCCTGTATTTTTCTTCGTGTAAAAAAGATGTTGTCTTGTACTTATCGTGTAAGAATCACCCTATCTTCCCGCAACAAAAAAAAAAAAAAAAACACAGCTCTGTCATTCTTAATTCTCATATTAGCGGGCCTATTGATGATACTCATTAACTGCTCTACCTCGTCAAATCAACATTAATAATGTCTTCTACCATCTTCAATTCTTCATCAACCCATTTTATGTCAGACCATTATCTACAAAACCATTTATGACTCACCAGCCTCATAATGATGACCCACTCACTTACCACCGTAGGAGATTGACAATCTCATGTCATCCATCACACTTCACCAAGAAACACGGTAATATAATAATAATAATTATAATAATAATAATAATAATAAAACCTTATACGAAAATGTGGAAACCTCAACCTTACGTGAAGAGAACACAACAACCTTACATGATGGAAACCTCAACTTCACATGAAGAGGACACAGCGAACTTACACATGAAAACCTCAACCTTATACAAACATAACACAACAACCTTACATGATGTATATAATAAATGATTACTCAATTGTTTTTTTTTTTTAAAAAAAATGATTACACGATGAAACGGTACAAGATATAGTTTGAAATTCATCCTTATATGCTAATATAGTTTCACAGTGTAAGGTTTCTGGGAAACAAGATCCGTCTAAAAAAAAACTTCCATTACAACTCCTATACAACTATTAAACAACTGAGGATAAAAAAAACTCACAAACTATCCCAAATAATACATAATTATCTTCAAGTATTTCAGACGTATATTAGAGACAAATGTTTCCCAAACAAAAATCAAACAAAACAATTAAAATTATTAACGGTCCATACTTGGATATGATATTTCTCTAAGCTTGACGAACTTTTTGTTGGATTCAAGTGTTTATAAATGTAAAGGCTGGATCTGCAACGCTAAAAATATTGAAGAATGAGAATATCTTATTTGGAAGAGAGAGAAGTCATGTGGAAGGGTTGAAGGAGAGAGAACGAGATAGTGAAAAGAGTTTGACAAAGTGAGTTAAGTTGTTAGAGGCTAGAGAGAGAGATGTTTACATCAATAAAGTATAAGGGCATTTCTGACAAGTCATGACAAAAGATGACAAAATGATCAACATATTCAGATCCTATAAAAATGATTTTTCCACGGATTTTCAGGTCTAAAACGACAATTATCTCTTCTAAAACGAGAGTAAATATATTGCACTCTAATCTTACCATAAAATAATTCATTAAAGTTCTATTCTATTTAATAAAATTATTATGCTTTGACTTAATATCTAAGGCTCATTTGTCTTGGTGGTCGTAGACTTTAAAATGAAAGTCCACTGCCATGGTTCAAACCTTGACATTATAAATATAGTATACATTTACAATTATAAAGTAAACGTGGAACTATACTTACAATACCAGGATTTGAACCATGATTCTGGAGCTTCATTGCTATTTTTTAATATCAAACACTACATACACAACCTGATCCGACTTGAATATCTACTACAATAATTGAAATTAATAAGAAGATAAGTACTTTCATAATATAGAGAAAATTTTCTTCACATATATTTGTAAAATGCATATGCTAAGACTCGAATCCCACACTATATACAAACATGTTTTACTTTCCTTCTTTTTGATATTTGTGTGTTTCCCTCGTCAAAATAAACTATTTCCGTTGTGATTGAAGATTGTTTATCAAGTAAATTTGTAAATTAAAATACCTTTGATAGAGTATAAATAGACTTATTCGACAACTAATGAAGTTTACTTAGAGTATCTCTCATGCTAGAATGGATTGTGAAAAACTTATATAACGCTTTGGATAAATAGACAATATCTTAAATTCTGTCTTTCTAATGTAATCATCGTTGTTCAATGTCAAACTAGAGTGGTTATATATATATATATATATATATATATATATATGGGCACTTTCAAGTGTCAACATGGATGTCTACTACTTCTGAGGCTCTGTTGAACAAATATTTTGTAGGTTGAAATTGAAGATAAATATTTAAAAAACTGTTAAACAATTTGTTTGGTTCAAAAAAAAAATAAAAAATAAAATAAAAGGAATAAAATAACTAGATAATAAATTGTATTTTGAAGATTGTTTTTTGATTTGGTTGTCCATAAATTAAGGGCTTGAACAGAGAATGATAGCATTGTTACGTTTGTCAAGAGGCCAAAGTCCAGTGATCGAATATTCATGCCCAAGGCCCATGGGCTCACACTTTGGGCCCCATTGCTTATATTACAGATTTAAAAGTTTAGTGAATGACACACATTTGATTTGATTAATGTGTATGTCACCTCAATTTCCGTCAGTATAAACATTTATATAATTTATCATAGACAAATTTATAAAATAATTTCTTAATTTTGATTTAGGACAGCTTTATTGAGCAACCCTTCTAAGATTCCCACACTGTAATTACATATCATGACATGCATAATTAGTACAAATTAAAAAAAATTTCATTGTACAAAATGCATAATGGTTTGCTATTAAATTAACATGCAAAAGTTGAATCTAGAATGGATTTCTAATATTTATAAATAAACAACTTTTCTTTTCATGGAAAATTTGATTAAATATTATATTTTGATTCTCAGAATGATCTTAATCTAATACTTAGTTGTGACAAGTAATTCAATTAAATTGTGTGCGGCTGATGTAAAACATAGACGTCTCTCTATAATTTCCTTTTTTTTTTATTTTTTTTATTTTTTATATACCACATGTGGTGTAGCAACTTGAATGTGAAACATTATCAAACTGAATGAATGAACGTTCTTTACTACCAAACTACATTGACCAGTGATTTTGATAGTATTCAAAAGACAAATTAAAATCCTTATATCGATGTCTCAATTAACACTTAAAACAAATATTTGATTATTGAGAAAATACCAGAAACCCTCTTTAGTCATTTTAGTTGACATAAATTTTTGAAATAGACATAAATTCTATTTATCAATAAAGTTTAAATGGTTTCTTGTATTATATATATTTGCTTCATTTTAAGCAACATTTTGGTGGTTAGAAATTCAACATCAACATTCAAGAATGAAACGGTTATTGAGAATTTGATAGCAAAATATTTTTGTGTCTTTGGATGAAATGGGTCTATTTTCTGATCTACAGGCAGTTCACAGATGAATATGGCTTCATTGCCATTCCATTACCATCTAAAACACATGGACCTGTTCTATCTTACACAACATCATTCATCTATCTATGGCAATCTGTCCATCATAATCTTCAATTCTTTTACAGTGACATCCGCCCCGGCTCATCTAGTGTAAATATCATTCGTTTTGGATAAACATACGTTTCTCAACCCAAAATGCATCTACAGTTACTAAACAGTTGATATATCGATTAATTGAAAAACGTTTGCTCATTTTGTTACGAAATAGGCAAACCTAATACATCTATAAAGCGCACCGATACTCAACTTCCACTATCAAATTATTGTTTATAATTTGAAGCAAATTCTCTCTCTCAATTCGACTCCTATGAGTCGATACAGACTTCACGACCCAATACAGTTGTGATAGGATTGAAGACTTTATGAAAGTAATTCTTTTTTCAGAGAATGACTGCAAAAGAGGTTGATCTTACATGAAATGGCCTCACAATAGCACAAAGAACAAAAGAAACCTATAAAAAATTTAAAGGCATATTTCGGGGAATGTCAACAGTGCTTAGGATTCCTCTCCAATGCCCACTTTACAGGCATTTAAAAAGCATCAAATAACTGTCATCTTACATGTATATTTCAGCTACTTTGCAGCCCAAAAGTGTAGGAAAGATAAAAAAAGAGAATGCAGTAAAGAAGGTTGAGAGCACATGGAGAAGAAGACGAGAGAACCAAAAAATAAAAAATAAAAGGAATAAAATTTTCACACTAATTTAATAATATACAAACTTTGTAATTGTACCCTTTAAAGGTTAGAATTAATCAGATACAAGGAAAATAATATCATGAAGAATTTGGGACCGTTTTCTCGAATTTTCGACATTTCTACCGTGAGAAAAAGGAAATATATATATATATATATATATTTATATAATAGGAGGGTTCGAAAATTATCTAGTGTAGAATTCTATACGTTTTTTCCTGCATGATTCCCAATAGCTATCAATGTTTCAATAAATATCTGTGCTAATTCAATAGATATTGGTAGCGAAAAACCATTAGAGATCCCGCACCTGATTAGTACTTGCGAGAGTTGGCCTATTAAAGTTGCACTGATTATTATCCTTGACAAAGTAAGCCAGTTGAAAGGTTGCAAATAATGGAGGAGAGGTGGTAGTGGGGATCACATAAAAATTGAAAGCTCATTTACATCATCATACACATGCCTTTGCCTGCCCACCCTGCACATGCTCTGTGTCTTCCTCTGCCCCCATTAGCACTCCACACTACTTTCAATTTCATCAAACACTTATCAAAATCTTATTACACACCACTACTACATTTTACAACAATCAATATATATATATATATATAGTTAGATAGTTTTCTAATTTTTGCTAATTAACTTGTACTGATTTTTTGTTTTTGTTGTTCGATCTGCTTTGTCAGCATTGTAATTCTATAGAGCTGGGGCAACGGTGGGGGGTTGAGACGCCAAGGCTATGCACTGGAGGTGTCTCGGACAGGTGATTAGGTGATCGTTGGTGAGCCCGGCGGCTTGCATGAATGAGTGCATAACTGTTGGACCAACATTTCTGAATCCTCTCTTCACCATGTCTTTGCTTATGGTTTCTGATTTGGAGTTCTTAACTGGAATTTTGTTGCATAATCTGTATTGGGTTGTGATTGATTTGTGATTCACAAATCCCCACAAGTACTTGTCGAATGATCCGAATGCTTTCTTGACCTTTAAAATGAATCAAAACACCATAATTATTAGACTTTAATGATGTGAAAAATTAATGGGTGCAATAGACTATATATGAACATATGAAGATTATTACCTCTAGAATTCGGATAGAGTTGTCGACAACTCCACGAACTTGGCTAATGTCCAAGCCATATTCAGTAGTGATTGATGTTATCTTCTTTTCATTGAATTTGGCAATCACTTGTGGATCAAACTCTGAAAATGCCTCTCTGCAAGACACCAAGAATATGTTCAATTATATGCAGTTAATCAATACTTTTAAGGAAAGAAGTAACGTGTTTAATGATCACAAACCAACCTGAATAATTGGCGTTTCTTCAAGACAGAAGTCCAATCTGACCCAACTTGAGCAGCAGTCAACACCAGCAATTCCAACAACAACCTGCATATACAACACAATATTAGCTCAAAATCATCCTTTTTTCAGTGTCTTTGTGTTTCTCAGAGAGAGACAGAGAGAGAGAGAGAGAGAGAAATTACTTGTCATCATGAACAGGAACTCCCCATTCTTCATCATGGTAAGAAACATAGATAGGATCTGCACAAACATGGTAAAAATAAATAAATTTCCAAGATAAAGTCCTCATGGAAATATAATATATACAAATACATATATGACTCTGATCATTCTTTTTATTTATTTATTATTATTATTATTTTTTATGTTAATGAAATGAATGTGTAGATACCTGAATTGGGTGTGATAAAACTACATCTCTTCTCTTTGCCAACAACACCAGTAAGTGATGAATCAAGTAGTCCATCACTGACTTTCCCTTCAAATTTGGCAGATTTTGTCCTTCCATAGTGAGCAATTTTCATTTTCCTTTGTTCTTGCATAATAGCAACCTGTTCTCTCCTGGCAGCTGCTATGCTTCCCGGAGAGTCAACTATCAAAGCAGTGGTGTCGTAAGATGGCAGTATTAATGCAGCTCCACCACCATTAGTAGTAGTAGTACTCTTAGGCTTCTTAACTGAATTCACCAACTTTGTCATGGTGCAACGTGGTGTCATGACCTTCTCAGCACTTGAATTCAGCTCATTGGGATCGTTCCCTCTCTTGACCGCGGTTGGTCTAGGTGATTTCAACTTGGGAGAGATAGGAGGAGACAATGAAGACTTGTTGGTTTTAACATTGCTCGTAGTAGTAGTACTAGTTCGTAGAGGTAATGGTGTGGGTTTTAGAGTAGGAGATTTTGGTGAAGTGGTTTTCTTGAGCGAATTTCGCCTTTCCAAGTTAGGAACTTGGTTGGAAGTTGGTTGAAGAACAGGGCGGCCATTGATCATTTGAGAAATTTTTGGAGTGGTCATGTTTGGCTTATTGGACTTGGAGGAACACATTATTATGTATGTATGTTTTGGGTGGGTTTTTGTTAGAGCGAATGAATGCTGATTTGGGGTCCAAGAAGTTATTGGAAGAGAAGGAGGAGAAGAAGAAGAAGAAGAAGAAGAAGAAGAAGAAGAAATAGAAAACAATGATGTGGAGGAAATGAAGGAGGTGAGAGACTTAAGGAGGGTTTGGAATCGATGTTGGGTTTATAAATTGGAAATGTGGGACAGAGTTTGGAGAAGTTGTAACATGGGGAGGTGGGCATCTGCCATACAACTTCTTGTGAGGGGCATTACTTTTTGGCTTATGGTAGAACAACCTCGACAATGATAGGAAATTCTTAGATGCGGCCGTCTATATTTTATTAGTTAAAGAATTTTAAGATTTTAATAAATTTTTAACAATCGTAAATATATTCACATTGGAGAAAGACCGTGACTCATTTGACTAAGAATAGGTTTATATTTTATTGGTAGTTTATTGAATTGTGTCATTTTTGGGTACATAAATTATATTCTCATTCTTCTATATTTTTAACGGAGGATCAAATCTCTAATATTGAGATTTGACATCCAAATAGAAATAAAGTTTGAATACTCGCATAAGATAAAGTACGAATACTCGCATCAGAGAAAGGAATGTGATATCGACACAACAGAAAATGGGTCTAGAATTATATTATATAAATTAAGTATATGAAGAAAAGGAGGGAAATGTGGGGAAGGATGGTTTGTGGTGGCATTGCCAATTGCCAGCCAGCCTTGTGATGGACCCTCCCTTTCCCCCCACTCATTTTTGGTGCCTTTACTGCTCATAAGTCTTTGCCTTCTCCCAAGCTGGAAATGGGGAGATAAGGTGAGGCAAGAGGGTGATAGAGACCAATCATTGTCCCTCTTTAGAGCTGGCTCTCAATCTCTATCTTTCAAGGCCTTAATATATAATAAATTAATTCAAATGCAAGCCAAGATCTGCTCAGAGGTTGTTGATGTTAGTTTGTTAACTAATTAAACAAAAAGTGCTTGAAAGTTTCAAAAGTGATTTTTTTATATTAAAGGGTCTTTTTAAAGACTTCTAACCCTAGATATCAGTTAAAAAGTAACATTTTTATTTCTCTCAAGATCTTTAAATTTTGACCGACTCAAGTAGCTAGGTGGTTAGGTGGTTGGAGATTTCAAAGAAGCTCTTGTTAGAGACCTTTTCCCTATAATGGGATTTAGCGTGTGTTTGGTATAACTTTTATAGAGGTTAAAAATGCTTTTTTTTTTTTTTTTTAATTTTATTTTAAAAGTTCTTTTAACGATTTTTAATTTTATTTTTTATTGTTAGGCAAAATTGAAGAAGTGTTTTTTAAATATTAAAAAAGGTATATTATGTCTTTTTGTAGAAACCCACAAGAAGTTAATTTTGAGGTTTTTAAAAGAGGTAAATAGTCTTAACTACCGTCCATGAACTTTAACTATTTCACCATGTATCTTTATATTACAAATACTTTATTAGTGTCTATTTTTTGTAAATTTTAACAACAAAAACTCTTTTAGAGATATTTTGACAAACAATCTATTAACTTAAAAACGTTTTTTTTTTTAAGTGAACACTAAACAGTATAGCGCTTCTAGTTAAAAGCTCTACACAATAGAAGTCATACTTGTAAAAAATCTTCTCCAAAAGAAGCCTTTCCAAACGCACCCATATATATATATATATATATATAGAGAGAGAGAGAGAGAGAGAGAGAGAGAGAGAGAGAGAGAGAGAGAGAGAGAGAGAGAGAGATGCTTATTTTAGTTTCGGTAAGGACTTTGATGAAAATACATCGATTTTAATGAATTTTGATCTGAATTTTTATGTGGATGATGAGTTTATTGAAATCTACTTATAATCCAAATTTGAGAATTTTTCAAATACAAGAGCCATTTTTCATGAATTTCCTATATTTTACCTATTTTTCGAGGCTTCATATATATTTAACAAAATTTAGATAAATAGTTTCAGTGTTCGAAAAATTCTCAAATTTTGTTTTAGTGCTCAGAGAATTTTTCAAATACTAGACCTGGAAATTTTGTATAATTAAGTTTTTATTTGATTTCCAACGCAATTATTTTCTCTTAATCTAATTTCTACTTTTATATATGGTCCCAAACCCCTATTGTGAACCTCTGGACCATTTTGAATGAAAGCCTAGAGTCTAGACTTTGAAAATCAGAGTTTGAATGTTTGGATCAATCCAAGAACACTATGCAGTCAACTTGTAGTCTTTCAGGATTAGGACCAGATTAAAAGAGACTTTAATAACTTTACGCTGTATACAATAGGAAATCTGATATTCAGTGAATGACATTGACATGTAAATAATAATTTTCCGACAATTGTGATATCAATATACAAGTCACATGGACCATAAATGATTGTTACATTCATTACGATAACTCGAACCTGAAATATTATCGAATTATATGAGTTATTCACCTCCAAACTATATTGGTCGTTAATTGTTATTTTCATTATTGTTATATAGTAATTTCAGTATGGTACATTATCATAAACCCAAATCCTCTAGGCTTAGAGTTGTGTGGATCCCAGTGATTTTGCAATCAACTTGACTATCCATTTCCATTTATTTATTTCGAATCTAAAAGTGATTAAATTCCAAGCAAGAAGCCAAGAACAAAACAAAGCACATGATTATATATGTATACCGGATATTGAACCGTGGTGGTGGAAGCTCCTTTGGAAGAGTCCAACCATATTGGCAAGAGACCATGAGTGAGGGTGCCCTCTCCCTGATTATGAGGGTTGTATTCTAGACCGTGCTAGTAAAGACTTATCTCGTCAGGTCCCGACAGTTGGTATAAAATAAAAAAAAAAAAAAAAAAGCACATGATTTGAGCAAATAATAACGAGGCTATGATTTTTTTTTTTTTTTTTTTTCTTTTTCAAAACACCAAGAAAGTGATTAGGTCATCCACAATTGATGTTATTGATTTCAGATTAGTAGTTCCAAACTAGCATGTCATCTACAGTTGATTTTGCAGGCTGAAACTTGAACGCATCAACTACAAAACAATTATATATATATATATATATATATATCAGAAATAAGATGTCCTGATAGGAACATGACCATATATATATATATATTCCTTGTATGTGGGTCATTAGATTTAAAAGATATTTTTGAAAAGTGCATGCAGTCAAGTCAAAGCCTTTAAATCCAATAGCTCACATACAAGGAACTGATATATTTTGTATCAAGACGAACTGACAGTTGAAAGACTGATATTTTGTCCTGATTTAAAATATATCAAGACGAAGAATGTGAACCATAGATTATAGAGAAGTTTTGACAAGTGTATACACTTTGAGTCAAAGTATGTAAATCTAATGGTCCACATTCTTCGTCCTGATATATTTTATATCAGGACGAACTGACAATGGAAAATTGTATATATATATATATATCTATATACAGTTTTTCCATTGTCAGTTCGTTCTGATATAAAATATATCAGGACGAAGAATGTGGACCATTAGATTTACATACTTAGTGTATGCACTTATCAAAACTTCTCCATAATCTATGGTCTACATTATTTGTCTTGATATAAAATATATCAGGACGAACTGACTGTAGAAAGACTATATATATAGTAGTTATCAAGTGAGATATATCATATTTTAATTTCGGTAAGGACCTTGATGAAATCACATCTATTTTTACGAATTTTGATCTGAATTTTTTCGTTGATAATAAGTTCATTGAAATCTACCTATGAATAAAATTTGAGAATTTTTCCAGTACTATAACTTTTTTTTTGTTTTGAATTTTTCTATATTTATCTCATTTTTCCGATGCATTTATAATTAACAAAATCGGGATAAACAGATCTCGTGCTTGAAAAATTCTTAAATTTTGTGATTTCATAAAAATAGATGTGATTTTATCAAGGTCCTTACCGAAATTAAAATAAGGTATAATTCACTTGATAACTATATGCATATATATATATATACAGTTTTTTTATTGTAAGTTCGAACTTATATAAAATATATCGATTCATTGGCAGCCAAGTCAAAACATTTAAATCCAATAACCCACATACAAAGAACATACAAAGAACTGATATATTTTATATCAGTTCGAGCTGACAATAAAATGATTGTATATATATAATTTGGGAATTTTTCAAGCACATACTATAACTAGATTTTTGAATTTTCCTATATATATATATATCCATTTTTCCGATGCCTTTATATTTAACAAAATCGGGATAAATAGTTCTAGTACTTGAAAAATTCTCAAATTTTATTTATAGGTATATTTCAATTTACTTATCATCTACACAAAAATTTATATCAAAATTCATACAAATCGATATGATTTTATCAAGGTGTGGACTGAAATTAAAGTGAGGGATCCCTCACTTGAACATTACTATATATATATATAATAATAATAATAACTTTGTAATAAGGGATCCTGTACAAATCTTTCTTGCTGTTTCACTAATTCCAACTGGTTGGAATCAGTGTAAAATATTTTTTACTGACTCCAACTGGTTGGAATCAATGAAACCACAAGAATTTTTTGTACGGGATCCTATACGTGATAATATATATATATATATATATATATTTCCCTTGTCAGTTTGCCCTGATATAAAATACATCAATGCTTTGAATGTGGATCATTAGATTCAAATGTTTTGATTTGGTTTGCATGCACTTATTAGTGCTTCTCCATAATCTATAGTCCATATATAATACATTGATGTATTTTATATCAGGTCGAACTAGAGGTGGCCATGGTTTCGGTTAAATCGACGGTTTTGCCCGCGGTTTAACCGAAACAGTACTTCCAAAAACCGCCCCAAAACCGAAACCAGAACCGGCGGTTTCAAAACCGATTGAACCGGTTACGGTTTCGGTTTGGGTACTTCCAAAAACCGCCAAAAACCGATGGTTTTAACCGCGGTTAAATCGCCGATTTTTTTTTGTATAAAAAAATTAAAAAAAATCGACTAATAAGAAGCTGACACGTGGCATTTTTTTTGAATTTTTTTTTGAAAAACCGAAACCGAACCCAAAACCGTCGGTTTTTAAACCGAAACCGAAACCGAAACAGTAAAACCGCCGGTTAGAAACCGTGTACCAAACCGGTTTTCCGATTACGGTTTTGGTTTTGGATGACCATGGAACTGAAACCGCCGGTTTCAAACCAAAACCGAACCATGGCCACCACTAGGTCGAACTAACATGAGAAAGACTTTATTTATATATATATATATATGGGATCACTAGCCGTTCAATGTGACAATCAGTGATACTGATTCAATATGAAAATCAGTGGTTCCACATCAAAATTATGTCCAAATTAATAGAAATTTTAGTTGTATTGCTTTATGACTTCCGGGAAATGCAAATTATTATTATTATTTTTTTAATAAAATTGGACTGATCGTAAATTATTATTTAAATTGATCCAGAATTATTTAGAACAAACAATAATTCAGATTGTACAACTAGCTTGGGATCAGACAAAAATCATAAGGAAAATTAATCTACATTTGACAACATTTAATTAAGTGAAATATGACTTCTTTATATTAATACAACAAAAATTAAGAAAGCTAGCTTTTTTTTTTTTTGAAAGAGAAAGTTAGCTTTTTTAAAAAGCATTTTAACAAATATTTTATAGAAATAGTTGACAGAAAATTCATTTATTCAAATTTTTATTTTTAAAAAATATATATTCTAATTCATATATATCCTAAATTGAATAGCTTTACAAGAGAGACAAGCCATGTGTTTTGTCCGACAAATATGCATGGATAATGAGTGACATTTTCAAGACAAAAATAGTACAAAACACATTATTTGAATTGATATGACAAAAAGAAAAAGCCCTTTCACATTAAAACCAACTTAATTATTTTTTTCCTGTAAAAAATTTATCAGCCAGCAAACTATACCCGGAAAATAATTTGAGAAAAAAAAAATTGAACTAAACGACCCTGAACCATATAAATAAATAAAAGTGAATTTGATTTACACGTTCACTTGAAAGTGACGGAATAAGTTAATTTTTTATTTTTAATTTTTAATATATCATTTGGCCGGGATGACGACGACTCAAATTATAACAACAGTTAAAGAGTTTAAAAAAAATGGTTCTATTGCCACCCATAAAATATCTTCCTACATTTTGTAAGATGTTTTAACTGTTATTTTGATTCAACTCTGAAACTAATAATGTTTTTTCGTTGTTACTTGCAGAATCAATATATTGAATTATCTAAAAAACTATGAAATCATAATGGTTTATATACCTAATTATCGTTATAGAAAACAACAACAACAATAATTAAACGAACAACAATATGCATCTTTTGTCTTAAAAAATATATATTTTTTCAATCACCAAACAAACCAATTCTTTTCATTTAAAAATACGGTATTTAAAAAAAAAAAAAAAAAAAATCCATCCCCCAAGTTTTTCGGTATAAAAACCAATTAAATTAATAATAATTTGTAACTGAATTAAAGTAAAGTTAATTAATGAGTTGTGTTTTAGATCTATGTAGATTTGATCGGGTTCTACAACTGTTTTTTTTAATTAAAAAAAAATAGAGTTCTACAATACTACAATTATAACAATTTTTTATTCAATGCATTCAGAATTCATAAAATCAATTCTTTAACTATATTTCATGGTTGATGTTGGTTTTATTACGTATATATTATTAGTGGGTGTTCAACTTATGGTGTAAGAAGTAAATTTAATTTGCAATTAAGTAATTTAATGTAAGGGTATTTTAGAAAGAAAAAGTTTCATTAAAACATGGATGTAGAAAGATATTTTATGGGTGGCAATAGAGCCACCCTATAAAAAAAAAAAAATGAAAATTTATTCTTTCAATATATTATTAGATATGCAGTTGGAATAAATCGATCAAACAAGATTTACACAATCCTTAATTTATTTGATGGCATTTAGCGATTAAAGGTATCCTCCATTTTAAAGAATGCAACTAAAAAGCTTTCGTGGAGTTTCCATTGATGAGAATAAGGAATCTTGCATGTTTTGAAATGGACACATCTTCTTCTCCAAAGAAAAAATGAATTATTGTACGAACAAAACATCAAATTGAGAAGTTGTCTTACGTTACACAAATATAATAATTTTGAAACAAACAATCACGAGAGATCATAAAAAGTGAAAACAATTCCTATTTATGTTTGCATAGGGTGCCCTCTTATTTGTGGGACAACAAACTTTCATATATATCTGCAAGTATGTGGGGATCGACGGTTTCCAATATATTTAAGGACACATGCATACATTAATCAATCCATTTCATTCATTTAATTACCTGTTAATTTTGTTGAGTCGGTTTTTTTTTTTTTGCTTAATTTTTTCTACATCTATTGATTGATATTTTTCTAAAGAAATTAAATGTTAGGAGTCTGGATTTTATCTTAAGTGTAGACGTTTATACTACTTAAATAGTGACAAATTTTGACGAAATTGTGAAATTTATTATAAACTTTTACTGAGCTGTTGACATTCCTTGGAAATCTTATTTAAAATTTTCCAAAAAATAAAAATAAAAATAAATCTTATTTAGATATCATCAAATTTTAGGTTTAATTTACCTATCAATTTTTTGAGTTGGGATTTTTTTTTCCACAACTATTCATTTTCAATAGAACATGTTAGGAGTTCATGTTGGATTTTAACACAATGTGTATAGACATTTATACTATTTAAATACGGACAAATATATAGGTGATTATGAAAATTATATTTGAAAAAAGAAAAGGAAATTTATCAGAAACCCTCACTAATTAGTAATTACCACCATCCAATATATGTGGATTGATGGGTGAGGACAATGATCTTCTCCTCACCTCACCTCACCTCACCTCACCTCATTCTCACTTCACTTAATCTTATGACACATAAGCATCGTAATGAATGAATGGTTAAGATGTGATTGATATTTTATTAACAACCAATCACATATTTTCAAAAAATGTGAGAAAAAGGTGAGGATGAGTTAAGGTGAAGTGAGGTGAGGAGAGGATCTTGGTCCTGATGGTGAATAATACTCATTCAACTTAATAATGTTTTAGGTTGGAGTAGCTGCCACTACAAGCCGTGTATATATATATATATATATATATATATATATATATAAAGTCATCAATAATTTATTAAAATTTCATAAAATTAAAATAACCCTTCAAACTCAACAAACACCTCGATCTCTAGATTTTGTAAACAATTTAATAAGGCTAATACGACACTGGCTGGTATCTATGAAGAAAGAGAGCAGACACAGATTCTGTTTAGAGCCTTATCAACAAGAGCTTTTTTTTTTTTTTTTTGGGGGTGGGGGTGGGGGCTGTGGGGGGGTTTGAAATTTTTGGATGCATTAAAGAAAAAACATAAATAAGTTAAACATAATTGGCCTTGTCTAGTGAGCTGTTGCAAGCAAAAGGAAGAGAGTAGTAGGGTTGGTGCCCTTGTTTCCGTGTAAAAGCTCAACACAGGAGGGCACAGTGTGCCCCAATAAGTGGACCTTGATGTTGCCATTCATATTAATTATTTCTCTGTACAGTCAATCATATTCTGCCTTCTGGGTATGAAAATTTTTATTTAAATTATTGAGGATTAATTGACAGAAGAATTGTGAATGAAAGAGACCTCTCATCCTTGTATGTTGATCTAGTGATTTTGGAATCAATGAAATGTGTGCCATGAGCCATTTGTGTGTGCATGGGACCTTTGGCTTTAGATCCATCATTATTATGCATTTTGAGGATGAGTTGTGTTTGTGGAGGGCCTTAGATTCAGTACTAGTACTATATCTATAAAGCTTGTATTCAGCTCTTTTATCTATCGATCACGAACAATTAAAACTCTTTTATAGGATAATAATCTAATATCATTTACTTTCCGTCTTTTCGATTAAACATACAGACGGATATGAATGAAAAAGTTATAATATTCATTCAAAATTAATCGCCCTTTTTTTTTTTCCAAAAATTTTACGTGTTTAAATGTTTTCCATAAGAGAGGTTTATATAATGAATTAATGAAACTACAGTATGTGGAACTTGAAACATCCATGTCTTGGGAGTTGGGGAAATTGGTTTGGTTTGGTCATGCATGGTTGCTAGCTGTACCATGTGCAAATTAATATCAAAGAGAGTAAGTGTTTTTTTCTTCCATGAAAATTGAAAATTTAGAAATAAAAACAAGAAGTACAATATTAAATAAATAAATAATAATAAAAAATTAACAGAAAGTTAAAGAGACCAAGTGTTTTTTCTTCCATGAAAATTTATTGAGTTTTAGGATTATTTAGCATGAATTCTTGACTCCTTCAAACTAAATTTCACTAATATAGTTTCTATCGAGTAGATCTATTAACAAAAAATAGTATATTGTTTGATATTTAATTTTTTTATTAATAAAAAAAAAGTGTTTTTAAGTTGCTATGTTGCTTGACAATATATTTTTAAAAAAGCTTTTGGTTGTAATAAATTATAAATAAAAAGAAGCTTTTAGAAATTATTTCTAACGAAACAAAATATTAAGCAACATCAAGTAAGCAGTTTATTTCATTGTATGCCTTTTGAAAATAAGTAAATAAACTTTCATATTTATAATGAATAAATATGTATGAAAAGTAGATGAGATGGTCATAGGATTGGGATACACATATTCTTGTCCAAGGATAATTTATGAAACAAAATATGTTCGGTTGCCTAGACTAGATTTGGGCCTAGAGAACTTGAAACTGATTTTTGAAGCCCAACCTATGAAATGATTTTGGGTCACAACATTTTATTTTGATTCCTTCACAGTTCACATTCATTTTCACCCATATTTTTGTAGAAGAATCAAAACATGAAGAAAATAAAAGGCCTGTCACGTCCATTAGGTGTTTTTTTTTGTTTTTTGTTTTTTTTTTTGTTTGCACAATTCACGTTTTCGTTTTCCGAATTTTTTTTTGAATTTGTGTTTAGTAACCGTTTTACATTTTGTTTTCAAAATATAAAAACAAAATAAAAAACGAAACCGGTATTAAAATTGAAAACATGAAAAACACCGTGTTTTTCATTATTATTATTTTTTGTTATTTTAAAAATTCACCAGCCTTCTTCTTCTTCTTTTCCAAACTTCTTCTTCTTCTTGGAGAGCACCCGACGTCGGAGAAGGATTTTATTGGGTTTGTGAAGCCTGAAACCAGCCTGAGAATCGATTCTCGACAGTAGGCGTGGTGCAAACCGCCGTGCAGACCAAGAGCACCAGTTGTGGCACACACAATGGTGGATTCCAGAGGAAACACGCCGTGTAGACTGTCGTGCAGACTTAGAGCATCAGTCGCGGAACCCATAACGGTGGATTCCAGAGGTGACACGCCGTGTAGACCGCGTGGCGAACATGGTACCCGTGCCATAGCCCAATGGGCAAAATTTTCCAAGAGTGATACGCGGTACAGACTACGATGCGACACAATGCACACACTGTGGTCCATACTACGATAATGACGAGATTTGCGCAAATTAGGAAAACTTGTGTAGAAAGGAAAATAATCCTTTAGTGTTTCAGCTTACCCTAGTGTTCCCATATAAAAACTACTATTATGTAAACCCTAATGTGCGTGTGAGAAAAAGGGTGCTAGAAAGATAGAGAGCAAATTGTAGAGAGACTTGAGAGAGAGACAGAGAGATTGTAATCAACTTTGAAAATAGTGGATTGAGTGCGGTGCGCTCCGTGGACGTAGACAAATTGTTGAACCACATAAAATATTTGGTGTCGTTTTTTCTTTCTTATTGCTTTCATATTATCTGTATTGTGTTTAGATTTGTGTGTGCGATTCTCTTTCTTCTTAACAGCAATTGGTATCAGAGCCCTTGGTTAAGGTAGATTATTTTCACACAAATCTAGGTTTTCTCGAGGTCAACGATTTTGTCATAGAGATGGGATTGGAGAAGGATTCTTATAGGATTGAGAAATTTGATAGGACAAATTTTAGTTTTTGGAAGATACAGACGGAGGATTAACAATACCAAAGGACCTGCATTTGGCCGTTAAAAGAGAAGCCGGAGAGTATGATCGATGTAGATTAATCAAAGAAGCGAAAATCGAAGAACATGGATGAAGAGGATTTCAAACTCTTGGATGGAAAGCATTGGGAGCAATTCATCTCAGATTGAGGAAGCATGTTGCTTTCAACGTAAATGATCATCAGTCCGTCAGAGATCTTATGAATCAAACCTATATGAATAGCCTTCTACCGTAAGAAAGGTCCATCTTGTTAATAAATTATCAAATCTAAAGATGACAGAGGGTTAGAGTTTTAGAGAATATCTAAACCAGTTCAACAAAGTGAATGATGGGTTTACTTATGTGTCTATAGGTTTAGATGAGGAATTCTTCACAGTGTTTATGCTCACCCAATTGCCAGAAAGTTGGAAGATGATATGTTAGTCAATTACCAACTCGTTCGAAAAAGAAAAATTAGATTTCTCAAAGGTTGTGAACATGATCATGACCGAAGAGATCAGGTTGCATGAAGAGGGATTAGGGGCATCTACATCTTTAGCATTGAATATGGAAGGTAGAGAAACCAGAAATAGAAATCGGAACACGAATCAACGAGGAAGATCGTAGTTAAGAGAAAAGTCTAAGTCCAGGTATCAGGTCAACTATTTGGGAAATCAGCAACGAAACAAGAAAGATGTAGAGTGCTGGAATTATGGTAAGAAAGACCACTTCTCATATAAGTGTAGATCTGAGAAGAAAGATAAGGGCAATGGCAGTGCAAACTGTGTATCGGAGGAGTCAAATGATTGCCTCATCTACTCGTTGGAAAGTAAGACGGAGTTCTGGGTTCTGGATTTAGGAGCGCCATTCCATGTCACACCTCGCAAGGAGTTGTTCGAGAATTACGTCTTCAAAAATTTGGGTAAGGTGTATCTTGGTGACAATCAACTATGCAATATTACCGGGAAGGGAGATGTGAAAATTCAGCTAAAATGATCAGTTTGGAAACTCGACAATATGAGGCACATACCGGATTTGAGGAAGAATTTGATCTCCATTGGGCAACTAGTGTTAGATGGTTAAATGACAACTTTTACAAGTGATAAGTGGAAGATTTCGAAGGGTATAGTGACAATCGCCCGAGGAAATAAGAATGGGTCGCTTTATACAACCACAAATGGTTGTGGTTCAATCGTTATGACGGAAAGTAAAGATGATTCGAACTTGTGGCACCAAATGTTTGGGCACATGGGTAGTTAAGAGCTGAAGTGTTTGTATTTGAAATGTAAGTTGCTAGATTTGAAGAGTGTTGAGGTTGATTTCTGTGAGAGTTGCGTGTTGGGAAAACAGAAGCGAGTGAACTTTAAGAAGATCGAAAGGGTACCGACAAAGGAGAAGCTGGAACTAGTGCACACCGATGTTTGAGGTCCAGCTTCAGTCTTGTCAACCAGAGGTAAGCAGTATTTCATCACATTCATTGACGACCACTCCAGAAAGGTATGAGTTTATTTTCTAAAATACAAGTCTGAGGTGTTTGACGCTTTCAAGAGATGGAAAACTAGGGTTGATAATGAGACAAAATTAAAGATAAAAAAGCTGCATTAAGACAATGGTGGAGAATATGAAGACAGTGATTTCAAGAAGTTTTGTTATTAGAGTGGGATAAAGCTCAGTAGAACGGTTCCTGGAACCCTACAGAAGAATGAGATAGCATAATGGACGAACATGTCATTAATTAAGAGAGACAAAAGCATGATGTTACATTCAGGGTTGCCAAAATAGTTCTAGGTGGAAGCAGTCAATACAGCAGCATATTTGATCAATAGAGGACCATCAAAGCCTTTGAACCTCGCTATACTATAGGAGATCTAGACTAGGAAAGTGGTAAAACTTTCTCATCTTAAAGTGTTTAAGTGTGTTTCTTATATACATATAGGTGATCATGCGAGAAGTAAGCTAGACACCAAGTTAGTGAAGTGTACTTTGGTGGGCAATGGAGAAGATGAATTTCAGTACAAGCTGTGGGATTACCAAAACCGTAAGATGATTAGAAGTAAAGATGTTGTCTTTAATAAAAGGGTTATATACAAAAACAGAAACACACATGTGTCTGAGACGGAAGAGCCAGAGTACTTTGAAATGAATGATGTATTAGATAACAGGGTTGTGGAACTAGTTAATCAAAATGATGAAGAACAAGGTGTGCAGCTCCAGGTTCAAGAACCTATCCCATATAGAGATGTTCCAACAGCATAGGCTCAGAATGCAGTGAGAAGATCAACTCGAACTCCTATACCAAATATGAAGTACTTGCAATACATGCTGTTGACAGTTGCATCACCTGAGTGCTATGATGAGGCATTTTAGGGAAAAGATGCAAGTAACCGGGAGCTTGCAATGAAGGATGAGATGAAATCATTGATTTCTAATCAAGCTTAGGAGTTTGTCAAGTTGCCTGAAGGAAAGAAAGTCCTACAGAATAAGTGAGTGTTTTAGATCAAAGAGGAACATGATGGTTTCAAGAGATACAAGGCATGACTAGTGATCAAAGGCTTTTAACAAATAGAAAGTATTGACTACTCTGAAATTTTTTCTCCTGTTGTCAAACTAACAATGATCCGGTTAGTATTGAGTATTGTCGCAGTGAAAAGGGTTATATTTGGAGCAGTTAAATGTGAAGACTGTCTTTCTTTATGGAGATTTGGAGGAAGAAATATACATGAAGCAACCAGAGGGGTTTGTGGAAGAAGGCAAGGAAGAGTTGGTGTGTAGGTTGACAAAAAGCTTATATGGTTTAAAACAAGCTCCCCGACAGTGGTATAAGAAGTTTGATGGGTTTATGCAAGACAGTGAATATTTCAGATGCAATTCTGACCACGACTGCTACTTTAAAAAGGTTAAGTCAAGTTTTATTATCTTGCTACTTTATGTTGATGATATGTAGAAATGCACATTTGGGAAATGAGGATGGATATAGGTCCCCCCATCCCTATCCCCACTTCCCAGACCTTTCTCTCCCCCCCTCCAATTTGGGGAAAACAAAAAATTGCAAATTAAACTAAAAAAAAAAAAACATTTCATTACAAATACAAAAAAAAATTCATTAGTGCATTTTATATAAAATGTGTATATATACTTAGGGAGTTAGGGTTTTTAAAAAATTAAAAAAAATTAAAAAAATATATTATAATTATATTTATATATGTTTGGGGGGAATGAGGAAATGAGGATGGGGGACCAATATAATTGTGGAAAAAATGGGGAAATAGGGAGGGGGAGGGGCCCCCTTCATATCTCCATTTCAATTTGGAGATGATTTTCATCCCCATTCCCCCCCCCCCCCCCCCCCCCTAAAAAAAAAAACTCCCTAAATGGGGATAGGGACGCGGGGAATTAGAGCCCCAGGGAAAAATGTGCATATCTAATAACATGTTAGTAGCTGGTGCAGATTTGGAAGAGATTAACAATTTGAAGAAGCAACTCTCGAGTGAGTTCGAGATGAAGGATTTAGGTGCATCAAAGTAGATTCTTGGAATGGGAATTAGCATAAATGAACATAAAGGTACATTAAAGCTTTCTCAAGCAGAGTACGTTCGGAAGGTGTTGCAGAGATTCAACATGGATGATGTGAAATCAGTAAGAATACCATTGACTAGTTATTTCAGGTTGTCCAAAGATCAGAGTCCGAAGACAGAAGATGAGAATGACTTCATGGCTAAAGTTCTATATGCCTCAGCCATTGGAAGTCTAATGTATGACATGACTTGTACAAAACCAGATGTTTCCTAAGCAGTAAGAGTTGTGAGTCGATATATATCAAATCCAGGCAAGCCTCACTAGGAGGCCGAGAAGTGGATCCTAAGATACTTTTAGGGTACGACAAAGAGATGTCTAGCCTTCAAAAGAGATGAACTCATGCTAAAAGGTTATGTGGATTCAGATTTTGTTAGGGAGGTGGATCATAGAAGAAGTACCACCGGATATGTGTTCACAATGGCTAATACTACGATTAGTTAGATGTCCTAATTTCAAAAGATAGTGACAATCTCTACAACTGAAACAGACTACATGGCTGTAACAGAATCTAGCAAGGAGCTGATATGGTTACAAAGTTTGTTAGCTTAGTTGGGATTCGATCAAGTGATGAATGTGTTGCACATTGACAGTCAGTGTACAATACACTTGGCTAAGAATTCGGCGTTCTATTCTAGGACCAAGCATATAGATCTTCGATATCACCTCATTTGGTCGTTAATCCAAGAAGGTGTGTTAAAGCTCGTGAGATAGCAGTTGGCAAGAATCCGACTGACATGTTAACTAAGCCAATCACTACAGAGAAACTGAAGTTATGCACAGCTTCAATAGGTCTTCAAGAGTAAGACGTGGGGAATGAGCGCACCGTAACTATCCACTAAGTCATCAAGGAATAAGGTAGAATGCCTATTCAAGTTTCAGTTCTTTAAGTGAGAGATTGTTAGGTTTGTGAAGCCTGAAACTAGCCTGAGAATTGATTTTATGCAGTAGGTGCGGTGCATACCGCCGTGTGGACTAAGAGTACTAGCCATGACACACACATCGGTGGATTCCAAAGGAGACACATTGTGCTGACATAAAGCATCAGCCGCGGAACCCACAATGGTGGATTCCAGAGGTGACAGGACGTATAGACCACATGGCGGACATGGTACCGTAACTATCCACTAAGTCATCAAGGAATAAGGTAGAATGCCTATTCAAGTTTCAGTTCTTCAAGTGAGAGATTGTTAGGTTTGTGAAGCCTGAAACTAGCTTGAGAATTGATTCTATGCAGTAGGCGCGGTGCATACCGCCTTGTGGACTAAGAGTACTAGCCATGACACACACATCGGTGGATTCCAAAGGAGACACATTGTGCTGACATAAAGCATCAGCTGCGGAACCCACAATGGTGGATTCCAGAGGTGACAAGCCGTATAGACCACATGGCGGACATGGTACCGTGCCGCGGCCCAAGGGGCGAAGTTTTCCATGAGTGATACGAGGTACAGACCGCGGTGCAGACACTATGCACACACCACGGCCCATACAGCGGTAATGACAGGATTTGCACAAATCAGGAAAACTTGTGCAGAAAGGAAAGTAATCCTTTAGTGTTTCAGCTTACCCTAGTGTTTCCATATAAATACTACTATTATGTAAACCCTAATACGTGTGTGAGAAAAAGGGTACTAGAGAGATAGAGAGCAAATTCTAGAGAGAATTGAGAGAGAGACAGAGAGATTGTAATCAATTCTGAAAGTAGTGGATTGAGTGTGGTGCGCTCCGTGGACGTAGGTAAATTACTGAACTACGTAAAATCTTCGGTGTTGTCTTTTCTTTCTTATTGCTTTCATATTATGTGTTGTGTTTAGATTTGTGCGTGCGATCTTCTTTCTTCTTAACAATATATCTCACCTCCTTCGACGTTAGAGCCACTTATATGCTTCTCCAAGAGCAGATTGAAGCTCCTTTGAATTTTTTTTTTTCTTTTTGAAATATTTTAATTATTTTTCATATAATTTATATTTTAAAAAATATTTGAATTCTTTGAAATATTTTAATTATTTTCCATTTAATTATTCATATTTCATTTAATGTTTGATATTTTAAATTCGTTCTTTGAATGTAATTTTTATATAATAAAGAATTCTTACTTAGTTGATAATTATTTGGAATGAATTATTGTCAAATTTTGATATATTTCGGTTAACCTATCAGACACATTTTCGAATTTCGAAATTGAAATAAAAAACAATATTCTCATTTTCCTTTTTCTTTTCAAAAAATAACAAATTAAAAATGTTTACAGTACGCACCCTAATAATTTCATGCACCGTTTAATTTTCATATTCCCAATCCTCATTTAAATACACTTCAAAGTTCCTCCAAAATTTTGCTAGCAGAAAAACAGCAACCATATCATCTAACATAGCCTTCAAGATATGGATGTTTGGATAGATACCTCATCATAATTCCACGTCTTGTTGGTACTATTTAAGAAAGATTTGATGGTCAAAAACGTTTATTCAGCCTGATAAAATCTTAGGTTCGAATTGCCACCACCACATATGGTATATATATATAATAATACTAGCGTACTGACCAGTCAATATTCAAAATGCTGACCTCACCAATGAGAGTGTATAATGGAGCCCAATTTGTGAGATAACTGAAAAAAGTAAAGAAAAAAGACCACGTGCTACACTCCCATTGATGGGGTCAGTATTTTGGGTACTGACTGGTCAGTACCTAATTATTATTCATATATATATATGCCGTCTTTCTATTGTCAATTCCTCCTGATATAAAATATATCAGGACGAAGAATGTGAACCATAGATTATGAAGAAGTTTTGACAAGTGCACACACTTTGAGTCAAATTATGTAAATCTAATGGTTCACATTTTTCGTCCTAATATATTTTATATTAGAACGAACTGACAATAGAAAAATTGTATATATATAAACTGTAAGAAGAAAGAATACTGACAAAGTTAACAATATAATGTTGCCAGAATACCGGCAAAAGTTAACAATATAATGTTGGTCTATTAATCACGTACCAATTCTATAGCTTAAAAGCCGCATTACAGATTTACAATCATTTGGTCGTTAATCCAAGAAGGTGTGTTAAAGCTCATGAGATAGTAGGTAGCAAGAATCTGACTGACATGTTAACTAAGCCAGTCACTATAGAGAAACTGAAGTTATGTACAGCTTCAATGGGTCTTCAAGAGTAAGACGTGGGGAATGAGCGCACCGTAACTATCCACTAAATCATCAAGGAAGAAGGTAGAATGCCTATTCAAGTTTCAGTTCTTCAAGTGAGAGATTGTTAGGTTTGTGAAACCTGAAACTAGCCTAAGAATTGATTCTAGGCAGTAGGCGCGATGCATACCGCCGTGTGGACTAAGAGCATTAGCTACGACACACACATCAGTGGATTCCAAAGGAGACACGTTGTGCTGACATAAAGCATCAGCCGCGGAACCCATAACAGTGGATTCCAGAGGTGACATGCCGTATAGACCACGTGGCGGACATGGTACCCGTGCCGCGGCCCAAGGGGCGAAGTTTTCCCTGAGTGATACGAGGTATAGACCGCAGTGCAGACACAATGCACACACCACGGACCATACAACGGTAATGACAGGATTTGCACAAATCAGGAAAACTTGTGCAGAAAGGAAAGTAATCCTTTAGTGTTTCGGCTTACCCTAGTGTTTCCATATAAATACTACTATTATGTAAACCCTAATACGTGTGTGAGAAAAAGGGTGCTAGAGAGATAGAGAGCAAACTGTAGAGAGAATTGAGAGAGAGACAGAGAGATTGTAATCAATTATGAAAGTAGTGGATTGAGTGTGGTGCGCTCCGTGGACGTAGGCAAAATTGCTGAACCACGTAAAATCTTCGGTATCGTCTTTTCTTTCTTATTGCTTTCATATTATCTGTGTTGTATTTGTGCGTGCGATCCTCTTTCTTCTTAACAATATATCTCACCTCCTCCGGCGTTAGAGCCACTTAAATGCTTCTCTAAAAGCAGATCGAAGCTCCTTTGATTTTTTTTTCTTTTTGAAATATTTTAATTATTTTCCATTTAATTATTCATATTTCATTTAATGTTTGATATTTTAAATTCGTTGTTTGAATGTAATTTTTATTTAATAAAGAATTCTTACTTAGTTGATAATTATTTGGAATGAATTATTGTCAAATTTTGATATATTTCGGTTAACCTATCAGACACATTTTCGAATTTCGAAATTGAAATAAAAAATACTATTCTCATTTTCCTTTTTCTTTTCGAAAAATAGCAAATTAAAAATGTTTACGGTACGCACCCTAATAATTTCATGCACCATTTAATTTTCATATTCCCAATCCTCATTTAAATACACTTCAAAGTTCCTCCAAAATTTTGCTAGCAGAAAAACAGCAACCATATCATCTAACATAGCCTTCAAGACATGGATGCTTGGATAGATACCTCATCATAATTCCACTTCTTGCTGGTACTATTTAAGAAAGATTTGGTGGTCAAAAACGTTTATTCAGCCTGATAAAATATCAGGTTCGAATCGCCACCACCACATGTGGTATATATATATAATAATAATAATAATAATAATACTTGGGTACTGACTAGTCAATATTCAAAATGTTGACCCCACCAATGGGAGTGGATAATGAGACCCAATTTGTGAGATAACTGAAAAAAGTAAAAGAAAAAAGACCACGTGCTACACTCCCATTGATGGGGTCAGTATTTTGGGTACTGATTGGTTAGTACCTAATTATTATTCATATATATATATATGCCGTCTTTCTATTGTCAATTCGTCCTAACATAAAATATATCAGGACGAAAAATGTGAACCATAGATTATGAAGAAGTTTTGACAAGTGCATACACTTTGAGTCAAAATATGTAAATCTAATGGTTCACATTTTTCGTCCTGATATATTTTATATCAGAACGAACTGACAATAGAAAAATTGTATATATATATAAACTGTAAGAAGAAAGAATACTGACAAAGTTAACAATATAATGTTGCCAGAATACCGGCAAAAGTTAACAATGTGATGTTGGTCTATTAATCACGTACCAATTCTATAGCTTAGAAGCTGCATTACAGATTTACAGTCATATAAAACATTAATTGTCGTTTTTTTTTTCCTTCTTAAATATTACACTACAACATAAATTTGAGGTTTTTTTTTAATTTTTTTATTTAAAGAGGGAAGTACTTGAATCTGCAACCTTGTGGTGCAAGTGAAGACCGAAGAGTCAATGGGAAGACTGAGAAAAACATCATATGTGAATTCTCAATCAATCAATGGGAAGACTGAAGAGTCATCCAATGAATCGATGATCAATACATTTTTGCCGAATTTTCACTATCTCCGACAATAAATTTCCATGTTGTGTGCTTTTTCAGGATAAATGCATAACCAAATAACATTAGGAGCTGTTCATCTCCGTCTACATCAATCTATCCTCGATCTTTATTTTTCTTCCAAGGGAAAACAGATAAAGAAAATTTTCTCTTCTTGATACAAATTTTTTTTTTTTTTTTTTTAATGAATTTGTTCTATTTCAATTTGTTAATGATAAGCTAGCTAGATACATATAGATGGTGACCAATTAAGAACCAGCATTGATATGTCAATCTGGTAAGCAATATCTGTATATATGTATTGATACGTAATTAAAATACATTAGAAAATACCAAAAAGAGAGAAAAATTGTCAAAGAAAGAAAGAAAGAAAGAAAGAAAGAAACTGTTGTTGTTTCCCCTTAAAAAAAACATATATAATACAAGAGTATATATGTGCAAAGGAGGAAACAACATATGTTGATGTCAAAGTAGAAGAAGTTGGGGGATATACAAAAAGAATGGATTAAAATCAGCAAAACAAATTAGAAGCTTCCGATGTCCAATCCTATGCTTGTTGAGTTAAAAGATTTGATGATCAGAATATTGTCAGAAGAAGACGGTCCTCTTGAGCAAGAACTCGTTCACCACCGGAGAAGGAGAAGTAGATTAAGCGTCCATATATGCCCGAACAACATCATCTATCGGAGCTCGACATATTGGACACTTTCCAGTACTCCATTGCAACTCATGTGCACATTTGAGGCAGGTACACATATGCCCACATCTGTATAATTACAACATCAGATCGATAAGTGTATCACATGATATAATATGAATCGGTAATTCTATTATCAAGATATGATGTAAACTTAGTCGGACCAACCCAATTCATACAGACCAGCCTGAAAAAGTGTCTGTATGGTGTCATACCGAAATTGGATTAGCTCGACCTCGATTACACCATACACCATGCACCCTACTCTACTTTGGCGAGCCAGGTTTGCAGGTTAGATCAAGCATAAATGAAGTCGAAAAGGCCCATCTCAAGTAGGGTTTATAACCAACACAAAATAATAAAAATAAAAATTTGAATGACCTGCCTGACAAATAATACATTCGATGCACCGTACATATTCGATTCAATTCATAATGTCACGTGGTATAGACGGTTTACGAGATGTATTCTAGACTTTTTTTTGCTTCAAAAATGACAACTCAAATTGGCAATGTGACATACATACCTGTACAACAATGAGTCGACCTGCATTTCATAGCAAATACAACAAGTGCGTCTCTTTGGTGCACCAACAAGTGAATTATTTGCCATTACACTCACTGTAACAAAAATTCAAATTTCAGTCATCAACAAATTAAGCCATTTACTGATATTGAATAATCAATGTTTTTTTTAATCTTACCAGAACGAACCTCCTCCTGTGGATTGGAATGTTGCATTTTCGTGCTCTGTAGTGATTTTCTCAGCTCAGCCATCTCAATGTTGAGTTGCTCCATTTGGCCTCTCAAATCATATATGAGTTCCATTTCCTGCAAGTCCAAAGTTCAAAAAATTAGAATCAATTTAATGGACGGTCAAGTCCAGACGTCTGTATTTTGTTAACATGTTGATAAAAATAAAGTGCGGACATCTGTTAAAAGAATGAAACTCACAATTGAAAGACGATTTGCTGGTTCAGGGGACCGGCTACTACTATCTTGATAGTAAGTCTGAGATGGTAAAGGTTGTGGTGGTGGTGGTGGTGGTGGTGAAGAAGCAACTGGATGATCAGAATCATCCCCAACTTCAATATCTCTAAAACTCCATGTTGTTATCGCAGATGGAGAAGGCATTTGAATGGTTGAAGAAGATTGACAATATTCGCCGGCTTCATGGAATTGATGACTCATTGAACTCCTTTCTTCTTCTTCTTCTTCTTCTTCTTCTTCGTCTTCTTCTTCTTCCTCTTCATCCTCCTCTTCTTCTTGATAATGATCATCTTCTTCTTCTTCTTGATCACGATATTCTTCTTCTACTTGATCTATTTCTTGTGTTTGTTCTTCTTCTTCCTGATTAGTTGTTGCTGGATGCAAATGTCTTTGTAAGTGAGACAACAATAATTGGCTCATTCTCTCTTGAGTAGTCTCGTCTTCCTCTTCGTGGTACCCGTCAATATCAGCTTGTGTCATTGCTCGAGAGGTCATTAATTGGTCCATTGTATCGCGGAAGTCACTACTAAGAAATGTTGATACTCTTTTTCTGCATACAAGTTTTTTGGAAATTCAAATGATTTTCTTCAATCGGGTTGTGTGTGGATAGAAAACAAACAAAGAAATTGGAACAAAATTTGATAATACCTTACGATGAGTTGATGAATCTCATCAGTGTCTGTGCTGCTGCTAAGTCTCTCCTGGTACCGAGCTTGCCTAAGGTTCTCCCAATGGCTTCGTGGACGAGAAATTTCAGTAATCCAGTCATTATTGTTTTCAAAAAACTGGTCGTCCTCATAGGGCTCTTCTGCTTCTGATAGTTCATTTGCGTACCAACTGTTCACGAAAGCTTCCGTTTCTGTGGTTTCTTGAGGATGAAGAAAGAGCTGCGGCTGCTCCTGATCCTGATCACCGGCCTCTTGCTCTTCTTCGTATGCCATCTCATTTTCGTTTGGATCGTTCAAGATTGCTCTTGTCTCTGAATTTTCTTGTTGATGGTTATCAGCATCTTGAACTTCTCCCATCTCATTTCCATCACAAACATTCAAGGGTGCTGCTGCTGCTGTTGTTTCAGCAGTTTCTTGTGATTCAAGCAAACTACTCCCCGAATTCGTTCCTTGCTGTGCATCATCATCTGTTCTTAGACTGCCTTCTCCTCCATCACCATCTTCATTCAATTTCCCAACAACCAAAACTTCCTCCTGAATACGATCATCTTCACTTAACCGATTGGAGGTGGAAGAAGAATCATCTTGATTCTCCCTCGTGTTTGCCATCTCCGTACGATCATCCGTTCTTGGACTGCCTTCTCCTCCATCACCATCTTCATTCGATTTCCCAGAAACCGAAACTTCCTCCTGAATACGATCATCTTCACTTAACCGATTGGAGGTGGAAGAAGAATCATCTTGATTCTCCATCATATTTGCCATCTCTGTACGCGAATTTCTTGAACTAGTAGCAACACTAGCACTAGTACTACTCTGGGTTGTGACTCCATTTTCAATGCCCGTACCAAATTTCTCCCTGCATTTCATTAATGTTATAGGTTAATAAGCATATGATCATCACTATAGAAGATCTTTTTTTTTTGGCTACGACTCGAACCTGGGACATTGACAGGTTGAATGAGCACTCTTATCATTGTTTGAATGGACACTCTTATCATTGAGCCACATTAGACAGTTGTATCACTATAGAAAAATCTTAATGAGACTAAAAGTTGCATTCATCATTTCGTACCATATAACATTGATTTCAATGATGTACCTGAGTTGCATTATTGAAGACCCTAGTGATAGTCTATTCAATGGAGATCCAGCTGATTGCAGGCACTCTCGCTCTTGCTCCCGAAACGCCATCCCTCGTTGTAGAAATCTAAGCCGAAGCAGTGACTTTCGCAATGGAATCAACACAAACAATTATTTCAATTTATGGTTTCAAAAAAAAAAAAAAAAAAAAAAAAAAACATATCAAGAAAATCAATCCACTAAGTAGTCCATTTTTGTTAAAAAAATTTGTTCACCTGAATACGACCCCGTTGAGCGAATTTTGAAACCGCTTGACGTTCCACCAACGAATGAAGTTCCTTGTGCCTGTCACGCTCCAATTGCATAAGCAAATCAGCAAATGCCTGTCTGCCTCTAATTTTCGGTGAGCTTATAACCTGTGTAAGGCCTCTTGGCTGCTGCTGCTGCTCTCTTTGCTCAACGAGCTCCGAAAATGGAGCGTGCCTACGTTCCCTAGACGGTGATTCACTCACATTGCTACCAGTTTCGTTATCGTTATCATCACTACTACCGCTTGTCAGCCTCTTGATTATATCGGCAATTCGAACCCTTTCGCTCTCTCTTGCATCTGAATTCCTTGCAGTAATCGGTTCACTCATAGCATTCCTGTCAGATTGAGTCTCCCAATCCGGAAAAGAATTTTCAGGATTGGCCTGAGCTGCAGTATCGGATCTCTCGTCAACAGAATCTCCCATTTCGGACCCTCGTGAAGTTCCGGCACGAGATGGTGATGACGTGGACACGACATTTTCGACATTGCTCAATCCTGAACTTGTCCTGCTGGAGATCGAAACCAGGTTCAGGTTATTACTGTTCAAGCTGTTTGATCGGTTCATCCTCGCCTCCCATATCTGAACCAGAGACGATGCCCCGAGATTTGAAGTCTCCGGTGGAGGAGAACGAGAATTTTCCAATTCATCCGGAGGAGGAGGAGGGTTCTTCTGCGAAGTTGATGATGCTGCGCCAAAAAGCTCTGCCTCTTGACTCTGTTTTTCGATAGTTGACACCATATCTCGAGCTTGTTTCGCGGCCCATCGATCAAGAATCCGAGACTGTGTCGAATTCCCATCTTGATTCTCATTGTTCTTGCTTTGATTGTTGGTCAAAAACCTTAAATTTCGTTGATTGTGTTGACTCTTCTGTTCATTTGCAGCCCAAGAATCGACATTTTTGCTCTGGTTTTGAGAATTCTCGTCTGCAGAAATAGAGATACGGTTATGAAGATGGTCTCTGACCAGCTCTTTAAGATTCTTTTGAAACGCAGCTGCTCTCGCATTATTGCTCTCTCTGCACCGTTCTCGCCTGCTGTTCTGTTCCTTCAAGACACCACCAAATGGCGAAGATGAAGCGATTTCGACTTGTGAAGAAGCCATTTATTTTTGTTTTTATTGAAAGATACTTTTTGGAATCAAAAAGTTTCAAATTATTTTGGTGAAAAAAACCAAAATGAAAACAAATGAAGAACCCATTTTTTTTTTTGAAAGGGTGGAGAGATTGAAGAAACCTCACAAAGAAAATTTTCTCGATCAAACAAACGGTGTTATCTCTTTTTCTACGATCGAAAGTGGGTTTGTTTTAGATTCATGTACCGCAAACCACTCTTTTCATTTCACTAAATTTAGCAAAACATGTATCTCTCTCTTGATTTTAACCGAAACAGAGCAAACCAGAGCAATCTTCTGCGGGTGTTGTCTTGTCCTAAAAAAAGACAGAAAAAAACAAAAAAACACACCAAACAAGAGAGAAAAAACTAGACACGATCAATGAATGTGTTGAAGTCTAGGTGGGTTTTTGTCAAACAATGTAAATTGATGAAGAAACTTCGTATAAATGTGTACAAATAAAAGTTTTAAAAGGTGACAAAAATAGAGAAGGTTTTTGATGTGAGAGACGTTAGAGATTGAACCGTTGAGAGCGTATAGGGTAAAGTTATTGCAAAATTAAGTTAAGAAATTACTAAATACTCCTTGGAGTTTAACTATTTTTCAAAAATAGCCTTGATATTTAGATGAAAACCCTTTATAAGGACGTTTATGGTACAAAATCAGAGGATTTTTTTTTTTTTTTTAACCAAAGTGTTTTTGGTACACAATGAAAATGTCATTCTCTAAATTTGAAATTAAAGAATTTATATCTATAAACAGGTCAAACCTCAAGAGTTTTTTGCAAATCTCCCAATTAATATTTATTAAATAAATAAAATATTATAATAAGAAATATATTCTCTCTCTTATTTAATGATTTTGACTTGACCGATTAAAAAAAGTTTTATTTATTTATTTTATTTATTTATTTATTTATATTTTTAACTAATTAATGGCATTACCATATAAATGTGGATTCTGGTGCTTGCATTCTATGCTATTTTGCATCTTTTGTTTTTGATTAGTTGCCTAATGTAGGAGGGATTTAGGAGGTTGTATTTAATATAGTCAAAATCTTCACCTAACGTTTGTCATATTGACCAAAATCCTCCTCTAGTTCTATTAATTGCCATTTTCCCCATTAGTTCACACTATTCGCCATTTCCCCCTTTTCCATTACCTTTTCCTTTTCCGTTTAAAAAACACATTGGTCGTTAACCTGGAAGGGAAAATAGTAAATGGACATCAAGGGATTTTAAATATATATAAATACATACATACATACATACTTATATATATATTGAGTTTTTTTTTATAAAGGATTCTTTTTTTTAATTTCAGTAAGGACCACTATGAAATCACATTGATTTGAATGAATTTTGATCTAAATTTTTTATGGATGATAAATTCATTGAAATCTACCTATGAATAAAATTTAATTTTTTTTCAAATACTAAAACTACTTATTCTGATTATTTCAAATATGAAGGCATCAGAAAAATAGGCGAAATATAGGAAATTCAAGAAAAATAGTTTTAGTGCTTGAAAAATTCTCAAATTTTATTTATAGGTGGATTTCGATGAACTTATCATCCACAATAAAACTCAGGTCAAAATTCATTCAAATCGATATGATTTCATGGTGTTTTTTTTATTATTATTTTTTATTATTTTTTATTTTTACCAAAATTAAAATAAGGGATCTCTTATAAGAGTTTTTCTCTCTCTTTATATATATATATGTATGAATGTATATATATATATATATACAGTAGAACCCCTGTAAATTAATCTCCTATAAATTAACATCCTCTCTAAATTAATAAAAAATTTCGGTCCCGACTCGGGCCAATGTAAAAAATTAATAAATCTCTTTATCGTAATAATTAATATATATTTTTTAAAACCTCGTGCAAAATTTCTATCCCGATTTTCATATAAATAAATAATTTCATAAAATAAAATATTTATTACAAATTATTCAAGAACTAAGAAAGTATTTCAAGAAGATAGTTTGCACTAGGCCACTGTTTGATATTTTTGAATTTATCATTCATCTTTTGAATTTTCATCAATAAGTTTTTTTGATCACCTCTTGTTATAGCCAAAAGGTTTCAATTAAATTTAGCATTTGAATAGCCTTACTTGTAGAGATTTTAGGTACCTTATAAATATCGTCATTATCATCATCTATTTCAACTACACCATCATTATTCTATCTTGTGATCCTCTTCGGTTGGAGTGTAACACACTTCTTAAAATTTAGTGGTAGATAGTGCACTGTGGTGTTCCAAAGTTGAATGTGATTAAGTAGCTCTATAAGTGGTATATGGGCGGTGCATTTGCGAGAAAAAACAAAACCATTCAATTGCCATGGGCAGTGCAATTGTGATGAGGAATCCTAAAAAAAGGAAATTTCCCTATAGAAGAAAACCAACTAAACAAGAAATCCCGAAAATGAACATTCCCTAAATAAAAAATAGACTTTCATATGTTTTCGAAGACAAAATAATATTTTACAAGATAAAACCCTTCAAATTAATAACCCCTTTAAATTAATAATATATATATATATATATTTTTTGTTTTTTTGTTTTTTTGTTTTTTGTTTTCATTTACTCAAAGGAAGGATGATGTAGATCAATTTATAAAAGAATATATATATATATATATATATATATATAAAGACAGTGAAGATCCATATTAGATCTTCACTATCCATCTCTATAGATGGACAGTGGAGATCCATCTCTATAAATTGGATCTCCACCGATCCAGATCTCTATCAATGGAGATCTTTGGATTTGTACATGGGGATCCATATTATATCTCCGCCATTTTTTTTTTTAATGAAAAGTGGGAAAATGACAAATAGTATGAACTGGTGGGGGTAATGACCATTAATAGAGCTAGATAAAGGATTTTGACCAATAGAGCAAATGTTAGGAAGTATTTTGATAATATCCCAATATAGAATTGTTTGTAATTTAAAAAGTTTAAAAGTCTAATATACATCAATTTAAAGTCTATAAAATATTCAATCTAGACTTTTAAAGATTCCACTAAAATTTAAATGTATTTAATGCAGACTTTTAAGAAATCCAAATAATCCAGACTTTGTAGATTTTGCTTTAATGGAAGGAATTTGATTGATTCTAAAATTAGATTTATAAATATAAAAGCTCATAACACATCTTGCCATACCCTCTATATTTTGATGTATTTAACTTTTATAATTGTTGGGGTAATTTTCTTTGGATTGACATGTTAGCACAGAGTCCAGGGTTCATGGAATAAAATCTCCACAACATCAAGCCACGTTAGCTCAATGAGCCATGTGTGACGGCGGCGAACTAGGAAGCAAAGAGCAAGTCGCCCATCAAAGAAACCAGTTCATCGAAGCATCTTCAAATGGCGAATTGGCAAGAGCTCGCCACTCATAAAGCAAATAAAAGATACCCTCAATATCATTCCTCCATCATGTCTTCCACACAATCCGGTCCTATATTAGGTAAGACAATTACCAACAATCCAGAAATTGACAATTCAAATAATAAATATGAATATTCAGAAGATAACTCCTATAAGGAATGAAGATCCTTACATCATAAATGCACAAAAACTCAATTCACCAAGAACCTCGCCTAGATATGATCCTTCTAGGATCTTGCCTAATCATAGTTTTTGCTTGCACGCCAAGGACTAGGGCAGCCCCCTTATCCCTATATAAACACATGTATCAACCATAGAAAAACAGAAGGCATCATAATCATAATATCACTTATTGTAACCATTTTTTACATAGTGAATACTTTCTATTTCTCCGTCCTTACGACGATCGTGGTTTTTCCCTTGCCACAGGGTTTTCTACGTACAAATCTTGGTGTCCCTTATTGTTCTTTATCTTTTATTTTTTCTGTCACGTAATCTATTAATTCACACACATATCAATGAGGTGTCCAGATCACACTTCATTGGTTGATCTAGGCATTGATCTGCCAACTTGCTGTTGTTGACTAGATTGACTAAAAATCGACGTCAACAATAACGTATTGAAATTAGAAATTTTTTTAACCAACAATTAACCTTGATAATTAAATTCAATTTTTTTTATAATATTAAAATTTTATTAATGTGATTAATATATATATATATATATATATATATAAGTCTTGTATAAAATTGTTGGTAATTGATAGAGTCTCAAACTACTATGTGATGTTCAATCAATTATTGTTAGTATTATTATTTTCTCTTTGTTTATAAAAAAAATAATAATAATATTATTTTCAAGACAAATCATTAAAAATTCATCAATTTCAATATAACTCTGTAAAAATCCAACAAACTTTATTAAGAATTCTGAAAAAACCTATATGGACTCCATCAAAATCTATCACCTTAAAAAAAAATCCATGAAACCCCAACGAACTCTATATTGATAGATGGATTGTGGATCTCCACCATGATGAACATCATCTCTATAGAAAATGGAGATCCCTGCATTAAGATCTCCATCGGTGGTGGATTTCCACTCTGATCTCTATTACCGATAGAGACCTAGCAAATAGTGTTGGAGATTGAGATCCCCATCGACAAGGAGATCCCACGACGGGATATCCATCGTCTCCATCGCGATGCAGATCCCGTCCCAGGTCTCCATTAGTGATGGAGATCTAATCTTTCTTATTTATTTATTTATTTATAATTTTTTTCCTACTGTTTTTTCTAATTTATTATTATTTTTTTTTATCAATTTTTGTTTTCACCAAACCTCTAAGGACAGTGGAGATCCTCACCTTTAATATATATATACATATATATATATTTTATATTTTTATTTTATTAAATCTTTTAACTTTTGTTTGTTTTTTTAATCACTTTTTTTTTTTTTTCAGTTTTAAATTACAAAATGTCCAATTTTAAATTATCAGATTTAAAGATGAAATTACCCTTAATTTTGTTTGACAGAGTTCGACTAACGACAAAGGAGGTGAGTGTTATTTTTTGATAAAATTGTTTACACATATAAAAGAGCAAACCTCATATTAGTATGATGTAATTTGTTCTTTATTTTAACATGTTGAGTTTCAGACGAAAGATTGGAATGGTTTCTAAATAAATCATAAAAGTTTGAGTAATGTTAGGCTTCTCAAATTTTTTCCTAAATTCTTTCCCAAATGAGGTTGGCATGTGATGTGTCAACATCTTGTAAATCATGAGATTATATGGTGAGTGATATTATATTGACATCTCCTCACGTGCCAACATCATTTGGGAAAAAAATTGAGAAACCTAACATTACTCTAAAAGTTTTTTAACTTTGAAAAAAAAAAAAAAAAACCCCTTTAAAATGAATTAAATATTTTTAATCAATTTTTTTCATAGATCAATCATCTAAATTTGTCTATTAACTAATTTAAAAACAAACTTAAAATTAATAAAATAAAGTTTTTATTTTTTATTTATTTTTTATTTTTCCAAAGCAGGAGAGACATAGAAGACCCAAAAAATGGGTTATACTGTATTAGTAGGCAATTATTTACACACAAAAATTTGCGCAATTAAAGGAACATGAAAAATGACAAAGCATAGGTTGACTCTGACTCTAACTCTAGACCTTCGATCACGAAACACTGGTGGCAAGTCAACGGCTTTAAAACGTGGTACAATAAAATAATTCAAAATTTTTGGACTTGGAATGAAACGTGGTCACGTCCTGATTTAATTTCAATAGTTTGCAAGTGACTCAAAACTTTATGATTTTAATCGATGAGATGAAATTGGTTTGGTGATAAATCCCTCATAACCGCACCATGAGATTGTAGGGTTGAGTCCTCTCCTCCCAATAATAATAAAAAAATTTTATAATTTTATGGGGTATATTCAATCAAGATTTGATTGGATTCTATAGGATTTGAAAAGTCTAAGATATTCAATTAGGATTTATCAAGAGTCCATCAAAGTTTAGGGTATTCAATCTAGACTGTGAGGAATTCCAATAAAATCCAATGAAATCTAGGTATATTCAATTCAGACTTAAAAAGTCCAAACAAATTTGGTTGTATTCAAAAGTCCATGAATTTCACGGATTTTGTTTAAGTGATGGAATTTGATGGGTTTTAGAATGAAAATTATAAATAAAAAGTCTTCCACAAGTTTCTCCCTATACCCATGGATTTCATAGGATTTCATTCTCACTTCAAATAATCTCTCAATTTTCTGAGCTCTTGGTATCCCTTTCCATTTTCTCATCAAATACAATTTCTTCATATTCACTCTACTTTTGGTTTCCTCATCTCACAAAACCTTCATCGAATACGATTTTTTTTTTGTCTTCGGTTTTAATTCTTCTTCAATAAAGAAACAAACAAAATCATCATCACCTTTATATCAAAATCATTTTTTTTAATCTGGGTTTTTCACTTTTATATTACACAAACGATCGTTTCTTTTTTTTCATCCGAGTTCTTCACTTTTATATCAAACAAGCAATCAATTATGTATTTACACACACATATATATTGTTTTTTGTTGTCACACACACATATAGTTTTTTGCTGTTGTTCTCGTTTGGGTTCTTCACAGGATTAGAACTGTTGATGTCAATTTTTGAATTGTCTAGTCAATAACAACACGTTGGCAAGTCGATGCTTGGATCGACTAAGAAACTTATGATCAAAACTTATAAAGTGAATATTCACCATATATAGAAAACGATTACAAGTTATAAAAAAGTGTCTCTCTCCTCATGTCCTTTGCTAATTGTATGTATTTATATGGGAACTAAGATGTTGCCATAATTCCTGTCGTGCAAGCGAAGGCTTTGAGGAGATGGTATCTTGATGATTCGCCTATATTTTGGGGAATGTCTTTTCCTTGTATGGATTATCTTCTGGGTCTTCAAGTTTATTATCGTATTCATCACCTGCTTGATTAGCAGTGATTGTCTTTCTTGATATAGGCCTAGATTTCATGGGAGATATGAAGGATCCAAGATTATTGGTGATCACGGGGATAGTTCGTAATTCCCCGTCTAGGATTACCTTGGCGAATTGGTTTTGCTATTTATTTTCGAGCTCGCTGCTGCCATGTGTGGCATGACTTGCTGATGTGGAGAACTAGTTCCGTGATTCCTACTTTTTATGCTGACATGCCAAGCTAACTAAAATTTCCCCAAACAATACCCCCTAAATCCGCACGAGGTGGGTTATTGGTAAACCATTTTTTTTCGGTGAGCAGGTACCTCTCCAAAGTGGATTTGTTTCTCTAGTTAATATTTGACTTGAAAAAATAGAGAGCCAAATGCACACACTCATCTGACAAATTAAACGGGTTCATAACACAACGGCAAGTTGGTATCAATTCCCTGCTTAGGATTACCTTGGTGAATTGGTTATGCTATTTATTTTTGAGCTTACCAAACTGGTATGACTTGTTGATGTGGAGACTTGGTTCCGTGATTCCTGATTTTTATATTGACATGCTAGGTTGACTAAAATTACCTCAAACAATACCCCATAAATCCGCGGGTGGGTTATTGGTAAACGTTTTTTTTCGGCGGAGCAGGAACCTCTCCAAAGTGGATTTGTTTCTTTGGTTAATATTGACTTGAAAAAAATAGAGAGCCACACTCATCTAATGAATTAAACGGTAAAATGAAAAGGATATATATATATATAATTTTCCCCATCAGTATTCCAATAAAATTTTAAAATATTGTTTATAAATCTCAAGTCAACAAACGTACCTTATAATCTGATTTTTTGTTTGTACAAGATGTCTCTATGCATTTAATTACATGTGTGCCACAATCATAACCATTTTTCTTTGTGTTCACTGTGAAGTCATTAAATTTCTATGACATTGTTGTCATCTCCTAAGCAAGGACATTAGATTGCAACACAATTCATATTTTCAAAAGCAAATTATTTTTTTTAATAATAGTTAAACAAAGGATTTATAACATAATCTCTCGTAAAATTTTGAGCAATTTTGACACAAGTAAAATGTAACTCGCAACCGTACGAGGCCGACAAGTGCAATATAGTGAAAGTAAAATTCGTTCCTATGAGGATTGAGTTGTTAAGTACCGAAATATGTTAAATCTATTACTATTTGGACAAAAAATAAATGGTTGATTTGATTACACAATACTATAACTCTTAACTAATTAATGCAAACTAAAATAACTAATTAATTAAAGCAACTAAAGTAAGCAAATATGATGTGAGCAATGAGATGAGATAGCTAGGACATCGATTTCACTTAACCCATTAGTTCATCAAATCATGCAAGTGAAAGTTAAAATCCGTGTTGACCCTTATATAACCTCTATTCTCTCCTGAGCAGTAAAGACAATATCCACACACACCTATAATCTATCTTTCTATGACTACAAGAAATGCATAGAGATTCATTGAAATTAATGGCACACAAAATAGGTTATACATGCAAGCCTCGCATATTTCTACGTTACTAAACATGCATTGAGTATTTTATCGAGCACGTTGTGTGTGTCACCTTTCGGACCATAACACAACAACCAAAAATCATTTAAATGATGGCCAATCACTCAAAAGTATTGCGAACATAAAATTCCATTCAACAATCACAAGCACAACTAAATAAAATGGAGGTCTTTATTCAATAATCATGGAAAAGGGTTAGTCTTCGCCCTAGTTTAAGGAAACTAGTTCATGTTATAAAAGATAAACATACAAGATGTGATTTTAGCTATAAACATGACTAATACAAGAAATAAAGAGATAAGAGTTAAGAGGAAACTAATTGTGATGAAGCACTCTCTTTTCTTGCTTGTTGTCTTCTTCTCTCCAATCTCTTCTTCAGCTCCTTTACCCAAAAATGAAGTGCTGATAATGAATCTAAGGTTGGATGGTGTGCGTTTTGTGTTTGATTTGGTGTTTGATGGAAGGAAAATGGGTAAAAATGTGTTCTTGAAGTGTTTAGGCTAGAGAGTGGTGGTAGAGTTCATGTCCCCTCAAAAACGAGAGAAAGAGAGGTATTTATATTTAAGTGGGATTAGGGAACGAAGTTCTATGTTTTGCTGAGGTGGAATCTCAAAGCGCGGTACACTTTGACGCAGTGTACCGCATCAACTTATTGGAAATATTGCGCTATACACTTTGCATGGTTTGCTTTGATAAAGCGTACTGCAACACTCTCTGGAATGGTTTCACGTTCAGTTCTAATTGAAGCGCAACACACATACGCAGTACGCTTTCACGAACTATACCATGCAAAGCTTTTGAAACTTCTCCACATCCCTTTCTTTGCTCCAATTTTTCCCAACTTTGCTTCAATTCCCCTGTAATGCTATATTGACCTGCATAAGCTTATTACAGTTGTTAAACACTCAGTTTTACTCAAGAAATGAGTGCAAAAACCCTAGGAATGGGGGCTAAACCAAGTGTAAAAACGTTACTATCAAATTTAAAAACATAATTGATATGTATTTACTTACAACAACACACACAAGGTTCTCTCATTGTATTTTCATTTGCACTGTAGGATAAGAATCCCAAACTTTGGCCACTTTATCGTTGACCCTTAATAATGCTATGCACCAATGACTCCCATCATGTATCGGGATATATATCTATTTATCACAAAACACGAGTCATACATAGGTAGTACTAGAGTCACATATAGGTAGTACTATAAGGACATGTGATACCTACTTAGTACTATAAGGACATATGATACCTACTTGCAAATAATAAATGTTACATTTTTGCAATGATTAAAGCGGTATATATATTTGCAGTATGCATCAGAATCACTCATGTAGGTAACATCTCCATTTTTTGCAGTGACTAGTTGTTATTCATGTAAATGTTAAATTAGGACAAGAATGATAATTAAATATATAAATGTCTAAAAAAATATGTTATTGACAATGTTCCAAACAAAAACCACGAAGAATAATAAATCGTTAATTATATACGAAGACAACAATACATACTAAGTAACTAGTTGGCAAGTACCAATATCATTGAGCAATATTATTTTCACGTTGTTGGTAAGTAAGATACTTAGGAACCATTGAGATAACCTATATTAAATGCCTAAAAAAAACAATATTGTTAATATTGTTAAAATAAAAATTGTAACAAAGATTCATAAAGTGAATAATGAATAAAGTGAATAATAAATAATAAAGATGAAAATGTTAGGTGAGAGAAGAGAGAAAACGAGAGAATAAATTGCCTTTGTATTATTTCTTTAGAGATACAAGAAGGAGCTTTTCAGATTACATCCAAAGAAAAGAAACAATAAAATTAAACATACTTATAGGAGGGCAAGGCCAATCAAAACAAGACAAGCAAAAGGGCCATTATTTAACATGCATGTAGTTGAAGAAAGTAGAGCCTCCACGTGGGTTGGCTTCTTCAATAAGCTAAGAAGAAAGTATGTGGTGGAAAGCCACACACGTGTTGCATATGTGTTGTAACACTCCCCTTTGGATTTTCACCATTTGTATTTTAATTTGTTAAGAAAAACCTACTGGGACAAAAACCTTAGCAAAAGTATATATAATAATCTTCTAGATAAAGTCATGTGGATATGTTCAGAACTGCCTCATTAAAACCTTTCCTGTAAAACCTAGTGGGACAAAATCCGGTAAAAAGAAAAAGAGTACAATACACATATGTCCTATTCAAAATTTTGCTCACTTTGATTGGACGCTCCCCCTTAATGAAACTTCAATATCAATCCTGTAATTTACAAAGCCGACGCATGCCAATTTCATATACCAATTTCTCAAAAGTTGATGTAGGCAATGTTTTGGTAAATAGATCTATAAGATTATCTGTAGACTGTATTTGTTTAACATCAATTTGTCGGCTTTGTTGAAATTCATGAGTGTAGAAGAATTTAGGAGAAATATATTTGGTTCAATCTCCTTTGGTATATCCCCCTCTAACTTGAGCAATACAAGCCGTATTATCTTCAAATATCAGTGTCAGTATTTCTATAGATAATGAAAATCCACGTGTATTTTGAATATGATAAATAACTGACCTTAGCCACACATTCTCGACTTGTTTCATGAAGTGCAAGGATCTCATAATGATTAGATGATGTAGCAATAAGAGTTTGTTTTGTGGAGCGCTATGAGATTGTTGTGCCATTATAAGTAACAACATATCCCGTTTGTGAACAAGCTTTATGGGGATCAGATAGATACCCATCATTAGCATAACCAAGTAAACCTAAAAAGTTGTTAGATTTTGAATAATATAATCCTAAATCTTTCGTTCTACGAAAATAATGAAAAAGATGTTTAATCCCATTCCAATTTCTTCGAGTTGGTGCTAAACTGAATCTAGCAAGCAAATTCACTAAAAATGCAATATCTGGTTTAGTACATTGAGCCAGATATAATAAAGCACCAGTTGCAGTAAGATATGGTACTTCAGGACCAAGTATCTTTTCTCCATTTTCAATTGGCCGGAATGGATCTTTTTTAGGATCAAGAGTTCTAACAATCATAGGGGTACTTAATGGATGAGCATTGTCCATATTAAATCTTTTCAGAATCTTTTCAACATATGTTGATTGATGGATAAGTATTCCGTTTGATTTATGCTCAATTTCTAGGTCGAGACAATATTTTGTCTTTCTCATGTCTTTCATTTCAAATTCCCTTTTCAAATATTCAGCAATATTCAGGAGCTCTCCAAGAGTTCTAATTACATTTATATCATCAACATAAACTGCTATGATAGCAAATACAGATTATGATTTCTTTATGAAGACACATGGGCATATAGGATTATTAATATATCATTCTTTAATCAAATATTCACTTAGGCAGCTGTACCACATGCGCCCAGATTGCTTTAATCCATACAATGACCTTTGTAATTTAATCGAGTATAAATTGCGAGGTATCGAGTTATATGCTTCTGCCATTCTAAATCCTTTAGGGATTTTCATATAAATATTTGAATCGAGTGACCCATATAGGTAGGCAGTTACTACGTCCATAAGACGCATTTCAAGTCTTTCCAAGACAGCCAAACTTATCAGAAATCAAAACGTGATTATATCCATCACTGCTGAATACGTCTCATCAAAATCAATACTAGGTATTTGTGAAAAACCATGTGCTACGAGTCGTGCCTTATATTGCACCACCTCGTTTTTCTCATTACATTTCCGTACAAAAACCCATTTGTATCAAACAAGTTTTACGTCTTCAGGCGTTTGGACTTTTGGTCCAAATACTTTACGTCTAGCTAATGAAGTTAATTTTGTTTGAATTGCTTTTTTCCATTTAGGCCAATCTAACATTTGCCTACAATCATCGAGGTTATGAGCTCATAATAATCATTTAAAATTTCAGTAGCCATTGTGTACGAAAATATATCATCGATGATTGTTTCTTCACGATTCCACATTCCTCATGTATAATTTATAGAAATCTTCTCATTTTTATGTTCTTGTATCTCTTCATGGATTCCTTCACCTGTAGGGGTTTCTTATGTCCTTTCAGGGACATCTAACTCTTGTGGAGTTGATTTAGAGAAAGTATATTTATTTATAATTTCAGGAGTATGATCCTGATATTTTGTTTTCTTCCTCCGGGGAACAGTATCTTTCGAACCAACTGGCCTTCCACCCTTCTGGCGTACAGTAGATGATTCTTTTGCTATTATTTGTTTAGATTGTTCTTATGGGACAATCACCCGTGCTGGTACATTAACAGCTAGGATGTGTGATTTTGTTACCCTAGTAGCATCTGTAAATGCATCTGGTAACTGATTTGCTATTGTTTGAAGGTGAACTATCTTCCGTACTTCATTCTTACATTGAGATGTGTATGGGTTAAGATGAATTGGACTAGAAACTTTTTAAAAAAATTCATGCTTCTCCTCATGAGAAGTTTTTCCCTTCCCTAATGATGATAAATTTCTCTCATCGAAATGACAATTAGCAAATTGTGCAGTAAAAAGATCACCAGTTAAATGTTCCAGATATCTAATAATTGATGGTGAATCTAGACCAATATATATTCCCAAACGCCGTTGGGGTCCCATTTTAGTTCTATGTGTTAGTGCAATTGGGACATATACTGCACAACCAAAAGTACGCAGATGAGAAATATCTGGTTGATGGCTAAATAAAAGTTATACTGGAGAATATTGATGATGAGTAGTGGGACGAAGACGAACTAATGTAGTAGCATGTAAAATAGCATGTCCCCAAACAAAAATTGGTAATTGTGTTCGCAATAATAAAGTTTTTGCAATTACCTAGAGATGTTTGATAAGTGACTCTACTAATCAATTATGAGTCTGAACATGTGAAACTGGATGTTCAACATCAATCCCAACTGATCTGCAATATTCATCAATGTCTTCGAAGTAAATTCATCAGTATTATCAAGATGTATTGATTTAATCGGATGATCGGGAAAATGTATCTGAAGCCTGATAATCTGTGCTAGTAATCTTGCAAAAGCAATATTACGTGTTGATAATAAGAAAACGTGTGATCATCTGATGGATGCATCAACTAGGACCATAAAATAGCGGAACAGTCCACTTGGTAGATGAATAGGTCCACATATGTCCCATTAAATCCTTTGTAGGAATGACGGGGATTCAAAGCCAACCTTAGATTGTGATGGTTTTATTACTAATTTCCCTTGTGAACATACAGTACATAAATTTTCATGGGATAAAAGAATCTTCTGATTCTTTAATGGATATCCATGAGAAATTTCAATAATTTTATGCATCATTGTAGATCCCGGGTGATTAAGACGGTCATGCCAGAGCATAAATATTTTTGGGTCTGAGAACTTCTGGTTCATAACTACATAAACTTCTACATCTCTTATAAGAGTGTAATATAATCCAGATGATAAAGCACGCAGCTTTTCCATAATGAGTTTCTGGCCTGAATTATGAGAAGTAATGCACAGATACTCAATATTCTCATAATATTCTCATCAATTATAGTTTCTATGTGATATCCATTTATCCATTACATCGTATATCTTTTAAACTAGGTAGATTTCTTTTGGATCTGCTTGAATATAAAGCATCATTGATACATATTTTAGCATTGTTTGGTAACAATATCATGGCTCTACCGAAGCCTTCTATCAAATCTGTTAGACCTGATATTGTATTAACATTTGCTTTGAGCAAGGTTAAATTCAGAAAGTATTTCTGATTTCGCAGAATCGTATGTGCATTGTACTATCGGCTAGACATATATCTCTTGTATCTCGCTTTTCAATATCACCCAACTTATCGTTTAAAGACATATCTATTCACGCAAAAAAAAAAAAGTGCATATCAGATAGAGTGATCAAAAGTATATATAACATAAGGAATATTTACATAAACATTTCACATGATAACAAAAAAAAAAAATATTAGAAGCAGTATTTAATTGGTATGGATATTTCCATCACCAATGGAAGTGGTCACTTTATCATTTGGATCATCCAGGAAATCAGAAACATTGAATTGAGTGATATCCATAAAATCTGAATCCTCCATGAAGTTGGTTTCAGGATTCTTTCCCTTTCCCGTTTCCTTTTCTTTGATTGATGCTTGATAAAGCTCAACCAAATGTTTAGGTGTGCGGCATGTGCGCGACCAATGATTATGACAACCACACATGAAACAAATGCTATCATCATTCTTAGGTCCCTTTTGGATACTCTTCTCTTTATCTGGTCTGGCCTTATAAACATTCAATTTTTGGGGAGTGTTTTCATTATTTTGATTATAACAACCCGGATCAAAATAACCATATGTTCTTCCACGACCTCGACCTCGACCACGGCTAGGACCATGACCACGGCTAGTACCATGACCATAGTAAGGACTGCGACTGCGACCACGACCGTGAGTATGTCCTCCAATAGTGTTAGCATTCACTTCTGGGAATGTTGTAGAGCCAGTCGGGCGTGATTCATGATTTTTTTTTTTTAATTAAGAGTTCATTATTTTTCTCTGTAACCAAGAGACATGAGATTAACTCTAAATATTTTGAGAATCGACGTTCTCGATATTGCTATTGTAATATCATGTTCGAGGCATGGAAGGTTGTAAACGTCTTTTTCAACATATCTTTTTCTTTTACATCCTGACCACACAATTTCAACTGTGTAGTGATTTTGAATAAATAGAATTATACTCAAAGACTGATATAAAGTCTTGAAAGCGTAAATGTTATCACTGATACCTGACATTTGGTAATGCAACATCGGGTTAGTTATCAAATTGATCTTTTAGTTCTTGTCATAAAACTTCTGGTTCTATGACAGTTAGGTATTGGGCTTTTAGATCCTCATGCAAATGGTGACAGATAATAACCATGTTGGTAGACTTATTTTGTTCATTTGCCTCAGCCACATCTTCAATAGTGTAATACAAGCCTTCTGATTTTAGGAGTAATCTGACATCAATAACCCAGGACATGTAATTGTCTCCAGACACTTCTAGTTTAGTAAATTTCAAACTTACAAGCTTTGCCATTATTATAGCTTCTGGTTATCTGAAAATCACAATCGGAGTTAGAACTTTTGGCTTGATAAAAATCCGAGGAATTTAAATCTTCAGATATATAAAGGAATATTTGTAAATAAATAAATCAATAAGCTTCAGGTTCCTGTAATGATAAATAAGTCTATAAACTTCAGGTTCTGGATGGGTGATCAAATTGTTTAAATAAAAATTGTGTAAAAGTAAATAAAGTGCGAGAAAGTATATTGCATGAAAATAAATAAAATGCGAGAAATTAAATTCAAAATTGTAGGTACTGGTATTAATAAATAAGAATATAGAAGCTTTAGGTTCTAGTAATAATAAATTCAGAAACTTTAGGTTTTGGAAATAATAACATCGTGTTAACAATGTGTTAAAATAAAAATTGAAACAATAGATTCATAAAGTGTATAATGAATAAAGTGAATAATAAATAATAAAGATGAAAACGTCAGGTGAGAGAAGAGAGAAAACAAGAGAATATGTTGCCTTTGATTGCCTTTGTATTATTTCTTTAGAGATATAAGATGGATCTTTTCAGATTACATTCAGATTACATACAAAGAAAAGAAACAATAAAATTAAACATACTTATAGGGGGGAAGGCCAATCAAAACAAGACAAGCAAAAGGGCCACTATGCAACATGCATGGAGTTGAAGAAAGTAGAGCCTCCACGTGGGTTGGCTTCTTCAATAAGCCAAGAAGAAAGTATGTGGTGGAAAGCCACAGACGTGCTGCATATGTGTTGTAACAAAATCATGAATTTAGCACAAATAGCAACAAAATGTTTTAGTTATACTATTTGATCAACACCATGCAACACACACAATAGAACAATGAATGTAACGTGAATTGAGTGATTTATACATTTCTTCTTTAATAAAAATTACTTAAAAAATGACATACAAATTCATCGATCCATGCTTGAGGGAGAAGTGAGCAAAATTTTTGCCTACTAAGATAAATGTGGCATGTATTCACTAGTATCTCTCTACATCCAAATATATATACATTATATAAGTAAAGAAAAAAACAATTAATAATCGATAAAATTTAATGTGTATTTTAACCAAATCTTTGATTCAAGTTAGGGTCAAAGGTAAACTAAATTAACTTCAAATCACTCTCAAGGATTGGAGTCGAAACTTCAAATGGCCCCGCTTGGAACTTATTCTTAGTTCTACTGCGACACATATCATATGGATATAATTTATAGCGACTAGGTTTTCGCTCATTTGCTTTACGAATTTACATGAGATTTCTTCAAATGTTATAATGTCTATCCTATAGTACATCATCAAGATTGCAAGGATTCTCATTTATTGATTGACTTATTTCATGGACAAACCACATATTGAGGCTTGATGTAAGGGTAGCTTAGGTATTTGATGGTTAGTGTTTTGCACAACCAAGACCCGCTCAAAACCTCAAGAGAAGAAGCACCAAAGGTATATTCTAGTGCTTACTTGCTTTGAAGAGATCTAGTTGCACACACACACAACTCATGCATATCTTTAACTCTTGTATGTTGTGTGTTTCTATATTGTGTGCATTCATGTTCATTGACATATCATGTTTAGGCATTAGGATGCAAAGCCATGAATTCTATTCATGCATGTTTTGAATTGAGTGTATCTTGTTCAATGACAATGCCATGACATGTTAGGCATTAGGATGCATTCACTTCTCACACTTGCACTTCATGTTTGTTAGTTTTAAGAATGGTGTAATTTTTCCCGAAGATGATCGAAAACGTCCGCGCTTGCACGATGGTGTGCATGTCTTAACGCGGTGGTTGACCACCTTGAGAAGGTCTCATTCTTCTCTTGGATAAGTGTTAGATTCGGTATGGTTATTTGGAGTAAAGTGTCTAGTTTCAAAAGATTGGATTTCAATAATTTAAACGGTTTTCAAAACTTACCTTTGTATAGTCTTGTGACCATAACTTTTTATAAAAAGATTGAAATTGAGTTTTGTGAAATTCTGGGCAAACTAGACACCCATACCATTCCAATGGTATATTATTCCTAATATTTCATGACCGTTTGAATTGGTTTTGAAATCTCCAAAGTGACCACTAAAAGAGGGCATTACTGCTGTTATCCGAATCTGACCATTGGTCACTTAATTGACCATAACGTTTCCTATAGACATCAAAATGTCATTCCATAAATTAGAGTAGAAAATACACTTTCATACCTTTCCAACGATATATGATATGAAAGGTTACAATGTCGTTTGGTCATGTTTTGAGTCTCTTAAATTTCAAGCTCTGTGTTGTGACGCTTTGCCACGATTCAAGTGCTGCGCCTTGGGTGACAGCGGCATGCTAGCAACAGCAATTCACCGTGGTTCAAGTGCCGTCCCTTGGGTGACAGCGGCATGCTAGCAACAGTCCCGACCCTGTTTCGTAATTTGGTCATATCTCACTCATTTGGAGTCCAATTTGGCTTATTTTTGAAGGGCAAGTCACGTAATTTATAGGGCTATCATCTTAGCACTATAAATACATCTTTTTCTCTCATTTGTATTCATGGAACTAAAAGATACAAAACCCTAGAGATAGATTAAGAGTTCCCTAGTGAGAGGAAGCACCAAGATTGCTTCTTTAACTCTCCAAACCCATTTCCATATGCATAAATCATCATCTAAGCATCATCTAGGTTTATCTAGCATGTGCTAATGCATGGATCTTCTTCAACACACATGGTATGGTATGGTATGTTGAACACTTTTATCTTACATAATTAGTGTTTTTACTTATCAATTTTACCTCATTTATTACTTGTATGTTCTTAGAGTAATTTCTACAGACATGATTGAGATTATGTGTTGATTGGGTTATTTTTTGATAGCTTAATTGATTAGGTCATTATTACCTAAAAGCTAAGCCATAAACTTTCTTGTGTGATTTGTTGATAACTAGGTTGATAGATTGTCTTTTAATCAACTAGTTAAGCTTTTGAATGTTTGTGTGTTATTTGCGATAGCTATTGTATTTAGGATTGGTTATCCTTAACATAGCTAAGTTGTATGCCCTGTCATATAGCTATATTTGATATCTAGGAATGATTTAATTGTCATTTTATATTCTTAGATAAGCATTTAGTGTACCCTAACATTACTTGCATATTTGGATATTGCATAATATTCACTTAGGGTGTTTGATCTCTTCGGAGAAGTAAGTGTTGTGTGATGACCGGGATTAGGTCATACACCGGGATTAGGTGTTCACATGAGCAATTGGACTAGATCCACTTTTAAAGGCCTGCGGGTAGTGGTAGCGGGATATTGACCGAGATTAAGCTGTCAAACCGGGATTATGTTGTATACGTTATCGCAATTAGTGGATTCGAGGTTCGAGTGTGGCACACTTACTAGCCCGTGGTTTTTCCCGTGAGGGTTTCCACGTAAATATCTTGTGTCATTTATAATTCCGCACTTAGTACACTCGATACATTGTTGACTAGATAGAGGCATATTCAGAATATTGATTAATCACGAAAATTTGGTAATATCGGATAAAATCTGTTCACCCCTTTGTAGATAGTTTTATACACACCATGCATTATTAGTTTCAATTGGTATCAGAGCGGATTCTTATATATAATTAGGTGATCCTTTGCTCATTTTGGTGTGTTGTGCATTTTGTGTGATTTTTGGCATTCATACATTTACATCCATTTGCATCCATTTTACTCAAACATTTTGTGTGACTTTGAGAGATTAGAGGGTGTGTTCATCTCTGAACCACCATTGCTCACCAAGGATAACTATTCCTCTTGGAAAGTTAGAATGAAATTCTTTTTATCAGACATGGATGAGCATGTGTGGATGTGTGTGGAAGAATGATATTCACCTCCCATAAAGACACTAAATAATGGGGCTTCGGTGCCTAAGCCCAAGTCCAAGTGGACAAATGACGAACTCGATGCTGCAGCATTGAGTTCAAAGGGCATCCATGCCTTATCTTATGCAGTGGATGAGATTCAAGCCAAACTCATCCGAACCATTCGAGATGTTCGAGAAGCTTGGGAGATTCTAAGAGTCACCCAAGAAGGTACCGTGAAGGAAAAAGACAAGATCTTAGGTACTTTGAAGATGAAGCTTCAATGTTGTGTTTGTGGCGGCTATGGGCACATCTCCACGGATTGTGGTAGCTTGAAGACCAAGAGTCGGAGAGGCAAATCAAAGGCCTTCTCTTGTAGTAAGAGTAAAGAGAGCTCTTCGGGTTCCGAGAGATGTGATAGGAATGACAAAGCCTCTCCTGCCTTAAATAATGACAAAATAAAAGCGACCACAAGACACCCATCACTTAAGGTCAACAATAAAGAAGCTAGTTCAGATGATGATCACCATAAGAGAACAAGTGGTGAAAGCTTCCATGAAGAAAGTTCAAGTTCTATGAACTTAAGTGATAAGGGTTTGACCTCTGAAGTGAAGGAGGAGAAAAAAATGACCTCTATGGTGAAGGATGAGAAGAAGATTACACCTTCTAAGAAGAAGAAGAGTATTGCTTTGAAGAATTCGAAGCATGACAAGAATGGAGGAATTGGTATGATCGCTATTAGGAGAGATAGCGAAGTTGAAGTAGTTGAAATATGTTCCACAAGCTCGGTTGAGTGTGAGAACAACTAATTCACATCTCTGGTTTCCTACCAAGAATAAATTCAAGGCGTCACCAAATGTTTGCCTTGTGAAGATTTCAAGATTTGTGACTTGAAGCTTGGAAACCGAAGTGGAGCGAGCTTGAAAGAAGCAAGCCTTAATGATATGACTCTCACAAGCATAAGTGAGAGATGCTTCGATCATAGTAGTTCAAGCTCTGGGAACTCTTGTGTTAATTTGGTGGACAACCAAGAGTTCATTGACTCCCTTCAAAAGTCTTTGAAGCAGAAAAAGAATGATATCCTTAGATTAGAAAAGGATAATCTTTAACTACATGCCAAGATAACTCACTTGAATGATAAAGTGAGATGAGTAAAAGGCATTGAAGGCAAGTTGAAGATGGAACTTGAAGAGGCAGGAAGTTCACTTGCTAAGATGACTTCGAGTTCGGACATGGATGACTCCTTGAAGGTAGACATAATTGTTGTGTCTAAATACGAGAAGGAGATTGAAGATTGTCATCAAAAGATAAAGGCAATGAAGGATGAACTTGCTTGCAAGGAAAATTCCTTAAGAATTTTTAGGGATAAAGAGAAGAGGCACCTTCAATATTTGAAGAAGGGTAAGTCCTCGTCATCCTAGGAGGAAGATTGATCTTGAAGAGTCTTTCAAGAATGGCCAAGTGAAGAAGCCAAAAAAGAGTGTAGCTCAACCTCAATATCCAAGAGCTCCAAAACCAAGTTTTGCTCAACCTAGGCATAGCCAACCAAGGAAGCAAAACAACCCGGTTCAACATCAAAGAAGGAAAGAACTGGTTCAACCACAAAGGCACCAACATTCGGCTATTGCTCAAAAGAAAAGCCATCCAGTGCACCTTCAAAGACAACCTTATCAACATGGCCATCCCTCGATGAGAGCTCAAAGCAATGGTAGGTCACATAAGACCAAATTGCTTTAACTACATAAAAACATGTAGGGTTGAAAGCATGATAAAGAGGAAAATGCTAAGAAAAGCCCATTTGCATGTGCCTAGGAAATCATTTGTCAATAATCCTAGGATCTCTAATAACATGCAAACTATGACCACTAGGAATGTAATTGCTACACCTAGGTGGATTAGAAAAGGTGAACCCGCTTGCTACGAGACTAACATGTCTCACATTGGTTCAACTAGGTCTAATGGACTTGGTAGGTCTTTAGGACCTCATGCCTTTCATTGAAACGGTATGGTGTTTAACCCCATATGGAGAACTCAAGCAAAGAGAGCACTTGCATACTTGTTGCATGCAAACATTTGAAAAGTTTTATGCTTCTGTATTTATTGCATGAGTAGTTTGGTTGCACATATGCTTATATGTTTTTAATTCAATAAATGTGAACCATGCTTGTATTGCAATCTATGTCATATTTATGTTCAAATATGTATTTTTGGACTAGGAGATATATGCATAGGAAGTACTCTTTGAATGACTTATAATAATCTCCATGACATGATGATTGTTAAATGACATGCTTAAAAAGTGAAAAGCATGAAATTCAAATGACATGCTAAATGTGAAAAGCATGATTTCAAATGACATGCTAAATGAAAAGAATGAATTGTTGATTGCATTTTCTTAAATGCAAAAATAATGTGTGAAAAAGCAAATGAGACTAAAATGAAAAACAAAATGTCTCTCTTTCTTTACTTGTGGAACATGACTGCTCTCATGCTGGTATCTTACCTGGAAAAATCAAATAGGGTGTAAAAAAGGTTGCTCATGCCTGGTTTTGCTTGTAAGGTTGGATATAGTTGCTCATTAAATTGAATTCATTAAAAACTCTATATCCTTGCTTGATTTATGACAAATGGTGAAATTGGTTTGAATTCTTAAAGGAAACCTTTGTCATTTGATTTGCCAAATACCATTGCTTTTGGATTTGAATGCAACATGTCTTGCATGCAAAGCATAATAATCACATATTTTTATGAAAATAAATCTCCTTATTCTCTCCAATTAATTGAGTTACATAAATTGTATTATATGATTATGCAAATGACTTGTATGTTATTATCTCTCTTTGCTACAAGTGACCTGGTTGGGGGATACTCATTTGCCTATCTCATGACAAAAATGAGGAGTAGTATGTAGTTAGGGGGAGAATGCTAAATTGCTAAATTGTTGTTGCATTCACGTGATTAGGGAGTTTACGTCTTGAGGGAGAGGAACTCATTGAGGGGGAGCATTTGCATTACATGTACATTGCATGATGTTGTGCTTAAATTCTTATTGCAAATTTTTGTTTTATCTCACTTGATTAATCTCACATATACTTGTTTTATCTCACTTGTTGATGTTTTGCACAACCAAGACCCGCTCAAGACCTTAAGAGAAGAAGCACCAAAGGTATATTCTAGTGCTTACTTGCTTTGTAGAGATCTAGTTGCACACACACAAAACTCATTCATATCTTTAACTCTTGTATGTTGTGTGTTTTTATATTGTGTGCATTCATGTTCATTGAAAATCTCTTCATGCATGTTTAATTGATTGCATGTAGTTAATTGAAATGTCATGTCATGTTTAGGCATTAGGATGTAAAGCCATGAATTCTATTCATGCATGTTTTGAATTGAGTGTATCTTGTTCAATGACAATGCCATGACATGTTAGGCATTAGGATGCATTCACTTCTTACATTTCCACTTCATGATCGTTAGTTTTAAGTGTGGTATAATTCGTTTCCCGAAGATGATCGGAAACGTCCATGCTTGCACGATAGTGTGCATGTCTTAGCGCGATGGTTGACCACGTTGAGAATGTCTCATTCTTATCTTGGATAAGTGTTAGATTCGGTTTGGTTATTTGGAGTAAAGTGTCTAGTTTCAAAAGATTGGATTTCAATGATTTAAAAGTTTTTCAAAACTGACATTTGCATGGTCTTGTGATCGTAACTTTTTATAAAAGGATCAAAATTGAGTTTTGTAAAATTTTGGGCAAACTAGACACCCATACCTTTCCAACGGTATATTATTCGTAATATTTCATGACCGTTTGGATTGGTTTTCAAATCTCCAAAGTGATCACTAAAACAGGGCATCATTGCTGTTATCCGAATCTGACCATTGGTCACTCAATTGTCCATAACATTTTCTACAGACATCAAAATGTCATTCCATTAATTGTAGTAAAAAGTAGACTTCCGTACCTTTCCAACGATATATGATATGAAAGGTTTCGATGTTGTTTGGTCATATTTTGAGTCGCTTGAATTTCTAGCTCTATGTTGCGACGCTTTGCCACGGTTCAAGTGACGCGCCTTGGGTGACAACGGCATGCTAGCGACAGCAATTCACTACGGTTCAAGTGTCGCGCCTTGGGTGACAATGGCATATTAGCGACAGCAATTCGCCACGATTCAAGTGCCGCCCCTTGAGTGACAGCGGCATGCTAGCGACAGTCCCAACCCTGTTTCGTAATTTGGCCATATCTCACTCATTTAGAGTCCGATTTGGCTCATTTTTGAAGGAAAAGTCACGTAATTTATACGGCTATCATCTTAGAACTATAAATATAACTTTTTCTTTCATTTGTGTTCACGGAACTAAAAGATACTAAACTCTAGAGAGAGATTAAGAGTTCCCTAGTAAGAGAAAACACCAAGATTTAGCACCAAGATTTCTTCTTTAACTCTCCAAACCCATTTCCATATGCATAAATCATCATCTAAGCATCATCTAGGTTTATCTAGCATGTGCTAATGCATGGGTCTTCTTCAACACAAATGGTATGGTATGTTGAACACTATTATCTTATATAATTAGTGTTTTTACTTATCAATTTTATCTCATTATTACTTGTATGTTCTTAGAGTAATTTCTACAGACATGATTGGGATTATGTGTTGATTGGGTTATTTTTTTATAGCTTAATTGATTATGTCATTTTTGCTTAAAAGCTAAGCCATAAACATTCTTGTGTGATTTATTGATAACTAGGTTGATAGATTGTTTTTTAATCAACTTGTTAAGCTTTTGAATGTTTGTGTGTTATTTGTGATAGCTATTGTATTTAGGATTGGTTATCCTTAACATAGCTAAGTTGTATGCCATGTCATATAGATATATTTGATATCTAGGAATGATTTAATTGTCATTTTATATTACTAGATAAGCATTTAGTGTACCCTAACATTACTTGCATATTTGGATATTGCATAATATTCACTTAGGGTGTTTGATCTCTTCGGAAAAGTAAATGTTGTGTGATGACCAGGATTTGGTCGTACACTGGGATTAGGTGTTCACATGAGCAATTGGACTATGTTCACTTTTAAAGGCATGCAGGTAGTGGTAGCGGTAGCGGGATATTGGCTCTTGTGTGATTTATTGATAACTAGGTTGATAGATTGTTTTTTAATCAACTAGTTAAGTTTTTGAATGTTTGTGTGTTATTTGTGATAGCTATTGTATTTAGGATTGGTTATCCTTAACATAGCTAAGTTGTATGACATGTCATATAGCTATATTTGATATCTAGGAATGATTTAATTGTCATTTTATATTACTAGATAAGCATTTAGTGTACCCTAACATTACTTGCATATTTGGATATTGCATAATATTCACTTAGGGTGTTTGATCTCTTCGTAAAAGTAAGTGTTGTGTGATGACCAGGATTTGGTCGTACACCGGGATTAGGTGTTCACATGAGCAATTGGACTATGTTCACTTTTAAAGGCATGCGGGTAGTGGTAGCAGAATATTGGCCGGGATTAGGTTGTATATGCTATCGCAATTAGTGGATTCGAGGTTCGAGTGTGGCGCACTTACTAGCCCGTGGTTTTTCTCGTGAGGGTTTTCACGTAAATATCTTATGTCATTTATAATTCCGAACTTAGTACACTTAATATGTTATTGACTAGATAGGGGCATTTTCGGAATATTGATTAATCATGAAAATTGGATAATATCGGATAAAATCTATTCAAACCCCCCCCCCCAAATAGATAGTTTTATACACACCGTGTATTATTAGTTTCAAAGATTGTCATGATCACTCTGCAATGGACAAATAGTTAGAATAAAAAGTAGCAAAAAATACAAAAACTTTCCTTCAAATAAAAAATTTATAAATAAATTGAAAACTGCCAAGAAAATATACCTCATCCACCAACATTGGAAGGTTTCGAGAATCTATTTTTGGAGGTTTAACCAAAAACTTAGGGTTAAAAAGAAATGGCCATAATGATAAGCCGGTCTTTTTTTGTATGTCGTCAACCATGTTGCACAACATCAGTTCATCATGATTTTGACTACTTGCAGTCATGCTAGGACTAAAACTCTTTATCTTCTTATTAGCTTTAGATATACTTTATCAATAATAAACCGGTCTTCTTTTGTATATCGTCAACCATGTTGCACATCATCAGTTCATCATGATTTTGACTACTTGCAGTCATGCTAGGACTAAAATTCTTTATCTTCTATTAGCTTTAGATATACTTTATCATCTTTGGAGGAAACATGAACAAAGTATAACTTCTTCAATTACCTTCAATCCACCACATCTACTCGGGACTTGTTTGTCGTCATATTAGCAGCATCTTCACCATAAGTCTTCATAATTTCATTTAACAAATCCTTGACAAGCTTAAGCCTTCCATCCATATTGGTCATCATATGAAGTATATTATAAACATTATTTATCATAATCTTCATTGTAGGATGTATCCCAACCTCATTTCCAACATTGAATTTTGAATTATCACCTCCATCAATCCTAATAACATTAATACAATGTGATGAAAGCTAAAAAAATAACAAAACAAAAAAAATCTATTTGTTAGCCATCATGGTATACCAGTACGATAAAAAAATTAATATAAAAGTATACAACACTATTTTATCGAACCTTAGTGTTTCCAAGACCACACTGCTACTGTAACCGTTTTGTGAACTTCTTGATAATGTCATTGGTCTAGGCAGTAACGAAAATTTTAGATCCATTAACCAATGGAGTGTTCCACTTTACATGATGTAGATAAAATATCTATTAAACAAAATTAAAAAAAAATGTATATTATAATGATTACCAAAAAAAAAAAATAAATAAATAATGAAAAAAAATAAATATGTAATAAATATTTGCACACTTTTAACTTAAAGAAAAAGCATACATCTGGTCAATGTCCTAATAATTTGAATTGCTTGATTTCATCAATCAATAACTTAAAACACCAACTAGCCTAGTTCATAGTATGAATGACAGTAACATCCTTTATAACATAGAGGTAAGAAGAACTAACATATATTCCACTTTGCAGACATAATACAGTCCCAATCACAAATAACATAAAAGTGATCTTGAACTCATCATTAGCAGACTAATTTTTTTTTTCTCTATTAGTACATTCACTTTAATCCCCCTTGAGATACCTTTATATATTTCTATTAACTCTTTGATTTGTTTACTATCGCCGTTAAGACTTATCAGTTGTCTTCTATTCTCCAAACCCATAATTTGTGAAAATATATTTGTGCTTAAGTTAAACGTCTCCCCTTAAAGCTCAACAGACAATGTATCAATGTCGAATTTGTTCACAATAAATAAGTAAATATATCGTCTCAATCGCCCAGAGTTCATCCATAGCAAACTATCAAATCCTATTGCTTTGACACCATCTTTTTGCTATGTAGATAATTTAGCACAAATAGCAGAAAACGTATCAGTTCTGCACCTAGATTCCATAGTCTTTTTCTAGATTCTCTAGACACCAAAGCAAGTTTTTGTGTATCTACTTCTTCCGATACAAGTTCTTTACGCATTATATATTGAAAATTTTCATGCAAGCTCATACTCTTAATTTTTTTTCCCAATTCTCGTCTTACTTGCAATAAAGATAAAAATATTGACAAATATTTTCAAAATTAATTTTATTCATAAATTTATGATGTAAGGACCTCTATTTTATGATTGGCTTATTTCATGACAAACCACATTAGGAATGATTGTATAATGGGTAGCTTAGGTCTTCTTGATGATTATGAGGGCAAGCTTCCAAAAATCTCCATCACTTCAAGAGCGAAAGGTATACTCACTTGAATTTGTCTCTTGAAGAGTTTAGGTGCACACACACTGTATGCGTGCTTTGTTTATCTTTTATTTGTGTTCTAATTGCTTATATATGTGCATCTTTTTCACAATCACACTTACATTTCATTTTTAGATCTAAGTGTGATTTTGTGTGATATAATTCGTTTTTGTTTGTGTGATCGAAAACATCCATGCTTTCACGATGGTCTGCATGTCTTAGCACAATGTTTGACCATTTGAGAAGTTCTCATTCTTCTCTTGGATAAGTGTTAGATAAGGTGTGGTTAAATGGAATAAGGTGTCTAGTTTCAAAAGATTGGATTTCAATGTTTCAAGTGTTTTCAAAACTGACATTTGCATGGTCTTGTGACCATAACGTTTTATACAAAGTTTTAAAATGAGTTTTGAAAATTTCTGTACAAACTAGACACCCATACCTTTCCAACGGTATATTATTCGTAATATTTTATGACTGTTTGGATTGGTTTTGAAATCTCCAAATAGAACACTAAAACAGGTCAACTTTGTTTTTATCCGAATCTAACCTTTGGTCACTCAATTGACCATAACATTTTCTACAAACATACAAATCTTTTTATGTAAATTGGAGTCTAAATAAGACATTCATACCTTTTCAATGGTATTTTATACGAAAGGTTTCGATATCGTTTGGTCATGTTTTGGTGCGCTCAAATTTTGAACTGAAGTGCTGTCGTATGATTCGGCGGCCTAACCGTCGATTGGACCACCGAATGCCTAAAAATGTGTTTCTAACATTCTCAAAATGGTGTAGCTTCATTTGGCTCATATATATACATTATCTTCTTTCCCATTTCGACCTAGAGCTCTCAAATAAATACCTAAGTGAGAGAAAGTGATTTTTTAGAGAGAGAAAGCTTCATCAAAGCTCTTTTAACTCTCCAAACCCAAAACCCATACATCCATTGCATCAATCATTCATGGGTCTTCATCAATCTTGACTTGGTAAGTAAGAACAAACTTTTATCTTTGATTATTGTTCTTCCAAACCAAGAATTCGTTTTTAATGCATAGAAATTGTTCATCTCTGAAAATAATACAAACGTAGTTAAATTGCTTAAAGCATACCTATGGGTGAATAGGTTTTTACACCTTTTTCAATCCCTTGAAACAAACATTCATTTGTCCCTCAAGGTAGTTTTACATACAGCACATAATCCAAAAACATCCATACATAAACAATATAATATTATGATCATTTAGGCAATGTCTACACATATAAGGAGTTGCATGAGATATAAAACACAAAAATCTTAACAACAAAGAATACTTGTATTATGATATTGTTCAAGAAATTACAAGTGTTAACAAATATAGAACTTCATGAGGTGATCATCATTCCATGTGTGATCTATCGGGTATCCCTCCATGTCTTCCAGTTTGTAGGCGTCACCCCGGAGCATTGCTTTAATCAGGTAGGGGCCTTTCCAGTTTGGGGCTAGTACCCCATCGGACCTTTTCCGTGTGTTATGGGTTACCTTTCTAAGGACCAAGTCTTCTTCTTTAAAACTACGAGTCCTTACTCTTATGTTGAAGTGTTGGGCTATCTTACTCTGGTACACCGCTACTCTTTCGGCGACCCTACATTGCTTCTCCTCGAGTAGATCTAGATTGGCTCTCAACTTAGCCTCATTATCTTTCGATTCGTAATTTTGGACCCGGAAAGATATAAGCTTATGCTCGATGGGTAAGACTGCTTCAGTTCCGAATACCAATGAGTAAGGTGTTTCCCCTGTTGTAGTCCTCTTGGTTGTCATGTATGCCCTTGTACATTGGGTAATTCTTCAACCCATAATCCTTTCTTCTGTTGGAGCTTTTTCTTCAAGAGCTTCTTAATAGTTTTGTTGGTAGCCTCTACCAACCTATTAGTTTGAGGATGAGCTACTGATGCAAACTGGAGATCAATGTTTCGGTCCTCGCATAATTATCTGAAGTTGGCGTTATCAAATTGCTTTCCCAGATCAGTTATGATGGCCATCGGGATATCGAAACAGCAAACGATATTCTCTTTAACAAAGCTGGTGGTCTTTTATTCAGTTATTCGGACAAGTGCCTTAGCTTTCACCAAACGGGTGAAGTAGTCTATTGCTATTACTGCATGTTTGGTCTGGCCGGGTGCAGTAGGAAGCGGGCCAATTAGATCTAGTCCCCATATGGCAAATGGGTAAGGTGTACTGATTGAGAAAAGCCTTTCCGGAGAGAGGTGATGGAGGTTTGCTGTCTTCCGGAAAGCCTCGCATGATTGCGCAAACTGTTTTGCATCCTGATGTATAGTCGGCCAGAAGTAGCCTATTTTAAGTATCTGGTAGGCTAGTGTCTCGCCTGCTACATGATTACCATAGTCCCCTGAATGTACCTCGTCAAGTGCCCATGTAGCATCATCTAAGTGAAGGCATCTGAGTAGGGGGAGGAATTTCCCTTTGCGGTAAATGTATCCGTTTACAAGGCAGTACCAGGTAGCGATTCTCTTCAGCTTGCGTGTTTGGTCTGAATTTGCAGAGAGAGTGTCACTTTGGAGGTAGTTCGCTATTGGATCCATCCAACAAGGGAGTCGGTTGACTGGGAGGATCTCCACCCCTTTGGTTATGTTGGAGGGGGGTATCAGTTGGAGGGGTACCCCTCTTGGTAAGGTATGCCCCTCACCTGCTGCGATCTTGGCCAGAACATCCGCCCGGTGATTTTTCTCTCGGGGTACCTGTTCCATCCTTACGCCTTTGAATCCCGTCATTGCTTCTCAGATTTCAGCCAGATACGCTACCATATTGTCACTTTTTGCCTGGTACAACCCCAACACCTGGTTGACCACCAATTGGGAATCACTCTTGACTAGGAGAAAATCGAACCCTAAGGCTTCTACTGCTCTCATTCCTTCTAGTAAGGCTTCATATTCTGCTTTGTTATTAGTAGCTTTGAACTCAAACCTAAAGCAGTGACTGTATTCGACCCCCTCTAGGTCTATCACAACGATTCCTACTTCGCATCCCGATTGACTTGATGCCCCATCCGTGTATAGAATCCAGGTCTTATTATCTTCAAGCCAGTTCAGATCGGTCTGATCTGGACTGGGGTCGGGCTTGGTGACTGAGGTCGGGCCTGGTGACTGGGTCCGGATTCACGTTGAACTCTATTATGAAGTCGACTAGGGCTTGTGCTTTGATTGTGGTTCTTGGTTTGTATTTGATGTCAAATTGGGTGAGCTTTAAGGCTTATTGAACCAACCTACCTGATACATATGGACTTTTGAGAAATTGTCGTAAGGGATGATTGGTGACTACCACGATAGTGTGTGCCTGAAAATAAGGCCGGATTTTTCTGGCTGTAGTTACCAAGGCATAGGCGAGCTTCTCTAGAAGGGTGTAATTTTTTTCAGACTTGGTGAAAGCATGGATTACATAATACACCGGTCTCTATACCCCATCATTGCATTCCTTCACTGAGGCCCTACTAGTGGCCACTTTTAAGATCTCTAGGTAGAGTTGGAGTTCTTCTTCTACAAGGGGCTTGACCAACTGAGGGGGACTGGCCAAGTACTCCCTCAAGGCTTGGAAAGCCTATTCCCTTTGCTCATCCCACTTAAGCTTCTTTCCTTGTTTGATAACCTTGAAGAACGAGAGGCACTTATCTGTGGAGCGGGATATGAATCGGTTCAACGTTGTTATCCGGTATGTCAATCTGTGTGCCTGCTTAAGTGTTGTGGGAGACTTGAGGTCTAGGATGGCCTTGATCTTCTCGGGATTGGCCTCGATTCCTGTTTCATTCAACATGAACCCTAGGAACTTTCCTGTCGCTACCCCAAAAGCACACTTTGCGGGGTTTAGTCTCATCTGATTCTTTCTTATTACCTGGAAAGTTTTACGTAAATCTCTTTGGTGTTGTCCAGCCTCTAGAGATTTTGTAATCATATCATCTATGTACACCTCAATGGATCTTCATATCTGCTGCTTGAACAATTTGTTCACCATACGTTGGTATGTAGCACCTATATTTTTAAGTCTGAATGGCATTACCTTCTAGCAGTAGAGGCCTTGTCCAGTGATGAAGATGGTCTTGTCTTGATCTGAGCGATGCATCATGATCTGATTGTATCCTAAGAAGGCATCCATGAAGCTTAGGAGCTTGTTTCCCGCGGTAGAATCAATGAGCTGGTCAATCTTGTGTAGTAGGAAGCTATCTTTGAGGCAATTCCGATTGAGGTCGGTGTAGTCCATACACATTCGCCATTTTCAGTTAAATTTGGTTACCATGACCACATTAGCAATCCATTCGGGATATCGGGACTCCTTGATGAATCCGGCTTTTAGGAGTTTGTCAACTTCTTCCTGGATTGCGGCATTCCGTTCGGTTTTGAAATGTCTTCGTTACTATTTCACTTGCCTGAAGGTTGCATCTACTGCCAACCTATAAATGGCCAGGCTAAGAGGAATGTCGGGCATTTCCTCATAACTCCAAGCAAAAATATTGTTGAATTCTCTAAAGAGCTTTATTAAGTCTTCCTTAACTCCGGGATCCAATCCCCTTCCAAATTTCACCACCTTAGTGAGATCTTCTTCCCTGACAGGTACTTCTTCTAACTGATCTGTGGGATGACTACTGGTCTAACCCCGCTCTTCATCCTCCTGCTCTTTTATGATTATGTCTGGTACTTCCCCTTCTTCCATGACATAACGACCCTGTTCCGACGTACCAGGGTTCATTTCATTAGCCACATGTGCACACTGTCTAGCAAGCGCGACGGGATTGATAGATACTGCATAGCAATCGCGGGCTGCCAGTTGGTCCCTTCTGACTTCTCCCATTTCTGCTCCTACCGAAAACTTTAGGACGTTGTGTTAGATGGACAATACCCCCCTTGATCCCTGAGAGGAAAGGCCTACCCAGAATGACATTATAGGTAGACGGGGTATCCACCACGATGAACTCCGTCATCACGATTTGCTGAAGTGGAGCTTCTCCGACTATCACTGGCAGGATTTTAGATCTCATTGGCATTACAGAGTCTCTTGTGAATCCGTACAAAAATGAGGTGCAGCTGTTGTAACAGGAGTTCTTCAAGTTAAGTTGTTTTTAGGCTCCCTTAAACATGATGTCAACACTACTTCCAGTATCGATCAAGACAAGGTGAACCCGGCAGTTGGCAATCTGTACTGAGATTACCATGGGATCGTCATGTGGTTGTACGATATTGTAAACATCTTCCTTTGTGAAGATAATCTTGGTAGAACTGGCTGGATCTCGGGATCCATTGCTGACTTTGAGTATCCCGTAACCTATGTTGAGCTTGGGGATCTTCCTTGCATGGTTTTTTCTCGAATTGTTGGAAGTTCTAGCCAAGGTAGGGCCTCCATTAATGGTATGAATCACCTGGATATGCTGCATTAGATCCTTCTTTCCATCCCTTATTCTTTCTACCGCTTCTCGCATCTCGCTTTGTACCTGTTTCCCTTTCTTGATGCTATCTAATACCTGCTGTAGAAATTCTATCAGTAGGCCTCCCCTTACCAATCCTTCGATCTGATTGTGGAGGCTATAGCATTCAGAAGTGTTGTGTCCGACATCCTCGAGGAAATTGCAATACTTATACTGGTTCCTCTTATCAGTTGGGACTTTCATGGGACCCAGCTTCCTGAGTAGGTTTTTATCCCGGATGGCGAGGTAGATGGTTTCTCTTGAAGCCTCCTTCTTAGAACGTAGGGTTGAAGCCTGGCACGAGCTTTGAAGCCTCCTTCTTAGAATTTAGGGTTAACCGGGCTTCATCATGTTCAACCTTGATCCAGAGTTGCTTTTCTATGTCTACTTGTTCTAAAGCTCGATTATAGGCTTCGTGGTAAGTTTCTGGTGGATGTTTAGCAAAAGAATGAAATAGTCTGCCCGCCCACAAGTTTCTTCAAAAATTAGCCAAGGTTTCTTTTTTATCAAATACTCTCATCTGGATAACTTCATTGTGGAATTTCTCCACATAAGACCTCAAGGTTTCACCCTGCTCCTGGATCACATACTGAAGCAAGATAGGGTTCTTGGGACGAGGCTTGATTCCCTAAAACTGTACACAGAAAGCTGTGGTAAGTTTAGAGAAAGAATCAACACTATCTGGTGGTAATTTTCTGAACCATGTTTTGGCACAGTCGGTCAAAGTCGAAGGGAACATCCTGCACATGGTTGACAGGGTTATATTCTAGACTTCCATCTGGTGGACAAAGCTTTCCAGGTGGCTGACGGAATCCTCTGTTCCAGAATACTTCTCGGAGGGCATCCTAAATTTGGAGGGTAACCCTGCCTCACTGACTCTCTTGGAAAAAGGTGCATTCATTTCACCCAGAGGGTTCTTCCGGATTCCCTAGTGCTTTCCTTTCTTCAATTCCTCCAGCTCCTTTCTTCAATTCCTCCCGCTCATTTGCCATTTTGGCCATCTGATCTTCCAGATGCTGAGATTTATTGTTTCCAGATCAAGCTGCTGAGCCTTCTTCATCTGAGGTCTCTGAATCAATAACCACTTCCTTCCGTTTAGCTTTTTGGTGCCTATCTCTAAGACTTTTCGGGATCTGGCGCTTCCTTCCGAATCTGGCTGTGGATCTTTCTTCTCTCCCCTTAGCCTTGCTGGGGGTTGGACTCTCTTAGGTGGAATCTCAATTGCGGATTTCACTAATCGGGGTCTGAGATTAACCTAACGGACCGGGGTTAGTGGAGATTGACCTAGTTGGTCAAATACTAGTACTCGGGTACTTGGGCCGATGTCTCCTGCGATCCCGGCTGCTTCAAAGGGGATTCCTTAAGCTACTATTCTGAGTCGGATGACTTCTACATAAGCAGTAACTTGTTGCTCTAGGATATCCCGATTGATCTCCTGCCCAGTCGGATCTCGAGGCAGGGTTCCTTCAGTTGTGACCGAATGAGGTGCCGGGTTGTCATTCCTAGATCCTCTACCTCGTCTTTTAGCTCTCTTAGTGGAAGCGAGGGATAAAGGTCCCGATGGTGCTGGATGAGCTTAAGAGGATCGAAATTTCATTCTGAAAGACCTCTGGGTAGGACTGGGCTATTTTTTTTTTTTTTTTTAAGTAATGGGTTGGAATAGGTTTTTTTTTTTTTTTTTTTTTTTTTTTTTGTTCCCATAGACGACGCCAAAAGTGTTAATGAAAAATTATCACTGTGGTGAATCTCTAAATAACAACTTTAAGGATCAAGACCGAGATAGATCCTAGTCGAAGGGGTATCACGTAGTTCGATATCAACAAAGCTCCTGACAAACCAAACAAGAGCTTAAACCAAAAAAACTAATATGCACGATTTTATTAATAGGAACATGTGTACAATTAATGAAATTAGGACTATGGCGATATGTGGTGGTATTCAAGGTTTTGGAAGGTGATGGAGATGGCGTGCTTGTGCCTATTGATAAGTATAACTGAACGTGAGTATAGGGGTTTAGGAGGCGAATTTTCGATCCCCTTCTTGGTGAATGTAGAAGTGGGGTACTTAGTGAATGTAGTATATGGAATGTCTGTCTGATGTGGCAACGAGGTACCCTGCTGATGTAATGGCGGGGTACCCTGTTGGTCTTAGTAGCTGGATACCTGTCTGGTGCAGTAGTGGGGTACCTTGCCAAGTTCTGTGACAGGATTCTGAGTAGAACTCCACGTCGGGCTACTTAGGGGTTACCAGGATTGCTGGGATTGCTAGTTTGATATGAGAAAAGGAGGTAGGTATCCAAATTTGATTTAGCATTCTTCTTTCTAGGAGTAGCTAGGTGGTATCTTGGCTTGTGTCTCTTCCTCGTATCTGGGTGGAAAATTCTTCTTTGGTCCTTTGCCAATTTTGGCGGTTAACAAATATAATATAAAATTAGGTTAATTTTAATTTTCTTTTATATGATAATTTAGTTTATATATATATATATACACTGTTTTTCTATTGTCAGTTCGAACTGATATAAGATATATTAGTTCTTTACATGTGGACCATTAGATTTCAATGCTTTGACTTGGTTGCATGCACTTGTCAAAACATCTTTTAAATCCAATGACCCACATTCAAGGAACTGATATATTTTATATCAGTTCAACTGACAATATAAATTATATTTTATGTATATAGTTCGAATTGATATAAAATCTATCAATTCCTTGCATGTGGGTCATTAGATTTAAAAGATGTTTTGACAAGTGTATGCAGCCAAGTCAAAGCATTGAAATCCAATGGCACACATACAAGAAACTGATATATCTTATATCAGTTCAACTGACAATATAAAAACAGTATATATATATATATATATATACACATAAAAGTATGTAATGGTTTTGGTTAGGTTATGCGGGTTCATAAAACACAATGCACAAACAAACCCAAGCCAATCGAGTTACTAAAAAATAACTCAATTGGTTTTTTAGTGGCGATAATGACACATCTTAAAAATTATATCTTCACCCCTTTTGTTATAACCCCTATCAATTTTTTTTTATTTTTAAAATCTCTAATTTGTAATAAACCTCACTTAATGCCAAAAACATTATTTCTTTAATTATACTATATTGTATTTTTATAAGTACATGTCACCTATGACTATTATTATGTTATTTAATCAACTTTATGATTTCTTTCTTTTTTTTTTTTTTTTTTTTGTTACCTTTAATTCTTTAATTCTCTCACTATTCTTTCTCTTCCTTACTTCTTTTCTCTTCTTGTGGCGTGTTTACTAATCAGGAATCCTACCTTGGAAAGGGATGTAAGTTTCTAATTTTCGAATTCATGTGTTTACTAATTTTTTTGGGAATTAAGTTCCGTGGACCCCACACACATATCGGGAATTAAGTTCCTGATTGAAAGGGAACATGATTCCCTTCACTCACCCTAGGAATCAAGTTCCCTTTCTTGATTGAAAAGGGAATTCATATGTTTTTACTAAAATATCCCCACTTATTTTTTAAAAAAATAACTATATATACTATATAAATATATATATATATAACTATATATTTATATTTATATTTATATACTTTGCAGTTGATTTTTACTTTACATGTGTGCGTGAATTGTTAATTACAAAATAATAATAATAATAATAATAATAATAATAATAATTGTTTGATGAAAATCAAAACACTATACTACAGCCAAAAAAAAAAAAATTTTGAATTGACATGAATCCATATTGTTTTTGCTTTGTATTTCTATTGTTTTTTCTTTAAATTTAAACTTTTTTTATTAGTTACAGTCATACATCTCATATATATATATATATATATATCGTGCATAATGGGTATTTTTGTAATCAATTTTGTATAAATTTGATTTCATCTCTATTTTTAAGAAAGTTAGTAAACACAGTAATGGAATTTAGTAACTTAATTCTGATTCCCTTCCATTCCCTTTCCGATGGAACTTGTTTCCGATTTTTCTCATTCCCGATTGGTAAACGTGTCATTGGTTTTTTTCAAAATCAAACTCTATTTTACGTTAAAAATCCATTTTACGATTTTTTTTTTTAATTAAAGAACCACTTTTTGTTTGAGAGATCGAGTTATAGGAATGCAAGATTTGTGTTATGTCTCAATTGATATGGAAGTAGATAGGTGTTAAATGATATTAAAAAAAAAAAAATGGGTGTTTGATGAAATTGACGAATATGTAAAAAAAAATAAAAAATAAAAAATAAAAAATAAAAAAAATTTAACAAGAAAGAACATATAATATTGATAAATAAATAAAAAGCCTAAAGTTTGTTTGAAAGAAATAAAAATATATATATAGATAATATAATTAATTTAAAAGTCTATATATATATATATAATGATTCTGTTCTTCTAATAAAAATTAATTTAAAACTTTACTTTTTCACGATAAATTTGTCTCATGATTTTGATTCATTTTTCATACTTAGTAATCAATTTGTATTTCCTTAAAAGAGATTGAAAATATATTTAAAAGATAATCTAGGGTTTATTAAAATAGAAAGAGTTTTTATAATATATATTAATATCAAACCATTAATAGGAAAAAAAATACAAAAGATTAAAATAGGAAACTAATTAATAATTATTAATTAGTGGGTGTACTAACAAACAGTTAGTCCTCTTAGTAATTTTACTTGAGAGTATTATTGGATATTTAAAAATATACTAATTTAGGGTGTACATACAATTTTTAATGGGTGCAAATAGCGTAAGAGAGCTTCTTTTGACAATCCAATTTTTTCTTTTTACACTTCTTTTCTAAAGACACTCCATTCTAAAATTTAAATTTAAAAAAAAATTCTAAAGACACTTCCCTTTGTTCAAAGATTATCATTTTTATCTTTTGATACTCCTATTCTAAAAACACTCTATTTTAAAAAATAAATTTCTAAAGATACTCAATTTTATTTTAATAAAAGTTAGGATAAACCATCGTAGCATTTGGATTCATCTGACGAGTAATCTTTTTTGAATTAAATTATTAAAAAAGGAAATTATCTCCCCTAAATCATTAGATTAAATATTAAATATTAAACACTTTCTCCTAAATTTTTAATTACCATATTAAAATCTCTCTCCTCCAATACATGTCTATAATTTTCTATCTCCATTCTTTCTCAAGCAAGACTAACAGTTATGAAAAAAAAAAAAAAAAAAAAACTTACGAATAAGCTTGATTTTTAGGAACCGTATATATGTATATATTACCAAAAAAAAAAAAAATCAAAAAACAAGTACCTTTTTTTCAAAAAAAAAAAAATCGAATCTAGTTACAACAAATCAAGTTTTCATTTATCTATTTTTTTTTTAAAAAAAAAAAACAAAGTATTTGTATTGATTATATATATATATATATTTATTTATTACTGTTAGTAAAAAACAAAATATTCATAAGGTTTTTTTTCTTTAACTATTAATTAGAGATTGATTGAGAAAGTATGGAAATGAGATTTTATTTTTTTGGAAAATGGAGAGAGAGAGAGAGAGAGAGAGAGAGAGAGAGAGAGAGAGAGCAATTAGGAAATAGTGTTTAATATGGTAATAACAGATTTAGGAGAGAGAGTTTAATACACAATATTTAATTTAATGATTTAGGAGAGATACTTTCTTTTTATAATTTAATTAGTTTAAAGTGTCTTTAGAATTTTTTTATCTTAAAATTGTCATTAACAAAAAAAATTAAATTGGAGTATAAATAGATCATTTGTGAATTGTAAGGAGAAGTTCTCATAGCGTAACTATATATATATATATATATTATTTTTTTCTTTAACAAAACCAAACCAACCCGCTTAAATTGGCTTAGTTTGAGTGGGTTGATCGGTTTGATAGTTTGGATATCCACTCCTAATCAATTTTAAGAGTGTTCGAAAGAAGTTGCGATCAAAATTTCCGTGTCTCAGAAAAATCCAAGCAAACTATATTTCTAATGCACGGACAATTATTTCTTTGGGCTCTTGATAAAGTAATATGTTGCTGAATCAAAATGTGAAACAAACTTTCATAGTAAATAAAGTTTCAACTACTTTGTCCCTGAGTTCCAGCCCATGAATTCCTGTTTTTGCATAAAACGAACGAAACGAAACGAAACATTCATGCATTAAAAAAACACTGCTTGAACCTTAAATTCCCTGATTTTCACCTTCGTCGACTGGTCTTTGACATCCACAACACACAATGATGCAAACAAAGGAAACAAATGATGAAAATCTTTGTTTTGGTCAAAACGTGAGTGGATTTGATTTGATTTCAAGAAAATTTAAGTAGAAAATGTGAAACGGTTTACATTTAGAGAGAGAATGAGTCTGTTGTGAGTTTGGTGCCGATTCAAAACAAAACCGCAACTTTACTTTTTATTTTTTATTTTAAAAAATGTTTAAATTAATTATATTAGAGTCGATTAAACAAACTTAAAATTCTATCTTAATTTTAAAACTTCAACATCTCAACCAGGGGCGTAGTTGGAAATTTTTTTTGAGATGTGCTAATCTAATTTTTTTTTTTTTTCTTATTTAAAAATCCTAAAATTTTGAACTAACTAGTGAGTAAATTTTTTTTTTGTTAATAATCAAATCAAAAAGATACAACAGAACTTCCATTAAAATAAAATAAAAAATGAAAAATCAAGGATATATTTAGTAAGAGATAATGGTAACACACAATAAAAAATTTTAATGTATATATTTCTTTTTCAATCCCCAAAAGTAAAATAAATCTTAGTTTTCTTAAGATTTTTCTTCTCTTTTCTAACTTTGCTATCCCATAAGAGGACACCTTAAAATACAAAACCTAAATCTCAATAATAAAATACAATACCTAAATAACAATCATAAAATATTAAACCTAAAATCAAATTTATTCTAAGTAAATAAATAAAAAAGAATAAAGTTAAGGGAATTTTATTATTTTCAAATTGAGAGATTTAAAAAAGAAGTTAGAGTTTGAGAATTGGGAAAGTGGAAAAGAAAGAAAAAGTGAGGAAAGAGGTGTTTTATTTTATTTTATTTCTTTTTTTTTTTTCAATTTTGCTGATGAGTTTTAACAAAAAATTTGAGGACATATTTTATAAAGTTTTGTTTATTAGGCTTTAGTAAGATTAGTTTTAAGTTAAAATTAAACTATTATGGGCCAAGCAAATATTGGATTTAGGTATAACTACTTTTTTTTTTAGTTAACAAAAACTTAATTCTGTTTCTTGGCTGGTGGTCTTTGTGCCAGGCGGTTGTTTGATCTAGTGGCCTTCTTTGGCCCGTTTAATAAACTAGCTGTAAAATAAATAAATAAATAAAATAAATAATAAAATAAATAAATAACTTGAAACATTTTTTCAAAAAAATTGGGTGGGCTGCTTGAAGAGCTCCGCCTCTGATCTCAATCACTCATGCTCATGTGCTCTTAATTCAATGGTTGATTTATTATAGTCATAAAATTAAGTTAGAAATTTAAGTTGGTTTAGCCTAATGTATTATATTAATATTTAAAGCTGTTAAAAAAAATGTCATGTCCATTTAATGCAAATGGCTGAAAAGGCATTTGGAAAACTCTTTGCTTTTAAAATGACTATATTACCCTTTGAAGCTTTAAAGGTAAGGGTTAACTTTAGTCAACCTTTAACATCAAGGCGGTTAGTGTCAATTTGTGAAAAAATGGTTTCCGACTTCCGAGTGTAAATTGTAAGGCATTGGGTAGGTATGTAGCCACTAATTATTGTCAATTTATGAAGGAGTTTACTTATCTCTAGTGTTGTAAAAAGAGCTAGGCGCTAGTTGGGTGGTGGACGGTGCCTAAGAACTTCCTTGTAGAAAGCTGAAGGTGGAAGAAGAAAAAGAAAGTTTTAGTGTGGTTTTGGGTTGCCTTCTAAAAAAAGACCTAAGCGACGCCTAGGGTGCCATATCACAACCTAGCCCACCTAGGCGGCGCCTGGTGTAATAAGGTGCTAGTTTTCCTAGACTCACTGATTACCCTATAATTAGTGCGGCCGATTAGGCCGTATTTCATATTTTACAACACTGCTTAATTTAACCGTGGTAAAATAGCAACATTTGTACAAATCTCAAACTAATTCTATAAAACACATACAAATGCCGAATAAATACCAATATCCATAAAAATAAAATAAAATAAAATAAAATAACTCATTATTGACACAAGGTACCCTATGGTCAAGGTCGGGCAAACTATCGAAAATGAGGCCCTTAATATCCAATGTATGTTTATTTGATTATTATTTTGTCTCTAATAAATACTTATAAAAATCAATATAATAACTCAAACTTAAGAATATAACACAACAAAATAATAGATAAAAGGTTACTAAAATAAAATTTTTATAATTACATTAAAGAATATATCATTTAAATCTTACTCGTCTCATATTTTTAGATGTAAAAGTATTAATTAAGCTTACATAACAAAAAATAAAAAATAAAAAGGTTTTCGAAAAAGAAAAAAAAAAGTGTATTGGTCTAATTACCATCGAAACAATGACTTCTGAATTTTCATATCAAGAGAGTTTTGAGTTTTATTTTTTATTTTTTATTTTTTTATTTTAGAGATATAAAAGAGGATTATTTTTGACAAACATGAGTGTTACTAGGATTCAACCTAGTGTTGTAAAAATGGACCAGGCCCAAGTGGGTCGGTCCGTTTGGCCTGCCAAGCAAAACGGGCTGGATCAGGTCCGATCCGTGAAGGGGATGTGCCGGATCAAGACCGGCAAGGAGGCGTGCCGCGTGCTGGGCTGAAGGGGTCCGGTCCGCCGAACTAGCCTGCCACGACACGTCAAGCCGGCGGACCAAGCCAGACGGACTGCCGTCGGACCGGTCCGACGGGCCGACCCCAAGGTCTGGCCATTTGAAAAAAAAAATTAATTAATTAATTTTTTAATGCATCAACGGTTGAATTTTGAATTCAACTGTTGATGCCTTAAAAAATTACCAAAACCCCCCAAAACTCTTCTATTTTATATTTTCACCCACAATTCTAATTTTTCTATAAATACCCCAATCCATTCCATTTTTCAATCACTTTGACACTTTCTCTCATTCTCTCATTCTCTCAATCTCTCTCCATTCTACAAATCTCTACACATTTTCATTCAATTTCATTGTTTCTCTCTCTCTCTCTCTCTCTCTCTCTCTCTCTCTCTTTTTCTCTCTCTCTCTATATATATATACATTTATTACATTTTATAATACTATTATATTAATTCCCTATTATCTATCTATCTATTGACTATTGTTCTCTTCATTTTCCACCAACACACAAAACTTTTAAGGTACATTGTTCTTTAAATGTTATTATTTCTTTATGTGAGTAAATTTTTAATGTTATGTAAACACTTTAGCTAATTTTTTAAATATTTGTGTTTATTTAGTAAATTATTTTTATTTTTTTTAGTAGTTAATTAATCATTATTATGTGTACTTGTGTAGTAGTAAATTTTAATATTTGTGTTAGTAAGATAATTTTTTTAAAGTGTACTAGTGTATTAGTTAATGTAAATATTTTTTGTTATTAAATTATGATTTATAAGTGTAATAGTTAATTTAAATATATTTTGTTAGTAAATTATGATTTTTATGTGTAGTAGTTAATTTGAACATTTTTAAGTTAGTAAGTTATGATTTTTAAGTTTAGTAGTTTATTTAAATATATTTTGTTAGCAAATTATGATTTTTATGTGTAGTAATTAATTTTAATATTTTAAAGTTAAAGTTATGATTTTTAATTTAGTAGTTTATTTAAATATATTTTGTTAGTAAATTATAATTTTTATGTGTAGTAGTTAATTTAAATATTTTAAAGTTAAAGTTATTATTTTTAAGTTTAGTAGTTTATTTAAATATATTTTGTTAGTAAATTATAATTTTTATGTGTAGTAATTAATTTTAACATTTTAAAGTTAAAGTTATGATTTTTAATTTAGTAGTTTATGTAAATATATTTTGTTAGTAAATTATGATTTTTATGTGTAGTAGTTAATTTTAACATTTTTAAGTTAGTAAGTTATGATTTTTAAGTTTAGTAGTTTATTTAAATATATTTTGTTAGTAAATTATGATTTTTATGTGTAGTAGTTAATTTTAACATTTTTAAGTTAGTAAGTTATGATTTTTAAGTTTAGTAGTTTATTTAAATATATTTTATTAGTAAATTATGATTTTTATGTGTAGTAGTTAATTTTAACATTTTTAAGTTAGTAAGTTATGATTTTTAGTAGTTTATTTAAATATACTTTGTTAGTAAATTATGATTTTTATGTGTAGTAGTTAATTTTAACATTTTTAAGTTAGTAACTTATGATTTTTAAGTTTGGTAGTTAATGTAAATGATAATATATTAATGACTAATGAGTTCATATTTGTATTTCAGGAAATGGATCATTTTTTCACGGACAGTTTGAACATGTTGAATGATGATCTTGATCTTTCAGAACAAACGGAACCCCAAGCGAGAGGTTCATGTTCCGCCGCTACTGCTACTGATACCCCAACATCACGTCCCAAAAAATTTACATCCGATGTTTGGCAGTGTTTTCACATAGTACAAATGACACTCCTAGACGGGACGACGGGCCCCAGAGCTAAATGTAAGTTTTGTTCTAAGGACTATTCCACTAGTAGGAATGGAACCGGTCATTTGAGAAGACATATGCTCAAATGCATACCTGCACATGGACAGGTAGACACTAGAACCCAAACACAACTACAACGTCACCTAGATGGGTCTGTTACGACATGGAGGTACGATCCCGAACACGCTAGAAATTGCTTGGCACTATTCATTGCACAAACTGATCAACCAATCAATTTTGCTGACAATGTTTTTTTTCAAGAGTTGATCACATCTGTATTCTGCCCCCAATATCAAACTGTTTCTAGAACCACCACTAGAAACGGTTTGATAAGATTGTTTGGAACCGCTAGAGATGACTTGAATGCTGAATTACACCATCTAAATGTCTGTATTGCATTAACCTCTGATATTTGGAACGCATGTTCGAAACAGGACTACTTATGTGTCACTGGACACTACTTAAATTCTGATTGGAGGATAACAAAAAGAATTCTTGGTTTTCGTCCTATGGATTTTGCACATACCATTGAAAATATTTTTAATGTCATTATTTCTGTTTTAGAAACATATCAAATCACAGATCGCATCCTTTCTATTACATTAGATAATGAATCTGCAAACACTAGGGGTGTTTTTGTTTTTTGCCTCTGAAGACTTTAAGTTTGTGAAATGTCTTACTAAGACATTTTTGTTTGTGTTTTTAGCCATCTAAAGTCTGATAATTGCCCAAAATTGTCTGGAAAAAAAAGTTGGAAAATTGAGCTTTTATCTGAACTGAACAGTAGTGAGGAGAACTTTTAACCTTTATTCCCGTTTTACCCCTGACAAAGTAGAAGAAGAGTTCTTGTCTTGCATCGGCATCCTCTTCACCAGGAAATGATTAATTTCTTCATCAAAATTTTTTCTTCAATCTAGAAAAAAAAATAACCCAAATTTCCAATCAAATTCCAAAAAAAAAACCTCATTCAAGAGCACACATAATTCATCAATATCAAAATAATAAATATAAAAACCTCATTCAAATACAAACCTCATTCAATAACCCAAATTTCCACCAGAAGAGCCCTCAAACACACATACTTCATCGGCATGCTCTTTTGCTCTATTGAGTTCATAAGAGCCCTCAAACCCAAATTTCCTATCTTGTTTTTCGGGCTGATTCTGCTACGTTTATGGCTTTTGCTCTGTTGCTTGTGTTTGTTTTTTCGTTTAGGTGTTTGTGTCTTCTTTTGCTTGGCTTTTTTCTTTTGTGTTAAATTTGTGGTAGTTATGGAGGTAAAAGGCTGGATTTGGTGATGGATTGCGATTATTGGAGCTGAAAATCGCTGATGGATGCAATGGATTTTGAGGAAAAAAGCTGGATTTGGTGATGGATTGCGATGATTGGAGGATGGATTGCAATGGGTTTTGAGGAAAAAAGTTGGATTTGGTAGTGGTGGAGGTAAGAGAATAAGTGAGAGAGAGTCAGCAGGTGAGGGATGGAGGAGTTTTTATGGATGTAAGAGTTGTCCAGTTTTTAAAAAATTATTTAATTGTAAGGATAAAATTGTCTTGTTACTGGTTTTCAGATATTGATATTTAGATATAGAAAATAAAAAACAAACATGTTTTCCGACTTCAAACTTCAGACTCAATTCAGATTTCAGACCCAATTCAGTCACTTTAAGTTTTCAGAAAAAAGACAAACGCCACATAGCTCTATTGCATTGTTTGTTGAAAGAAATATCCCGCAAGATGGGGGTTATTTCTTCCATCAACGGTGTGCATGTCATATTATAAATTTAGTTGTACATGCTGGTTTGAAGAAAGTAAGAGACCGTGTAGATCGCATCAGAAATGCCATTTCTTGGATTAGCAGCTCTAATCCTAGATTCCAAGAATTTCGTAGACATTGCAGATTAAACAATCTACGCCCCCGACGATTCCAAATTGATATGCCGGTAAGGTGGAACTCTACTTACTTAATGCTGGAGAATTGTTTGCCATATGATACAACTATTTCAGGTTTTTATAACATGAAGTTGGCCGAACTTGGCCTTCCACAAGCACAAGCACTGACATTAGACGATTGGTATGTGGCAAGGGTTTTTGTTGATTTTTTAAAGATTTTTTTACGATGCCACTGTAACTCTTTCTGGGGTCTATTACCCCACATCTTGTGAGGCAATTCATCGAATAGTGGAAATGTCTGAAGCGTTAAACGCTTTTAGGGAATACGTTCATTTAGGCACTGCAGTTGCTGCCATGGAGGCAAAGTTGAAAAAATATTGGGCTACCATTCCTTTACTTTATGCCTTAAGTGTTATAGTAGATCCTAGAGTTAAATTATCTGGTTTAGAAGTTTTCCTTGAGGTTATTGGTACTAATTTGGAAATAGATTATTTAGAACAGGTTACTGACATTCGAAACAAGTTGTTCGAAGTTTTTCGTATTTATGAGTGCAGGTTTGGCGGCATTGACACCCAACCATCAGCAGAACCGGAGACACACCCGAAGACATCAAGTTGGAGCATTCTCAAACGCCAAAAAAAGGACAAATCAGCAAGTACTTCTTCAACCCAAAGATATGGCCCATCTTTTTGTGCCGAATTGAATAGGTACCTTGAAGCACAGTTCGATGCTGTCGATGACAAGGAAGATTTTGATTTGTTGTTATGGTGGAAGTCTTATACCTATAGGTATCCGATTCTGTCACACCTAGCACGTGACGTACTAGTTATCCCTGTGTCCACGGTATCTTCAGAACAAGCATTCAGCACCAGTGGACGCATAATTGAACCAAGAAGAAGCTGTTTGTCTCCAGACATGGTGGTGGTATTAACAAGCCTTCGGGATTGGGAGCATACTAAAAAGAGGTTGCAAAACCAAATTGTAGATAATGAACTTATTCAAAATTTCAACAATCTATATGTTGATGAGGCTTCCGGTTCCGGTAGTAACCAGTTTCAGAACTTGTAAATTGTAATACGATTGCACTCTTTTTCTCTTGCCAAGTTTTTATCCCATTGGGTTTTTCTTGGTAAGGGTTTTTAATGAGGCAATCATGTAAATATGTAATACTGAATTCCATAAGTTAGAAATAAATAAATACTTCTTCATTTCATATTTTCATAACTTCATCTATTTTATATTTTTGTAATACTTTATCTTTATTCATTTTTTGAATTATCTTATTACCAAAAATAATAAATCTATCTAACTACATTTACATAATTCAATTGTTAAAATGTTAAGTATTTTAATTTATAATTATGTATTTTATTTTTCCCTAAACCAAAAATCCAAAAAAGAAAGTTAAAAAATTAAATAATAAGTGGTCCTGGTCCGGCGGCACGCCGGCACAGTCCGTCAAAAACGGTCCACGTGCCGTGCCGGGCCACGATTTCTGAATACGTGCCGGACCTAGTTCGGTCCGCCTACCGGTGCAGCGCTGACTAAGTCCACCCGTTTTCAAAACGGGCCAGGCGTGTCGGATTGAATTGGGCCGGACCGGTCCACTTGGTATTAAACTTAAAATAAAAAATAAAAATATAAAATAAAATATAAAATATATTATATTTATTAAATTAACTACAAACCTTTGAATTTGCTTGGTGTTTGAGACCTTAACATTTTAAGTAAAGACAAGGGTTCAAAGCTTAGAAAGCACAGAAAGTACATGTATTAAATTAACTTATATTGTCAATTTCTTTTTAGCCTATATATTCAAGACATTTTTTTTCGGCCCAAATGTGAAACCAAGAAACCAAGTTAAAAACAAAACCTAGTAAGGGGGCTCTCTAAACCCCTTCATTTGCTAAAATAGCTAGTGGGGATAGTTTTAGAACACTCAAAGGGGGCTCCCTAAATGACTCCCTATTTTAGAGAACCATCAAGAGGCTCTTCAAATGTAGGAAGTCATTTCAAGCTCCCTATTTCTCTCTCTTATTTTTTTAAAAAATATTTTTAAGTTGATTTATCTTCTCTATCTTATTTTTACAATTTAAAACAAAATAAATTTATTTACATTTTAAATTCAAAAAATATTAAAATATTAAAATATTAATGACTAACTATAATAGAGAGGATGGTTGAAGTGAGTTGCTAGCTAAAATTTAGAGAGCATGGTTGGAGATGCTCTAATTAGTAATTACACACTATTTTCATATACAATAATGTTAAACATCTCACCTACAATTCCACAATTTTCATCCCAATATATGTGGCAGCTAAGGTGTCACTTGGTGAGAAAATACACATTAATTGATACTTATCTCTCTTACCTATGTATTCACTCACCAATTTATGTTTGTCCACTCACCAAGTGACACATCAGCTACCACATGTGATGGGATGGAAATGGTAGGATGTGTAGTATTTAGAGATGCACACTTTTCCCCGGGACCCCAAATCCCTGCCTCCCCATCCCCATTTTGGGATGTTTTTTTGGGGACAAATGGGGAAATGGGGAAATGGGGGGGAAGGGGGGGGACCCCTCCCCATCTCTATTTCCCCATTTTCCCCACTATTATGCTGAAATAGGGATGGGGATGGGGATGGGGATGGGGATGGGGATGGGGGGGGGGGGGGGGGGGGGAGGTCACCATTTTCCCATTTCCCCCAAATATATATAAATATAATTATAATATATATTTTTATTTTTATTTTTTATTCTAGAAAAACCCTAATTGGCTAACTAGTAACTCCCTAACCCTAAGTATATATACACATATTTACTCTTTTTATCTTCAAAACCTAAAACCTAAATCTAAAAGTTGCTCTCATTCTCTCAAATTTAATTTGTAATTTTTAGTCAAATAGGGAAATGGGGGAATAGGGTTACCGGGGGAAACGGGGAAATAGGGAAAACCGGGAAAAAACGGAGAAAATGGGAAATTGAGGATGAGGATGAGGATGGGGATGGGGATGGATATAGGTCCCCCCAAAATTTCTCATCCCCATTTTCCCCAAATGGGGAAATGGGGGGGGGGGGTGTTGGATGGGGGAAGGGTATAGGAAGTGGGGATGGGGATGGGGGGACCTATATCCATCCCCATTCCCCAAACGTGCATCTCTAGACCCATCCCCATCCCCAAACGTGCATCTCTAGTAGTATTATTGTTTCATATATATATATATATATATATATATATTGCAAGAGATTAGAAACTCTATTTAATCACCAAGCCACCAAATTCAACATCTCCAATCCGAATGGTAATTGATCCGACTATGATAATTGATGAATTTTGTGATATGAGTCCTCCTAGGGTACCACTAAAATACAATAGTGATGCATTTGTATCGTAAGTTATTTTTTATTTTCTTGTTATTTATTTTCGATTACATTTTTTATAGTATATTCATTTTGAAGGGTAAGATCCGTGTCCATTTTGTATATTACCTCTTAGTAGAGCTGGTAGTGTACTTCCCTTCCATATAAGTGGTGAGGGGTTCAAATCTCACCATACGCATTTTACAAGCATGTGGGGGTAGTTTTCTTCCTGAATTGTGGGAGTAATTATCTTAGCCCTATTATAATAGTTCTTATAATACTTCAAAAAAAAAAAAAATTATAAAATCCACCCCTCGGTCAAAAATCCTGCCTACGCCACTGGGACAAAGTTTCAAACTCTTGTCCATCTATTTTGTTTAGGTTGTACTAGTGGGTACTTCATATTTCAAGAAGAAGCTTTTTGTATAGTTGATTTGATTCCATTATTCGAACTTTGAAGAAGAAGCTTTTTTTGTTGGCGAGCACATCAAACTGGGGAGGACACAAGAATTGTGTATATTAATCTCCCTTCCAAGTCCAATAATTGTTATATATACAATTTAAATGGAGGGTCCATAAGAAGCTTTCCAATTTTCTTACCACATAAAAAGCTAAATATTAGTAAGTGCTCGAATCTATTGAAGTATAAGATATGCGAATGCAAAGTCGAACCCACAGAGATCGTTGAAAAATTTATTCAAGTATAAAATTTAACTTTAATCATAACCTAGTTAACAAAAGTGAATACTAAGATGTTAATTTAATTAAAACGTATTAGAGAGCAAATAATTACGGAAATTGGCTAAAATAAAAACTTAATAGACTAAATATGCAAATTCATATAACAGAATAAAAGTACGAGGTTTGGAATCCACCATTATTAACAATGTAACCTTTTACTATTTAAATTATTAATTCCTAGAATTTAAGAAGCAATTTAGAAATCAATCTAATGCTTCTTAATATTTTATCAAATAATTACGTAAAAATTATTTTTTTGTAAATTATTTTTTCAATGAGTACGCTAATGTATAAGACCCAATATTATATATATATATATATATATAGTCTTTTTATTGTCAGTTTGAACTGATATAAAATATATCAATTCCTTACATGCTGGCCATTGGATTTAAAAGATACTTTGATAAATGTATGCAACTAAATTAAAACATCTAAATTCCAATTGCCAACATACAAGGTTTATATCAGTTCGAATTGATAATATAAAAACTCTGTGTATATATTATATTCCAATATTTAGTAAACACATAATCAAAGTCCATATAATTAAACTTTTCAACATTAATAAAATAAATAAGTAACGACCAAAGTTTGGAATTATAATTGAGTAGCAAAACTAATACGTTATCAATAAGGCGTCTTCCTAAACCTCCAAAAAGAAAATTAGAAACATATACAGTGAAGACGACAACAAAATAAATAAAAAAATTAAATGAAATCTCGACATGACAATGAGATTATTTTTGTTTTTTGTTTTTTTTTTTTTTGTTTTCCAGACCCATACGACTTCCTGTCTTTTTTTTTTTTTTTTTTTTTGTGGGTTGATAATGTTTGATGATACAGATTGTTTGTGGGTTGATGAATGTGTTTTTGATAAAGATGATGTTAGGAAGATATGTTTGGATGATGAAGTTAACAAGATATATATGTTTGAGTGATAGATCGATGAAAAGTATAAAAATAAAAAATAAAAAAATTGGAAGAAAGATAATGCAAGGCATCAAAATTATTTTTTATTTAAATATTAATTTTAAAATAATAAAATAACAGATAAAATAGATATCTAGGGGTATTGTAGTCATTTCACTATAATAATGTGGTCGTAGAAGTAGATTGAAAAACGTTAGGGAAGGTTTGTACAATTGCATGAAAAATTCTAAGGCTGTGCGGCGGATCGGATCCTATGAATTTGCCATGATTCAAGATTCGATCCAATGTGATTGGATCGAAGAAATTGCAATCCGATCCGATCCAATTTTATAGCGGGATCCGATCCAATCCGATCCAATTATAACATACTTCAATCCGATCCGACCCGATCCGATGGAAATTGATATATATATATATATATATAAAGTTATTCGTAATATATAAAAGTTATAATCTGAAATAAATAAAATCAAATAAATTATTCAAACATTAATAATTAATTCAAATAAAATTAACATTAAAAAAAAATACATGACATAACTTGTAAACTTTATATAATTCAAAAAGTTTATAAACATTATACATCAGTTCCAAATATAAACTTAATAAGTCGTGATGTTGATGAAAAAGAATAGAAGAAAAGAAGAAAAGAAGAAAAGAAGATGATGAATTGTTGGCTATAGAGAAATTGAAAAAGAAAACCTAAAATAGTAATATTAGAAATTGTATTTTGGTTGGGTCTTTACATTAGAAAATAGTGGATAAAATAAATTGCTCAATATAAAAATAAGGTCTAATATTTTAGACGGATTGGCGAATTCGACGGATTTCCAAATGGAAATCTAAGATTCGATCCAATCCAACGGATTTTAGAATTTATGACCCAATCCGATCCGATCCGATCCAATCGCCTCTTTGGATCCGATCCGATCCGTTCCGATCCCATCTAATGGATCGTATTGGACTGAATTGGATTGGATCTGCACACCCCTAAAATATTCCCGTATGCATGAAATTACACTAAATATCAGGGATATTTGCGCGATTTGCCCCAAAATAATAAAATAAACAGATTGTGGACACGTGGCGAGATCAAGCACGATTTAATTTCTCTTAAGCTCAACAACTGAAGTAGTAGAAAGTAGAAAACAAAAACAAAATCCAAAAAAAAAATACACTGAAAACAACAAGAAGAAGAGAAATGGCGTGGAGCGCGACGATGATCGGAGCATTGCTCGGATTGGGAACCCAGATGTACTCCAACGCTCTTCGTAAACTTCCTTACATGAGACGTACGTTATTTTTTTATTTTAATTTTTAATTTTTTCATTCAAAAACAAAACCCTAGCTTTTCATTTTTTTTTTTTTTCTTTTTTCTTTTAAAGTTTTACTTTTTTTTATTTTTTTTTTTTCAATTTGTAATTCAATTTGGAGTCAAACATCTGATGGGTTGGTTTTGTTTTTGTAGATCCATGGGAACACGTTGTGGGTATGGGACTGGGAGTCGTATTTGTGAACCAGTTGGTCAAATGGGACGCTCAGCTCCAACAAGACCTCGATAAGATGCTTGAAAAGGCCAAGGCTGCTAACGAGCGCCGTTACTTTGGTACGAGCACATTTTGATTTTATGTGTAGATGATTTTGATGATTTGTGATTTAAATGTGTAATTAGAAGTGGTTATTGTACCTAAGAAACGTTGATTTCTATGTTTCGATTGAATTTTTTCTGTTTTTTAGATATTGCTGTTTGCTTATTGAATGTTTATGTGGGTGTGATTAAAATGTCTTGTATTAGATGAAATAAATTCTGTTAGTTTCTGCGCGTTTTTGATTTTTTCAACTATCGATATTATAATGTGGTTGTGGTTGTGGTTGCCTTAAGAAACTGTGTCTGAGAACGAGCTGTAGTAGGAATTTGCATTCATTTTTCAAGCTGGGAGTATCCTCTCTACGATACCAAGACTAAATGTTTTGAATTTTTAAGAGTTAAAATGGTTAAAGTGACTATATTTCAAGTGAAAATGTTTCTCTGGTGGTGTAAACTTGTGCTGAAATCTATATGATGATGTGACATTTGGCTTTATTTATTTTTAGTATTTAGTAACCATTTCTAGCTTTACAAAATTGGAAATAAAACAGAACAAGAGTCTGATGGAGTCTAACCATTTAAAGGTTAGCGAAATCTTGTTTTATAAGCTGCAGCTGTCATAGAATAAAGAGATTGAACAAGTAAAAGAACATAGATCATTGGAAACAAGAATAGCTCTGTAAAATGTTTCTGCTAGTGATACAATTCCATTAACTCAACTCCTCTAGTTATAGAACAAAAGGGGCAGTATGCCTCCCATCCAATTAATACTATTAATCCTCGATTTATATTGAATGAAAATTGCCTACTAAAGTCACCGTTAAAGAGTCACTTGTCTCTCAAAATAGCCTTTGCCTCACATAGAACCGATTAAAGCTGCCTCTTCAATTAGTAAATGGTTGGAGATCCTCTCCTCCATAACACTAATGTTTGGATGTTCACTATTTTCAAGTAGATGTATTTAATTTTTTGCTAAAACAAACCTAGTGGAATAAACACTTAAGCAAAACACTTATATTCACCTTAAGAGCAATGCTAGGTGACTGTTGCTAGACAGTCACACCCAGCAACACGTGTGATCTATCGCTCCATTATTTTTTTCAAACTTTGTAAACAATTTTGTTTTGGTCCCTATGTTTGTGTTTTTAATTCTTATGATCTCTAAATTATCATAAATTTATCAATTTCGTGGGCGACTGAAATTTTAATACTCAAACGTAATTGAAAGTTATAATTGATTATTTTGCCCCTAGTAATAGGATATTGTCTTTTCCAAAAAAACTTAAAATAACAAAATAAAATAATAGAAAAAATCCTTAAAAATAATATAAAAGATAAAAAAAAATAAAATAAAATAATTACTTAACAAATTAAACATCAAAATGTAAAAAAAATTAAACAATATAAACTAAAAAATAAATAGTTGACTAAAAAGTAAAAGAACTGTATATATTTAAAAACTGAAATAAGAATCAAATTGATAATAATTAAAATTGAAAAATTAAATAAAATGATAAAAATTTCTTTTCAAAATTCAACATTATTTTCATATTTATTATTTAATATAACTAAAAATGCAAAATGTTTTGGAAAAATAAAATAAAATTAGTGAAGGTCACCTTTGAAGGTGGTCGATCCGGAGGAAGTCAGCTTCCTCCAGACCAGAGGAAGACATTGCTTCCTTTGGTGATTGGAGGTGGAAGAGGAGGTGGTAACCTCCATGACAACCCCCTCTCCTCCCAATTTTCATTTTTTTTAAACATAAATTTTATTTAAGTTTTTATATTATTTAATGATTTTTTTCTTTTATATTAATTAATTAGACACATTAAAAAATAAGAGGTACATGTGTGATGTGTCAAAGTATAGTATAATAGCATGTGTCACAAGTAGGGCAAATATGTATTTTAACATCAATATACTATTTTATTTTTTATGAAGAGAACATCAATATCCTATTACAAGGGGAAAAACAATAAATTTAATTTTTCTACTCTGTTTGACCATTAGAATTTCTGTCAAATGGACCAAATTGATGAATTTAAGATAAGTTTGAAGTCATAGGAACTAAAAACCACAAATATAGGGATCAAAACGAAATTGTTTACAAAATTTGAAAAACAAAAGTAAACATGGAGTGACACGTTTCACTCTTAGAGAAGTGACAGTCTAACATCAGTCGTTACTAGCATCGCTCTTACCATAAAACGTGGTCATCTAAGGGAACTGTTATGAAGAGATGGATTTTCCTGTAATTTTCTATTCGCATGGGACTACTTCTATCGGCTCTATGACAGACAAATATATTTAGCTATTTTGAGTATACATGAATTTTTAGGTATCTTTTGTAAGCAATTTTCATTTGATAAAAATGAGGCATAATGACATTTGCCAGATGAGAGGTTGATGGAATTATATTCTTACCAAAACACCGGTTTACAATGTTATTCTTTCTTCTAACAATTTTTTCTTTTTGGATATTCAACAATCTTTAGGAGCTATTCTGATAGTTAAGTTCGTATCATTGACTTGTAATGCTAGAAGAAAAGCTTTTGTTTCCACATTTGGAACTTTACAGAAAGTATTTAACTGTTAATTATTGAGATAAATATATTTTTTACTCCTATTTCAGCTTCCTAACTTTTATGCAAACTGATTATAAGTTACATAGATTGGATATTTAGGAAGCACATTTCCTTGGAAGCATACTGGTGGTATAATTAGAAGTAAGTTCATACTAAAGGTGCTTACGATTAAGTTCATCGGAAGGGAACTTGTTGTACTTGTATACCTACAATAATGTAGCTTTCTCAGTGTGGATTATTGCTGTTGAAAATTTATGAAGATGGAGCTTGTTGGTGTGCTATGTACAATCACGATAATGAATCAATAGAATACTTTGTGTTTCATTGATCTATAAGAAATGAATTTTGTGCATTTTGTTTCCTACAAAAAAATAAGGCACAGTTTGCTTTGTTTGAAAGGGAAAAGGGGGGGGGGGGGGGGGGGGGGGGGGGTTGGTGGTTGTGTTATACATCGGTTCATTAGAATGCTGGAAAGGCAGTAGAGCTGACCCTAAACCCAGGGCAACTTGAGTTTTAGTAAGCTGTGTTGGGCTTTGAGTGAGTTTGTGCTGGGTTAAATTTGAAATATACCAATTTGATCTCAACTTGTGCTGGTCTTGTATTTACACCTCTGCAATCTAGGACCTTTTAACTGTATTATTTACTCTGATATGTCTAAAAGTCTCATATCAGAGTTCATAAAATAAAATTTATATTCAATTTGTAATAAAATGGCCTTAGCTTAGTAAGATAATTTTTAATCTAGGACCTCTTTTATCTGTATTATTTGCTCTAGCATATGTGTAAAAGTATAAAATCAGAGTTATTTAAAATAAAACATTTATTCATTTTATAACCATGATGACCTTAAGCCTATCACGATAATAAAAGAAAACAAAAATTCCTTCTTTTTCCTTCCATATATTCCGTCTTTATGAACCATTTTGTGTATTTTTGTCCTTTTTCCACTTCATCCGGTGGAATGAGCTATATCCCTTCTTTATACACTACTAAATTTTATAGAAGTTATCATATTTGCTCCTGAGAAAGTAAAGATTTTCTATTGTAATTGAGAATCTTACAACAGTACTTGTATTTTCATATCCGATACTGTTATTCCTAGACTAATTGTGAGTTGATATAATAGAGCATAATACATTTAATCTATCTGTGTTTTATTTGATATCTACTTGTATCTGTTTTGATTTATATTTTACCCTTGTCAAAACCTTTAGATTCAGATTGTCTTTGGCTACTACCAAACTCGCATAAGGCTTCCTACAAGGCGACTTAGCTTTTGGAATTTTGCAGTAGTAATAATTCAAATAGAAAATATGTTCTTTTTCCCCGACCCCCATTTCATATAACTATACTTGGATGTATAGTTAGTAGACTTGGGTTGGCTGTTGACTTTGTTGAATATCTAGGTTAACTGGTAAGTGGTTCAACAGGTGAATTGGTGGCTGAACTGGAGAAATAATTACACATTTCAGAATAAAAACATTATAAAAGTAGTATTTTGTTTGTAACCATACTAATAATCTATTTAGAGAAAAAAAAAAAAAAGTACTTTTCAAAAAATTTAAAAAGTATGCACAGAATAATGTGTAGTAACACTGTAAATATACAAGTATACCAGCACTCTGAGAAATTACTATCACAATATGCTCTACAAATTATCAGCTAAAATATCAAGATTTAGCATTTAGTGTCAAAATATATTAGAAATATCAAATATATTTCAAACTTGGATAGGTTATCCAGGTTTGTTTTGGTTTCAACCTTATACGGTTAAAGAACTGTGCACTTTGTGGTCTGAGTTACAATTATGACTGGGAACTTGGATTTGAGTCCGATAATTATGCTTCGGTCCATGCTCATGGCCTGTTTGTATGCACCACTGATGTGTGCATGTGAAATTTATTGCTGAAGTTACATTTTGACGCTGTTTGAAGATTATAAGTTACTGTTATTGATATAGCTATTTGGTTCATTTTATGGTTTCTGTTTTGGTAATAAGAACAAGTTTCTTCAAACTGCCATGGGAACGACAGATACCTTTACACAGTGCTTTTGAAACCATGCTTTGTCTACTAAAATTTGCTTCATGATTATGTTGTGAGCTAACTAGTTGGATTTCATCATGTTTTTATAGTTAAGAAAAATGAAGATCGAAAGCTGATTGATCTGCTACTGATTACCTAGAAACATTTTAATTAGCAAAATTGGTATCAATTTAATACTTTAACTAATTGTTTTTCATTTCTTTGCAGACGAAGATGAATGATAGTGATCCTTTTTGTCCATGGATTATGGCATCTCAGAGAAGCTTTCCTTTTTTTACAGAATATGTGGCCTCCAAATTGATACATATCTCTGGCTATGTTTTCTTTTTGTATTTTGTTGCTCTGTAAGGCTGTTGGAAATTTTTTGTGCTTTTGCTAGACATGACCGTCATGTTTCTTGTGATGTTGTTGTACTTCCCATAATAATTTGAAGCAATTCAGGAATTTCCTCTGTAACATTGTCTTGAATGTAATTGTGCAAGGTCTTAACGGAATTGCGTGACCGGATCATGCTGTAGGATTGGGTCTTTTGATCGGATTGGACTTGAATCCTACATAATCCAATGTATTTGATTCTCCAGAACTGATCAAAATTCAAAATAAATAGGACTTGTTACTATTTCGGAGTTTGGACTAATACCAGATTTTTACACATACATCTACAGATCAAAACAATTGCTCTCTGATCTGCAAGTTTATTTCGATTTCAAAGCTCTCAACACTCACAAATGCAATGCAATTCCATTTGTTACTTATGTATAGGAACCTACATTTATCTTGTCAAAATCTACTGTCCTGTTGTTAAGTACTTGCAGGAGGAGATCACAAACTTTCCGGGACGTTGGTCTCTCCTGTGGAGAGGTTTTTGTGCACTGCAATGCTATTTCAAGCACTTGATATGCAGCACATTCTTCTGCGGGAAAGAGCGGTTTCAACTGTTCGCTGATCAAGTCCTCCAGGGAAGAGCCAGCCATCTCGATATGTGTCTCTACCCACCTCACCATGTCCATGTCCACGCCGAAGGTGTCATCTGTTGGCATTTTTCCAGTCACAAGCTCCATCAGCACAATCCCCAAGCTGTAAACATCACATTTCTCTGTCGCCTTAAATGAATAAGCATACTCTGAAAAAAAGAAACAACCAAAATGTTTGTTGGGATTTACCGATATGAATATCTCAGGTATTAGTATAATTCAAAGCAAAGAATGTTCATATTACCTGGAGCAATGTAACCGTAAGATCCAGCAAACCATAGACTCGATTCTGTGTTGGAATCGTAACTTTCAACGAGAGCTTTCGCCAGCCCGAAATCTCCCAGATGTGCCTCCATGTTGGAATCTAGCAAGACATTGCTTGATTTGATGTCTCTGTGAATAATCTTTGGCACACAATCATGGTGAAGGTATTCAACTCCCTGAGCCAACCCCACCGCAATTCTCAGCCTCGCCTCCCAATCTAGGCTCCTCTTCTTCTTGACGTTTGCTGGCTGTTTGTGAAGCCAATCCCACAGACTTCCATTTTCCATGTAATCATATATCAACAGATTTGAACCTGATCCTTTGTTGCAACAATAACCCATCAACTTCACTAAATGTCTGTGCCTTATCCTACCAAGAGTCTTGATTTCTGTCGTAAAGCTTTCGTTCAATAGAAGATCGTCTTTACAAGAGATTTTCTTGACTGCTATTGTTGTTCCATTGTGTAATTCAGCTTTGTAGATTGTTCCAGACCCTCCTGACCCTATAATGAACTCGTCGCTTAGATTGTTTGTGGCTTCCATGATGTCTTCCCATTTTAAATCCCGCTTTGCAGTGCCATGCTGGAAGAGTAATCTACGTTGCGCTTGTGAAGAACCAGAAGTGTGAGTGAAGTTCACTTCGCCAACCTTTCTTAGAAATTCTTGCTTGTGTTTCAAGAAAAGGATGATTACTGCAATCAGCAGAGCAATTGCAGATAATGTTGAGAGTACTGAGATTGCCACCAGCGCCGGCTCACTCAGAGTAGACTGTCGGTTGGCCATGGGGGCACTGCAGCGATCAAGAGGGCCACCACAAAGATGTGCATTTCCTTCAAATACCTTAGCAGGCCAGTCAGATAATTGCTTGCTCAATTTTCCCTGAAGATTGTTATAAGACAGATCAAGTTTGCCCAAACTAACCATTTCACTAACTTGTGAAGGTACCTCTCCTGCAAGCTGATTATGAGAAAGATCAAGCTCTTCGAGCTTGGACAGTTTCCCGATCGAAGGGGGGATTCGACCGGTGAGATTGTTGTAACTGAGGTCTAAAATGCTCTGAAGATTCTGAAGTTGTCCAATCTCTGTAGGTATTTCACCATTTAAGCTGTTATGTGAAAGCTGAAGCTCATAGAGCTTGCTTAGCTTGCTTACGGAAGGAGGGATTGGCCCCGAAAATTGATTTTGATCAAGGTTTAAAACGTTAAGAGTCGCCAAATTACCAACTTCTTCAGGAATACTTCCATTAAGCAAATTGTCATCAAGAGCAAGCACAAGCAGCTTGGAACAATTGAATAGTTCTCTAGGAAGTGACCCCGAAAACTGATTGGAGGAAAGCTTAAGCTCTCCCAACTGCGGCAAACTTCCAAGCCACATCGGTACAGGTCCCGAAAGAAGGTTATTGTTAAGATCAATATGAGTCAGTTTCTTGCACAACAAAACCTGAGGGGGTATCTCTCCTGTTATAGAATTTCTTGAGAGGTCTAACAACGACAATTCGCAGATTTTCCCCAATGCCAAGGGGATTTTCCCACTGAATTTGTTGTTTCCTAATCTCAACCTCTCAAGATTTATTGAATTCCCCAACTGGGGTGGAATCTCACCATCAAAAGTATTGTTTGTGACATCAAAAGACAGAAATTTACGGGAGCTACACAACGCGGAAATGCTACCATTGAATCTATTTTTCGAGAAATTTATCCTGGTCAGGTTTGCTAGATTGATCAATGAACCAGGAAGATTACCTTCAAGAGAATTGTTGTAGATCATGAGCTGCTCCAGAGCCTGCAAGAAGCCGAAACTCTCAGGAATTCCACCGGAAAGATTGTTGTCTGCTAAATCCAGGATGGTTAGTTGATGACAGTTGCCTAAACCGGCGGGAATCTGACCCACAAGTTCGTTTTGTCTCAAGTGAAGAAAATTCAGATCTTTTAAGCTCCCAATTGTGGTGGGAATCTCTCCACTGAATCGATTGCCAAAGAAATCAACGTATTTTAAGCTCGAACTGTTGCCAATCTCTGATGGGATTTCTCCAGAAAGCTGATTGTCATAGAGGTACAAAAGTTCTAGTTTTCCAAGCAAACCAATCTCTCCAGGCAAGTTTCCCTGGAAATTGTTATGATACAGAGCAAATTCCTGAAGATTGCTGAGGTTGGATATGGATGGAGAAATTGAACCCCCCAAGCTGTTGTTGTGGAGGTAGAGATGACTCAGTTCAACCATCTGGAAAAGATCTTCCGGTATCGATCCATTCAAAGTATTGTTGGACAAATCAAGCTGTTTCAGAGATTGACACCGGCTCAATCCTCCTGGAATTTTACCAGAGAGTTGAATTCCTGACAGAACCAAGCTCTCCAAATTGGTATTGTTTGTACACATATTTCCTGGAATAGTACCAGAAATGTTGTTGTTTGATAAAACTATATAAATAAGCAGACCCATGTCTCCAAACTCCTCAGGAATTCCTCCAGAGAGCATGTTCATCGACAAATCAAGATTCTGAAGACTACCCAACTTTGAAAAAGACCTTGGAATTGGACCTTCAAGCTTGTTCCCCAATAAATTCAAGTAAACGAGTTGACTCATCTCACCGAGTTCACTCGGTATTTCCCCGGAGAGACTATTGTTTGCCAGGTTCAGAAGCTGGAGTTTCCTGAGACGACCCAATTCTGCTGGGATTGACCCGTTTAGATTGTTTAGAGCTGCCGTGAAGAGGGTTAAGCTGGAACAGTTCCCCAACTCAACCGGTATCGGTCCTTCGAGTTGATTCTCCTGCAATATCAAGCTCTCAAGTTGGCTGAGTCGACCGAGTTGTGGCGGTATTGGGCCAGTGAGACTGCATGAGGCCAAAGCAAGATTGACTAAGTTTACGAGCCCAGCGAACGAGTCAGGAATCTGTCCAGTAAGCCAATTGTCACCGATTCTGAGGACTCGGAGACTGGTGAGTGAACCCAGCTGAGTCGGTATCGAGCCAGTGAGTTGGTTGGAGAAGAGTGACAAAGATTCCAATGAAGAAAGTTCAGACAAAGTGGTTGGTATGGGACCCATTAGATTGTTGTTAGAAAGATCAAGGTGGGTTAGGTTTTTCAAACGACCCAGCGAAGGAGATATCGAGCCACCAAGTGACGAGCCAGACAGGTTGAGACTCACTACATGGACCGAGTCATGATCACAAGTGATACCTCTCCATGCACACAAGTTTTGGTTGGTTTTTTCATTCCAATCATTCAACACATTTAAAGGGTCTTCTGTGAAAGATTTTTTCAACTCTAGAAGTGCAGTTGACACCTCCTGGAATTCATCACACAACACGAACCCAGATAAAAAACACACAATAACAACAATTACAAGTGACAAAACTTTTTTCAAGTACTTCACCATTTTTTTTTTTTTTTTTTTTGGTTTTGGTTTGGAGAGAAAGAGAAGGAGATCAGAGCTATGAATATATTGGACTAAAAGGAGGGTTGAGATAGAGGTGTGAAACGGTGAGTTTTGGTGGTGGAATTGGAGGCATTAAAGACAATAAGTGTAGATTTTGGGAAGAGAGAATTGTTGTTAGTGTTATTGACGAGTGCATGGATGGAGGCTCTGCTGTGCTGTGGAGAGTTGAATTTGTTTTGTGATGGGAGGTTGGTAGGTTTATGCAGAGATTTCAAGGGGCCTTAAAATGGGTGACAAGAAGAGATAAGTGAGAGAGAGTACCATTAATGAGCATCGATTGATAGAGCAATACAACTGTACCATTGAGAGAAAGAGAGAGACAATGTTAATTAATGATGGATTTTTCGATTCGTAGAATATTGATTTGATGAGAATGACAAACTTGGTCAGAGAAAGAACATAAAATATTTATTGACTAAATGTTTATTAAATGTCAAAACAATACCAAGATTTCACACCCAACACCAATAATATTATGAGATTCATCTACTGTAGTGACCTCTTAAATCAACATCAATAATATTATGAATTTGACACTCTAACTCGGGTTATTATTTGGGGAGGGGAGGATTCAAATCCAAGATTTTGTGGTGTAAATGTGAAAGATTTTACGATTTGACTAATATCATTTTATCAACTTTAAAATTATTATTATTTTTTTTTGAAAAAAAAAAACTCATATATAATCATTACATATTATAGAGTCGAAGTTGAAAGAAGTTCACGATTTACCTAAATTAATTAGTCATAAATATCTTAGATGTTTAGGATTTATTGAATATATTACTAAAACCCATTTGAATATCCTTACATATTTATAAATTTTTTTTAATGAAACATTTTCATGCAAGGAATTTTATAATGAATTTAAAATTTATTTATCCGTGGAATAGGGAAGAAGATTGATGATATATTTTTGCCTAAAAATGAAAAAACAAAATCAGAAAAGGTGATTTGGGATTACATGGAGAAGATATACAGTGGTTGGGTGGGGTGTGGATGGTGGTGGGTTTGCTTGAAATAGTGTGTTAGCTAAATATGAATTAAAACCCGAAATGAAAGTGAGTGGTTGAATTTCTAATTTTGTACTTTGAATTTTGAAGAATATTTTTATAGGGAAACTATTAAAACCTCCCCTCTAATTTGAGTTATTGGCCAAAAACCACAATCTAATTCCGTTATTAGTCAAAAATCACCCTACATGTTTTAAATTTTTGTATTTTGATATATATTTTTTTGTATTCCGGTTGAGATATATATTTTTTTATTTGTTTTTGTATTCTACTTGAGATATATATCTCTACTGAATAAAAATATATATATTAAAATACAAAAATTTAAAGTATGCAGGGTAATTTTTGGCTAATAACGGAATTAGATGGTGGTTTTTGACCAATAACCCAAACTAGAGGGGGCTATTTAATAGTTTCCCTATTTTTATATGATCACAAGAAGCTTTACAAAGTCAATGGAGTCCCCCACAAACTCTTGTCATTCTTCACGTATGCATGCAAACAAACAAACTTCCAAACTCTCAACTTACTCTCCTTTCATTTTTATAATTATTATGAATATTCTTTTTTAATTAATTATTCATTAATTTATATGTTATTTCTTTTTGTTTATGTATTTATTATTGCTCTTATTGGTTTGAGCTACCAATTCCTAGTGTCTTCTTGTGGCCTTTTCGTTTTTCTTTTGTTGCAATGCCTACTCCAAATGCCTCCTTCTAATTATATATTATGTTATTTGGAATATTAATTAGTTAACCAATTAATTTACTTGTAACTAATGTTTCTTATATCTTCAATTAATTCTCTTAAAAAAAAAAAAAATCAAACCTACTTCAAGAAAATTTAAGAGATAATTAATTTTATTGTTGGACAAAAATTTCATTTCATCCATCTAGACACAATCTCCAAGCTAGGGACAAAAGTGAGTACTTCTCTTGTAGCCGCAAGTTTCTCTAAAATGTATGATAAAAGAAAGATTTTTATTCACGGTTTAATTACTTATGTCATGTCATAAGAGTCGGTGGCTAGTTTCTTTACGAAAGCAGTTAATTTTACCATTTTCTTTTGAAAAATTATAAATAATTTGAGATTTAGGATAACGGGATACAATTCGAACCAACAACTTCACGTGAATGACATATAACTGGACTAACCTCAATACCTCATCATCTCGTTATTTTTACCACTGTTTTAAGGCTTCTCTTCTCTTAACATGTAGCTAGCTAGTCACATATTATGAACAACAATAATTTAAGAAATACGAATAAAAATTGTATTTATTTTTCCTAGATATGAAAGTCTAGGATTTTAATGTGTATGTGCTCTCAAAAGACACGTTAATATAATAACAACTATAAATTTTTATGAGGTATTTGGAAATGTATAAATTTATTTATAGGGTAGTATTAATATGTGCCCTAAAAGCATACGATAACAACTAGAAATTTAGTATATCAAGAAACTCAATAAATACACATCACTGCATTGAACCACATTTACATTTATTGAGTTTCCTGTTAAAATAAATTTCAAGTTATTAATTTATACCCTTAGAGCATATGTTAACATTACCCTTATTTATATTGGACTATATATTATAGTAACAGATGTGGAGAAATTAGTACAAAAACCAAACAAAACAAAATAATGTTGTACTTATACGGGGTTTTCAAACCTTATATCTGTAATACAATTTTCTAATACTTCACTAAAACATATATATAGTATTAGACAGACCCACCATGATTCAAAATCATATATGTACACAAATTGACCACGAAGAAACAACAATATATATATATATATATATAAATCAATGAGATGACATCTGTAATTAATTTCAACATGAAAACGACCCATTATTATATATTGAATTACTTTCATGCAGGTAATTAATTAGGTACCAAATTCTAATTATAAGATTTCAATTAGCACTCATCAAGCCATGAAAGCAACCAAGTTACCTACCTATGCCACTCTCTCTCTCTCTCTATATATATATATAAATTTTCAATGAAGACTTTTTATGATTCACATTTCGTATGCATAAATTTAATAAATTTTAAGGTAATTGCATAGAATGTAATGAAAAATTTAAGAACCGTCTTAACCAGAGAAGGGAAAAAACAATTAAGAATTACAAAGCTATGTAATTATAGAGAATGAAATGAAAAAAATTTAAGGACTCCCCTAACTAAGAAGGACAGAGGAAATAGTTTTCTCCTTAGTACATGTATTAAAATTAGGATAATACATGTGAAAGCATATGAATCTAATCTCTTATAGTTGGGAAAGTAAAATTATTACATAAGTGTATAGGAAAAACATATATATATATATATATATATATAGTGAGTTTCTTATGAATGTTTCCTTATTTTAATTTCAGTAAGGACATTAATGAAATTATATCGATTTTAATGAATTTTGATTTGATTTTTGATTTTTTTTTTTTTGATTTTTTTTTTTTTTGTGTGAATGATAAGTTGAATAAAATGTACCTATGAATAAAATTTAGAAAATTTTAAGCATTAGAACTATTTATCTTGATTTTGTTAAATGAATGCATTGGAAAAAATGAACGAAATATAAGAAAATTCAAAAAAAAAAAAATTTTCTAATATTTGAAAAATTCTTTAAATTTTGTTCATAATTATATTTTAATGAACTTATCATCCACAAATAGAAAATTGTATTATTATTATATATTAATCGCTCATAATTAAGTGTTTCCCTCTTTTTTAAAAGGGGTAATTACCCTGGTGGCCATCGAGTTTTGCCACCACTATCAAAATGGCCATCAGATGGGGAAATGGATGAAAAATGGCCATTTTGGCAAACATTGTTACACTAATAATGGCCATTTCATCCAATTCCATCAAATAAGTGGTATTTTGATAAATATGAAGATGATATTAATTTATTTTAGATATTTTTTGGAAATCAATTTTTTCTTTTGTTTTTTGAAACAAATAATTATTTTTAGTGTGTACATATACATATAACATATCTCATACACATAAATATATATATATATATATATGTATATATATGCATATATATTTCTTTTCGACCAATTTCAAATATATTTTTTAGATTTTGTAACCTTAATCTTTACAAAAAAGAATATATATATATATATATATATATTTCAACTTATCGCGAATATGTTTTTTAGAATTTTTAGAATTTGTAACCTTAATTTTCTCAAAAAAGAATATAAAAGAATATATATATATATATATATATATATATATATTTTCAACTTATCTCAAATATATTTTTTAGAATTTTTAGATTTTGTAGTCTTAATCTTCTCAAAAAAGAAATATATATATATATATATATATGCTTGAGATATGCTATATGTATATGCACACTAAATATAATTATTTGTTTCAAAAAATAAAAGAAAAAATTGATTTCCAAAAAACATCTAAAATAAATTAATGTCATCCCTTTATTTACCAAAATGTCATTCATTGGATGGAAATGGATGGAATGACCATTAGTGTAACAATATTTACTAAAAATGGCCATTTCTAAACCAATTCCCTATTTGGTGGCCATTTTGATAGTGGTAGATGACCATTTTGATAGTAGTTGTAAAACTCAATGGCCACCAGGGTAATCATCCCTTTTTAGAAAATGATGAAGATAATTTTATTATTCTTACAAAACATGATTCGATCAAAAGCAAAGAAGCAGCTAACAAAATTAAACAATTATCATAATAAAGTAAACATGCTAAAAATGATTGACCCATCTTTGTCTCACTTGCTGTATTTTCCTACCCTCAAATGTATATTTAACCAGCTTTTTGTCTATCTATTAGCCTATTATTACAGGATCGATATCATGTGAACCATATGCGCCAACTCTAGCTAGTACTTTATCAACAGTATCTCTAATGAAGCTATTCGATTATTCTTCAAAAGAAACCAAACCTCCTGCATAGTGAGTTGAGTTGATGTAATTCATTTCATGAAGTACTATATATAAAGATTAAATATAATCACAAAACAAGAGGGCGCCCTTGATTATCAGCTGAGCTAGCTACTAATTACACTGTTTCAGCATAGATCACCATCGAAATTTTGTCTCTAGGATGATCTTATCGTTAATTAAATGATCAATGATAGATTAACAACTTTTGTAAACAAATCCTTACAAAAATGTACTATCTCTAGCTATAGGCTATAGCTATATATAGATTCATTTTATTGATAAGAAGATGGAATTATTGAAGGCTTTTTTATTTTATTTTTTATTTTTTTATTATTTTTATTATTATTATTATTTTATTTTTATATAAAAAAATAACGTTTAATTTATAATTAAAAAAAAATATGTTAAAAAGTAAAGTATTGAGCTGTAGCCCATAACATGTGTCCAAGTAACTAAGTAAGTATTGAAATTATTGAAGGCTTATTTGAGATAATGATCATAACAATATTATATATATATATATATATATATATACGGTTCTGTTCCTATCAAGACATCCTTATATAACTTTATTATCATATTGAATGTGAGACATTCATTTATAAAAGTGATTTGACAAGTGTATACATACCAAGTCAAAGCATGTAAAACGAGTGGCTCATATTCATTGTCCTTATATAATTATATCGGGATTTCCTCGTATGAAAATTCACGTATACGTATATATATATTAATTAAGTTCCATACTTACCAACCATTAATTATTTCAACCATATATTATAGTACGCGGGTATTAATAATTAAGCAAGTAGCAGAATTATTCGACACACATGTCACTCACAGGAATCCAAATTGATGCTTAGAAAAAAAAAAATTATATTATAAAATGCATAGAGATATTAAGTCCAAGATAATGTGACAAAACTGACAACAGTACCAAAGGCTTTAACCATCACCCAGTTCACAGGATTTTCTGCAAATTATTCCGTCAATTTTGTTGTATAACATTACATAATTTCCAAGAGATCAAGTGAGTCAATAGTTCAATTTTGTTGTATTTCTTTGGTGTGTGTGTGTGTGGCCTTGTGGGTTTTATGAATTAATATATGTTAGGTTTAGACTCGTATTCTAAAGTCAACCCAATGATAACCAAATGAGACTCAATTAATGTGAAACTTCCTGGAGACGTGGGAAACATTTGAAGTTGGAGGTGTTTGAGGGAGTTTTGAAGATCGAGAAGAACTGAAGAAACGAAGAATAAAGAAAACCATTGTGGGCAATGTTGTGGGTTAGACAGTGGTTCCCACTTCTCACATCGGTCGATCTCAGAAGAAAACGATGTGCCTTTCGTTGTGCAATTGCACAGTGGTCCAAATCTAGAGGATAGCTTTGTGGGTAGGGACAACGATCTCCTGGAAACGTGGCGCATGGATCGTAGTTTTCTGAAAGGTCATCTCCAAAAGGTATTTTGCGGTACAGGGTGTGAGTTGTAGACCGCGGTAATGACGAAAGTTGTGCGGCGTGAACTAGGAAATCGTGCAAAACAAGAAATCTTTTGTGGAAAAGGAAATAAGTTTCTCTTTGTACTGAACAGGAAAGTCTTAAGGGTGAATAAGTAGGACTTTGTGTGGATCAAGAAGACTTGTGCATGTAGAAGAAGAATTCCTTGTTGGTTTCTAACTTCCATAGTACTCTAGTATAAATACATGTAATATTTATTTGTATGTTGTGTGTGGAGCAAAAAAAAAACATATGTATAATCATAGAGTGGTGAGATTTAGGGGAGACCTATAGGAATATCTATGGAGGGATCCAAATGAATATCAGTGGATTAAGTATGATATCCGTGGGTGATATTTAAGGGAAACCTAAGGGATATCTAGGGAGTACTCAAGGGGATTCGGTGAGCATTGCGAGCTGACATCCATGATATGTAAAGCTCAGTTGTGAGCTTAGGGGCTTGGTAAAGTACAGTGGTTTAGGGTTTGGGTTAGAGAGAGAATCATGGAGTATATGGTTGTAACAATTTATCATACAGTGGAACTTTCTCTGTCGTCCTGACGACCCGTGGTTTTTTTCCTGATTAAGGGTTTCCACGTATATCTTGTGTTGTGTGATTGTTTTATATTTTCTCTTATCTTATTTTTTTGTTAGTAGATGTTTATTTGTTATGTATATGAATATTAGGCATGCTGCTTCTGCCTTCATCAGTTTAAATTCCCAACAATTGGTATCAAAGCCATAGTTGGTGATGGCAATGTCAAGTCTTTACGAGAGATCGTATGGAGGACTTGGTGGTATTGGGATGATTATTCATGGTTGCCTAGTATGAGTTTAGCAAAGGAGATATGTCTTGAAAGCAGTTTCGAACTCGGTAGGGTTTGATAAAAGGAAGAATTTGATGGAGAAGAAGTTTGACTTGTGGTGGCAATTACGAGTCATGGAGATTCAATCTGAAAGACGACTAAAAAAAAAAAAAAACTCTTGAATGCTCGAAGTTTCTTGTATGGTGTGAGGCTTATTCAGCAAAGCATTCCCAATACTAACAACAAATCTTTCACCGGGTTGGGTGATGTAAGGACACGTTTATTCTTTTGGCAGGTTTCCCCATTGGCTATGGAGAAGATATGTTGCTGCTAGTGGTCCACAAGTTTACACATGGGCATCGGTCAAAAGGTGATACAAGGTGTGTGGGTGGACAAGGATGTCGATGGTTGACGAACTCCTTAGAAATCTGACGCGAGGAGTTGCACTGTAATTTCAGCAAGTTATTTCCACATGGTATTGGAACAGACAAAAAAAAAAAAAAATCTTAGGATGGTTCGTTCCTAAGTCGATATACCTTGTTGTCGGGTATGGTGATTCTCAATATGGTGAGTCAAGGCTATAGACAAAGGTCTTCAAGGGGAGAATTGTTAGGTTATGGCTCGTATTTTCAAGTGAATCTAATAATAATCAAACGAGACTCAATTAATGTGAAACTTCTTGGAGACGTGGGAAATGTTTGGAAGTTTGAGATGATGTTTGAAGGAGGTTTAAAGACCAAGAAGAAGTGAATAAATGAAGAATGAAGAAAACTGATGTAGGCAATATGATGGGTTAAACAGCAGTTCCCATAGTGGTCGATCCCAGAAGAAAACGTTTTGCCTTACGCTATGCAATTGCACAGCGGTGAGGACAACGGTCCAAATCCAGAGGATAGCGTTTTAAAAATCGATGTGGGTAGGGACATCAATTTCTCAAAAATGTTACGTATGGATCGCAGTTTTCTGAGTAGTCGTCTCTAGAATATATTTCACGATATAGGGTGTAGGATGCAGACTGCGGCCTAGACTGCAGTAATGATGAAAGTTGCACGGCGTGAAACAGGAAATTGTGTGGGACAAGAAATCTTCTGTGGAAAAGGAAAAAAGTTTCTTTTTGTACTAAACAAGAAAGTCTTGAGCGTAAAGGAGTAGGACTTTACATGGATTAAGAAAACTTATGCGTGTAAAAGAAGATTTCCTTTTTTGTTTCTAACTTCCCAGGTGCTCTAGTATAAATACATGTAATATTTATTTATTTTGTGTCGAGCAAAAAGAACACCTGTAACATTAGAGAGTGGTGAGATCCGCTGGAGATCTATGAGAATATCTGGGGAGTGATCCAAATGAATATCAGTAGATAAAGTTTGAGATTTGTGTGTGATATTCAGGGGAGACCTAGGGGATATTTAGGAAGTATTCAAGGGGATGTGGTGAGCGTTGTGACCTGAGAGCCCTGATATGTAAAGCTCAGTTATGAGCTTAGGGGCTTGGTAAGGCTCAGTGGTTTGCGGTTTGGGTTAGAAAGAGAATCCTAGAGTATATGGTTGTAACAATTTATCATACAAGAGAACTTTCTCTATCGTCTTGGCGGCCCATGGTTTTTTCCCTAATTAAGGGTTTCCATATATATCTTGTGTTGTGTGATTGTTTTATATTTTCTTTTATCTTATTTTTCTGCTAGTAGATGTTTATTTGTTATGTATGAGAATATTATGCATGTCGTTTCCTTGTTCATCGGTTCAAATTAATAAAAAATATATATATAAAATGTTGATTATAGATAAATATCAGAATTAAATTTAATGTTCAATTTCACAAATTTGATGTTGAAAACCACAGTTTCGAGACTATAATCCAACACATTTAAACTATAGGGGTTAATTGTTGTTATTATTATTATTATTATTTTAAAAAAAATATATTAACATTATTATTATTTTATTTTATTAGACATTAGTTAAACAAGTCAAAGGGTGTTTGTGTGATATTATTATATTTTTCCAGTTTTAATGCAATTATTCATAGAATTAGGGTGTGTAAATGTAATTTGTCTTTGACGTCTGTCCCTCTTCCGTCCATTTTTGTCTATTTATAGGAGTTCGAGGGGTTTAATGCTAGGAAAAAAAATTCAGGAAGTACTATACGATTTCGTTATATGTTCAGGGGGTACTGGTACTATTAACCCAAACTATAATTAGAGTTACCGGGAAAAAATATATTATGAATATTTCAGTATTTCACATAATTTTGTGAGGATTTGTTAGACAAAATTATGAATTCATTACAATTTTGTTACATCATCAAAACATCAATTTTTCGTCTTTATGCACCTATCAAGATACAAATTTTTTAAATATTATTTCAAGGTTGAATATTTATATATACATCATCTTATGCAAGAATTTCAATGTGTGAATAAAGCAAGCCCACAAATTATTGGAAAGAGATAGGAAGAAGACTCACGCATAGCATGCAACTGCAAAGCCAACAAACATTAACATAAACTGCATACAAGATCATAGAGTTTTAGAAAGTAAAGATTCTTAAAATTAGAAAGAACAAATAATTTGGTAAAACTAATTCAAGAAATGACAAATACAATTTTGAAGATTCAAACATATATAAGCTAGTAGCTACTAGCTAGTGTCAATCTCTAACATATGGTTGATCTTATCGATAACAGTTTAAGCAGTTCTCGCTAGATTAATTGATAATATCTCTTTTAGTTGTGTAAAAAGTTTAGGAATTGAATCTTATTCACACTATATAGGACTTGGGCGCAGTTGGTTTTTGTTTGAGTTTACGTTTACGATATCAATACGTCTTTACAGAAAAATGTAGTCATCATTGTTATCATCATGTGAAATGGAGCTGATATATATAGTAAAGACTTTAAAGTCAACAAAATAATATTTTCAAACTTATTGATATATCCAGTTTATTGAATGATGATACATGAATCAAGTTGCATTTGACTTTGGAGACTAGTACTGGTTATGGTTCAGAACTTCAGATCTTTGTTGTTGTTGAAAATAATAGTCCAAAGTTAATAATAGAATCAGGTTTTGTTGTAAAATAACCGGTCAAAGTTGTTGTATTGTACAAGAATTTCCAATATATGTGACCTTGATCTGTCATCAGCTATTTTATCCTTGCACCTGGTTGAAATTTTGGTAGTGTAAATATAATTACATTTTTATATATTACATCTTAAAGTATCTCTTGGAGGTGAGAATTGTATTTTAGTTGATGAGTGTAGAACCTAATTTTGTCAGGTACTCGTATATCCTTATGACTTTTAAATTCATGATTGTTTCTAGATCATTTAAAATATTCAAACCCATAATTATTTATATGTCTTTTTTTTTTTCTTCAAGTAGTACAATTACTATAATATAAGATTGCCGGATCTGTCAAGATCAAACAATACATATACGGTCCGACTATCTATTTCACAAATCGGGAGAAAAATTCTCAAACATACTTGTAAAATATGTATATTGGGACTTAAACCTCTCGCCAACAATATGGGAGGGAGGTGCACTAACATTTGTGCGAAGATGTGATGCACAATTGTTTATATGTTCAACACACACTAGATATGTGCCCTAGGGGCGTAGACGAGCTTGGAATTTGGACAAATGACTCCCAAGTCAACGGCTTGAATCTTATAAATGGTAAAAGGCTTAAAAAAAAAAAAAAAAAAAAAAAAAAACTAATCTAAATGGGCAGATAGATAGCGTGACACTTAATATGCTATTAATTAACAAGACATTCTAATCTAATCGTTCGAATACAAATTTATTTTTGGTCTGGTAACAAAATTTTAGGTCAATAATGGGCCAGCCGCCAGCCCATCTAATATTGTTAAATTGTTCCCTTTTAGTTCAATACTGTTTTGAGTCTTCTGTTGCCTTGTGGGTCTAAAATTGTATGCAAATATGGATCATCGGGTGATCCTGCATTCTTTTGTTTAAAGTAGAGGTGTCAAATGGGCTGGGCTGAACCGTAATTTAAAAATCATGAAAAAAGTCAATTCCTCTCTTTAATAATATATTATTATAAATCTATTAATAGAATTATATTTTCAACTTTCTCTTCTCTTCATGGCTACCATGTCTTCATTTTTTGTTCTTGTTGTGCTTCTCACGTAGTTCACTTTTTCTACATATCATATCATATTAATTTATATTTTATTTTTATATAATATTCAATTCAATTAACCAACCTATATATACATTATACACACACATACATCAACCAAGATCGATAAAAAAAATCATGAAATCTTCAATCTCCTTCCTCTTTGTCATCTTTATTCTTCATTTGATTGTATCTGTCTCAGCTGGCTCAGGTTACTATGGAAATAAAGAAAACAACAATGATGAAGATCAAGAAGCTTCGAATAATCCAAAATTAGATGATCTTCCTTCAATATTGCCAGAAGAGTACTTGCCAAAATTGGATGATAATGGTCTATCTTCCTCTTATTACCTTAAAAGTTGTCCAGAAGCTGAAGCCATTATATTCAATATAATGGAAGAATGGTCTACAAAGGATGAGACCGTCCTTCCAAGTATCCTCAGGTTGTTCTTCCATGACTGTGTTGTCAGGGTAAGATAATTCTATCTATTTATTTATTTGCATATTGTTGCTGCCAAAATTTTGTGTTTGTAAGCACAATGCCACATATCAGGGGCGGAACTATGAAGAGGCCTGTGGGGACATGGTCCCTAGTCTCTTGAATAATTTCATTTTAGTCAGTCATTACTTTTACTTGAAAGTTTTTATCTTTATCCCTTTAAAATGAAAATTCTATAATATGGCCCTTCAATACTTGGCTAAACTTGACATTTGGTTTTGTTACTGCCGGCACCCATGAGGTATTGTTCGTCTTGACTCGTTTGGACTTCATGGTTTTATCCTTACGTCATTTTGTGAAGCATGAATTGGGTAATGAATACCCTATCAAATAACTCTTAATTTATACTCTAAATTTCATATACAATATCCAGGTTGTATATGTACGGTTTGATTTAGGTAGATTTCAAAACCCTAACATGATAGTTAAGTGTTTGACGTTATCCTTCTTGTAGTACTTCAATGATAAAAAAAAAAAAAAAAATGAGTTTGAATTCTGTTATTTATTTTGCAGGGATGTGATGCTTCCATTCTTTTGAATCATGAGGGAAGTGAGAGGACAGCTGAAGCAAGCAAAACATTGAGAGGGTTTGAAGTGATTGATGAGATCAAGAAAGCACTTGAAGAGAAATGCCCAAAAACTGTGTCTTGTTCTGATATTCTAACTGCTGCTTCCAGGGATGCAACTCATCTTCTTAAAGGTCCATATTGGATGGTTCCTTATGGAAGAAAAGATGGCAAAGTTTCTAATGCCAAGGAAGCTGATGATTTGGTGCCAATGGGCCATGAAAGTTTCACTTCATTGCTTGAGCTTTTCCAATCTTTGGGATTGACTGTGCTTGATTTGGTTGTCCTCCAAGGTACACACACTCTTATATTTATAATTATTATGTAATCAGGTTGGTTCCACAATGTTATATAACTAAACATCTAGTTTCGTAATATCGTAGAGCTAGCGTTATGTAACTTCAGTTCAGAGAAAGACCCTATATATATATAACAATTATTGGGTGTGAGATTCTGTACGTTTTTTTTTTTTGTTTGGTATTCATTTTGCAATGTTGTAAATTGAGGCGTGAAAAATGTGCGAGATCCCGCACTTTAAACTAGTTAATTTTTTAAATATTATTTTTGGTTTAATTATCTGATCATTAACTTCTTGTTCAATAAACCATAAAAAAACTATTTCATATCTAACTCATGAACCTGTACTTTATTTGAGCAATGAAATGGTTTAATTTCCAGGGGCACATACAGTTGGAAGAGCAACATGTGGAAACATTCAAGAGAGAATTTACAATTACAATGGAACTGGGCAAGCAGATAAATGCATTGACAAACAATATTTGAATTACTTGACAAGAAAATGCAGATGGGCATCAGAATATGTTGATTTGGATCCTATAACTCCCAACAAATTTGATGCCATGTACTTCAAAAATATTCTAGACAAGAACATGGGACTACTTGCCACAGATCAGGCTTTGACTTCTACTATAAGCACTTCCAAACTAGTATCTACTTTTGTCAATGCACCAACACTCTTTGACTACCAGTTTGGGGTTTCCATGAATAAGCTTTCCAAAGTGCTGACTGGTGATGAAGGAGAAGTCAGAACCAATTGCAATTTCGTCAACTCTAATCACTATTGATTTCTTTGATATATTATTGTATTTTCATGATTAACTTTGTTATTCTATGATAATTTTTTCTTGCTTATCGTAAGTGTTGAGAATGCTGTAATTGAGATCTTTAATTTGTACTACTTTTTACTGTTTCCTTCGATCTGATAAAGTAAAAAAAAAAAAAAAAGTATTAAACATTCATAATATATATATACTTGTTGACTTTAATTTAATTTATTAATTTTCTTATGTCTTAAATTTGATTGTTATGTTTATCATAATTTGTTAAGAGTAATACTATCATTATTCTAGTGTTAATAATAATTTGTTAAATTTGATTATTATGTTTCACCACCAAATCTAAATGGCCGTGGGGGTGGGGGTGGGGAGGCTCCCCCACCACCATTTCCCCGATTTCCCCTAAGCATTAATTTTTTTTTAAATGCAAACATTTAGTTTTTAAATACAAAAATTTATTATGGATTATATATTTGGAGTATTATCTAATTTTATTTGTATGATTATTTTTAATTTTAACTCAAATAGGGTCAACTGAGGAAAGGGAGATAAAACAGAAAATTCAAGATTATCGAATTAGGGAAGTGGGGGAACCTCCCTTAAACACCCCCATCCCCCATTTCTCCCAAATGGGGTTTTGGGGGTGTGGTGAAAGGAGTAGAGGAATGAGGGGTGGGGCCCTGGGGGACCTCATCCCCCCACCCCTATTTTCCTGTGCCCATCCCTAATCTAAATCAATAAGAGTTGACCTTTAAATTAAGAGTAGGAATATTTACAGTCTTTTTAAATTGTATATGCACCTAAATAAGAATATCTTCAAAAATTTCAACATTACCCTTAAATAAAATGATAAAAATAATTATATCTCATAAATCACATTAATTTGATATTTAATATTTCGAACATTTTAACAAAAATTATATTTAGTTACAAAAAAATTGTAATATCTTTTTTAATAATATTATTTTTTATTAATTAAAATTTAAATAATTATTATTTAAAAATATAACAAATTAAGAAGAAATTAATTAAAATTTTTTAAAATATAAATGAAATGAGGGGCTTTGTACGGACACCCTTAGCCGTATTTCATCTGTTTATGGATTCTAATGAGTAATGATCATGCCGTAAGACCATGTTTGTTTCTACATGATATTGTTTTCCTATGTTTTTATTAAGATTAATCTAAATTTCGAAGAAAAAAAATGGAGGAAGTTACTGGATAAAAATTAATCAATTCTGAATATTGGAAGAGGTGACTCTTTCGTAGCTTTGTTTTTCATTTTTTATCTTAATGTATAACTTTATTTAATTAATTTTCTTTTTTCAAAAATTATAAGAAATGATATATTTGTAAAATGTGGGGTGTGTTTATAAATTATAATATATATATATATATATATATATTAAATTAATGGTGTGTACCAACAAAAAGGAGTACCCTTCACATATGTAAGAGTTTATAAATAATTTTTCGATTGTGCAAATATCACCACTCTTCAATTAAATCATCATTTATCCCACTAATTGATTCTTTGATATTATTCTTATATATAACATAATAAAATTGGGATACATATTTTTTCACAGAGAAAAACAGTTTCTAGAACTAAGTTTTATGTTTGGGTATTTGAGACGGGGAATCATTACCAATTAAGTCTTCCGCTAAGGTACACCCCTTTTAATTTCCTTGAGTGTGAATTTATTTATTTATTATTTTTTTTTTGAAGTGTTTGAAATTAAAATTGCTTGGGAGATTTTTCACATGTTGTGGTCAATAACAACTATACTTTTAACCTTCACATATGTAAGAGTTAGTTTTGTATTTGCATGTTAGAAGTTTGGGATGAAACCAAAATTTGTTTGACTCCTAGTGTATGTCTCTTTCTATTTTCTCTCAATATGTCTCTTAGTCTCTTGTGGGCTACACTTGGTCCTCCTTCCAGGAGACTGCAGCTGCAGCAATTCCTTCCAACCGCTCCTTCACTTTCAAAAAGCTAGGTCAAACCACAACCAAAACACAACTCACTCTCTCTCTCTCTCTCTCTAAAAAAAGCACTTTTATTTATCTATTCTCCCTTTGTGTATTTTCACCTCCAATACAACACTACATTGATAAACCCCCCCAGCTGGCCATCCCCACATCACCTCTCCATACATTGCAAAAGAGCCCACCACCACCACCACCACTCCTTGAATTCCTCTCTCTCTCTCTCTCTCTCTCTCTCTCTCTAATAAACCCCAGCATATATATCTTCCATAATTCCATTAGAAAACCCTAGCTAAAGCTTCACATGTAGTAGATGAACACTAATTCAAGTTAGTGGAGGATTAATTTCCAATTTTGCATGGCTAGTGATGTTATATCTCCCTATATCATCATAACTATCTCCATCTTCTTCTTTCTTCTAATATTTGTTCAAACCAGTACCGATGAGGCCGAAAATGAATCCCACACTACTACTCTGCCACATATTACTGTGAGAAATGCAGCAGCTATCAACAACAACAACAACATGGAACTTGCTAAACCAAAAAAAGCCCAAGCCAATGCAAAGCCTACTACTGATCATCATCTTCCATTAATGGCTCGAAAAAGAGGGCACTTTCGAACCGGAAAATCGTCATTGCCACAGGCTCAGCAACAAAGGATCTTCAATACAAGTGCTCATGAAGTTCCAAGTGGTCCAAATCCAATTTCAAATAGGTAAAAAAAAAAAAGAAAAAAAAAAAAAAAGAAGAAAAATATATTGATATATATATATATAATTGATTTTTGTTGTTTTGTGTTTGTTCATCTTATATATTAATATCATACATCTAGCTAGCTTAAATTTCTACTACTACTACTACTACTTTTTAATCACAGGAGAGGCTGAGAGTTATGTAATATCAGTACAGTGAATTCTTATTATTATCGTTGTTGTTGCTTTTTTTTTTGTTCGAAAGAGAACCTACCAATTACCAATCATTCAACCATGAGGATGTAAATGATCAGATATGATTCTAGTATTTCTTTCTTTTATGAATATAGTCATGATTATGCCACATTTCTTCACAGCAGGGCAATTATTTTTATGTTCTTAATTTCTTTGATTAATTTTGTTTCAAACTCTCCTTTTTTGGGTAGTTAATGCTCTTTTGTATATGATTAATTAATTAAGAAGACCACCTAACTATCCTAAAAGTAGTTTATCCAAATTAATCACTAGCTAATTGATTTTATTGTTTAATGGAAAAACAAAAGTACCCATTAAATTACAGTTTTATATAAATATATATGACCCTGCTGATCACTTCAGTACTTCCTACATATGCTCCCTTTGAATTAATTGATATTTGAAGTTGTGATTAGTGAGTAAAATCATCTCAAATAAATGCTAATTTATGTCTCTTAGATACTTCTTTAGCCAAAGAATAACCGTAGTTGTTATGAAGGGAATTTCAAAGCCCTTTTTATTTATTTATTTATTTTTCTTCATAAATTAGAATGTTAAGCAAGAGCATATCTCCACTTAGAACATGTGATAGTGTGCATCCCTTTCCGTGTTCGTGTTGAAAGTTTAAGTCTCACCATACACATTTTACAAACATATGTACAGAGTTTGTTCCCGTTGTTCCGTTGTTGTAATACTTCAAATTGAGATTACTTATCTCTTAAATTGTGAAATTCAACCAATATTGTTATTGATTAGATAGACAAAAAAGGGTAAGAGGCATAATGATTTGAAAATGTATGTGGATTTGGGCTTTTTGTTTTTGAGGAGGGGAGACTGAAAATATTTAATAATTGTAAGGGCAAAAGAAAGAAAAGACCCAAAGACTCCATGGTTTTTCGTGTAAAGACTGGCATCCAAAGCCACTGGTGAAGGGTCCTTTTCTTTCATTAATAATATATTTCCAAAACGACCCTTGTACTTTTCTGTTAACTGCATTTATGTCCCTCTGTTTCTTTCTTTTGAAAGCTGAATCAATCACTCAACGATTCAAAAGGATCCTCTATGTCCTCTTCTGCCTTCTTAGTGTCCTTCTCTTGTTTATTTGTTATCTCTCTTTGTTTGTTTATCAAAGGAGTTATTATTCCATTTCCTTTTTGCTCTTTCTGCTTTGCTTGATACCCTCTTTAGCTTTAAATTTTGATGAAAAAAATAAAAAAGTTTCACATAATTTGAATTGGTGACTTTAATCCTCATCATTGATTCCAATATTGGTGGTTTTCAGAGTACGTTTCAAAATTTTTAGTTGAAATACATATCGAGTAAGTTGCATAATCATCCCTTATATTTAATTTAATTTCAAATATATGAAATGTTTACCTAAAGTTTCTCAAACACCCCTGCCATTCCTAAGGGGTTGTTTGTTTTTTCCATTTAAAACTTAATGGGTCTAAACACAGGGTTCAAAAATTATATAACACCTTTTTAAGGTGGCATTTTAAGACTATCATCATTTTAAAAACTTAAGTTTAAATGACACATAAAATGAGTTTCTTCCAAAAATGCCCTCCGCATTAACCAATTCTTCACTATTTTGATTTTTTTTTTTTCAAAATCCTTCATCAATGGAGGTGAAAGGCCTCCATTGGAGATCAATTCGAAATGGAGACCGATTTCGGCCTCCAATGGAAACTACCAAATACTAGAAAGGAAAAAAAAAACCCCTAAAAGAGATAAAAGAATAATAATAATAATAATAAAAAAGCAATAAGAACAGAGAGTCTAGGTTTTGAAGTCACAAAAAGTGAATAACTAAGATAACAAACACACTGAAACAGAGAAAATGAATGAAGAAGAAGAAGAATATTGAAAAAAACACACACACATGAGCTCTCTCTATTTCTCAATTGACCTCCAACCTCAATTGACCTCCAATGGAGGTCAAATCAGCCTCCATTGGAGGTTGAAATTGACATTGGTGCAGGTTGACCTCCAATGGAGGTTTTAAGGAGGAAGAAGAAAAAAAAAATTGAAAAAATTTATTTTTGTCTAAAAAGTCTTGAAAATTGTAAAAAGTCTCAAAAACTACAAATAAAGTCTTAGGAAATTTCATTTTTACCCAGAAAGTCTCGGAAATAGCAAAAAGTCTCGAAAAAATCTTAAAAACTACCTAAAAAGTCTAAAAAATACGTGAAAAGTCTCAGAAATACCTGAAAAATCTAAAAAATTACCAAAAAGTTTAAAACATTACGTGAAAAGTCTCGAAAATACATGAAAAATCTTGGAAATACCAAAATTAGTCTCGAAAACACAAAAAACGCGTGAGACTTTTTGGACAAAATGAAATTTTCTTATTTTTTTTTTCATCTTCTTCTTCATTGACCTCCATTGAGGTTGATTTCGACCTCTATCAAAGGTTGATTTTGACCTTTATGGAGGTCGAACAGGTTGAATGACTTCGACCTCCAATGAAGATCAATTTCAAACCCCGTTGGAGGTCTATTTTGAACCCTAATGGAGGTCTATTCAATCTCCATTGGAGGTCTTGACCTCCAAAATAAGTCCTAAAAATTACCAAAAAGTCTCAAAAATTACGAGAAAAGTCTTGAAAATATTAAAATAAGTCTCGGAAACATAAAAATGCATGAGACTTATTGGACAAAAATAAAAATTTCCATTTTTTTTTCATCTTCATCTTCATCAACCTCCATTAAGGTCAATTTTGACCTCTATTGAAGGTCAATTTCGACCTCCATGGAGGTTGAATTGGCCTCCAATGGAGGTTAAATGGCTTCGACCTCCAATGAAGCTGATGAAGAAGATGAAAAACTAAAAAATAATTGAAAATTTGAAAAGTAAATAAAAATATATATGTAAAGTAAAGGCATTTTTTTGAAAGTTCACTTATTTTGGTTCATTTGAAACTTAAGTTATTAAAGTGGTGATACTCGTGAAACACCAACTCAAAAAAGTGACAAAACCCCCTATTTCCACTTTGAACACAACCTATTAAGTTGTTTTGCTTTTTGTTTTTAAGTGGTCAAACAAATTAAAAATACAAAAACAAAAACTTAAAATAAAAAGTAAAAAAACTTGACTTTTTACTTAATTTCAAATCACTGAATTGCATTTAAAATATTTCCTTCCAAGATTATCCTCCAAAAATAACTTATTTCCAATATTACCATTGTTTTATATTATACGATTTTCTTATTTTTGATATATTACTAATGATAAATAATATAAACAAAATTTAAAAAAATCTTAATATCACATTGTCACTTTCAACTCCATGGTTGAACCTTCATTTAAAAAAATAAAAACTTTTTCTATATCCTTATTTAGCATATCTTAACCATGAATAATATCTTATCAATAGTTATATAAAAATGGTTGAGTATTTGGTTAATAATTATTTTTTAGTTATTTGTATTGTATCAAATGTAAATACATAACAATTAATAGTATTAAGGGTATAAATGTTAAATTATTTGTTTTAAATAATTTTATCAGTAAAACAAACAAGTTGACACTATATTTAGATGTGAGGAAAAAAAAAAAAAATACAAACATGACATTCAGTTTCAATTTTCAGTCTTTATTCTGTCTTCAAAAAAATTCAAGACCGTTCTGTTTTCAAATAAAAAAACAAATGATCCCTAAGTCAACTTTCAGTTTTTCATTTTTGATGTTTCAAGAAAAAAAATAACTTTTCATTGTTAGGCAAAATTATCTTCTCAATAAGACAATTTTTTTTTTTTACTAATTATTCAATCATATAAATATTATCATTTTATTAAAATATTAAAAAGAAAATAAAAAGAAATGAAAACATATCATTTTAAAATCAACGTAGAGATCGCATGCTTATATTATTTTGAAGAAATCTTGTTTAAACTTTCATATAGAATTTATCAAAAGTTGTATTATTGTATATCATGAACCTTTCTTATTGAATTTCAATTTTTTTAGAATCTCCCTTAAAAGTAAACTAATATAATATAATTGTGTGTTTAAAATAAATTTGATGATTATGGATTCACTTTATCTTCTTTTATATATATCCAAATGAAACACTATCGAATGATATTAGATGATTTTTAATTCTATTACTTTTCATCATTCTCTAATATTCTCATCAACTTTACAAAAAGTAAGTTTAAGTGAAGACAGATAGACACCAAGACATGTATATATATCTAATTTTTGTCTTTTCAATTTTGCATGTACCCAAAAAGAGGAGGTTGGTAAGACTTCACTTGCTTTTTGGCAACATTCAAAGCATGATGTTGTCTTCCCTTTTAATTTTGAGCAGTTAAATCACTTTTGTGACAATCACTCAACTAAAATCCACAATTCTATGCTATTTTTAAGTACGGAGAAAGATACCAATAGGCTAAAGATATCGCGTGGCTTGTGTGATCGTTTGGAAAAAAATAAAATAAAATCAATTACGTGCATATCACTCTTCAAATTTTCATTTCTCAATTCATTAAGTGATAACAAATTTCTTTTGATTGATAGTTAATAATACATTTATTGTTCATATATAAATTATACTTTATACATGTCAAAAAATATTTTGAAGATGAGAAAAAAGAGCTCCAACAAGGAGATTCCGATCCAATTTTTGATGAGTTCAGTGACAAGATAGATCAATGTTAAATAGTTAGGTTGTTTCTCTCTGTCTATAATTTTTTTTTTAATCTGTGACACCGATTGTGTCAAACAATAGAGCAATTTTTGAGTTCAATGACAAGATTGAGCCATGTTAAATATAAAAACTTTTGGTGTAAAAATTAAAATAAATTTTAGTTTGGAGGTAGAGATGGTAATGGGGCGGGGTGGCCTTTCCCACACCCCACCCCATCTCATTTATTTTTTGAAAACCTATTTCCTAATAAAATCCCACCATGGATGGAGCGGGTTGGGGTGGGGCGGGGTACAACGGGGAGTGTTTTCCCCATCCCCACCCATTTACCCCATATATATATGTTATTTAAATAACAAATATATAACTATTGAATATAATAGTTATATTCATTTTTTTTTATCAGTTAAGTGCTCCCACATAATTGACGTGCATCTTCTTTTTCTCTTGTTGTCATCGTCATCGCATTCAATTGGGTTTGTTTCCACTCCACGTTGTTCTTCTATGTTTACACAATTTTCTATTGATGACACCAGTATTGGGTCTTTACTTTCTATTGCATCTGTAGACATATTTATGCCTACTTGAAGTAGTGATAAACGAATTAAATTTAATTCAAGAGTTGAGAATTATTAAAGTAATAAACTTGAAAAAAAAAAATACTGTTGTTATTAAACTTTTAACTTTAAAAGTTATTTAAGAAAAAAACTTATTGTATATCCTCTTGTGTTTAAGGTTTGAGTTTGAACAGTGAACTTCGAGTTGTTTGAGGATTAGAGACTTAGAGTTGAAGTTGGCGGCTAGGGTTTTTTTAATGTGGAAATGGTGCGAAATGTCACCTTTTCAAACTCATTTGGTGATATTGTCAGTGGTTTAATAAGTTAAGTTTAAAAGGCACATATTATGGTGAACTACCAAAATTGCCCTTAGATAATCAGTTATGTTATTCTCTTTGTACTTTTCTCTCTTCACACTTCCAACAAAAACGACTCTCTCTCTCTGATCTTTTCTTTCTCTCTCTCTCTCTCTCTCTACAAATAAAAGTTAAAGAATTGTGGTTGCCTCGAGTTTCATCTTCAACTTATAAAATAAGGTAATATTTCTTGAATTTTCTTCTTTTAATTTGTTCACATTTTGTAAACCAGCCATTGTGAGAATTTTTAGATCTCTGAGCCTTTTCATGTGTTACCCGAGCCTTTTCATCTGTTCACTATCCAAACATTTTCATGTGTTTCCGGTGCCTTTTTATGTGTTTCCTGTGCCTTTTCATGTGTTCACTATCCGAGCCTTTTCATGTGTTTCCCGTGCCTTTTCATGTGTTTCCCGTGCATTTTCATATGTTCACTATCCGAGCCTTTTCATGTGTTCACTATCCGAGCCTTTTCATGTGCTTCTCGTGCCTTTTCATGTGTTTCCCGTGACTTTTCATTCACTATTCGAGCCTTTCGAAGAATTTTCGAGCTTTTTTATGTCTTTTCCGAGCCTTTTCATTCACTATTCGAGCCTTTTAAAGAATTTTTCGAGCCTTTTGAAGAAATTTTTGAGCATTTTCATGTGATTTAATCGAGCCTTTTAAAGAATTCTATGAGCCTTTTCATGTCTTCTCTGAGACTTTTCAATATCCTTACCATAGCCTTTGTAAATGTAATATTTGAAAAAAGTTTGTAGTCCTGAATTTTCATTAATGCTTAGTGATGATTAATTTGACAGCATCATGAATCGGGTTAGAATAGTAATATCTTACATCGGTCGATGGGAGCAGTTACCCGAAGGAAGTCAAAGGTTTGTTGGATCGGATAACCAGGGAATGTATGCGTCAAAGGATATGACTTATGAAGAATTGGTGGCTATCGTGCATACCATTGTGAATTATGATGTAAACAAATTCAATATTGATCTGTCATCAATATCAATTGTTCCTGGCAGTACATTACGCACATTTATAAGAAATGACAACGATGTGTAGTTTATGCTAAGGGAAGATCGAGTTATCCCTCAAGTATGTGTCAGTGTAACTGAGAGGACAGCTGGAGATGTGATCGGGAATGATATTCCTCCTCTTGAAAATACCCAACAATTAGGATCCTTTAGCGGTAACAACCAAGTGTTCACCCAAAGAAGTGCCACTGAAGGTGGGGGAAACATGTGTGGTGTCCCACCGGTAGCGGTCGACCATGAAGATTTAGTTGAACCTCAATTTGGCGATGTGTTTGGTTGTCGAAATGAGCAGTACAATGAGCAAAACAATTACCCGAACCCTGAGGTGGATAATGAGGCAAATAATGAACAGGTTAATGATCGGGTTGATGATCTACAAAATGTGGATGAAGACCCTGCACAAATTGAAACACGAGGTAGACATGTACAAGGAGTTAGTTGCACTCCACTTGATATGCCTGGGCCTTCCGAGGTCCGGTATAATGTAACAGCATCTGCAACGTGGGTTATTCCCGGAGCAGATTCATACTCGTTTGGTATTGATACAACTAGCACCATGGCAACGCCAGAACCTAGAACCATGATTTATAAAGGTCAATTTTTTTCCGAGTAAAAAGGATTTGAAGAGGCTAGTTGGCCATTTTGCAATGCATCATAACTTTGAATGGAAGGTGAAAAGGTCCAATAAGACAACTTTACATCTGGTTTGCATCATTGACGACTGTACATGGAAATTAAGAGTGGTGAGGAGAGATGAAGGGACATACTTTCAAGTGAGAAGTTTTGTTAATGAACACAGTTGTCCCTTGGAGGAGATTCACCGTCGCCACCGACAAGCTAGTGCAGTCATAATCGGAGAAGTCGTTGCACCTAGACTTCAACAACATGATGGTCGTCTCATGCGTCCCAAGGACGTCATCGCCGATATGAAAACAATGTATGGCATACAAATCATGTATAGTAAGGCACACGATGCCCTTCAATATGCATTATCATTGACCTACGGAACGCATGAAGAAGCTTTCCAACTCTTGCCATCTTTTGCATACGTTCTGGAACAGCAAAATCCTGGCACAATCACCGACTTACAATGCACTGACGATGATAAATTCCTCTACTTTTTCATGTCGTTAGGGTCCTCAATTAGAGGTTTTCGGAGGTGTATACGTCCTGTGATTGCAGTTGATGGTACCCATTTGAAGGGAAGATTCGGCGGTACAATGTTTGTGGCAACTGCACAAGATGGAAACGAACAGGTGTATCCAATTGCTTTTGGGTATGGTGACTCAGAAAATAATCTTTCATGAGAGTGGTTTTTGGATTGCTTGAGGGGTGCCCTTGGTAATATAGATGATCTGGTTTTCATTTCCGATCGTCATGCAAGCATTGAAGCAGGGATATCTAAAGTGTTCCCTTATGCAACCCATACCATATATTGCTGGCATTTTGGGGAAAATATGAAGAAGCGATTCCATAGAAAGGATGTTGCTGACATAATGAATGATGTAGCTAGGTCGTACAGTGAATTAAAGTATAATCGTCACATGGAGGAGTTACGTAAGCTGCACAAGGCTGCATTCGATTATGCTATTGCTGCCGGTCCTCACAAATGGTCCCGCGTACACTGTCCCCAAAGAAGGTACAGGGTGATGACCACAAATGTTGCAGAGTGCATAAACTCATGCCTAAAATTCGCACGGCAACTGCCATTGATGACGCTGGTAGAGTTCATTAGGAATATGCTACAAAAGTGGTTTCACGATCGTCATGCAGCTGCACGGTCCATGCGTCATCGATTGACCGACGCAGCACATCTTGTGATCCTGAAACGGGTCGAGAAGTGCGGTTTTATGACCGTAAATCCAGTTGAATGGAACATATTCTCCGTCAGACACAAGGGAAAACAGTGGACGGTTGACTTAGCCCGCAAGACTTGCACATGCAACAAATTCCAAATGGACTTTTTTCCATGTTCACATGCACTCGCAGCGGCAAGGTACTTGACAAGTTACAGTTAACACATTATATTACCCAAACGTGAATCTCACTATTTTCATTGTTGCAGGGAGCGAAACTTGGATTTCACATCTCTGTGTGCAGACTACTACAAGAGGGAGACACTTATTGATGCATACTCGGTTCCTATTATGCCTGTTGGCCATCCTTCTTCATGGGTTGTGCCATCTGACATCGCAGCGCGGGTGGTTTTAAATCCAAAGACAAAGAGACAATCAGGTCGGCCGATGGAGGGTCGACATGCCTCGTCTTCGGAGAGGACAACCACACAATCGTGTAGAAGATGTGGACAACCTGGACATAATAGCAGGAGGTGTTCTAACCCGCCTATGGTTAATGAAGGTCCCAGTAGAATTGTCCCCGAGGAATATCGTCGCAAGTGCAGCATCTGTCATTCAATTAGACACAACAAACAAACGTGCCCTCATAAGGAAGGCAATCAAACATAACAAGGCAGTACAAGATGAAGACGAATTGCCACCAGAAGCACCTTGAGGAATATGTCTCCAAGTTGATGTCTTCCAACATCGTACAGACTTTGGGAACCATGCTCGATACAGTTGTGTTGTTTAAATCGTTAAGCTTTAGTTGTTCATTTTCATTGTATTATTTAAATCGTGTTGCAACGCACTAAATTGTTCACGCGCGGGTTGGAAAGTGAAAAAAATTAATTAATTAATGAAAATAATACATGAATCTGTTATGTACATCAATTACAACTCAGGGAACAACCCATATATAAATCATCTATACAACAGTGTTGTGAAGCGAGTTACAATAAACCTCCACAACCATCTTCTCCCGGATGGTGCCCATATCCTCTTCTTTCCAATCGAACTCCTTCTTGTTTGCCAACAAGTACTCTGCCAATCTCAAAGTATGGGCACCACAGTTACCGCTGCAAATCACCATATGAACAACCATTAGAATGGAATTTAATTAAAACCAAGTGAGGTATAATAAAATGTTGAAACAGTCATACCCCTGATGCTGTTGGGGCACCCCACGGGATCCGTCCATGATGCTCATCCGGAAGGCCTTCTTCGATAAACTGTATGTCACATCATCCTTCGTTCGGTTGGAGTGAAACTCGACCTGATGCAACATCGAGGGTATAAACCAACGTAGGCACGCAACCTGCTTATTCCTGTACTCCCATGTGACCTCCTGTCTGAATGGGTCTAACAGGTAGATCTTCCCTTGGGTGAGGTCGACGCTGGCCAGTACCCAATGGTTGCGTCCAAGGTTGCAAGGTATCATAACCTGTTAGTGTTTCAACATAGTGTTATGTGCCTGAAATCTAAACATAGTATTAAACACATTGAAACCTTGTAATTTAAACACTCACCCAATCAACCGCGTGCCATGGCCAGTTTCCTGACGGGACTAATCCTCGGACCGTCTTCAGGTCATCATCGTGCCATTTGTGTTTCAGCATAGACCACTCCTTAGAGGGTGCGGCCACCCCACTGCCGAACATCCACTTCCACTGAATATCTAACCATGACTGTATATAGAAAATTAACCACAATGTTAGGTAATAAATCTATTAAACACATCAATTAAAAAATGAAAATCGTACTGTACAAGAACTTACACAGAACTGGGAATCCAGTACGTTGACCCTTTGAGCGTAGACAGTGGGGTATGCTCGTTGACGCTTCCGTAAAATCAACAAGTACGCATCGATGTGCTGACAATGTAAACATTTTATATTGTTAGGATTCTACCATTACTGATAAAAACTTATACAAACAATTAAAGTAAGGAACGTACTGTATCCTCCAACTCCATAAAGTTGGTTTGGAACCGTTGGAACCAAGTGACACCAACTGGTATATGTATATCCACATCACGTCTGCATAATTGCTGAAGAAGTTAGATGATCAAGTGATATTAATTAAAAGATTGTGTAATGAACGATTATACGTACAATTCCCCCGTGGTATTCCTCTTGTAGGCTTGGTACGCAGTAACGTGGTCAGGATTTAACAAATCATAGGGCTTGAATGCATGCACTGATGACGCTGGCCTGGTCCTTGGCTTCTTCGGACTACATGGGTCAGTGTATGGGGTCATCAGCTGCCAACCTGGCCTACGAACCCGCAACTGACGCTGAATCTGGGGCGGACTATAGGCTCCAGAACTAGACTCCACCGGAGGTGTGCACAGTGAGGAGGATCTCTGCCTTTGTGGATTGCTGTGAAGAGGGCTGCGCTGTGAAGACGATCTGTGCCGCCGTGTATCTCTATGAGGAGGGCTGTGATGTGAGGAGGATATCTTCCGCCGTGTATCTCCCCGAGAAGGGCTGCGCTCTGAAGAGGATCTATCCCTCCGTGTATCGCTCTCTCTCCCTGTATCGCGCTGATGAGTGGGGGAGTTGCGCCTGGATCGCTTCAAGGGTCGCACTGCGCTGGGATCTACTAGAGGTGGTGTGCGCTGTGAGGATGAACCATGTGCCAGGTCATGTGGAAGAACAGGTGGCACAGATCCACAAGGTAGCTCCCGTACTAGAAGTCCTGTCTCTGTACCAGCACTGTCGTCGGGTAAAACTGGAGGAGGCACCTACTCCAATAGTGATATCTCTGTACCACCGGGAACCTCTGTTCGTTCTGTCATAACATGACCCGGGTGATCAGATACTGTGTCAGCAGTATATGCCTCCGTAGTAGGTGCCTGCTCATGTGTGATCTATGGGTCTATCCTATGCTGATGTGTACCTGTCCTACCTGTGGGACTAAAGTCTCCGTGATGGTCATCGAATGGTGGACCATCCATACGGGACTGCGATGTCTGACCCTGACACTGACCCTGACCCTGAAGCGCCCGGATCATATCCAACAACTCCTGATGCTGCTGATCTCGCTTCTCATCACTCTTTCGGATAGCCTCAATCACATCAACCCGTAGAGATTGGACAGCATCCATCACTTCAGCTAATTTACCATCCCAGCCCTGAAACGATTTGAAGTTTTGTCAGCACTTAAACTGTTCACTCAATTGAAATTAAATAACGTGGTTCTAATATTTTTTACATACCTGTGGATGCCCGCCAACGCCTCCTCGGGAATTACCTCCAGGTCGAGACTGTCTGGGCATAGTGAATCGTACCCGTCTATGCCTTTCAGGACTCTCATCGCGACCCTCCAAAACTGAATCATCCCTAGGTCGAGGCTGTCTGGGCAAAGTGAAACGTACCGGCTGATGCCTCACGGGACTCCGACTCCCACCCTCTTGGTCTGAACCCTCTGTATCATTGGCTTCGGAATATGCACCATCCCTATCACTGGGTCCGGAATGAGGACCCTCCCTGTCACTGGGTCCTGAATACGCACCCTCTGTATCACTAGGTCCGGAATACGCACCCTCCATATCAATGGGTCCAGCACTCCTACGTCGTTCGTGCTCAGGGACGTGACTAGGTATATCAGAAACATCGGTATCATACAGACTACCTCCCAGGTATATGCCTTCGTAGTAAGGTTGAGTCATCTCAACACTCGTTGGCACTAATTCACGCCGCGCAAACATCTGAAATCGGAGTTAGATCATTGTAATTGTATACATACTAAAAACTATGAAAATTAACAACAACAATACTTACCCTTTCAGTGAAAATGCCATCCAGTTTTCTCCCCCACGGTCGCTAACTCAACTCCCATTTCAGAATACGTGGGGGTGGTAGCTCGGAGATTGCCCTACGGATCCCACATTTTTTATTCCCAAGCTCGGGGATAACCTCAAAAGCAAATATCTGTATAATATATATGTACGATAAGAAGTAAATACATTAGTCATATAAAAAAAAAAAACTATAATTAAAATACAGATTCAAATTTTAAATTCTCACCAATAGTGCGTGTGGTAGTCCATATATGTTGTACGTCTCAGTTGTGTGTACATCATCACCCCTTTCTTGCTGTCGTTGTTCAAACCGCTCTCGTCGACCATCCAACGCATGCTTGAAACAATAAATTAACCGCCTATACACGTGTGCGCCCTACGGGAACACATCAAAAAAGTCCAAGTCCTCCACTAGCCTCCACTAGCCTCCACTGCCATACTGGAACTTTATCTCGCTCGTCTACCCTCATTAGTATCCAGTTGAGCAGAAGCAATAAGCATAGCTTTACCGCATCGTACTGCTCCACAAAAATACCAATCCGCAGCACTGCTCTCAACTCTTCAAACTCGATGTCTCTATCCTAGAAGTACCGCTCGTGTATGCCATTCTTTACCATATCATACCTTGCCGTGTCGGGAATGACTCCGAACTTCAACCCAGTGATTAGACAAAACTCAACCTTCGAGAACCGGACCGAATGCTTACCTAACAAAAATCTCATCTCATCTTCCGGGCCATCGTGATGCAACTCGCGCAAAAGCAGCCGATGGACAATCCCAGCCGAAAAATGAATCTCACGATGCATCATTAGAAAATGACCAAAACACGACTCAGTATACCGACGTCGGTCTTCGATCCTCAGATGTTCAGGTACACTATTAAGTGCGTTGTCGATATCAACCAGGTCATGGAAATGGTCATGCCGTATAATTTTTCCCTTGAACCATTCTCTTACTGGGGTTTTAAACGACTCCTTTAGCTGATTCCTCATCTGCATTCACAGAAAAAAAGCATATGAGTTCATGAAAAGGCTCGAACAAAAAGGCTCGGGTAATGTATCAAAAGGCTCGAACACTTCAGTAAAAGGCTCGGGTAGTGTATCAAAAGACTCGAACACTTCAGTAAAAGGCTCGGGTAGTGTATCAAAAGGCTCGGGTAGTTTGTGAAAAGGCACGAACACTTCATTAAAAGGCTCGGGTAGTGTATCAAAAGGCTCGAACACTTCAGTAAAAGGCTCGGGTAGTGTATCAAAAGGCTCGAGTAGTTTGTGAAAAAGCACGAACACTTCAATAAAAGGCTCGGGTAACGTTTGAAAAGGCTCGAACAAAAAGGCTCGAATAACAGTTCAAAAAGACTCGATTAAGTTCAAAAAGGCTCGAGATAAAAGGTTGAAAAATGCTCGATAACAGTTCAAAAAGGCACGACAATAGTACAAAAAGGCACGATAACAGTACAAAAAGGCACGTTAACAGTCCAAAAAGGCACGATAATAGTACAAAAGGCACGATAATAGTACAAAATGACTCGATAATAGTACAAAAAGGCTCGATAACAGTTACAAAAGGCACGATAACAGTACAAAAAGGCTCAAAATCACTTCAAAAAAGCTCGATAACAGTTACAAAAGGCACGATAACAGTTCAAAAAGGCTCGAAATCACTTCAAAAAGGCTCGATAGCAGTTAAAAAAGGCACGATAACAGTACAAAAAGGCTCGAAATCACTTCAAAAAGGCTCGATAACAGTTAAAAAAGGCACGGTAACAGTACAAAAAGGCTTGAAATCACTTCAAAAAGGCTCAATAAAGATTCAAAAACACTAAGTAACCTAGATCTTCATCGTCTTCAAAAGAATTTTTTTTCTTAAACTAAAACACTAACCTAATCTCATCAAACAAACATAATGAACAACAAATCAAATCAAACATAATCTACATCAAATACACAAAACTTACCTAGAAAAAAAATGCGTGAGAAACAAAAACTTACCGGTCTCATTTTTCTTCGCCCTTCAGTTCTATTCGACATCGGTACTGTAACGCCGTCGCCGGTGGTTCTTCGTCAGATTTTGGTCCTCTGTAGCACTGTTGCGCCGTCGGGGTTTCTCTCTCTGATTTTTTCTTTCAACGTTTCAAAACCAGACAAAGCGACCAAAAAAGGGTAATTTTGTCTGGTCACATAAAATGGTGCCTTTTAAACTTAGATTAGTAACTTGGTGTCTGTTCCCCAAAAAGCGCCCCAAATGGTGACATTTAAATTTCGAGCCCTTTTTTTAATAGTATTTTGTTTTGTCATTTTATGCTAAATAACGGCGGAGAGATGTAAAGTTAGGGTTAATTTATATATATATATATATATATATATTATTTATTTAGATATATTTATTTTCTTTGAAATTACGTAGTTCCCGCGGGGAATTTTGCCATCCCTACTTAGAGGAGACTGGCAAAATCAAATATTAAACTCAATGGTATATCTGAACTTGTTAAAATCAAACACTACATGCATCGGGAAGAAAACTTATAACGTATACTTATAAAATGAAAATAGTGAGAAATAGTGAGATTCGATAACTCCGCTACAAATGTGGAAAGGAGATAGATACCACTTGACCTAATAGAGAATGTCGATTATGTCTCTTCCCTTGCTAGCATTAATTTCATATAATGAAATGAGAAAGTATAGATTGTTGTTATGTGATCAATTGAGTAAAAAAAAATAGAAAATTTTAAAATTGAATAGGGAAATGTCAAATTAACGAGGATAGTATTTTTTATGTTGTGTGACCAAGAATATTCCTGCGTTGAAAACTTCATCAATAAAACAAATCACACCTAAAAAACCACCAGCAGCAGAGTCTAGTCACACAGAAAAAAGAGAAAAAGAACTGCTTGTCTCCTTTGAAAAAAAAAAGTGATTAAAGGTTTCTTTTTTTATTTTATTTTTCTTTCTTAATTTTTATTTTCCCCAAATTTTGAAGCTTTTTCTTTACTAAAAGTGAAGATGCGGTGACCAGTGACCAATCAATGCCAATGTTTTTCTCATGGATAATTTTTTTTTTAAAAAAATCTTTATATGGTTAATCAAGAGAAAAATTAAAAATTTGTGTTCACCCCAAGCAATATATCCTATCCAATGGGTACATGTCATGTGACAAAAAAAAATTCATTTCATTGGTTCTCCTAACACATGGCATGCACCCATTATCCAGATGCATATTGTTTTATATTCATGTTAATCAGATAATTGTTTTAGGACACGCGGCACACATGCATGCTAAGCAAAATAAAAACTAGTAGCGTGTCGGAGTCTATTTTTACTCACCCCTCCTAAAAACATAACATGTGTCTATAGAAGGGTAAAATTATCTAAAAAAATATTAGAGTTTGGATAAATTTACCCCCTTTATAAATATATATCATGTTTTTAGGAGAGGAATAATATCTTCGCCTTCAAAAGGGGTAAGCAAAAGTGAACCGCAGCGTGTACCTCAATCTTCATTCATGACGAGTATGCTTTTTTGATGAAAAATATGGAAAGCAAATCACGTGATCATGGCCGTTCATTTTTTAATTTTTTTTTCTTGATTTGGGTAATGAATCATAGTCATTGTTACTTGTTAGAGTACACACTGTTCCTTTTTGTCAGGTATAGTTACTTTATTTTACTTTACTATCTTTTAATATAATTATAGAATAAAATTATTTTCAAATCAAATCATCCAACCTTTTTATATAAAGTGAAATTCAATATAAAAAAAAAAAAAAAAGAAAAAGAAATCTTTCCATAATTATATAAAAAAAGAAATTGATGAGTTTACAGCACATCTGATGGGATGGGAAAATTAAGTTTCATTTGTAGTCGGAATTTAAATCTTGATTTGTTAGTAAAGTCTAAATAACTTGATTCCTAAAGGTTTTTTTTTTTTTTTTTTTAATCACCAAACTGGCCACGTAACTTTCATTCGAATTGGCCCCCGTCGCCAAGGCTGATAGCTAACCTCTAGACCTAAGGGTTGATCACCGGAAGCGGAGATCACAGAAGTATTCGGCATAGCTCCTGAGACGCCATGTGAAGTTCCCATAACGGAGGTTGCTAAGCGACTTGGGGAGAGAACTTCATTCCCCACAAGGGCTTCGAGCCCACCCCTTTTTCAGCCTCTTCATTAGAAGAAGAGGGCCCTTTGGGATGATGAATTCGAAAAGTGGTTAAGGGTGCCAAGGCAGTGGCAAAAGAATTCTCAGCCACATTTTCCCCTTCTTCGCCCAATGCTCAGCTAGGGAACAAACCCAGGTTGCATTCCTCCTACAACTCATCTCAGAGCGATGTGACCATATAAGCGGTTAGCTCTAAGAGCCAGAAGTGTTCAAACCACAAACGCCCTCACCGCGACCTTCCTCGCTTGGATCAATAATAGGATTGGGGGTGGCAAAGAACCAGAGGAATTGCACTTCCTCTTCTTTTTCTTCTCTTCTCGATGAGGGGTATCAGACTTCCCTTTAGAATCATCAGCACTCACATAACGAGAAGAGGACCTTTGACCAGCTAGTTACGATTTCCCGCTCCCTCTTGATGGAGTACTGACCTCGATAGAAGAACTACTAGGGATAGTCTTTTTGGGCTTAGGGGCACCATCATGGCCCGTTTTCTCTGCATCTTCGTCATGCGAGCAAGTTCCCTACAGATTGACTCCTCATCAAGCAATAAAAAAGTAGAAGAAGAAAGAAATAATAAGACAAACAAGGGTTTTCATTTGAAAGATAAAAGAAAAGAAAAGAAAAGGCAAAATCAAACAGATGCTTACATCGGAGGCGATAATCTTGAAGCCTAGAAAGAATCCCATTGTCAAGCAAAACAGCAAACAAAACAAGAGCACCCCTATCACTCAATGGGCGACTAACCATTTTGGCAACCCCCTTGATCTCGTTGTTTGTTAAATTTTATGAATCCTTCATCCACATGTGATGTTTCATGAAATGGGAGAGGTATCACCCCGCCAGGTTACTGTGTTGAAAGGTCTCTAACGACTTCCTTTCCCCAAACACCTTTCACGAAGAACCAAGTGTTCCTTCAAAACTTGTTTGAGGTGGGGAATTCTCACAAAACCTCTTCTTATCTGGTGTAATGCCAACCTCAATGTCACTCACCTTGAACTTTGGATCCATGTGTTGGGCAACGTGTGATTCGCACTAACCGAAGTCATGAAATAAGTCCCCTTATCGGAGGCCTTGAGAACAAAGATATATCTAATCTCGCGAGTTATGGGCACGGGTTCTCCATTGGCTGCCTATAGCAATCACGAACTCTAGTTGGAGATAACCATTCGGCACTAACTGTGCGGGAGAAATCTTGGAATCACACGAGAACCTAGCAATATTCGGCTGGATGGGCAAAGTGACACCACATGCGAGCATCAACCCATAGAAAGCCACCACAATAGGATAAGAGTTCCAAACAGTGCGACCTTCTGGTAAGATGAGCTTGATGGTTTTCGAGATTTTGTAATACCTATGATACTCTGTTAATGCACCCTCATCAACCACATTAATTTTGCAGTCGGAAACGCATAGGTCCCTCAAAGAAAAACGCATTTGATCCTCCATATGCTTAGCAAACATCAGAATCCGCAATGACCCTTTGGTCGCTTAGTTTAGAGGGTTTTTTAGACCAAGTCATGGTTGCGAAAGAGAATAGAGATGGAGGAAATGGAAGAAAAACGAAAAGAAATGGGTATCCGAATTTCAAATTTAGAGATAAGAAAGAAGAAGTGGGAATGCTAAGAGACTCGAAAAGAAAAAAGAATATTTAAGTTAGAATGAAGAAGACTCTTCAATTTATAGGCTTTGGGAAATAGGAAGAAACGACGCGACTTCTAGTCATTTCAAACATGACATTCTGTACTTTCTTGGTTGGTAAGAATTTTATGAGGAAAACGCACGAGGTTAATTCATCAAATCGTCATGCATGGCACATTTCGAAAATTGGCCAAGTGAAAATTCAGTTTATTGTGTCCTATCATTATGCCATTTGAATGTTTTATAAGGCTAGTAATGAAACACGATTATCAGAGCCATTTAAAGCCAGATGGCCCATCAGTGCAACATTAAATAAAGAATCTTCTCAAATCCACTTCAAAAAGATATCGGCTTGCTAAGAGAAACGATTCACTAATAGCTTACCTCGCGGATTTATAGGGTATTGTTTAGGGAATTTTAATCAACTTAACATGTTAGCATAGACAAATAGGAATTGAATATCCTCATCACTAGACCATGTCAACACCAAATTAGCAAAAGACAAGTGGAAGCACTGCGTTCAGAAACAACCCCAAGTCACCAGACTTGTTTGCCAACACTTGAACTAGGTCGCCTAACTCACGATAGCTCGCTAAAGTTAACTCATGTAGAGAGTAAGATCAACTCGCCACACAAGCAAGATCCATGACACACAATATCCTAAGAAAATCACTATTAAGTTGGGAATCTTCAAGAACCAGTACCAAATAAGGTAATCGTTATCATACGAGCAAATCAATAAACGAGGGAACGACCCTAGAAATCTAGAAGATCGACCTCTGCAAGGAAATAATTTCCAATACGAGACAAAGAAATCATCAAGATATGATCCCTAGGATCTCACAGAGATACGATCTCTCTGAATCTCTGTTTGGACGATAAGGATTAGGGCAACACCCTAGTTCCTATATAAAATACATGTATCAAGCGAAGGTAAAGAGAGAGGGCAACACAACATCAAAGTGAAGGCATTAAACTTGTAATTGTACCCATCTTTTACATACTAGAATTTCTTTTCCCTGTCGTTATGACGATCGTTGTTTTTTCTCTACCTTAGGATTTTCCACGTACAAAATTATGTTGTTGTTATTGCTTTCATTTGTTTAATTCATTTCATATTGCATTCACGTCACGAGAAGATGCTTTGGTTATAAGTCTCTTAGCCAACCTAAGCATCAACTTGCTAGCGTATCATTGTTGGCAGCTGATTTGTTTACAAACCAAAAATCACCCCGTCAACATAATGTAACCACAAATTAGGAATTAATCTACATTATTCTTAATAAAATTTCTGATTAGTAAACATGTTCTAAGAAGATAATTCAAAATTGAAAAACAACCCTATTAGGGTTTTATCAAAATTGAAAAAATAAACATCATTATTATCGAGAGTAGTAGGGAATTAAATAAGATAGATTTTACCTGTTTTTCAAACAGCATTATTGGGCTTTTTTTTTTTTTTTTTTTTCAAGTTCTTCCTTGTTATAACGAAATAAATAAGAACACCTTTCATATATTCAAACACACAAAAAATCTAAAAGTTTCTCTCAGAAAAGTTGTGGATGAGAACGTTCTTTTTAAAATACTATTAAATAAGCACTTCTTATAAACTATGAAATATGTGTGACATTCTACCAAAAAAAAAAAAAACCTATGAACTAAGTGACAAAATGCATATTTTAGATCTTGCAGATAGATTTTTAAGTTTCCCATATTTTCAGGGAGGGAAATCAGGTTGCAGATGCGTTTTCTAAGCATGCTTTGAAGCTTTAGGCTGATTCTTGGTGGTTCTCTGTCTTACCGTTATATTATTCTTTAATTGGAAATGACTGCATGGGTCAGGAATCTTTTCATTTTTCTTGATGTTTTCTTTTTCTTTTTGATGTGGCATGCGTGTCTCTTTTTGTTTTGGGTTGTTCCCCCCCGGTTCTTTGTGTTTTGTTGTTTTTTGTCACCCTTAACTTTTATTTTATCTTATATATATATATATATATATGGATACTTTCCAGGGTTTTTTAGCATATAATCGCTTATGATGTTTTTTCCCCTTAGATCAGTACAATTTTATTAAAAAAAAGTAACGGAAAAATAACAAAATGAATTTTTGTTGTATTTTTAAATTTTGGTTACATGTAAATATAATTATTTTTGCAACCAATATTTTTTTCTTTTAGTTGTTGCAACCAATTATCATACTAATTGTTTCTGAAAACAAAATAGACTCAAATCAGCTATCCAAAAATGGTGTCTCAATTTGTGTCTAACCAACCAAATTGGGTCATATGTTTACATTTATAGAAGAAGTTGAAAAAAATAATAATTAAATGTAGACACATATCTCAATTTGGTTGGTTAAACACAAATTGGAACACTATTTTTGGACAGCTGATTTGAGTCCAAACAAAATTTCAATATATATGCATGCTCTTTATCTCTTTGTATTGTTTTAAATCGGGCAACCAAAGTGTAAAAGGAAAAAAAAAAATCATATTGAATTCGAACCTTGATATATAACATTCTTTGAGTAATACTATATTGCCCAAATTTGGTGCCCAAAATGATGTGGCAATACCGTGGGCCATTCATTTAAATTGTATTAGATTTACATGCTTTAAATGAATAGCCTAGAGTGTAGCCACATCATTTGGGCACCAGATTTGGACACTAAATTTGGGCAATGTAGTATTACTCATATTCTTAATGTTTTTAGAAAGATTAATAAGATAAAACAGGATAAGATGAAGTTTGTTCGGTGGTAAAACCCTTCATACATACATCATGAGGTTACGAGTTTGAGTTTTTTCCTTCCTAAAACCCCGAATTTGTGGAGGGAATTAATAAGATAAACAGTAAGTGCTGATAAAAAATTAACAAGATAAGCAGTGTAATACTAATAAATTAATAAGATAAAGAAATGTGTATCAAAACAAATTTTCAAATCCACTGAGATTACTCAGTAAGTAGACCCCTACACGCTGAGGTCGTCAGCCCAAGTCGTATTCCCTCATCTGCTATTGAATTAGTTTTTTGGATAGATTTGCTATTAAGCCCTTAAAATAGGATATTTTTGCTAAAAACCCTTTCAAATTTGTACCTAAAAAAAATAGAGAATTATTTTTATAGCGGTTTCTAACCACGTGTTTTGAGAAACTGTCAATATTCCCTATATAAAAAAAAACTCTCCAAACTCTCTCCTCACCCACGGATCTCTCATCTCTCCCACTTTGCCATTGCCTGACACGGCGCTGCCTGGGCACGTGCTACTCAGTGATGGCACCGCTTGGGCATGTGCATCGCCCGACGAAAGTGTCGTTGGGTCCAAACAGCATCGACGATGGTTAAAAATGACACAACAGTGCGTTCAGTTCTAGCGTTTCATGACAACACTGTTCGTATTGCAGAAAAATAAAAATAGAACGTGAAACATAAACACTCCTCATTAATTTTTTCCGTAAAAAAATGGTTAAAAAAAAAGGCTTTGAAGGACGTTTCAGTAATTTTTTGTTTTCCAAATAGCCAAGGTTTCATTATTTTTCTCCAAAATATCACATTTTTCTTCAAGGACGTTATATATAAATATATATATATATATATATATACGAAAATTTTCATATGAGGATACCCTGATAGAATTATATAAGGACATTGAATATGAACCACTCGTTTTACATACTTTGACTTGGTATGTATGCACTTGTCAAATCACTTTTATAAATGAGTGGCTCATATTCAATATCTTGAAAAAGTTATATTGCCCTAATAGGAACGAGACCGTATATATATATATATATATAAAACATAATATAGAAGATGTTGTAAGGGAGATTTTCATAGTTATGGCCATTTTTAGCAATTTTCACTAGGAAAAAAAAAAAATAAAACCAATTTGTATCCCTTTTGGTCAATAGAAATTTGATTTTAAATAATAAGTGTACTTCTTGAGAGCCTTAAGTCAGAATAAAAAAAAAATTTAATTCAAAACTAAAAATAAACCAGAAAAGCATTTTTTATATTTTTTTTTATATAAAAATAAAAGACCCTGCAGAAAATTAAAATAAAAGATACCCTTCTTGAGGGTAGGAATGACAAAAACCCGGATCCGACCGTGTACCCTGGTTTTAACAGTCCAGGTACCCGGTCCGAAAATATCCGGAATCTGACATTTGGATACCCAGCCCGGAAATACCCAGCCGGTTTCCGGGTATCCATACCCGGATTAAAAAAAACAATTATGTTTGATAAATATATTTCAATCACCAGATTTGGTTTCTGAGAATTATTATTTAATTTATATTGTTGTTTATTTTTATTAAAAAAATAATATTATTAATGGGATCATCAATCAATCACATCGTGCTTTGTGCTACTATGCTTCCCAACTCCAACGAAACTGCTGCTATGCTCTGTTCATTTTACACCTACCTCACCTATTTTCAACACTACACATTAAAAAACCCAATGCATTTTCACTTGCTTCCTACAAAAACAGTTATATAATAATCCAAATTTACCGTATATAATCAACATATCAACTTTTTTTCTCCACACACAAAAACACCAAACCACAAAAATCTTTAGCTCTATGTCTTCTTCATTTTCTTCATCAATGGCTGAAAGTCTATGCAGTATCAATCCAGTCCTTCATGACGTTGGATTTAGAAACAATCACAGCCAGGTAAAGATTTATTAACAGCCCTTCATGTTGGATCTAGAAACAATCCAGCCCTTCATTTTCTTCGTTAATGGTTTAGTTTTTTTTTTTTTTTTTTAATTGAAAGATTTATTATTAAAAAAAATTCAAAACCGGGTACCGGCCGGGTATCCGGGTATACCCGGACCCGGGCCAGAAAACAACCGGTCTGGGTACCCGGACAACCATTACCCGGTGCCGGATAAGGAATGTCCAAGTCTTACCCGGAAAATTCCGGCCCGGGTAAGCCGGGTACCCGGCCCGGCTGGGTGAGTTTGCTATCCCTACTTTATGTGATAAGGGTATCCAACATATACGGCCGGGTGAGTTTGCTATCCCTACTTTATGTGAGAAGGGTATCCAACATATCCTATTTTCAATCCCTAAGACATGATTTTGGGATAGACGCACTGCCCTTGTTTCGCTAATGCATTTTCTTTTTTTTCCCTAAGACCAAAATTTTGATTAGCCAAAGTCTAGACCCTAAAAGGCCAAACTTACTACTTCACAGTTCACACACTGTTAATATACACACACAAACAAAAAAAAAAAAAAAAAACACAAAAACAAAAAAACCCCAAAAAGGGTACTTTTCAATTGCATTGCCTGATTGTCAGCCTAGAAAACCTTTCTTCAAATGTGAGAATTGACATTGCTAACATCCAGATGGCCATACCTTAAATTTGTGCTCTACACATTTCCAGGAATTTCATTTTTGAAGCATAGAGTTGAAGGCTAGCTATACACATGCCAACTTACATTAGCCCTTCAAGATAGTGGCTGATCAATACCAGTGCATGTGGAATAATCCTTCCTGTGTTTGAATCCATGCATCCGAACTATAGCTCTGCCCAAATTGTGACTCTTCATCGCTTTGTCTTCCATCCTGCGTTCCCACAAATCCTGCAGAGTTGAACAGTAAAGAACAATCAATGTTAAAAACAAGTCAAACAACATCTATCCACGTTTTGTTATAAGAAAAAAGATTTATATATATCAAAACGGAGAAGGTGAGTGATTGTACTTTCAGGTCTCCTCCAGCAAACATTAGTTGGGATTGAATTCGAAAATTTATCATCAAAGAGCAGTTCACCAGACTTTATACTCCAAATCCGTACATTGCAGTCCTCTCCACCTAAGACAAGTATTGTCAGAGCCACAATTTCCGAGACTTGTTAAAGGGAAATCAGGTGCATTGAAATGGTACAGACCTGACATAACAAATCTCTCAGATGGGTCAACTGCAAGCTGTATTCGAGTATGAGAATTAACATGTCCTTCGTAAGATTGTATAGGCCCTCGCTTAATTAGGCGATGATCATAAAGCTTAACCTGTTATCAAATTCTCATGATTATAGTAGCCCACACATAAACTGATGACCATGCTACACTTAAATCTCTTATTTAACTTATCTTAGAAACTGAAAGAGATAGGAAAATTCATGGAGTAAAGAAGTAGATTACATGTGGCTTGTAGCTGAAACAACAAGAAGGTTTTTTTCAGAAGAATTAGGAAAGCAAACAATGATGATGTCCTACAAACATGTGCACAACTCACTCAAATAAACAGATTGTGGGTAATAATGTGCGAGTTTCATCCAATCTAATAACTTACACTAACTATATTCAAGACTTAGCTACTTAAAAATAATGTAGACCTTTTTAGGAGGTTTAGAAAAGACAGCAGCATGACAAGATTCTCAGGTTAAAAAATGTCATTATAATATTTCCAACACCAAAGCATGTTTAAGCAATGTTTTAAAAATCGGTCGGCCCTTCACTGCCTTAGAGGCCCCTCAAGGCTGTTTTTAAATGACCCCGCCTTGGGGCAATTAGGCAACCGCCTCAAGGCTAAACCGACATGAGGCTGTGAGGTGGGGTGGTACCATATCAATTTGGTTTTTGGTGGCGAAGCGATGTCATATCAATTTGGTTTTTGGTGGTGAAAGAGTGAGTTTTGAATCAAGGCTTTTATTTTTTATCAAAACTCACGGATTTAAGGTTGTCAAGTTAGAATTAATATTTTAAAACCCTAACAACCCACTCACACTCATCAAACGACAACACCTCTACTTCCAAAAAAATAGAAAAACACCTCTGCATAGAGGGAAGAAAAAAAACCTACTCAAATCACACATTTAGAATTATTTCAATAATTTTTTTTTTTTTGAATTATTTAATATTTCTAAATTGAGGTAGTCGTATCCTCCACCTCGAGGCAGCCATCTTGCCTCACTAGTACAAAACACCTCGAACCGCCTCACGCTTTTTAAAACATTGTGTTTAAGTAGGAACAACACTTCACACTTAACATGAATCCATGAAGAACCTCGTGATTGCCACTAGTATATCGAGTCCAGTCCACAACAGATGGTATCTACCTTTGAATATTTATTCTCTCTGCATATTCCGCTAATATTCTATACACATTGCAAAACAGTGCATGTACGGGGTCTAAATTTTTCTTGGGAAAAAGTAGGAAGAAGAATGTCTGAAACTTTATTCTCTCTGCATATTCCGATAATATTCTATACACATTGCAAAACAGTGCAGGTACGGGGTCTAAATTTTTCTTGGGAAAAAGTAGGAAGAAGAATGTCTGAAACTTTATTCTCTCTGCATATTCCGCTAATATTCTATACACATTGCAAAACAGTGCAGGTACGGGGTCTAAATTTTTCTTGGGAAAAAGTAGGAAGAAGAATGTCTGAAACTTTGTTGTTATTACTTAATACATTAAAATATAGATATTTGAAATGTATTTAGAGGTGATAGTAAATTATCTAAGGTGATAGTAAATTATCTAAATATGTTTTCGGAAAGACGATTTCATTCGAAACTAATAGATCCATGAAGTTGGGAATTACTTCAAAACGTCTGATTCAGCTAATTTCTGCCATCTTCCGCTATGTTGTACCAGGGTATAACTTCAAACTATTTTTTTTTTTTTCATAATTGTTTTCTCAAAAAGATGAACTATCTGAAATACTCACTATTCAAGCAACCAACACAAGAATAAATCAACAAAATAGACTGATTTTGAAAGTGCTACTTAGAGCTGACAAAGTATACAGGCATTTGTACCAAAAACAAAGGGTCAATTTTTTTCAAATGTAACTCATTTATTGGATGGCATAATTTGTCATTGTACTTAAACACAATTACGTATTACAAATGCATGTGATCTTCTTCACATTAAATCAATTAGAAAGTTTTAGAAAGCTTTCATTGATTCTATAAGGGGAGAAACAAATGAATTGAAAAATTATCTTTCAGAAACGTAGCCAAGATACTATGACTTCATCCTCTTGGACTGTGACTTGTTTGACTTATTACTAAATTGAAAGAGGAATCTTCTACCACAAAAGAATTTTGTTGGAAATAGCCATACAGAATTTAGTATTGTTATAACTGGTGACATGTAATATTGTTATAAACCATGCAGAGATAGCTATAGCAAGTAAATATAAGAATTTACAAAAATGACGAATGAAAACTAACCGATCCATCCATAGAGCTTGCCAAGAAGTATTGCTCATCGAAATGAAGTGACACCAAGCTGTAGTTTCAAAACCAGTGAAGTTATAAATTTGAAAGGAACAAGTAATATTGGAAACTAGCACACATTATATGTCTTAAATCCCACCAACCTGGAAATAGATGAAGGCATAGAAACAGTACGAGAAGGACAAATATTTCCTTTAAGCTGCAAAACATAAGATTTAGATCCATCATTTATGGTATGGGTCGTATGACCAAATGTAACCACTCCAGCCAAGTGCCCTTGTTAAAAAATATCACATATGGAATGTTATTGGTTATATCCAAATAGAGAATATGAAATAAGGCGCACACTTTTTCTTAAAAAGCAAAAGAAATGACACAACCTAGACACCTCACTATTCTACAAGAGAAAGCTATTAGCAGGAGTTATCAGGAATTAGTGGATGTGCTCAGAGAAATTAAATTGATTAAAAATGCTATTTAATCATCATAATTTTACATCAAATGGAGTTGTGAAGAGTTTTAGTAACTTGATTTGATGTCCACCAAGAAATAAAGTTCTAAGCATAGGAATATATACCACAAATGAAGGGCTAAATTTAGTTTCCCCTGAAGAAATTTGATACCTCAAACCACTGTTTCTTAGAATTTTGACCAGTTCTGTGCAAAGGTGAATAAGGTATCCGGTGTCTAATGAGTCTATTGGAAACCCCTTCTGGTCTCTCACGAATATCAACTGTCACAACTGTTCCATTTCTGAGTCCACACAAAACAACATTTCCCTGCAACAAGAAATAGAGATGATCAATTTCCCATGAAATATTAGATGTCACTCAACCTCAGAAGATAGCAAAAGGAGAGAGAAATTTGTAATATCCAGAGGAATAATCACATGATTAATATACCAAACAACTGAAACATTTTGAAAATGAATTAAATCAATCATACCATCTAGGAAAGGTTCAGATTTCCAGATACGTGTCAAGAAAATTTTCTTTTCAAGTAATCATCTTAATTAAATCAGTTAAAAATTTCTTGTAAACTAAATTTATATCATATAACAAAAGAACAGAAGAAAATATAAACGACAAAGCTCAAACACAAACACTAGTCAATAACAGCCAAAATCGCAAATAGGGTCACCTCAAACCTATGCCACACAGAACCTAAATGGAGCTACAAAGTTTATACCTCTTTCCTAACCCTGTTTACAGTGGCCACATAGGTTGATTGTGAGCTTCGACAGAGATGACATTATTCTGTATTTCAAGTTATTGACATATTTTCTGGACAAAACAAACACAACATATGAGGTAAGTTTATTAATCTAGTAGCACTTCAAAAGCAAATCATTTCAGGGAGAATGGAGAGGACAAGAGGTTGTTTCGAGAACGAAATGACTAGGAAGAAGATTGACCAAGTCCTTAATAGCTTTCATGCATAAAGGAGAAACCTGCCTGGTTTACCATCCCAAGTCAGATCCAACCAATATTCAAAGCAGAATACTAAAAGTAGAATGGTACAAGCATTTGGGTAGTTTGATGATTGAGCATCCACCCCATGAACATTCCAACTACACAGTTTTAAAATCATTCCACGTAACTTCTTAAGTATTCCAAGTACATATTCATGGAATTATTTGTCACTTCAATCTCTTACATATTTAGAAGGTTTAACAGATATTATCCAAATGCCCAAAGCATCAATAATACAATTATGCAACTTGAATGAATCTAAAAACCCTAAATGATTTCAAAGCATATGCAAGTAAGAAGAAACATTAATGCATCAGATAACCTTAATGAAATAAAACGTACCAACGGATGAAACTGTTGTGCCAAAACGTCACTTTTACTACGAAATACCCATGATTGCCTTCCTGTTTCCAAATCGACCACAGCAGCACCAAGGTTGGTTCCTAAAACAAAGAAAAATAAAAAAGCAATATAACATCACCACATGACATGGACCAAAATCATTTTCAGGGGAAAGACGGCCATTTTTAGTTTCCTATCAAACTCAAAGGCTTACTAAATTGCCATCATCCTTGACAACATATACACTCCTAAAGTCAGACTATCAGAATCAATGATTTACTTATATTTATGAATTATGATGCCTAAACAAAACATGCATAAACAAGCAAGATAATAACAAGCCCCAGAAATCTAGTCCAACTGTTGAAGGGACATGATTATGGACGCCTTAGCTTCATCATGCCACCCCAAAAAAGAAAAACAATAAAGAAGGAAGGGGGGCTGCAGCTATAAACTAAAACAAGATAAATTGAACTGCATGAATAGATTCTGCAAGCACAAAGTTTGCCCCTTCACTGAACTTGTATTGAGCCACAACAACCTAGGTTATGCAGGGCGAAAACCTAACACATTGTTATATTATATCAGATGAAACTTGGGATTCTGCTCTGAGTCTATTTACTAAAGTTATCGGAGTAGCCTTACTTAGAAGGTAACTAGCATAATTTAGAATGCAAAAAGGTTGATATCAACATCAGAAGGCAGGCTGATTCAACATTAGTACATAAAAGATAATGAAAAATAAATATAGGACTGACATTGTATAAACAAATGAGAAGAAATGGACAAAACTTACCAATCACTGCCTGATTTGCAATAGAATTATAATCTGCAGTCCAAATAGTACAATTGAAAGAAGCAACCTCGCGCATCCTCTGCCTTATTATAGAAGTACTAGGATTGGAATCTACTGGATTAACAAAATTAAGAACATAAACAGATCCACCGGATGTCTCTGATCCCAAAGTAGTTATCCTGTTTTCTTATGTTAAGGTGTTGCAAAAAAATGAAATAAATTTTCTTATCGGATAAGTAATGGAGACTATATTCAAACTAATAGACTATTTATCAGTGGTAAAAAAGATAAGACAAAAGTGAACCATAAAATAGAAATTAGAAAAACTATGAACTATCTAGAAAACACAGCAATATCATAATCCAATTTTTGTGCTCCATAAAATACCTCAACATATAAATTTGAAAACAGCATGGAAAAGACAACATGCAAATGTCACCATTCCAAGGAAGCTACTGCATCACTCTAGGGAACTGGCGACCTGATTCTTCTTGAACAAAAATAGATCCACAAACCACAATGGTAGCATGCATTAGCTAATTAATCCTAAATTTGTCCAAGAACCTGGACCAAATTGCACAAGCCAAGAAAATTTCAACAGAGGTTTCAGTTGATACTCTTGGACTGGGAAATAATTTTTACCTTCATAATTATCAATAGTGTGAACAATGTAAGAGATGCAAGAAACATTTAACAGTTTCTATTTAAAATAACCTAAATTGTTTATATACGAAGCAATATAAAAAAGAGTTGAATCAAAATCTGAAATCATGAAAGGATACAATGCACGCTGAAGGTTGACACCATTGTCTGTTGTACAAGTAGAGTGCTTTGCAGATGATTTAATGCAAGATACACTGGATGACATGCGTATAACAGGTCCATCACGTTTCCAAATAAGGTCAGGTGCTTTATAGCTCACTTCTTTGTTTTCTTTAATTAGAGGCCATACTTGTTTTGGAATGCATTTTACCCCAGTATAATCCTGTCCAACTTTTCCGACTTCAAAAAAACTGCGAGAGCACCAAACTTCAAAAGGAATAGCTAGTGATCAACACTAAAAGCCAGTGTATTAAGCACCATATCATTGATGGAAGTTGAAAACAAGGCACGGCATGAAGAATGCAAACGTCATGTTTCATGGCATTTAAGAACATCTAGTATAAGTCTGAAGCATATGATTTCCTTTAAACTACACATGAAGAGGCAACTTTTGCCTGTCACTTTCAAAACCTTGTTGAAACTTTCTTGGTCAGAATTAAATGTTCATCTATAAGCTTAGCTTTTCATTTCTTTTATATTGTTCTTGATATTTATGGGTTTACATGGACTGTCCAAATACAAAAGATTTTAGATGCAAGAGGATTAGAGGAGAGCAGTTTCAGAAGGACCCGTTACAAAGTATTATCTTTATTTTTGATAATTAAAATTCACAATATTTTGTTACTAAAAAATTAAAATTACAATTTATAATATTATGTCATCATTATGAACATGTACTTTATTTCTTGTTAACCCAATGATTAAACTAGATGTAGATGCGCATTACCTTGTCTATTTTACTCTTGGCAATTGATCTGTTTGAAACCTATTACTCTATCACATTAAATCATGATTACAGAATGCAAAATGCTGCTGAACTATTACAGAATGCATAACAAATACATAAGATTTTTGTATACCTTAAGTAGCCAGTCACAGTGCCAGTTAATAGCAATTCAGTTTCATATTGACCTTCAGGTGTGTTTACACCCAGACGTATCTGTTCAAAAGCACCATCACCGATCTTCTCTGTCTGATACTTCCAAACCTAAATTGCATGAAATAACATAGTAATATAAGATATATTTGGTTCAATATAAAAGACTACAAAAATAGTTAAACATCATCATAGGTATTAAGTAAAAAGGAATAATATTTTCATGAATGATAACTTTAAATGACATACATCAAATCTCATGTGTGATTTGCAGAGACAACTGACAATATAGCTAATTATTGAGATCTAACCTCTCAGAGCTTCTAAGAGAACAAAAAGAAAAGGTAAATTTCACAAAATCTAACCTTCACCAAATCTACAAAAATATTACTGTAATTATTTAGCAGCTAATTTTAACCAGTGTAATGATTTCACTTCATTTTAACACATACTTTCTTAACTATAGTCTCCAATTTTATCCGATGTGAAGCAATATATATATATATATATATTCCAATTAAGTCATCTTCATACTATAAATTCTTAATTCAGTTAACATCTCCCTATGTCCAAAACTATGTGCGAGAGAGAGAGAGAGAGAGAGAGAGAGAGAGAGAGAGAGAGAGAGAGAGAGAGAGAGAGAGAGAACTCATTGAGAGAACCCAAAAATCTGGTTTAAAACTTATGGTGTACTATTTATGCAGAAAACAAAATTTCAATTAAAAAAAATTAGGAAATGAACCTTGGAATAGAATCTGAGGACTACTTACTGTAGGTTGAGACGCTAGTCTCTTTTGAAATTCCTCCTTAAAGTTACACTTCCCTTTCCTGAGAGAGAGAACGTTACCACTCAACTCCCTCACTTGAAGCAATTTAGAAGTTCTTGCTCTAGTCCCATGTGAATTGATTACCTGCAACGAAACAATTCAAATGACACCAAGTCCAAGGGAACTAGAAAATTTGAAAAACTGAACCTCCAATAAAAGAACAAAAAAAAAAAAAAAAATCTAGTATAGCTAAAATAAAATGGTGAATCTTTCACCACAAATTGAGGTTAAACTAAATTCTTCTCAGCCATGTCTATACAAATCCAAACACCCATTACTTAAGACCAACCAAAATTTACAGCACTTGTTTTTTTATGACATTTATTAACAAATACCAACCAATGAAGCAACCAAACGTGGCACACAACTTGTAAAAAAATCAACACTTATCTAATTTCAATACTTAATAGCTTTTCCTGGGCTGGCATCTATAATTATGTATATATGTATAGACATAAAATAAGTACCCATCTATGAAGTCAAATTTCAAAATAAAAAATCAAAATTTACAGCATTGGTTTCTTTACGATATTCATTAGCAAGTACAAGTACCGACCAATGGAAGTGAGCAACCAAATGCTAGTGGAACACATATTGAAAATAATCATACATACCTAAATTTTAAAAATTAAAAGTTTTTCGTAAGCTGGCATTTATAATTGCGTTCATATAGTAAATAAAGACACAAAATAAGTACCTGGGTTGGCTTTGGATTTGGTTTCTGAGCAGTAGAACGAGAACGAGAAGTTCCAGGAATCGGTCCTTTGATAGGGAAGTACCTGTTCTTCTCGGTATCAAAATAGAACCCAGGAAGCTCTGCCCACGAAATATTCAATGCAAATTAACACAAACCCATCCAAACCCAAAAATAAAACAAAATTAATTTTCGTTTTTTATGAAAAAAATGAACGAACCTTGAGGCATAGCTTGTTGGTTCAGAGAGAGTTGTTTAAGTTATGATGTTGAGGAGCGGCGGAAGTTTTTAAAAAGTGGTTGCTGTTGGGCGGCTGAAGCTGTATAAGTAGTACAAATTTTTATGCCTCAAAGGTTGTATTAAATTGTAATTTGCAAGGGTGTTTTAGGATATTATCATAACGCCGCTGTAGTTTGACATATTGGTCAAACTCTCCCATTTAATTCTATTAATGGCAATTATTCACGTGTAGTTCACACTATTCACTATTTTCTCCCTTTTTGTTAAAAAAGCTAACTCTGACATAAACAATATGTTGAAAGACTTATTTGCCCTTGATTTATTAAAAAAACAAAATTTCGTTTTTAAAGAATAAAAAATGGTCTTTCAAAACATTAGACTTTTGTTTTTAACAACATACAAAAGTTTAATCGTTAATAATCACTTTTTAAAAAAAAAATAAAATTACCTAAATATCCACATTTAAATACCACCTTAAAAAAAAACATTTGAAATCTTGAAATTGTGAACAGCCGAAAAAGAGAGAAGAGAGAGAGGGAGGTGTGGTCGCAGGAGAGAAGAGGGTGTCTTCACCGTCGCAGCCGGAAGTGAAAAGGGTGACGTTGATGTCGTCGTTGCAGCCCGAAGATGAACCCTAGATACACTGAAGAAGATTGTTCTTTGTTTCATTTTTTTGGGTATGATTTTCTCCACAATTAACTTTTTATTTTCATTGTGATTTCATGTTAGGAACATGTTTAGGGAATAATAAAGAGGAATTATCCCTTTTTAGCTATATAGGGTTTTCTATTTTTAGCCAATGTCAGTGTTTTTATTGTTCTTAGCAAACAATTCATTGAAGAAACAAAATTGCCCATGTTTTCCCTTTTCTTCTTTTTTTGACCGAAACATATTTCTTTATTTTACTTCTCTCTCTTCTCTCTCTTCTTTTTCTCTTGTTTTTCTTTATCTAAAGCCATTGTTGTATGAAAAAGAAAAAAAAAAAAAAAAGAGAGGAGATTTCTCCATCTGATGAGATCTGGACATCTATCCATTCTTCTCTCACTTCTCTCACTTCTTTTTTGAAGAGCTCTGTAAGTCTAGAAGTCTAGATTTCTTTTACTTTTAAATTTTGTATGAAGAAATCTAAAAAAAAAAAATTCTAGATCTCTTGCGTTTTATTTATTTTTTAATTTTTATATTGTTTATTTTGTTTGAAGAGGTCTAGAAACCTCTCTAGATCTTTTCAAAAAACTTTTTTTGTAAATTTGTTTTTTTTTTTTTTTTTTTTGGAAATCTATCCAGATCTCTTCAAAGGTTTTTTTTTCTAATTTTTTTTTTATTTTGTATGAAGAAATTTGGAAAAAATTTCCCCGATATCTTCAATCATTTTTTTTAGTTTATTTTGTTTGAAGAGGTCTGGATATCTCTCTACATCTTTTCAAAAACTTTTTATTTTATTAAGAGATCTGGAAATCTATACAAATCTCTTCAAAGGTTTTTTAATTTTTAGAGAGAGAAAGAGAAAGAGAGAGAGAGAGAGAGAGAGAGAGAGAGAGAGAGAGAGAGAGAGAGAGAGAGAGAGGAGTATATGGATTTTTGTTGAGTTGTGGATGAAATTTATTTTTGTAGATTGGAAGAAGAAGGGAAAAAAAAAAAAAAGATGGCGTGTTTAATCTTGGATAGATTAAACATGTCAATTATTATTTTTTGGATTAAACACGCTAGATTTTTTATTGTTGGGATTAAACACGTTACGAAATTTGTTGTTATGATTAAACACACTATATATATATATATATATTGGAAACTCACTGTCTACATTCCTCACATAGATTAAACATGATAGAGCTTTATATAAAACATGCTAGGGTTTTTATTGTTGGGATTAAACACTCTGGAAAATTTATTGTTGTTGGGATTAAACAAGCTAAACTTTTTTTTTTTTTTTTTTGGGGATTGGGGATTAAACATACTGGGGTTTTAGATTAAACACACCAAAACATTAAAAAACAATAAACACGCATGTTTACTTTTATTTTTTAAAAAACTAATTAAAAAAACTATTTCCAGATCTCTTCAAAGGTTTATTTTATTTTATTTTTATTTTTATTTTATATGAAGAAATCTAGAAATTTTTCTAGATTGCTTCAAATCTAGAAAATGTTCAAGATTTCTTCAAGTGGTATGAAAATTTTTCTAGATCTCTTCAAGGGTTTTTTTAGTTTATTTTGTTTGAAGAGATCTAGAAATCTCTTCAGACCTTTTTAAAAAAATTTAAAATTTTGAAGAGATCTGGAAATGTATCCAGATCTTTTCAAAGGTTTATTTTATTTTAAATTTTTGTTTTTTTATTTTGTATTCAAATCTAGAGAGAGTGAATGAGTGGGAGAAATTTTTATTTAATTTTTTATTTTAAATATTTCATTAAGGGCAATGTTGTCCAAAAAAGTGAATTGTTTGATAAAAACAATCAAAACACTAATTTAGGCTAAATGTAATAACTACACTAATTTTATGACTATTTGTGGTTTTTACCCAATAATAAATGTTGAAATGTATCAATTTTTGGTGTTGATTGGGTTGAGGGTTGGTATTTTGGATGATTTGGGATGGGCTACTAGAGTTCGGTTTAAAAAAAAAAAAAAACTTGAAACCTAACAAAAATCATGAAATTTTGTGAAAACTTGAAATCTTGGTTTAAAACTTGAAATCTTGCCTTAAATCTTTGGCATAAAAATGAAATCTCCTAAAAAAAAACTTGAAATCTTCTAAAAACTTAAAATATTTTACGAAAACTTCTTAAATCTTTCGTATATAACTTGTAATCTTCTAAAAAAAAAAGACTTGTAATATTTTACAAATTTTCCTTTGAAATAAAAGCTAGTGTGCCAATTATTTAATGGAAAATAGATGTTTCTATGTTCTTCCTTAATTTTAATTCTATTTTTTTTTTTTTGTCTTATAAAGATAGATATATGAATTTTGACATTTGAAACTTGAAACTAATCGCGGATATCATTATTATTTAATTATTGTTGTAGGTGTAGTTAGAAGATCTCACGGTATTGGCAAAATGAATAAACGATGTTACTCTTTAGTTCATTTAACAATTAGGATGAGCAATCATTTGACACATATTACTAACATAATAACATATGTTGATGTAGTGCCAACACTTGTGATCTTGTATTTAACTTATGTGAGAATGGTCACAACAATTATCGTATATTCTTTGTATATTCAATGAGGAATTGATGCTTATTTACTTTATTTTATTCAACGAGAATTAATGTTTATAAGAGAACGGTCACAACAATTATCATATATTCTTGATATATTATTTGGTCTCTGCCTTAGGTTGGGGCATCCGACTCGGTTGAGACCGGATTCGCTACAGTTAGCTCAATTATTTCCTTGACAAACATCTCCTGTGGAAGGTATTATTGATTACATTATACAAAGTTCTATCAAAGTCGGTGAATTGGTAGACCAAGTTATCTAACTCCAAATATTTCAGATCAATCAACACCACCTCAATAAACGTATCATCACCAACATATTGTAAATCATCCCACTGCCCACGGTAATTGATTACCAGCATGTAATCCATTTACTTGAATAAAAAGGCCAATTTCCAATTATTTTTTTATTTTTTTTATTTTTTACGCTTTTATATATAACAATAAGATTTCAAGTTTTTTTTCCTAACATTTCAAGATTTTACGTTTTCTGTTAACATTTCAAGTTTTAACTAAGATTTCACGTTCTGTCAACATTTTAAATTTTTATAGAAGATTTCAAGTTTTTGTATTAGTGAAACTTGAAATCTTTTAGAAAAAACTTGAAACATAATTTAATTTAATTCAATTCTTCACAAAACACACACAAAAAGTGATGCAATAACGTTAAAACCATGTTACAGTAACTGTATGCAACTAAATTAATGAACAAATAACATAGATTTACACATCTTAAACCGATTTAGAGAGAATCGGATAAGTTTTTCTTCAAATCTTCAACACAATTCTGATTTCAAAACTTTTTCTAATCGATCGATTTACAAGAAAAACAATGCGGTTATTTTAGTCGGATTTGATGAGGAAGAAGGAAGAGAGAAGACGATAGAAAAAACAAAGAAAATAGAAAAATGATGTAGGAGGTATTTTTGTAATTTATAGATATACATTGAAACTTGTCAAAAACGAATTTCCCATGTTATATGTGGTCATTTTTAGCTATTTCAAAAAAAAAAAAAAAATGGTATTGAAAAAAAATGAGATAGATTTCCATCGTCTATCTTTGAAATTGACAGTGAAGATCCATTAAATTATTTTTTTTGTATCACTAATGCTAGACAACCAAAAAATTAGCTCAAAAACCAACTCAAATAATATGGCAAGTGGTTTATTTATTAACCACATCACCTCATGATTTGATTGGTAATGATAATTCACTTGCCTTATCATTTGGGTTGAATTTTGAGTTTATTATTTGGGTTTTATAGCATTACTCTTTTTTATTTAATTTAAAAAAATAAAATAAAAAAAATTTGAAAATTAAATTCGAAAAATAAACTATAAAATTCAACAACCTAGAAGATCAGTAAAGTGAGATAATACGTCATTAATATATCACCAATTGTCACATCATTAAATGTGGTAAGTTGGTATTTGAAATGAGATATCTAGCCTTCCTAGTTTTTAAGGGGGTGTATTCTATTTGGATTTTAAAAGATTTTTAAATAATTTTTTAAGTCGATGACTTTTGTAGAGTTCGTACACTTTTATGGACTTTTATAGAATTATGAATAGCTTTTATAGACTTTTATAAACTTTCACAGACATTTATAGACTTTCATTTTGTTGTAACAAAATTATATTTCTTATCTCAATAAAAATATTTTCTCAAACGAATAAAAAATAAAATTATCGTTAATGTCTATGAAACTTGACAAAAGCATTCATAAGTATATATATATGTGATTTTTAAATTTTTATTTGTTTTTGTTTATTATAATTTACATCATAAAGACAATTATGCACCTAATTTTTTTATAATTAGTCAACGTACATGTTTAAAATAATTAAAAATGTTAATTTTCTTAGTTTTTTTTTATAATTAAAATATAGTTAGTCAATTTTTTATTTGTTTTTTATAATTAGTCCAAATATTATAAATTTTCTTTTAAAATAAATATAGCAAACCGACAATAGTATCAACGTTTACATACTTCTATAAAAGTATTATAATGGGTATAAAAACTCTACCCAAAATTAATTCAATTTACCAAGACAAAACCTAAAATTCACACATAGTTGTTGAACAAGACCCATACCAAAAAGTCACTAGTTTGATAGTGATCATATTTACATGGAGTCATGCTCATACACAACTTTGATTATGGTGTGGTTGTGTAGTGGTTTTTACCTTTTATTATTTTTAATTAACATAAATGAAGTTCGTCAATTTTTCCAATGTTGTTTAATTGCTTTGAAAATGAAGGTAAAAAAAATGAAATCTTTCGTTCTTAATTGCATAGCCGGTGGATAAGTTTTTTTATTTTATATTATTTAGTTTAATATTCAGTGACTTTCATTAGTAGGGTATAATATTCAACAAATAAGTTTAATTACTAGGAGTGCTCAAAACCCATTTTTGGAACTAGAACCAACTTAATATTTTAAGTTTAAATGACAAAAAAGGATAAAAAAGCCCTAATCTTTACTGTTATTATTTTTCATGTCCTTTCCCCCCAAAACTTCCATTGATGGATTGAAGAAACCTCCATTGGAGGTTGTCGGCCTTCGTTGGAGGTCGGTTTCGACCTCCACTGGAGATCAAAATGACCTCCATCGGAGGTCAATGAAGACAGATAAAAAAAATTCTTATTAGGCTCAAAAATTCTCGAATTTGTAAAAATGGCCAATAAGTCTTAGATTATAACAAAATAAGTCTTGGAATTCAAAAATAAGTCTCGGTTTTCAAAAATAAATCTTTGATTTCATAAATAAGTCTCGGATTTCCCAGCCTAAATTATTTTATTTTATTTTTAAAAAGCAATAAGTCTTGGGTTCCCTACCTGAGGCTTATTTCCAAAAACAAATAAGTCTCGGGTAGGGCACCCGAGACTTATTGCATTTTTTTTAATTTTCTTATTCATCAACCTCTATTGGAGGTCTGTTCAACCTTCATTGGAGGTCGAGTTCCTTTCGACCCCCAATGAAGGTCAAAAAGACCTTCGTCGGAGGTCCAATTTCTACCTTCATTAGAGATCGATAAAGAAGAAGATAAAAAAAATTGGGTTGGATAGTAAGCAAGGCCATTTTTATCCCATCACATACATCGGTGCTAATTCCTCAAAAATTATAAAGTTGGTGTTATTCCTACCATTGCCTCTCCAAATGGTGTTATTTACCACTATTAACTCTTACTATGAGGGATAATTGTAAATAACCCCCGTCTTTTAATGAAACGTCAAATAAAACCCTTTCATTATTTCCCTATTTGTTTTTAGCTCCCAGTATTGGTTTCGTGTTTTTGATATTAACAAATTGGTTGGTTTGCTTGTATTGCCCAGTTTCGTTATTTTAATTAAAGTTCATTCTTTGAAATTTATGTATAAAAAATATATATATTTCTTTCTACAGCTGATCAATGGGTAGAAGAAACAAACTTGCAAGTGTCTATGGGTGTTTTTGGTTTGATGGTTGTAGTGAATTTTCTGAAGTGTTGTTACCAATTACGTTGGATCATCAAATACGTTTAAGATACTTTTATTTTATTTTTATTTTTATTTTTATTTATTTTTTTTAATTATAACTAAACTTTTAAAAAAAAAAATCTTCATTCATTTACAAATTTAAAATAGGGTATTAAAGTAGTTTCATAATTTCAAACAAAGTCAGAGGTGTAAATTAATAGTCAGCGATGAATAGTTTGGTATTTCCAAAAAGTTAGGGACTAATTTATCACTTGGGAAAAACATGTGGATAAATTTGATCATTTATGTAAAGGTCGCAAACTAATTGTAATTTTTAAACAATACAGGATCTGTTTAGTAATTACCCTTGTTTTAAAAATCAATTAAGAACCCCGAATATTAGTTGACTTTTTTTAAATATGACTATTTATAGATTATTTATTATATAATTGAATAAAAAAAGGAATAATAATAATAATAATAATAATAATAATAATAATAATAATAATAAAATTAACTTATTACAAAATGATAAAATATAATTCAATAAAAAAATGATATCTATAAAAAAATTTAAAATAAAAAAAGTAAAAAATTAAATAATATTTAATATAGAATCAAAAACTATGAAGAAGACATGCATGTTACTAATTTGGATATGTATAAGTAAGCATCTCATTAATATATTTTTTTATTTTGAAAATAATTTTGTTTTTTATTTTTGTTTTTTACGATATTATTGTTTAGTTATAAAATATTTAAAAATATTTTAAGTTTTTCTAATAAAAACTATATAAATATGTATATTATATTCTAAAACATTTTTAGTATATATATATTTTTTTCATTTTTTTTAGTTTAGTTATATAGAAAATCACATAAATAATCATATTTTATTAAACTTTTTTTTTTTTTTCAGTTCTCTAATATATATGTTTAATTTTTTTTATAAATAAAATTGGACTGATCTAAGGGGAAAAATCATCACAAACGATCATATGCTGAAAAACCCTTAGATAGTATCCATATATAAAAAAAGAGAAAAGAAAAGTAAAAAGAGACAAAAAGCAACAAAGCATAAAGAAGAGAAAACAACCCTAAACAAAAAGAGGCATGCAGGCCACACAAAAAAGAAAAAGAAAACATTAAGAAAAACGAAAAAGACTCTCGACCCATGTAGTCATTGTCAACTAAAGTAGAACAGAATGGCGGGGTAGAGAACCACCAAGAATCACCTTGAAGCTCCAAAGCATGCTTAGAAAGTGTATTTGCAATCTGATTCCCCTCCCTAAAAATATAGGAAACCTGAAAATCCATCTACGAGATCTGGAAGATGCAGCACTGCCACGCTTGACGAACCCTCTAAGGAACCATCTCATAACGAGAAGAAAGAAGCTGAACCACATAAGAAGAATCGCTCTCAAGCCAGAGACGATGACACCCATACTTCCATGAAAAATTAATGGCCAAAGAGGTCGCCAGAAGCTCAGCCTTAAACGTAAAAACTTGACCAAGAGGAATAGCAAAACAACCCTTCACAAAGGCTCTGCAGTTCTGGAAGATACCACCACAACCACCAAACCCCGGAGAGCCCATATCAGCGTCATCTGTATTCACTTTGATCCAACTAGGAGCCGGAGGCGACCAAATCACACTCTTGATCACCGGGGCTTTAGAAGGGTGACCCTGAAGACCGAAATGACGAAGAATCAAAAGGTCGTCCATACAATTACGCATACAACCAATATCCAGGCGATTAGCCTTTGAAACTGCATGCCAAACCAACGAAAGGATGGATCTAAAGTCCACCGACTTCCCTACAAAGATCCATTGATTACGGGCAGTCCACACCCCCCATATTACTGCATGGATAGCTGCTTTCCATAAAATCCTAACCTGCTCACTAAAGGAAACTGACATGGCCTGCAAGAAGAAGGATTGCCAAGTTTCGGTAGAGATACGTCTCTAGAAAGCAGAGAAAACTGCCTCCCAAAGAGCAATCGCTAAGGGACAATGAAGAAAAAGGTGATCCGCAGATTCACTACTAACCCCACAAATACTACATCGAAAAGCCAACTGGAACCTAGACCTGTAAAAACAATCCTTAGTAGGAAGCCTGTTCAACATAAGATGCCAGGTCAAAGCTGAGCGAGAGGGGGGATAAAACGGGACCAAACATCTCTCCACCAAACAACTTGAGGAATATCACGAAGAAACTGGGAATAAGCAATCTCGCAAGAAACATGACCATCCCGAGAATTAGCCCAAACCAGAGAATCCACAACAGGAGAAATCGCAATCCAATCAATCTAAAAACACAGATCCGAGAAACACGATCGGAAACTATCGTCTAGCACCCATCTACCCTCATGAATAAAATTAGAGACCCTTGCCCGGAAAGGATTAGCTAAATAATCTGGAATCCCTAAAAGCTCCAAAATGGGGACCCTCAACCAATTATCCCGCCAAAAGTCCCGTTGAGAGTTCTCGCCAATCAGCTAGATACCTTCCTTAAGAAGGGAACTATAATTTGTTCGAAGAGAAGACCAATTTGAGGAGGTGATATACCCTCTATGAGGCTTTTGTAAATGCCTGAGATACCTCTCCCGCAGAAATAAGAAAGCAAAACCATCAGAGGTTATAAACTTCCAAGTAAATTTCTGCAACAACGAGTCATTTAGCAACCTAAGATCTTTCAGACCAAAACCACCATATGAGTAAGGCCTACAACAACAATCCCAAGCGACCCGAACCAACTTAGTCTCCTTACAGGAACCAGTCCATAAAAAGTTCCTCAACTTGCGGTTAATCAGTGACAGTAAAGAAGAAGGCCACTTGTAAATCATGAAAGAGTGCACAAATGAACCAGTGATGATCGACCTGATCAGAGAAGCACGATTGGCCAGAGAGAGGGACTTGCCTTTCCATTTAGCGAATTTAGACAAGATCTTATCCGCAATAGGTCGTAACACCGTCTTTCGAGGCTTACTCGAAACAAAGGGACTCCCAAATAAGAAAACGAGAGTTGCCCAATCTGCATACCAACCAGACACTGCAAACTACCAATTCAAGAGGGGGAGATAGAAGTTCCGAAATAAATCGAAGACTTACCTGAGTTAGCTAACTGGCCTGAAATATCACCATAATCCCTAAAAGCACCCATGATATGCTTCAGATTCTTTTGAGTGTCTCTATAAAAGATCAGAACATCATCTGCATATATCAAATGAGTTGGAGCTAAAAAACCCCTTGGGAAGAAATTGGCAGAATCTGAGAAGAACCCACTAACCTCGTCAATAATCTACTAAGGAAGTCTTCTGTAATACCAAACAAAAGCGGAGAGAGCGGATCTCCTTGACGAACCCCTCTAGAGCAATAGAAATACCCCTCTGAGACCCCATTAAATAGAACTGAAAGCCTAGACGAACGAAGAATGCTGTCTATCCAATCCATAAAAACAGAAGAAAACCCAAAAGCCTGAAGCACTCTGCAAAGGAAAGACCAATCCGAGGTGTCAAACGCCTTGCGGATATCAATCTTCATGGCTAAATTACCCCCATAGCACTTCTTCTGCAACACATTCACACAGTCAGAAGCCAAAGCAATACAATCCTCAATATGCCGGTCTCGAATGAAGCCGAACTGCTGAGGAGAAATAATCCTAGCGGCAACCTGAGCTAAACGATCATCCAAAATATTCGAAGAAATTTTAAACAGAAAGTTACTAAGAACAATTGGTCGAAACTGATCAACCGAAATCGAGTCTCTCAGTTTCGGAAGAAGAACAATGAAGCTGGAATTGGGACCTAGGAAAATAACTCCAGTAATGAAAAAATCTTGAACAGCGAGGACCACGTCATTACCTACAACATCCCAACATCTTTGATAAAAACTACCAGAAAACCTATCTGGCCTAGGGGCGGAAGCAGCATCCATAGCAAAGACCGCATCGTGAATATCATCTGTAGATGGAACACTAGTCAAGAAAGCGTTCTCTGCAGCAATTACCAAGGAAGGAATCACATCATCTACAATAGATAAATCTCTCCCAACTCAAGAAAAATCCGAGGAAAAGAGGCCAGAATAATAACTAATGATATGATCCTTGATGGTAGGCTGATCCTCCGAGAGAACCCCATTAATCGAAATGGCTGATATAGTGTTATGATATTGTATACGTTTGATAAAGGCATGAAAGAAAGATGTGTAAGGGTAGTTGGACCCCTTTCCTTTCGGTCTTCTCTTGCCTAGGCTCAAACTTCTTGAAGGGACCATTTTTCTTCATGTTTTGGCCTTTTTAACCAAAGCCCTTCTTGCCGAACTTCATAACCTTATTGAACCTTTTCACAAATAAGGCAAGGTTTTCATCCGAGTCAATCTTTTTCTCCTTTTCATCCAAAGAGACTTTTAAAGCAATTTCTTTATGCTTTTTCAGAGGAGTAGAGCTAGGATCCTTCCTAGACTCGTAGGCGAGGAGTCTTCCAATCACCTCACTCGACTTCATATCCTTATATCCACTATTTTCTTCTAAAACCGTAACCTTGGATTCAAACCTATCGGGGAGAGATCTCATAATTTTCTGCTTGATTCTCCTATCCGAATATGGGTCACCAAGTTGATGTCTTTGATTGACAATATCCATCAACTTGATCTCGAAGTCATTGAAGTGTTCGATCCTAAACATCTCAAATTGCGTTTGGAGGACTTGAAGCTTGTAGTCCTTTACAACTTCGGTTTCCTCATGTGCAACCTCTAGGATGTCCCATGCCTCCTTAGCAATCCTAGTGTTTTGAATCAATTTATATTGATTTTTGTCCATTGCACATAGGATGTCATTCATCGCCTTCCTATTCCATTTTGATGCCTCAAACTTTTGCGCGTTCCATTGTGCTTTAGGCTTGAGCACATCCTCTCCTCCACCCGTAGGAGTCATCATGGGTAGATCATATCCATCTTTAATCGCCATCCATGCACGGTTATGTATTTGACATATGTAGGATTCCATTTTCCCTTTCCATTGGGAATAGTTCAAACCAGTGAGGAGAGGAGGTCTCGTGCTAGAAGCTCCTTCGTTGTTCCTAACGTTTCCACTCATTGCGTTTAATGAATGAAATGTATGTATGAGCAAAACAACACACAAATGCAAAACACACTAAAATGAGCAAGGATCACCTAAGTATATCTAGGAACCCGCTCTGATACCAATTGAAACAAATAATGGTGTGCCTAATATTAATCTAGAGGGGGTGAATAGATTTTATCCGATTTTACCCAATTTTCGTTAAAGGTCAAATTGACGAAAATACCTCTAGCTAGTCACAATAATATATCAACTGTATAAAGTGCGGAATTGTAAATAACACAAGATATTTACGTGGAAACCCTCACGGTAAAACCACGGGCTGTTATGTAAGCCACACACAACCTCGAATCCACTAAATGTGATAAATATTACAACCTAATCCCGGAAGTAATCATACACCTACCTAATCCCGGTATAAGTGGACCTAGTCCAATTGCTTGTGATCTAAGCAACCTACTCCTGGAAGCTACACACAAGACTTACTTCTCAATGAAGAGATAAAATGGCCTAAGTGAATATATGATGATATTCAATGAACAAACAAGGCTAGGAAACCATAGATGCTTATCTAGGATGATGAATATGCAATAAAAGAAATCCTAAATATCAATGGCTAAATGACATGTTAAATAGCTTAGCAATCAAGATTAAACACAACCTAGAAAGCTATCACAATGCAACACTCAATCATTTCATCACAAACAATCTCTATCTTGTATCTAGCATGTGTTCTAAAAACATACAAGTGAATAAATAGCAGACTTGTTAAGAAAGACACTAAAATTAGATGAAGTTAGTGAGATTCTTACCAAGCAAGATGTGATGATGCAAAACCATGCATGGATGCACTCTATGTGAGCATAGATGATGCAATATGAAGTTTGGTGCAAAAGGGAAAAGCTTTAAGTGATTAAAGGTGAGTTTTTGAGGATTTTTGGCTCTTAAAAAAATGTTCTAAGAGAAAAATATGCTTTTGGAACTCTTGGAGCTGACCTAAAATGAAAGTGGGATATTTATAGGCTCCCAACAAAACTGCATCGTTTTGGACTTTCGGGCAAGGCGGACTACCGCGGTTGTCGGCTGTCGTGGTTGGGTCAACCGCAGCACAGAGAATGTATCCAACCGCGGCACTTCAATCGCGGTAGAGAAGGGACATCTTTGTCGCTAGCATGCCGCGGTTATCCAACCGCAGCACAGCAACCGCGGCAGAGAAGGTCAATGCCTTCTTATGCAGCTTCTCACACAATATCAAGCCATGGGTGCAAGTGTGTGAGTGAAGTGAATGCATCATAATGCCTAACATGTTATGGTATAAAACTAGCAAGATGCAAACAATTAAACATGTAAGAAGAGAGATTAATGAACATTAATGCACACAATATAAACACACACAACATACAACAAAAGACATATGCATGGGTTGTGGGTGTGTGCAACTATCTCTTCAAAGCAAGTAAGCACTTAGAAATTTACCTTTGAAGTGTTTGATCTCTTGTGGTCTTGAAAGGAACTTTGAGCTTGAATCTCAATCACATAAACTACCCTTACATTCAAACCCCAATATGTGGTTTGTCCACGAAATAAGCCAATCAAAATATGGGAATCCTTACATGTTTTATTCAATTTCTATAAGCTCTTAATCTTTGATTTGTGTTATTTGTACATCACTTTGATACAAGTTAAATGATTGAATGCATATGAGAAAAATAGTTGAGTATACATCATGCTTAGCTCTAATATAGCCCTTAATTGAATAAAAAGGATCCAAGAAAGTGTCTAGTATACTAATTAGATTTTGGTCCATAGATCTTCATACTTAAAAACTAAACTTAATTGTTACTTATACTATACACCCTAGATAAGTGGAATTTAATGATAGGTAACTCGATTTACCATTATACAGTTGAGTCACATAGAAGGAGGATTGGACCCAATAGAAGTACATTAATGAGATTCATTATCATCACCCATTATTTGTATGCCGGTTCCATTAATTACGTAGTATTCCCCTTATATTTTCACACATACATTTCTAGCTAGTGGTTGTTGGTAGTTTGTTAATTGCATTCATTTTCTTAATTTGAGATTCAAGAAATCATTGTCTCAAAACAAATGCGATTTTACATTTCACGCTCTTTAGATTATAATAATTTAGATTTAATTTCAACCTTTATTACATCCGATCCCTATGGAACGAACCTTGATTGTCGCTATACAAATCACCATAATTTGTGCACTTGCAAGAGGGGAATTAAATAAATTGAAAATTCCTATCCGACAATTTGTTAACTACCAATCTCAATAACCAATCTAAGGAAGCATTTTTCCCTACTGCCAAAGATGGATCCACAACAAGATTCGGTTCCCAACGAGACCCGATCTTCTTGGAACCCGGTCTTGACGGAGCCACGATTGGCTCTGGCCCTCCAATGTAATTCGATCCTTCCATACCTCGATCCAGATAAAGTCCGTCCTCAATGCCACTAGAGATCCTAACGGACCCGATCCATATCGATATTACCCTTCTGCAAACACCTTTATATTAGTTGTTCTACTTGGCTACTACCCTCCTAAAAACACCTCAATATCAGTTGTTCTACTTGGCTACTATCCTCTTACTAACACCCCATATTAACCACCTACCATGGTAAAACTCTTCTTCACTCCCAATGTGTTCAATGACACTTCTTAAGTGACCTAGAAAGTTGTAAGCCTATGGGCAATATATGATGTAACATTACACACGATTAATAAAGGCATTTTACACCTAATTGCATTTCCTCTTGCTTTCACTATCTCTTTCCATCATCAAAATGATCCTGGATCCCAGTGTCGGTCCCGGTTAATCGAACTAGAAGAGTCGTAGTACCCCCATCCTCGAAGAAACGAAGTAAACCTCTTGCCTAGTCCGTACCTACCGTGGAGCACCTGTACTCTATGGTTAACTGGTGTCTTTGTAGGGAAAAAATAAACAAATAAAAGTGTTACACGCAGCGGAAGCGATACTAAAGATGATTTAGTGACTTTTAAAATTTTTCCTTTATGAACCTTAAACCCTTTTAATCAATAAATATGCATATATATCAACAAAAGTAAATTACCTCTTGTCGCGTGATCCTAAATTACCTCTTGTCGCGTGATCCGATTGACTTACGTCGATGGTAATCCGCAAGACCTTCAATCCGAGCACGAACGTGGATCACCTAGGAGCGTGGTCTCCCTTTCCTTTGAATTGCAAACCTGTGAATGGACCAAACAAATACTTTCTTTTCTTTGTTAGTCACAAAACAATCAAAAGAATGTCAAAATTATTCCGGTCACTTTTGAGTTCACAATCTTATGATCGAAACTCGCGTGAACCTAGATCGATATCGTATACACAAGCCTATTGATGTTTAAGCAATTGTATACTATCAAAGAATAATTTTTCACTCCTTTTTGTCTCTCTAGAATAAAAACTCTCTTAGAATTAAGAAGAAGAAGAAAGAAAATAAAAACTCAAGCACCAATTAATTGATGTGGCCGAACCCTATAAGAACATATATATAGGTTGGCCGAATTTTTCTTCTTTTTCCTTTAGGGTTGCCGAATTCTATGTAGTATCTAATTAGGGTTGGCCGAATTTCATCATGTCACTTATATAGGGTGACTGAAATTCAACCCTAATTCTTTTTAACTTTATAGACTTCAAACCCTAATCCAACTCTTTTATTTTTATTCTTTTATTTGACTAAATAAAAAAAAGACTCCTTATTTGATTAAATAAATAATACTAATTTATTTATTTACTTATCAAACAAGTCTTTTACTTTTAGGAAAGATTTGTTTCTTTAATTAAACAATTAATCAATAAATCAATTAATTCTTATTTAATTAAAACAAATGAAACAAAATAATATTTTTAGGTCAAAACCTTAACCTAGCCGCCCCACTTATATATAAGATGGGCCTAATATTATTTTCCTATTTCATTTAATCCATTGGACTTTAAATAAAAAAGCCCACATGTGAACCAGACCCATTCTTACTAAAAGAAACAAGCCCACATGTCTTTCATTAATATATTAATATAATTGAGCAGCCCATTACTTAAATAATGTGCAAATTATATTCTTAATATATTAAATGCAATTCTAGATGGACCCTTAAATTGGTCCGGTAGAATATATCAAGTGATCCATGCAAGTCCGTGTGGATTGGGGATCTTGGCGGGCCATCTAAATTTAAGCTTCAATAGACATAACCTAATCACAATCAACAAATGATTCACTTAGGTCCGATCCATTAATTTTAACTCATTCCACTAAAGAGCTAAAACTGAACTCTTAAATAAAGATAGAAAAGGAAGATGCTCCTCATTCATACCCTAGACAATCATATTGGAGATAGTGTATCCTCGTGATTAATATCAGTAATCGCCAAGAGTTCATAGACCGCCTATAACTCTCCAAGTTACCATATTTACTCATATGACCACGTTTTGAACTTGGATATTTTGACTTGTCCAGAAGCCATGTTTTCAATAGACACTATTGAAAACTCAACGTTGAGATTTAATATCCAATTACCTCAAAACATCCATATGATGATATTATACTCTCATTTAATTAAATGGAGCCACGATGTCCATATCTATAAATGAAGTCCTCTATCGATTAACAAATGAATATCACCAAACTATCGAGGATAGACTATGCGATATAATCGTACTCATTGATAACTCAAATGATATCACTTGCAACCATAAGTCCATCATTTATCTCATGATTAAGATAGACTCTCCGATTGTCCTGATAATGAAAAGACTATTATCTATTGACGGTTCTAGATAAAGCTTTTCATTGTGATCCAGTTCAATGCACCCAGTGCACTAGATCCTTTTGCTCGAAGACACTCCGATGATTTTAGACTCATCATATCTCATTTGATCCCACTCAAATGCTAGCAAAAGAATTCTACAACTTTAACAAGATAAAGGTGCCCAACCTTTAACTTAAGTTGTGAACAATATTCAAGACTAACTAAAGAATTGTGTCTACCACATACATATCCAGATGTACGAACAATTCTTCTTTTCCCATAGTCTTTAGACCTTATGATTATTTACTTTGACAATTATAATACAAACTATAAATGCTATACGATTTGTTAAACCAGAAATCACTTTATTAATATGAAAAAGATTGTTAATTACAACATTACACTCTTGCTATTGAGCATAATCCTAACAGTCTTGAAAGTCACACCCGATTAGTCAGGTTGGTATGAGTACGGTGAGTGGAGTGAATTCCTCTTCTTCGGTTGTTCCTCTCGCATCTGGTGGGGTGTGTTCCTTAGTTGGTGAGCCGATTCCTCCTCAGCATGAGGGGGATGTTTCGGTGATTGTTTCGAATTCAGTTGTAGGTCTCATTCAGAGTTCAGTGCCTATAGTCCAGGTTGGTAAGTCTTTTACGGATCTCTTTAAATCTCCTATTATTAAGACTTTACCGGTGCCATCAGTTCCCTCTAAAAATAGGGGTATGTTTCTGTTCAGGTGGATCCGATTGCTTATCAGCCCGTCTTGAGTTGTGTAGGAATGCTCTTATTGGTCGTGTGGTGCTTTGCAGTGGTGAGTGGCCTTGGAAGCTTGTGGATCTTAAGGCAAGACTTAGCAAGCATTGGATGCTAAATTATGATTGACATCTTATATCTCTAGGGAAAGGTTATTATCAGATTCTTTTGAAGTCTCTTGCTGAGATGAATCATATTTAGGGGTTCAGTTCGGTTCATCTAAAGCCAGGTATTCTGCGCCTACAGCCTTGGGTCCTAGATTTTAACCCATCGCTACAGAAGTCCATAAATGCTCAGGTTTGGGTTAGGTTCTTTGATCTATCGTGGGAATACTGGCATCCGAAAATTGTTTCTAACTTGGCTAGAGGGATTGGGGTGCCATTGCGGTTGGCCAAGGCTACTAGTGATAGGGATTTTGGTCATTATGCTAGAGTTCTAGTTGATGTGGATGTGTCATCAGTGCTGCCTACTTCAGTATTGCTGGAGAGGGATGAATTTCATAGTTATTTTATAGCTGTTGAGTATGAGAATCTCATAGCTTTTTGCTCCACTTGCTCTTCTATAGGTCATTTGCCTAGTTCTTGTCGTTGGAATAAGTCTTTTAAGTTTCCTCTGAGTAGTTCTACAAAATTGACCTAGGATATAGCGGGGGATTCTAGAGTTTTTAGGGATGATGGTTTTCAGCCTGTTCGGACCCGTTCCTCTAAATCAGTTTATCGCCCTATTATTGCTCCTCAGGAGGAGGTGCCATTATCCAATGTTTTTTCAGCTATTCACCAGGATGTAGGTGGTCATGATTCAATGGTTGTCCACACTTCAGTAAGGTCTAATTTGATCTCGGGTTCCACTTCGTCCGCTGGTTTGGTTCTTTCTTCAAATTCATCTTCATCTACTGTCTCAGCTATTTTGAAAGTGGCTTCAAGTTCGGTTCCTCCAATGATTTCCCAAGTATTACAGATTGGCAAGGATTCAGGATTTGATGACGGGGTCACTGATTTTGTTCTAGTTTCTAGTTCCTCAGTTGTTGATCCTTCTATTAGCTTTGTCAGTTCGGATATAGGGGTGGTGCATTATTCGAGGACTGTTGTTCAGGGTTCTTCGATAGTTAATCAGGTTTGCCCTATGGTCTCTACCATTTTATCTAGGTCATCTTCTCGTCTGGGTTATACGGCTCGTCGGCAAGTTAGGGTTCATAAGGTTTCAGGCAATCAATCATCTGAGGAGGCAGTTGTGTCTTTAGCTTCGAATGTCAAAGTGGATCAGAGTAGTTTACGAGATGGATCTAGTTTTTCTTATTCTTCAGTTGTGGATCCTAAGGTGCTAATTCAGAGTTCGGGTCTGTGGTCAGCTTCTCAAGTCGAGCTTTGCCTCATTGTAGATTCTTTACGGGCTTCCAAGGTGGAGGAGGGTGAATTAGTTGATGCTAAGATTGCTCAAAGAGCTTTGAGGGTTGAGTGTAGGCTGGTTTATTTAAAGTCCGGATGCCGGGCTCCTTTAACGGTTTTCGATGATTAATGTTCTCTTTTGGAACTGTCGTGAGATCCAGGGCAAGCCTACGAGGCGGGTACTTATAGAGTTGTGTCGTTTACATAGACCTACTTTGGTTTGTATTGTAGAGCCTATGGTTGATTTTTCCTCTATCTTTTAGGTTTCTGGTCTTCGCTCGGTCTTCGCTTGGTAGGTATGAACGATAGGGGTGGGTTGATTCCGACTATTTGGGTTTTCACTTGTGCTTCATTTCTTGAGGCTCAGATAGTTCACTGTCATGATCAACATCTTACTGTTTCGCTCTCGATCGGTTCTTGGGTGCACTGTTTCACTTTTGTTTATGCAAGCACTTCTGCAATGGTTCGTAGGTCTTTTTAACAGTCTCTTCGAGATATAGTTAGTTTGGTTTCTTCTTCCTGGTTAGTTGTTGGGGATTTTAATGCGGTTCTGGGTGCTCATGAGGCTTTGGGTTCTCGTTCCTTTGCCCATGGTTCTTGTGAGGATTTCAGGTTGATGATTGATGATTGTGATTTGGTTGTCATTCGTTCTCAAGACACCTGATTCACTTGGGTTAGAGGTCATAGTAACCGTACTAGAGTTGAGAGACGATTAGATAGAGTTTTGGTTTCTGATGGTTGCATTTCCTGTTGGCGGGAAATTTCATGTGTGGCTCTTCCTCGTATTTGTTCTGATCACTGTCCATTATTGGTTCGGTTATCAAATTTTGAGGTTTCTAGTCATCAACCATTTCGGTTTTTAGAGCATGTGGTTAGAGCATCCTGATTTTATAGCTATTGTTCATAGGATTTAGAGCTCTCCTGTTGTAGGTAGACCTCCTTAGGTTGTTATCTATAAGCTGAGAAACTTGAAAAAGGCTTTCAAGTTTTGGAATTGGGAGGTTTTTGGGGATCTTAACTCTGCCATTACTGGGAAGTCTACGGGGTTTCTCAGATGATCATTTTATGGCCGAGGCGAGTGTTCATTCTGAGCTTGATATGTTATTACGTAGACATGAGTGCTTTTATCGTGACCGAGCTAAAGTTAGGTGGCTTCGTGGACAATCCATCTTTCTTTCGTGGACAAACCACATATTGGGGTTTGAATGTAAGGGTAGTTTATGTGATTGAGATTCAAGCTCAAAGTCCATTTCAAGACCTTAAGAGATCAAACACTTCAAAGGTAAATTTCTAAGTGCTTACTTGCTTTGAAGAGATAGTTGCACACACCCACAACCCATGCATATGTCTTTTGTTGTATGTTGTGTGTGTTTATATTGTGTGCATTAATGTTCATTAACCTCTCTTCTTACATGTTTAATTGTTTGCATCTTGCTAGTTTTTGCCATAACATGTTAGGCATTATGATGCATTCACTTCACTCACACACTTGCACCCATGGCTTGATCTTGTGTGAAAAGCTGCATGAGAAGGCATTGACCTTCTCTACCGTAGTTGCAGTGCTGCGGTTGGATAACCGCGACATGCTAGCGACAGAAATGTCCCTTCTCTTCTGCGGTTGAAGTGCCGTGGTTGGATCAACCGTGGCACACAGGCGATAGGGATACATTCTTTGTGCTGCAGTTGACCCAACCACGACAGTCGACGACCGCGACAGTCCGCCTTGCATGAAAGTCCAAAACGCTACAGTTTTGTTGGGAGCCTATAAATATCCCACTTTCATTATAGGTCGGCTCCAAGAGTTCCAAAAGCATATTTTTCTCTTAGAACACTTTTTTAAGAGCTAAAAATCCTCAAGAACTCACCTTTAATCACTCAAAGCTTTTCCTTTTTGCATCAAACTTCATATTGCATCATCTATGCTCACACAGAGTGCATCCATGCATGGTTTTGCATCATCACATCTTGCTTGGTAAGAATCTCACTAACTTTATCTAATTTTAGTGTCTTTCTTAACAAGTCTGCTATTTATTCACTTGTATGTTTTTAGAACACATGCTAGATACAAGATAGAGATTGTTTGTGATGAAATGATTGAGTGTTGCATTGTGATAGCTTTCTAGGTTGTGTTTAATCTTGATTGCTAAGCTATTTAACATGTCATTTAGCCATTGATATTTAGGATTGCTTTTATTGTATATTCATCATCCTAGATAAGCATCTATGGTTTCCTAGCCTTGTTTGTTCATTGAATACCATCATATATTCACTTAGGCCATTTTATCTCTTCATTGAGAAGTAAGTCTTGTGTGTAGCTTTCGGGAGTAGGTTGCTTAGATCACATGCAATTGGACTAGGTCCACTTATACCGGGATTAGGTAGGTGTATGATTACTTCCGGGATTAGGTTGTAATCTTTATCACATTTAGTGGATTCGAGGTTGTGTGTGGCTTACATAACAGCCCGTGGTTTTACCGTGAGGGTTTCCACGTAAATATCTTGTGTTATTTACAATTCCGCACTTTATACACTTGATATATTATTGTGACTAGCTAGAGATATTTTCGTCAATTTGACCTTTAACGAAAATTGGGTAAAATTGGATAAAATCTATTCACCCCCCCTCTAGATTAATATTAGGCACACCATAATTTGTTTCAATTGGTATCAGAGCGGGTTCCTAGATATACTTAGGTGATCCTTGCTCATTTTAGTGTGTTTTGCTTTTGTGTGTTGTTTTGCTCATACATACATTTTGCTTACATTTCATTTCATTCATTAAATGCAATGAGTGGAAGCGTTGGGAATAACGAGGGAGCTTCTAGCACGAGACATCCTCTCCTCCCTGGTTTGAACTATTCCCAATGGAAAGGGAAGATGGAATCCTACATATGTCAAATATATGACCGTGCATGGATGGCGATTGAAGATGGATATGATCTACCCATGATGACTCCTAAGGGTGGAGGAGAGGATGTGCTCAAGCCTAAAGCGCAAGAGTTTGAGGTATCAAAATGGAATAGGAAGGCGATGCATGCCATCTGATGTGCAATGGACGAAAATCAATATAAATTGATTCAAAACACTAGGATTGCTAAGGAGGCATGGGACATCCTAGAGGTTGCACATGAGGAAACCGAAGTTGTAAAGGACTCCAAGCTTTAAGTCCTCCAAACACAATTTGAGATGCTTAGGATCGAACATTTCAATGTCTTCGAGATCAAGTTGATCGATATTGTCAATCAAAGCCATCAACTTGGTAACCCGTATTCGGATAGGAGAATCAAGCAGAAAATTATGAGATCTCTCCCCGATAGGGTTGAATCCAAGGTTGCGGTTTTAGAAGAAAATAGTGGATATAAGGATATGAAGCTGAGTGAGGTGATTAGAAGACTCCTCACCTACGAGTCTAGGAAAGCTCCTAGCTCTACTCCTCCGAAAAAGCATAAAGGAATTGCTTTAAAAGTCTCTATGGATGAAAAAGAGGAAAAGATTGACTCGGATGAAAACCTTGCCTTGTTTGTGAAAAGTTTCAATAAGGTTATGAAGTTCGGGAAGAAGGGCTTTGGTTCAAAAGGCCAAAACATGAAGAAAAATGGTCCCTTCAAAAAGTTTGAGCCTAGGCAAGAGAAGACCGAAAGGAAATGGGTCCAATGCTATGAGTGTGGTGGGATAGGTCACTTTGCCCTGTACGAATCACAATGACAAGAAAAAGGGAAAAGTGATGGCCGCTACTTGGAGTGGAAGTAATGATGACTCAAGTGAGGGAGATGAGTCTTCGGATGATGAAGAACTCATGGTTAACTTCCTAGCATTTGCCTCCTCCCATAAGAGCAAAAGTGCTAGTGAAGAAGAGCGAGAGAATCAAGAGGAAATTGACTTAAGTGAATATGACTCCTCATGTCACTCCACAAATGGATATGTGGAGAAAAAGGTTCTTGTTGAATACCTTACCGAGTTTAAAAGCCTAGAGATGAAAACCACAAGAAAGATTCAAAGATTGAGAGAAGAGAATCTAGAACTTTCATCTCATAATGACCACTTAAATGAACAAGTGGAAAGGGCAAAGAAAGTTGAAGATAAGCTGAAAGTGGAGTTAGACTTATCTAAGAGGAATGAAGAAGGCTTGAAGAGGAGATTGAAGAAGATAAAGAGTCTTTAACTAGGATGGCTTTTAGCACCAAGAATGTTGACCACATGCTTGGTGTTGGAAAGAGTCTATGTGACAAGAGAGGTCTTGGATTTGAGGATGGTAAGGAGACCTCCATTTCCCACAAGACCGTGTTTGTTAAGAGTTTAGGAAACAAAGAAGCCTCGCCCGTGCTAGCTTTTAGGAAGAAAATTGATCTAGGACAATGCTCACATAGTGCACAGGTGATGGTGGCTCAAAGAAGACAACCACAAGCTCAACCCTCAAAAGCTCATCAAGCTAACTTTTCTCAACAAATGGCTCTCAACAAAGGAAAGAGACTAATCATGCAACCTCAAGCTAGGAAGTAAGCTAGATCGGTTCAACAACGAAGGTGGATTGAACCCACTCAACCACAAAGACATGGACAAGCTCCCATGCATGCACAAGGACAAGGTATGATTCCTTATTTCATTCCTTCATGTCATTTTTGTGGATTCGATGATCATATTAGACCAAATTGCTTTCGATACATTAAAATGTGTAGAACTAGATGCATGATTGAAAAGAGAAAGAATAGAGCCATGATGCATGTTCCTAGGAATGAGAAAAATGATTTGCATGATCCTAAAACATCTAATTGGATTAGAAAAGATTGTATCTAAGAGGATTAGAAAGAATGAAAATGTTTGCCATGTTGCTCAAATTGCTTTGAAAGAAAATTCTTCTAATTTTTGGTATCTTGATAGTGGGTGCTTTAGGCACATGACGGGAAACAAGAGTTTCTTCGAAACTCTTGTCATGGAGCAATAAGGATGTGTCACCTTTGGTGATGGATTCAAAAAGAAAGTTGTAGGGAAAGGAACCATTTCCATTCCCGGCCTACCTTCATTGTCCAATGCTTTATTTGTTGATGGCTTTCAAGCCAATTTGATTAGCATTTCTCATCTATGTGATGAAGGACTTTTCGACTTATTTAGCAAAAATGATTGCTCTATCTTATTGCCTAATGGACAAACCTTATTAAAAGGTATGAGATCTAGTGACAATTGCTATTGTCTTGAAGCTAGAATAGTCTCAAACAATGTGTCCAAGGAAGAGCAAGTTGAGTTGTGGCATGAAAGACTTGATCACATGAACTTTCGGGATTTACGAATCCTAAACAAGTTCAATGTTGTGCGTGACCTTCCCAAGCTTGGGAAAAAAGCCAATGGTGTTTGTGGACCTTGCAACAAGGAAAACAAACCAAAAGCATGCACAAAAAGGGCAAGTATCTCTCCACCAAGGAGCCCCTAGAGCTTCTCCACATGGATTTAATGGGTCCTATGCAAACCGAGAGTTTAGGTGGAAAGAGATACATTTTTGTTTGTGTAGATGATTTCTCTAGATTCACATGGACATATTTTCTTAGAGAAAAATCTGAAACTTTTGACAAGTTTAAAATGCTTTTTAATAAAATTCAACATGAAATGAACTCTAATAGTAAAAGCATAAAGCGGATTAGAAGTGACCATGGGAGGGAATTTAAGAATATTTTCTTTGGAACCTATTGTGATAGTGTAGGTATCTCCCATGAGTTTTCGGCTCATAGGACACCTGAATAAAATGGAGTTGTTGAGAGGAAGAATAGGGTTCTTCAAGAGATGGTCCGTGTCATGTTGCTTAACAACAATGTTCATAGGAACTTATGGGCCGAAGCCGTCAATACGGCTTGCTATATAGGGAATAGAGTTTTCCTAAGGCCCGGCACTAGGCAAACCTCCTATGAGTTGTGGAGAGGTAGAAAGCCAAATGTAAGCTACTTCCACACCTTTGGAAGCAAATGCTACATTTTAAATGACTGTGATCAACTTGGCAAATTTGATGCTAAGAGTGATGAGGGTATCTTTATTGGCTATGCCTTAAATAGTAGAGCCTATAGAGTTTTCAACTTGAAGACTCGAACCGTCATGGAGTCATCAAATGTTGTTGTTGATGATACAATGCTTAAGTCTAATAACCATGAGAAGGAGGTTGCTATAGTGGATGACTCTCCCTTGAAGAATGTTGTGGAGACTCCTAATGTAAAGGAGACACAAACTATTGATAGAGTTTCTCTCTTGAACTCTAAAGAACCCGCTCTATAGGTTAGGAAACTCCATGATAAAGAAGACATTATTGGAGAGGTTAATGAGGGTGTGAGAACTAGACGTTAAATAGCTAATCTCATTAGCTACACATGTTACACCTCTCAAATAGAACCCAAAAAGGTTGAAGAGGCCTTAAATGATGAATTTTGGGTTCTTGCCATGCAAGAAGAGCTAAACCAATTTGAAAGAAATGAGGTTTGGACTCTAGTTCCTAGGCCTAAAAGCACAAATGTGATATGCACCGAGTGGATCTATAGCAACAAATCCGATGAGGATGGCAACATAGTGCATAACAAGGCTAGACTTGTTGCACAAGGATACTCTCAAATTGAGGGTATTGACTTTGAGGAGACATTTGCTCCCGTTACCCTTTTAGAGTCTATTAGGATTCTCTTGTCCATTTCTTGTGTGCACAAGTTCAAATTGCACCAAATGGACGTCAAAAGTGCCTTCCTCAATGGCTTATTGCAAGAGGAAGTGTTTGTTGAACAACCCAAGGGGTTTTTGGATGCTCACCACCCCAACCATGTTTATTGCCTCAAGAAGGCTCTATATGGGTTGAAACAAACACCGAGGGCTTGGTATGAGTGCCTCACTCAATTTCTTGTTGACAATGACTACACAAGGGGTATTGTTGACAAGACATTGTTCATCAAAAGAAACAAAGATGAGTTATTTATAGCTCAAATCTATGTTGATGACATTGTATTTGGCTCCACCAATAACACAAAGGTCCAACAATTCGTTGAAGTTATGTCTCTTGAATTTGAGATGAGTCTTGTTGGTGAGCTAAGTTACTTCCTAGGTTTGCAAATTAGGCAATTAAATGATGGGATTTTTATTACCCAAGCCAAATATACCAAAAACCTAGTGAAGAAGTTTGGGCTAGAAAATGCCAAACATTGTGATACACCCATAAGTACCACTTTGAAGCTAAGAAAGGATGCTAGAGGAAAAAGTGTGGAACAAACTCTATATTGTGGTATGATTGAAAGCTTGCTTTACTTAATCGCAAGTAGGCCCTGATATATCCTTTAGTGTGGGTGTGTGTGCTAGGTACCAAGCGGATCTTAAGGAGTCCCATTTCTCCTTCGTTAAGAGAATTATTCGCTTTGTGAATGAGACATCCAACTATGGGATTTGGTACTCTTTTGACACTAATGCTAGTTTGGTTGGCTTTAGTGATGCGGATTGGGCAGGTAATTGCGATGATAGGAAGAGCACATCGAGCGGTTGCTTCTTTCTAGGCAACAACTTGGTGTCTTGGTTTTGCAAAAAGAAAAACTCGATTTCTTTGTCCACGGTCGAGGCCGAGTATATAGCCGCGGGGAGTGGATGCACACAACTCCTATAGATGAAGCAAATGCTAGTCGACTACGGATTCAACCAAGGTACACTCACTCTTTTTTGTGATGATATGAGTGCTATTAATATTTCCAAGAATCCAGTACAACACTCTAGGACTAAGCATATTGACATCTGTCATCATTTCATTAGAGAGTTTGTTGAAAATAAATGCATAGTGCTTGAACATGTAGACACTAATGATCAACTAGCGGACTTATTTACTAAACCCTTAGATGCTACTCGATTTAAAACACTAAGTAGATCTATTGGGATATGTCTTGTGGAGTGATGTGTTTTGGTGTTTGACCCATGTGAGGACCTCAAACAAAGAGAGCAATTGCATACTTGTTGCATGCAATATTTGAAAAATTTTATGCTCCTTTTTTAATTGCTTGAGTATCTTGGTTGCACATATGTATATATGTTTTTTATCTATAAGTGTGAACCATGCTTTGAATGCAATCCATGTCTTATTTATGTTCAAACATGATTTTTTAGACTAGGAGATTTAATTAGGAAGTACTTATTGAATGACCTATAATGATCTCCATGACATGATGATTGTTGAATGTCATGCTTAAAATGTGAAAAGCATGAAATTCAAATGACATGCTCAAATGAAAAAGCATGAATTGATGATTGCAATCCTTAAAATGCAAAACAATGTGTGAAAAAGCAAATTAGACTCAATTGAAAATCAAAATGTCTCTCTTTCTTTATTTGTTGAACATGTCTACAATCATACTAATATCTTATCCGGAAAAATCAAATAGGGCGCAAAGTTGCTCATGACATGTTTCGCTCATAAAGTTGGATATATCTCTCTAAAATTGAAATCAATAAATTCTCTATATCCTTGCTTTTATTCATGTTAAATGGTGTAATTGGTTTGAATTCTTATAGGAAACCTTTGTCATTTTTGCTTTGCCAAATTCCATTGACTTTTGATCTTGAATACAATATGTCTTGAATGCAAAGCATTTTAATCACACATTTTCATGAAAATAAATCTCCTTGTATCTCTCCATTTGATTGAGTTGCATAAAGTGCTTTATATGATTATGCAAATGTCATGTACACTTTTGTCTTTCTTTGCTACAAGTGATCCATTTGGGGAATACTCCTTTGCCAATCTCATGACAAAAATGGGGAGTAGGATGTGGTAAGGGATAACATGTTGGGGAGAATATTCATTAAAGGAGAGTAACCCTTTGAGGGGGAGCATTGCATTGCATTCACATTCATTGCATGATGTTGTGCTATAATTCCTTAGAATGCAAATGGTTGTTATTTTCTCACTTGATTAATCTCATATTTTCATTGAGCTAGAATGTGTAGAAACTTTGTTTTAAATGGTTGATAATTGTACAAGAGATTGAAGACTTGATTTTTTTTTTTTTAACTTTCTTATCTCTTTGTAATGTAGAATATCTTGTTGTCCCGTAGTTTCTATTTTGTTGCGAGGAATCAATGTGAGTGGTGGTTTTGTCAAGAAATAGCCAAATGGGGAGATTGTAAGGATTCCCATATTTTGATTGGCTTATTTCGTGAACAAACCACATATTGGGATTTGAATGTAAGGGTAGTTTAGGTGATTGAGATTCAAGCTCAAGTCTTTTTCAAGACCTCAAGAGATCAAGCACTTCAAAGGTAAATTTCTAAGTGCTTACTTGCTTTGAAGAGATAGTTGCACACACCCACAACCCATGCATATGTCTTTTGTTGTATGTTGTGTGTGTTTATATTGTGTGCATTAATGTTCATTAATCTCTCTTCTTGCATGTTTAATTGTTTGCATCATGCTAGTTTTATGCCATAACATGTTAGGCATTATGATGCATTCACTTCACTCACACACTTGCACCCATGACTTGATCTTGGGTGAAAAGCTGCATGAGAAGGCATTGACCTTCTCTACTGTGGTTACAGTGCCACGGTTGAATAACTGCGACATGCTAGCGACAGAGATGTCCCTTCTCTGCTGCGGTTAAGGTGCCGCTGTTGGATCAACCACGGCACACAGACGACATAGATACATTCTCTGTGCCGTGGTTGAAGTGCTGCGGTTGACCCAACCACGGCAGTTGACGACTGCGGCAGTTTGCCTTGCTCGAAAGTCCAAAACACAGCAGTTTTGTTGGGAGCCTATAAATATCCCACTTTCATTTTAGGTTGGCTCCAAGAGTTCCAAAAGCATATTTTTCTCTTAGAACACTTTTTTAAAAGCAAAAAATCCTCAAGAACTCACCTTTAATCACTCAAAGCTTTTCCTTTTTGCATCAAACTTCATATTGCATTATCTATGCTCACATAGAGTGCATCCATGCGTGGTTTTGCATCATCACATCTTGCTTGGTAAGAATCTCACTAACTTCATCTAATTTTAGTGTCTTTCTTAACAAGTCTTTTCTTTATTCACTTGTATGTTTTTAGAACACATGCTAGATACAAGATAGAGATTGTTTGTGATGAAATGATTGAGTGTTGTATTGTGATAGATTTCTAGGTTGTGTTTAATCTTGATTGCTAAGCTATTTGACATGTCATTTAGTTATTAATATTTATGATTGCTTTTATTGCATATTCATCATCCTAGATAAGCATCTAAGGTTTCTTAGCCTTGTTTGTTCATTGAATATCATCATATATTCACTTAGGCCATTTTATCTCTTCATTGAGAAGTAAGTCTTGTGTGTAGCTTTCGGGAGTAGGTTGCTTAGATCCCAAGCAATTGGACTAGGTCCACTTATACCAGGATTAGGTAGGTATGTGATTACTTCCAGGATTAGGTTGTAATCTTTATCACATTTAGTGGATTCGAGGTTCATGTGTGGCTCACATAACGGCCTATGGTTTTTCCCGTGAGGGTTTCCACGTAAATATCTTGTGTTTTTTACAATTCCGCACTTTATACACTTGATATATTATTGTAACTAGCTAGGGGTATTTTCGTGAATTTGACCTTTAACGAAAATTGGGTAAAACCGGATAAAATCTATTCACCCCCCTCTAGATTAATATTAGGCACACCATAATTTGTTTCAAAACAAAACTTTGATAGAAAATTTCATAATAGGTTATAAATCAACACCCAACCTTCATACATGTTTCACATCGATCCCCTTGTGTGGGGATTTAGCTACTCATAATTACAACATCAAAAAGTGAAGAAAAAGTGTAGAGAAAACCTATGTGATGTTCAAGAATTCCCTCCCTCTTCAAGCTTGGCTCCAGATCCTCCTTGATTTAAGCAAGATCTTCCACTTCTTATCTTTCTAAAGATGATTTTGATGAGTAAATATGGTGGTTTTAATGATGTAAAGGTGTGAGATGAGTACTGGTGATGTAGATGTATGTAAAAAAGGTAATTTCTAGGTTTGTGGTTGGGTAGATGATGTACGAGAATAAGAATAAAATGTATTTATAGAGGGCATGATTTAAGGTAAGATTCTCGACATTGCTGACCTGAAGGGTAGAACTGCAGGTAGAAATATACGGTCTAGACCACAACAAGACAACCCGCAAAAATCATTGGAATATATTTGCTGTAGAAAATGTGGTCCATAACCACCAAATCACTTCTAGCAGAAATCTTTGAAGTTGTTTTGCGATTGAAAATGCGAGCCAAAACCGTTGAATGCTCTAATCCGTAAAACTCTCTAGAATGAAGAAGTGGATGAAAATGTAGTCCATAATCGCCAAAATTAAGCCCGCAAAATTCCTCTTTTTACCCCCAAGACTCATTTCTAAGTGATCAAGCACCATTTCACAAGAATTTACTTGCACCACTTATTTAAGCTATCAAAAACACGATATTACTTGATAATTGAGCACAAAAGGAAATGGGGTTCAAATTATATATCGAAATGGTATAATCATTGCCTTAATTACAGTAGATCCCCCTTTTAATAGTTGACTTTTAAAAATAAATATATGTGTGTTTAAAAAACCTAGGGGGGTGAATGATTTGTTAATCCAATTAGTTACCAACTTTTCGGATTAGTCAATATTATAAAAATTAACCCAATACAATGAAATACAATCAACGTAATTAAAGAGTGGAAAACAATAAATAACACGTTGATTGATTTACGTGAGAAACCTATAGTTGGGAAAAACACACAAGCTATCCTTCTAGCCTTACACGGTCCTCAAATCCACTATATATAATGATGTTTACAACCTAGGTTGACCACTAGTCACACCATTCTCAATCACTAACCCACCACTACTACCCTGTGAGTCTATTATAGTGATTCTAGACTAATTGCTTGTGCACTAAACCACTTAGCCACAAGACTTGATTCTCAATGAAGAGATCAACAACCTATGTGAATATATGAAAATATTCTAAATGTAGTTAATACTAGGCAACACTAAATGTTTATTTAGAGATTAAATGACAGCAATAAAATCAATCATAGATATCAAAGTCTATATGAATGCTTATAAAGACCTAACTGGATATATATATATATATATAAGAATATAAAATCTAGTCATCAAACAAAAGCCAATCAATAAAAGTTGTCATTAAATATGGCAAGGACTATAAATGCAATCAAGGAATGCAATCAGTGAATCATAATTAACAATGTCTAAATGTAAGGCACAGAGACTTAGCTAGAGGGCATTTATGTCCCAAATGCAAGCTATGAAATACCAACCCCAAACATGTCATAACTTCACTAGATTTGCAATTAATGTGAACATTTGCTATCCTTAGTGTGTAAGTGTAACTTCACTAAATATACCTTGCAATTAATGTTACTTCACCAAATATCAACCCCAAGCATGACAATCAAATGCATGTAAGTGTGTGTGTGTGTGTGCGCAACTAATCTCTTCAAGAATCAAAGTCAAGTGATATACCTTTTGAAACTCTTGATCTTGAAGTTATGGAGATGCTTGGAAGCTTGCCATCGAGGACCTAAGTTACCTATTATAAAATCACCCCCAATGTGGTTTATTATGAAATAAGCCAATCATAAAATGGAGGTACTTACATTCTCCCCATTTGACTATTTCATGACAAAATAATCACGCAAAAAATAATCCTCACAAAGAAAGAAAAACAAAGCTATTGGTTAACAAAAGTGTATTTTATGTTACAATCTAAGAAGAAAGTCTTCAAGGTCTTCAATATCTTCGTAGATCATCATACATACACACAATAGTAAGAAAACACTTTCCAAGAACAAGTGCATGTGAGGTGATTAAACATTAAAAGCATTTGCACTCAATAAAGCAAGACAAATTAATTCATGTGCAATGCTCCCCCTAAAAGGTTACTCTCTCTCAAGGCTTCTCCCCTAAAGCATACAAAATGCTCCCCCTTATTCTCTCAAGACTTCTCCCCCTTTTTGTCATAAGATAGGCAAATGAGCTCTCCCTATCAGGTTGCTTTAGCAAAGAGAGCTATTCGCACAAATACATTGCATAATCATAAAAGAACTTTATGCAACATAAATAATTGATAGAGATTCAAGGAGTTTTATTTAAAGAAAAATGTGTGACATTGTTGCTTTATGTGCAATACATATAGCATTAAAGTCCAAGTAATGGTATTTTGCAAAGCAAACATCGAAAGGATTTCCAAAGAATTCAAACCAATTTGTACCATTTTGTTATAAGCAAACAAGATATAGTTTTCTAAAGATTTGTAAGACAAAGAAACTATATCAATCCTTAAGGGCAAACCAAGACATGGATTTAAAGATCCTATTTGATTTTTTCGGATGAAATATCCGTATGATTGTAGTCTTGTTTACACTGTTAAGTAGAGAGACAAGACTAAATTAGATGTAACATCCTTATTGATTGAATGGATACAAGATCCTTATTTTTTTTAGTCTTGTCATTTGCTTTCACACACATTTGCATTTCAAGCAATAAAAAAAAATTTAATGCATATCATTTTATGCATGTCATAAACAGTAAGTTCACATGTCATGGAGATAAATTATAAGCCATTCAAATGTACTTTCTTAAATAATTCTCCTAGTAAAAAAATGCATTGTTGAACCAAAATATGATATGGATTACAAACAAAGCAATGGTGCACACTTATTATGAAAAAAAAGAAGAACACATAAGCATATATGCGGAACCAAAAATCTCAAGCAAGTATCAAAAAAGCATAAAATTAATCAACTTTTTGCACATGACAAATCATGCAAGTTTGCTCTCTTTACTTGAGCTCCCCTTATTGGGGTCAAAACCATACCATATCAAGGCAAGAGAAAATTCCCATTTAACATACTAAGTCCATTAGACTCGATAGTAACCAAGGGTGTCATATGAGCACAATTGCTTTGGTGCTCATCTTTCCTATTCAACCTAGGTTCCACCATATCATTACTAATGGTCAAAATCTTCAAGTCTCTAGGTTTCCAAGGATCATGCATAGCCCTACGGTTCATTCTTTTTTCATTCATGCTCACAATTCTACATCTCCTAATGTATTTAAAACAATTTGGTATTATGTGACCAATCATACTACAAAATAGACAAGTAGGTATAAAGGAAGAGTTTATACTGAAAATAATACAAATGTAGTTAAATTGCTAAAAGCATACCTAGAGGGGGGAGGGTGGGTGAATAGGTTCTTACACATTTTTCAATCCCTTGAAACAAACATTCGTTTGTCCCTCAAGATAGCTTTACATACAACACATAATCCAAACGCATCCATACATAGACAACATAATCATGTGATCATTTAGGCAATGTCTACATATATAAGGAGTTGTATGACGTATAAAACACAAAAATCTCAACAACAAAGAATACTTGTATTATGATATTGTTTAAGGAATTACAAGTGTTAAGAAATATAACTATACATTAAAGTAACAATATACAAAAAAATAAAGAATATAAGAATGATCAAATCCTTATTGCTTTACAAATCACATTTAACAAATCTTTATTCCAAAACTTCACAAGTGATGAATGTATTACAAAATTAAGAGCAAACATATATATATATATATATATATATATATACAAGTAATAAAGAGAGATAGGAATAATTAACACATGAGATTTTTTAACGTGGTAAAACGTCCAAGGAGGAAACATCCACGGGTTGAACTACAACCATTGGGTACTATATATATTGGATGGTAAATTAGAAATTCCACAAAGTGACCAATTCTAGATCACCTACCCATGTAGAGTCTATATTTACCCAACCCTATTGGAAAGTATGAAATCCCTCAATGATGTGAAGCCACCATATATTGGACAACATACCAAACCAACATCGATGGAAGATTAGAAATTCCTTAAGAGTGCATACATATCTCGTGTACCCCGCTCTATTGGAGTCTATGTCTATCCATGCCTCTAGAGAGCCTCCCTTGCATAGCTATCCGGACCTTCTCGATTCTAGCCATGACTTTTTGCTTGCCTATCCGAGTCATCCCAACTCTAAACAAGACTTCTTGCTTGGCTATCCGGACTCTCGTCCTAACCAAGACTTCATGCCTTTCACAAGGACTTCCTAGTGTCATCATGTGAATGCAAATGATGCAAACAAACAATACAACATAGAACATATGATCAATACATTCCATGGAACAACTAGACCTAAACATGTGAGAACACAAGTAAAGTAATCTAGATGCAAAAACATGAATTAAACCTAGAGCATGTGGAAAGCATCTAACACAAAAGCTCATAGTTCTGTTCATACAAATAACACTTGAATAACACATATACATGAAGCACATATTCAAGATGTCATAAACATACACAAAAATGCTAGAATCACAAAATGTATTCAATGAATATTCTAGCCAAAGATTTAGAGCATGGATATATTGATCAATCAATTGAATCCTAGATGTCTCTAAAAACACATACAAGAGTCTTAATCTTAGATTATATCAATCAAGGATCAAACACATTTCAAGAATTATTAATCATAAAATGATTCAATCAAGTCATAAATAATCCTAGATATCAATCTAATCACAATACAACTCTCAATCATGTGAAAAACCTAGTATCTAAGAAACTAGTTCACATATGTTTCTATATAGACTTTTAATTAGGATTGATTGTGAAGCTATCTTTCTCAATATAATTCACCAAACATACAAGTATATATAGAAGAAGAAACCCCAAGGTAATTGAAGGTTATAAAAAGAAGAAATCCCATAGATATGAACACTACTTTGGATTCTCGAGCTGGTTCGGTTTTCTGTGTTCAACCACCAGAAAAGTCGATCAAAAAGCTACCAAATCACTTGGAAAAGGTATAGAACTCGATTATGAACAATCTCCAACTTGAATCACTCAATTCCGAGTTCGTATGAAAAAGTTATGGTGTTTGGAAGATGAGAACAATTGGAGAGAAAATTCTAAACGGGATTCAACTTTTTCTTCTTAAATGAAATGGGAACGAATTGGAAATATTTAAAAGGATGAGAGGGAGGGAAGAGAACTGGCCAATGAAAAGTTGCAACATCAGCTCCTGGGCTATGTGGGGTGCGTGTGCCATACGTAAGCAGAGAGGCTGCCTGGTCGTATGTCACACGGCCTCCACACGTGGCCACCAAGGCATGGTCTTTGGCCATGCTTGACCCTCTCGCGCATTGCTTGTGTTTTTTGGTCGTATTCAGGTCTCCAAACTTCAATTTCAAATCTGTCTTCAGATTACAAATCATAACTCCCTCATGCATAACGAAGACTACAAAAGTTTGCAAAAAGGTTGAGAATTCATCTCGGAAAATGATGACGAAGACAACTCAACGAATGAGAAAGCAAAGTAGCGTAACTACATCATTTGGACTTGAAACCTAATGAATGAGTAACCGAAATGACCGGGACTTAATAAGGAATCATAAGAGATCATGTTCAAGTCCAAAAACAATATAAAAAAAAACAAATAGACACCAAGTCACAAACATATGTCGTTTTCTAGATATAGTCCTCACACATATATACCGTTTCTTAGACATAGTCCTAGAACATGCATTTTTCCAATGACTATCAATTTAAATCTAATGCATGAGCATATATTTTCAAGTGTGTGAAAGTGTTATACCAATGATATAAAATCATGCAAAGACATATATGAATGTTATGTGTGTGTGTGCCTAAGCCTTGTAAGAGGAATGAGGTCTAAAATACCTTTATTGTGCAACTTAGCACATTTCTCTTTAAAGACTCCATCTTGCATGTGTTGTGGCCAAGTCTTTCTTTAAAGCTTTGAATCATTAATTCTAAGACCACTAAACTATACAAGAAAAAACACCGCTTTGATATGGAATACATGCCAAGACAAACCAAAAACCTAACATATACCATTGCATTTAGATCTCATTGAGGCTTTGCCATGTTGATGAGGTTATCTTTGATGATGCACCGGTTGGTTTCTTTTTGGAGCTTAAGCCAAATGTTGGTGCTTTTGTGGTTGAGCATGATAAACATGCCTTAAAGATTAGTGGACCTTTGGTTGAGGCATCCTCAAAGGTTGAGGTTGAGCTTGGTTCTTTGGAAGAGTCTTCAAGGATAAGCTCTTAGAAGATTCACCCACAACAAGACATTTCTTGGGGTGTTAAGATGGAGGCGGACATATAAGAGCTATCTCCTTCACAAAGGTAGTCTTGTTCGAGGATGGTGTCGTCTCATCATCTACGAACCTAAGCCCTCGCTTGTCATTGGGCTTCTTGCCAATGCTTAACATGATGTCAAGCTTCTTCGAACCCAAAGTTAGCTTAGTAAGAGCCTTATTTGCTTCTTCAAGCTCCATCTTTAACTTGCCTTCATTTTGCTATATATATCTCACTTCATCATCCAAGTGAGTCACTTTGACTCCTAGTTGAAGATTATCCTTTTTCAATTCAAGGATATCATTTTTCTTCTTCTTCAAACACTTTAGAAGATAATCAATGAACTCTTGATATTTTATCACACTATCACATGAGTTTTCGGAGCTTGAGCTATCTTGATCGAAGCTTCTCCCATTTGTGCTTTAGTGGGTCATATCATCAAGGCTAGCTTCTCTCAAGCTTACTCCTTTTTGGTCGGTCTCCACCCTCTACGTCACTGTTCTTGAATCCTTCAAGTGATAAAACTTTGGTGACGGCTTGAACTTCCTCATCGAAAATGCGAAGTAGTTGTTCTCACAACCAACCGAGCTTGTGGAACATTTTTCAACTGCCACAACTTTGCTATCACTCCAAGGAGCGGTCATAACTTCCCTTATCTTCTTAGACGGGGTCATCTTCTTTTCCTCCTTCACCTTAGAGGTCATTCTCTTCTTGTGAGATTTCATGAATCTCCTAAATCTCTCTATCATGAAAGTCACCTCCTCATCGGAGTCAATTTCTTTTCTCTCCACTTTGGAGGTAAAGTTACCCTCTAACATCTCAATGCCACTCATAATGTTTAATGAATGAGATGAATGCAATGATCAAATAGCAAGGATCTCTTATGTATGTCTATGAATCCGCTCTGATACCAATTGGATATAAATATACGTGTGTCTAAACAACCTAGAAGGGGGGGGGGGGGATGGGGTGAATGGGTTGTTAATCCAATTAGTTACCAACTTTTCGAATTATTCAATATTATAAAAATTAACCCAACACAATGAAATACAATCAATGTAATTAAAGTGTGGAAAACAATAAATAACACGTTAATTGATTTACGTGAGAAACCCACAATTGGAAAAAACTCACAGGCTATCCTTCTAGCCACACATGGTCCTCACATCTACTATATGTAATGATGTTTACAACTTAGGTTGACATCTAGTCACACCATTCTCGGTCACTAACCCACCATTACTACCATGCGGGCCTTTTATAGTGATTCTAGACCTATTGCTTGTGTACTAAATCACTTAGCCACAAGAGTTGAATCTTAATGAAGAGATCAACAACCTATGTGAATATATGAAAATATTCTAAATACAATTAATGCTAGGCAACAATATATGCATATCTAGAGATTAAATGATGGCAATAAAATCAATCATAGATATTAAAGTCTATATGAATGCTCATAAAGACCTAACTAGATATTGATATGAGAATATAAAATCTAGTAATCAAACAAAAGCCAATCAACAAAAGTTGTCATTAAATATGGAAAGGACAATAAATGCAATCAAGGAATGAAATCAATGAATCATGATCAACAATGTCTAAATGCAAGGCATAGAGACTTAGCTAGAGGGCATTTATGATCTAAATGCAAGCTATCAAAATACTAACCCCAAACATGTCATAACTTCACAAGATATGCAACTAATGTGAACATTTGCTAACCTTAGCAATAAAAGATATGTCTTGATTAAATAGAACAACAAATGAGGTGAGTTGTTTGTTCTATTTACCAAGTAAAGACATTAATGCAGACTCATGCTTGAATAATGCTAGAGATGTAAGATGGAGATGGGTTTTGGGGTTTGGAGAGTAAATGAATGAAGTTTGGAAGCTTTCTCTCTCTAAGGGAACTCTTTCTCTTTCTAAGACATGAATTTTTGAGTTTTAGGTCGAAATAGGGAAGAATAGAAAGCTTATATAGAAGCCCTAATGAAACTACGCCATTTTAGAAAATAAAAATAGGGCAAAAAAAAAAAAAATTTTACAGTGCGTAGGTAGTGCGCAGGTATGGACCTATGAAGATACCAGCGCACCGGGACTAGGAAAATCATGAAAAATGACTTTGTTGGTAACTCCGTGGGTAGGGACTGACGCAGCACCCGTGCATAGGCAAATCAACAAAGCAAGCTGATTTCCAAACCGATCAAAACAAGACCAAACGACATCCAAACCTTTCGTATGATATACTGTTGGAAAGGTATGGAAGCATACTTTTTACTCCATCTTACAAAATGAGGTTTCGATGTTTGTAGAAAGAGATATGATCAAAAGAGTGAGTAAAAGTCAAAGATGGACAATAACAAAATGTCCAAAACTTATGGTATAAGACCATGTGACCAAAGACCAAGCAAAGAGAAGAATAAGACATTCTCAAATGGTCACTCATTGCGCTAAGACAAGAATATCATCGTGCATGCATAGACATTTTTGATTGAAAATATACAAACGTGTGTCTAATACAACCTAGAGAGGAGGTGAATGGGTTGTTAATCGATTATTACCAACTTTTTTGATTAGTTAATATTAACAATAAAACCCAATTCAAACATACAGCAAAAATCAAGTAAAGTGCGGAAATTAAAGAACACTTGATTTTTACGTGGAAACCTTCGACAAGGAAAAACCACAGGACTAACCACATGAAATATATAAGCACGGTTAAATTTCCTAAAGCATACCTAGAGAGGGGGGAAGGGGGTGAATAGGTTTCCACCTTTTTCAATCTCTTGAAACAAACACAAGTTTGTCCCTAAAGATAGCTTATCTCACAACACGTAAACCATATATACATGTATAGACAAGATAAAACATATGTTCAATAAAGCATTGACTATATATCAACAAGTTGCAAGAGAAAGAGTATCAATAAAAACTAACACCAAAGAATACTTGTATTTCCAATTATGTCCAATATGTTACAAGTAATAATCAAATAAAACTATATACAAATGTATCAATATACAAAAGAATAATATATACAACATTGACCAATATGATCAATATGATGTGCTTATATCTCACACTTAACAAAATCTTGTTTCTAAATACATCACAAGTGAAGATTATGCACACTACTACAAAAAACACAAAAGAAATGGTTTTTTTTTTTTTTTTTTTTTTTTTTTTTTTTTTATATGGAAGAAATCGGTTTTTCAAATTTTTAAAACCGATGTTTTTTTGAGTGATTTAGAAAAAAAACGCAAAAGATATCGGTTTTTAACCGATATAAAAATAAGAGAAAAGACATCGGTTTTAGTTAAAACCGATTTAAAAACCATGATGTAAAATTGATGTATTATCGGCCACCACCGCAGACCAACCCCACCTCTGATAATTATGACAATTAATTGTCAATATGAGGAATTGAACTTGCAACCTCAAAGCTAAAAAGGTAAGCTTTTACCACATGACTACAAGATTAAATGTGTTAACAATTGCACAATATTTATATATAACCTATATAAGTTGTTAGAAATTAAAAAAAAAAAAAAACTTATTTGATAAATTTAAATTTACTTAACTAATCAAAATTCTAATTTCTACTACAAATATATATATTAAATAAATTTTATTGGTGGGTTTATTTTTCATTTCATTTTTTATTGTGTGGTTTTGTGTTCTATTGGAGATATTTTTGTGCAAACTTTTTCCTTAAAATTGTATCTTTTAGTAAGGAAATAAATTTTTTCAATCGCGGATTCTTCGATTTTTCGATACGAATCCAATGGTATAAAGAACGTAAAATTCTAGGCAGTATTTTGAAAGTTATGATCAATTATTCAATCAAAGGTTAAAAGTGATTGGAGATATTTTTGTGCAAATTTTTTCCTTAAAACTATATATTTTGGCAACAAAATAATTTTTTTTGTCTATGTTAGATTCCTTAATTTTTCGATACGAATCCAACGGTATAAAGAATATAAAATTCTTGGTGGTATTTTGAAAGTTATGATCAATTATTCATGAGCACTCAAAGGTCAAACGATTGGAGATATTTTTGTACAAACTTTTTCCTTAAAATTATATCTTTTGGCAAGGAAATAAATTTTTTCGTCCATATTAGGTTCTTCGATTTTTCGATATGAATCTAAAGGTATAAAGAACGTAAAATTCTGGGCGGTATTTTGAAAGTTATGTTCAATTATTCAGTCAAAGGTTAGAAGTGATTAGAGATATTTTTGTGCAAACGTTTTCTTTAAAACTATATCTTTTGACAATGAAATAATTTTTTTTGTCCATGTTGAATTCTTCGATTTTTCGATATGAATCCAACGATATAAAGAACGTAAAATTCTGGGTGGTATTTTGAAAGTTATGATTAATTATTCAGTCAAAGGTCGATCATAAGTGATTGGAGATATTTTTGTGCAAACTTTTTCCTTAAAATTGTATATTTTGGCAACGAAATAATTTTGTTTGTCCATGGTGGATTCTTCAATTTTTGTATACGAATCCAATGGTATAAATAACATAAAATTCTGACCGGTATTTTGAAAGTTATGATAAATTATTCAGTCAAAACTCAGAAGCGATTTGCGAATCCGCGAGAGAGCTGTTTTCATCACTCATTTTCACACTTTTCCAAATTGATTTTTGGAATATTTTCTGATTGAAAAGTGTTTGTTTGCATGTCTACTTTCTTTTGTCAAAATTTGAGCAAATAACGTTGAATGTATTTAGAGATGAGCACTTGAATATGGACATATGTCAGATTTGCATTGTAGAATTTTGCTTTTGAATCCACATTGATTTTTATAAAAACCCATGTCTAAACGTTTTTTTTTTAAATATAGGTTTTTATGAAAACCGTTATCTTTTCAATGCAATATTTAAGACGTCGGTTTTTATAAAAACCAATGTCTAAACATTTTTTTTTTTAATATTGGTTTTCCTAAAAACTGATGTCTTTTGAAAATCCAATATTTAAGACATCGGTTTTTATAAAAACAAATGTTTAAAAGTTTTTTTTTTTTAAAAATCAGTTTCCAAAAACCGATGTCTTTTAACATTTTTGTAGTAGTGGCAACAAGATTAAAACATATACATATACAAATATGAAAGATAGAGATAGAAATAATTGACATAAGAGATTTTTTAACATGGTAAAACCTCCAAAGAGGAAACATCCATGTGTTGAATTACAACCATAGGGTACTATATATATTGGATGATAGATTAGAAAATCTTCAAAAATGACCAACATATGATCTACTTCCTATTGGAGTCTATGTCTACCCAATCTCTATTGGTAAATTAGAGATTTTTCAAAAGTGCGGAAACACTTTATATTGGAGTCTATGTCTACACAACATCGTTGGAAGATTAGAAATTCCTCAAGAGTGAATACACATCCCATACAATACTTTATATTGGAGTCTATGTCTATACAATTGCCCGGGCCTACTAATGTCATAGCCAACTCCCTATCCAAGACACTCATGCCCCATGCATAGCTATTCGAACTGAAAATACTTACAAGATTATACTAAAAAACCTAAAGGGGGTGGGGGGGGGGGGGGGGGGAGGGTGAATAGGTTGACACTCTAATTTTAAAAACTCTTTCGATGCTTTGGTGAGCATACAAATTAACTTTAATATGATTGTTATGAGAAAACAATAATTACATGTATGCTCAAATCACCACCCTTAGTCTACATATACCAAGAAACAATATAACTCATAAACAAGTATATTCAATAAAGAGCAAATTCCACAAGTTGTATTTTGAATATTACAATGCAAGTTCACTAAGTAGAACTTTACAACTTGTTATAGAATATCACAAGATACAATGTTCAAACACTTACAAGATACAAGAAACACATGTTGATTCAATAAATAATGTGTGCATCTCTCTCTCTACAAATATCTTATTTACAAGGATGTGAGAACATGAAGATCTTAAACAAGATTTATTAATTATACATACAAATATAGAGAGATAGAGATAGAGACATTTGGCACATTGATTTTTACGTGGTAAAACCTTCGAAGAGGAAACATCTACGAGTTGAATCCACAACCACTGGCAAACCATAATCCACTATGATGAATAAAAGATACACACTCAAAGAAGTGACAAATCCCATGATACAGTCTCCAATCTATCAACTCCTACTCTACCCTTGGGCCTAGTGAATCACTTTGCCTACTCTAACAGAGACACATCATATGCCTCTAGAGAGTATCCTTGCTTGGACTTACTTGAGACCTCACACATCTTGCCAAGACTTCCCTTGCTCTATGTTGAAGAATCAATCAACAATAAGAGACTTTTCTTGCTCGGACTTATAGGAGCCTTACACCCCTTGCCAAGTCTTCCACACTTGTCTAACCGGAGCCTCACACCCCTAGATAAGACTATGCTCAGACTTACTTAGAGGCCTCACACCTCTTAGCCAAGACTTCCCTTACTTGGACTTACTTAGAGCCTCACACTCTTAACCAATATTTCCCTTGCTTGGACTTACTTAGAGCCTTACACTCTTAGCCAAGACTTCCACCTTTTACAAGGCAAGTGATCTATGTGATGCAAATGATGCTAGCAAAAACAACATAGGACATATGATCAATATGAACTATAAAAACTAGAATTAGACAATGAGCACACAATGTATGATATTCTAGTTTGATAATCCAAATGATGCAATCATACAAGATGATGCATGAACATATGAAATGTATGGATTAAGTACAAATCATGTAGAACTATACTTAATCAACAAATCTCGCAACAAAAAAATAGTCTAGATCAAAGCACATGAAACCGAAATCTAGAGTATGTCATTTACCCAAAAAAAAGAAATCTAGAGTATGTTAAATCACTATATTTGATTCATGCAACTAAAACTTAAGATAAACACATGTTCATGAAGCACAACCTCAAGCATTTAGTACAAAAACTAAAATTTTAGGGAAATAAGATTAGATCTACAAACTTTTCTAGAAATCAATTGGAGCATCAATCAAGCGAATCTAATCAATGCTTTAAACTTACACAAACTTGTACTATTTTCAAATATGATCAATTAAGAAAACATAGCACAACTAGGAATTATTAATCATTATAATATTCATAATCAATTCACAAATAATCATAGATTCAAAGTTAATCACAATACAACTCACAAGTATGTGAAAACATAGGTTTTAAAAACCTTACTCACATTCAAGATTCTAATTAAGATCAAATTAGCTTTTAATTGAAACCTACAAACCTAATAACACTTGATCAACAATATAAACATATATATGAAGAAAGCCTAAGGTAATTGAAGATCAATTAAGCTCAAGAACACAAAGGTTTGAACAATTACCTAGAACAAGTAGGTGCAGTCCAAAAATGGTGATGAAACAAATGAAAACTTGATCAAATGACCTCAAGGTTGCTTAGGGTTTGTAGAGGACTCCAATATGAAGATTCTCCAACTTAAATCACTCAAATCGGATAAAGGATGAGTGAGATATGATGTTTGTAAGTTGAAAGAAAAACAAAGAAGAAAAGCTGCACATAATTTTCTTCACACACAAATTGAATTTCGGTGAGAGAGGGAAATTTAAAGTGAAAGAGATTCATCCGGTGTGGTGAGCTCACAAACAAAACCCTTAAATGACCAATAGGAAATATGGCCAAGTCAACACAAGAATGAGTTTTCAAAATACTTGTGCATACTTGCACGCAATAAAAACCCATTAAAATTTGAACAATGAATTGCCGTGCAGCTCATCCTTCTTTCACGTGAAGACAGAGGGCATTGCTTGGCGTGGCACCGCGCGCCTCCACGGCAGAGGGGTATAAATGTCAATTTGTCATCTTTTTCCCTTTTGCTCCCTTTCATGCACCTCTCACGTTTTTTGACCGTTCTTCGGTCTCCAAACTCTGAATTCGAATCCGTTTTTGGATTATGAACCGTAACTCCCTCACGCACATGGATGTCAACAAAACTTTCACAAAAAATATGGAAATAAAAAAGACGAAAACCATATACGGTAAATGTACGGAAAGTTTCGTAACTTCCAACTCGAAACTCGAAAACTAATGAGTGAGTATCCAAAATGACCGGAATTCAACTATGAATCATTTAAGAATATATTCAAGTCTAAATCATTTACACACAAGCAAATAAACATAAGATCACACAAGTATGCAATTTCCTAGATATAATCCTAATATATACATTTCTACAATTTATGGCAATATGAGATCAATGCATGAGCATAATAAAACATGTGAATGTGTTATAATTTGGCACAACTATGCACGGAGAGTTAAGAATTAATTGTGTGTGTGTGTGCCTAAGCCTTATAAGAGGGAAAATGTCTTATTACCTTTGTAGTCAAAAACGCTTTCATTACAAAAAAAAAAAAAAAAAAAGCCTATTAGTGACAAACTATTTCCAATGGCGCTAATTGCCGTCGGAAATGGTACACCATTTCCAACAGCCATTTCAGTGCCGTCGGAAATGAGTAAAAACTGATACCACATTTCCGACGGCCTTAGACCGTCGGAAATAGTCGAAAAAGCCGTCAATTTTGTTCACTTTTTCGACGGCCTCAATGCCGTCGAAAATATTTTTTTTCCATTTTAAAAGAAAAAAAGGAATACACTATTTTCGACGGCCTCAATGCCGTCAGAAATAGTCTTGTTCCATTTTAAAAGAAAAAAAGGAATACACTATTTCTGACGGCCTCAATGCCGTCAGAAATAGTCTTGTTCCATTTTAAAAGAAAAAAGGAATACACTATTTCTGACGGCCTTAATGCCGTCGGAAATAGTTTTGTTCCATTTGAAAAGAAAAAAAGAAATACACTATTTCTGACGGCACCCGTCAAAAATAGTTTTGTTTTATTTGAAAAGAAAAAAAAAAGGAATACACTATTTCTGACTGCGTTGGAAATAGTCTTGTTCCATTTTAAAAGAAAAAATGATACACTATTTCTAACGGCCTCAATGCCATCGGAAATAGTCTTGTTCCATTTGAAAAGAAAAAAAGGAATACACCAATTCCGACGGCATTTATGCCGTCAGAAATAGTCTTTGTTTCGTTTGAAAAGAAAAAAGGAATACACTATTTCTGACAGCATCCGTCGGAAATAGTTTTGTTTCATTTGAAAAGAAAAAAAAAGGAATACACTATTTCCGACGACCTCAATACCGTTAGAATAGTCTTGTTCCATTTGAAAAGAAAAAAGGAATACACTATTTCCGACGGTCTAATGCCGTCGGAAATAGTCTTGTTCCATTTGAAAAGAAAAAAAAGGAATAAATAAATAAATAAATAAATTATTATTATAATATTAATTAATAAATTATAATGGAATGTATGTAATTTATAACACTACACAAAAAAATGTGACTTGTAGGTTAATATTTTAAATGTATCACTATATGTGTTAAATGTATCCAAAATTCACCGTCAGCAAAAACTCTTATAATTTTAATAAAATATTATTTTTAAAAACAATATCTCAACAGTTATATTTAATTAGTATAAAAAAAGAAATATTTAATTACATAGTATACAAACATATCAATAGTAAATAATATGCAAAACATATTAGGTATAACGATATAGCAAAATGGTAAGGAAAACTCTTAGGCCCCGTTTGGTGCGCGAGATTGGATTATTTCATGGGATTGGATTGGATTAAGATGGGACTAGGATTGGACTGGACTTGATTGGACTAAATTAATACTATCCCGTGTTTGGAAAAACATTGGACTAGATTGAATTAATACCATGTTTTGTTTGGTGAAACATGGGATTAGATTGAATATAATAGATTTATATTATTTTAAAATAAATTTAAAGAAATAGAAGAATTAAACAAAATGAAACAAAAATAAAAGAAAAACCATATGCATATTTTTTTTCTTCTACCAAACTCGTTTTTTTTTCCTTCCAAATTCTTTTTCTTTATTATTATCTTTTACTTTCTAACCTCCCAAACACCATTTCTAGATTTCAAAATCATCTTCATCGCTTAAACATCACCCAACTTTATCTTCCTCATCCAAACATCACGCAAACATCTCTTTTTCAGGCCGAACTCGAGTCATCTTCAGCAGCCACTGGGTTTTCACAACCAAACCTATCGTCGAACTCAGTTCAACTTAGATCATTCAAAACCATTGTTGATCTTGGGTCAATGCCACAGTCGATGGATTTTCCGATGGGATTTCACTCGAAACCTGTCCATTTACGGAGAGGCAGATTTCGGTCATCGACCACGATCTGGTCCAGATCGAGCGACCCAACTGTTGACCCACCGTCGTTCGTTCGATCTGTGAAGATCGATCACCGTTCTCCTTTGCGGATTGGTTTTGTGGGTCTTCTGGTTATTGCTCCGCCGTGTGTCATTGCCTTCTGGTGATGGTGTTGTGGCTGAGGTAGCGACGGTGAAGAACCAGGTCACCAAACCTGTGTTTTTGGTGGTGGTATTGGTGGCGGCAGCGGCTAGAGTTTTATGGTTGTGATGTAGATGATGAAGAGATAGATGTTGGTGTGAATGAGATGATGATAAATCATAAAAGAAAAAACTAAAAGAATTAAAAAAAAATAGTCCTGGGACTAATAAACCCACCAATTTAGTGGGTTTAGTTATCCTGCAAAAAGCAGGACTATTTCACTAAATATAGGGCCCCACCAGATTGGTTTGTTTTATCTGGTATGCTTCCAAACATAGGTTTGGACTAAATTTAGTCCAATCCTAATCCAAACCCAGGTGCCAAACAGGCATTTACTGTCATCCAAGTCAAGGGTTCAAGCCACATGAATTTCATGGATTTAGGGTGCCACATGCTGGGTCATACGGCGACAGTTGGGTTTTGTGGTGGTGAGGTGGCGCCTGTGGCGGTAATGTGGCGACGGCTGGGTGATGTGGCGGTGAGGTGGTGTCTGCCAAGTCGTGTTGTGCCTTTTTTTTATTTGACTATTTTCGACAGTAATAAGCCGTCGGAAATAGCGGTAAAGCCATCGGAAATACAAGTAATTTTGACCACTTTGAATCACTATTTCTAACGACAGTTTAATCTTTTCCGACGACCATGGCCGTTGGAAATAATAGTATTTGTGACAGCTCATCAGTGAGAAGTTATTTCTGACAAGTGTATTTGTTACGGCCTCTGAAGACTTTTTCCCATCGAAAAAGCGTATTTCCAACAAGTAATGGTCTTTTCTGACGACATTTAACTGTTGGAAAATACCATTTTTTTTGTAGTGTTTCCTCACACGAAGGCTTCACTTTGCTTGAATCATTGTCCATCTTCTTTGAAACTTGATAAACCAAATCCTAGACAACTAAATAATACAAAGGAAATGACGTTTTGATATAGAATGATACCAACATAAACCAAAATCCTAACATGGACTTTCCTAATCTTAGCTATGACTTCTTGCTTGGTTATCCGGACCTCTAGTCCTAACCAGACATCCTTGCTTGACTATTCAGACCTCTTGTCCTAGCCAAGACTTCTTGCTTGGTTATCCGGTCCTCTTGTCCTAACCAAGACTTCATGTCTTTTACAAGTACTTCCTAAGTGTGATCAATGAATGCAAATGATGCAAACAAGCAATTCAACATAAAACATGTGATCAATACATTCCATGGAAACTAGACTTAGTCATGTGAGCACACAAGTCAAATTAGTCTAGTTACAAAACTTGAATTAAAACCTAGAGCATGTGAAAACACCTAACACATATGGCTCCTAGTTTCATTCATAAATATAATACTTGAATAAATCATAAACATGAAGCACTTATTCAAGATATTAAAAACATACACCAAAAAATGCTAGAATAACAAAATATGATGAATGAATATTCTAGCCAACACTTAGAGCAAGGATATAATTAATAATCAATTAAATCCTAGTAGGCTCTAAGCACAAAATCAAATGTGCTAATCCTAAATTTGTTCAACTAAAGGATCCAAACACATGCCAAGGTTCTTAATTATAAAATGAATGAATCAAATCACAAATAACCCTAGATACCAAACTAATCACAACACAACACTCAAACATATGAAAAACTAGAATCATAGAAAACTAGTCCACATTTATCTCTAATTAGACTTGATTATATTTGATTTGAAGCTATCCTTCTCAATAGCTTTCACTATACATACACATACATATGGAAGAAGAAAACCCAAGGTAATTGAAGGTTTAAAAAAATGAAAACACAAAGTTTAGTCAAATACCTAAGAATCACGAGCTGGTTCGGTTTTGAAGATAGAACAACCATAAAACTCGATCAAACAGTTACAAAATCTTTTGGAGGAGGTAAGGAACTTGATTATGAAGATTCTCTTACTTTTATTACTCAATTTGGAGTCAGAATGAGAAAATTATGGTGTTTGGAAGTTAAGAAAATTGGAGAGAAAATTGCAGCTCTTGTGTTTTCAAAATTTCTTCTACAAAATGAAATGGGAGGGAAATGAGGATATTTAAATGAGTGAGAGAGAGAGAGAGAGAGAGAGATTTTAGGACTAATCAGGGGTGGCCATGTCACCCATCCCGTGAGAGGAGTGTGAGCCTCACAAGGCAGAGGTGTGGCTGTCCCGTGAGGCTCAATCGACCCTCACGGGGTGGCCTCCCAAATGGCTTCGGCCATTCTTGCCTTCTCGCACTCCTCTTGCGTTTTTCAGCTGTATTTGGGCCTTCGAACTCTGAATTCAAATCCATCTTTGGATTACAAAATGTGACTCCTTCACACATAAGGACAACTACGAAAATTTGGCAAAAGGTTGTGAATTCGACTCGATACACGACGACGAAGACAACACAATGTATGAGAACGTAAAGTACCGTAGCTTCCTAGTTTGGACTCGAAACCTAATGAGTGAGTAACCAAAATGACCGGGACTTAGTAAGGAATCATATGAGATCATGTTCAAGTCCAAAAACAATAAAACAAAAACAAATAAGCACAGAGTCACACAAATATGCCATTTCCTAGAGATAGTATTAGAACATTCAATTTCACAATGTTTATCAAATTAAATCTAATACATTTGAATACTTCAACAAGTGGGTGAATGTGTTATACCAATGGTGTACAACTATGCAGGGACATATATGAATGCAATGTGTGTGTGTGTGCCTAAGTCTTGTAAGAGGAATGAGGTCAAATATACCTTTGATGAGTAATGTAGCTTATTAATCTTTGAAGACACCATCTTGCATGAAAAGTTGCCAAATCTTCCTTGAAGCTTGAATCATCATCAATCTAAGATAATTAATCAATACAAGCGAAACATGTTTTGATATGGAATTTATACCAACACAAACCAAAAACCTAACACCAGGCCAGTCACTTAAACCACAACAATCCACTATATGAAAAGACGGTTACACCCTTAAGTGATACATGGACTTTCACTCACGATAATCTCAGGCCATGGACACTACCACTCGCCACTCTTAGTTCAATCCTAGTGATATCCCCCGATCCACTACTCTTGTCGTGAACACCCTCTAATCTACCCGTAGGCCTTTTATACAAATGCTTGTGTAACTTCATCTAGAAGCCACAAGATTTTGACTCATTGAAGAGAATTAATAGTATAAGTGAATATGACAATAATGCTCAAATGCAATAATGTGTAAGACCACACATAAAATGCCTAACTAAATGTTATAATGCAATTTAGCAATCTAGTTATCAAACATTGCCTACATGCCTATACATAAGGTCTCAATTAGTTGTAGAAAGCTTCTAGCAACATAATTGTCAAATACAACTCACATAAACATTCATGACCTTAACTAGATGCACAAAGCAAACCTAATCATCAATTAATCATACATGAATATTTATGGCTTAGTTATTTAGGTAGAGAAATAACCTAATCATGCAAGCTATCACAAAATTCCTACATGCCCATACATGTGGATTTCAATTAGTTGTGTAAAGATTTTCCAACAACCTAATTGATAACAAACAACTATGAAAATTCAAGAGAGCTTAACATGCTTGATAAATATAAATCTATCAACCTAGTTATCAAAAAATCTCACAAGAAGATTCAAGGCTTAGCTATTTAGGCAAAACAATCTAATCATGCAAGCTATCACAAACAAACTCTAAATATGCCATAACTTCACTAGATATGCAATTAATGTGAAGATTTGCTAACCTAAGCAATAAAAGACATGTCTGGATGAAATAGAACAATAAATGAGTTGAGATGTTTGTTCTGCTTACCAAGTAAAGACATTAATGAAGACCCATGCTTGAATGATGCTAAAGATGCAAGATGAAGATGGGTTTAGGGGTTTGGAGAGTCAAATAAGCTTTCTTGAAGCTTTCTCTCTCTAGGGAACTCTTAATCTCTCTCTAAGGTATTGTGGTTTTAGTTCTTTAAAGAAAAATGATGAGAAAGAGATGTATTTATAGTACTTAGATGATAGCCTTATAAATTTAGTGAATTTCCCTTCAAAAATGAGCCAAATCAGACTCTATATGAGTGAGATATGGCCAAATTACGAAACAGGGGTGGAGCATTACGTTGGTCATCATGCACTACACAAGCACAAGTTTGCTGGACCAAAAGTGCTAGTCAACCAGCGCAACACATGTGCTAGACGAGTAACGCAACAAAGGAGTATAGCCCGATAGCACAATAGCTTGATATTCGAGCACCTCAAACCATGACCAAACGACATCAAAACCTTTCGTATAATTTACCGATGGAAATGTATGGATGTCTACTTTCTACTGCTTTTTATGGAATGATGTTTCAATGTTTGTAGAAAGAGATATGGTCATTTGAGTGACCAAAAGTCAGAAACGGACAACAACAGAGTTGCCCTGTTTTGGTGGTCACTCGGGAGATTTTATAACCAATCTAAAAGGTCATGAAATATTATGAATAATATACCATTGGAAAGGTATATATGTCTAATTTCTATTCGTTTTTACAAAATGACGTTTCGATGTCTGTAGAAAGAGATATGGTCATTTAAGTGACCAACGGTCAAACAGGCAACAACAGAGTTGCCCTGTTTTGGTGGCCACTTAAGAGATTTCAAAACCAATCCAAACAGTTATGAAATATTATGAATAATATACCGTGGAAAGGTATTGGTGTCTAGTTTGTACATAAATCTTCAAAACTCATTTTGAAGCTTTGTATAAAAGTTTATGGTCACACGACCATACAAAGGTCAGTTTTGAAAAACATTTAAATCATCGAAATTCAATCTTCTGAAACTAGACACTTTACTCCAAACAACCAAACCAAATCTAACACTTATCCAAGAGAAGAATGTGACCTTCTCAAATGGTCAACCATCACGCTAAGACATGCACACCATCGTGCAAGAGTGGACGTTTCCGATCACATAAACGGAAACGAATTACACCACACAAAACCACATTTAGAACTAACAATAAAGTGCAAGTGTGAAATGTGTAATGGGTGCACATATATAAGCAATTAGAACACAAATGCAAGATGAAAAAAGTATGCATGTAGTATATGTGTGCACCTAAACTCTTCAAGAGACAAAGTCAAGTGAGTATACTTTTCGCTCTTAAAGTCACGAAAATGCTTGGAAGCTTGCTATTGAGAACCTAAGCTACCCGTTACAAGATCATCCATAACGTGGTTTGTCATGAAATAAGTCAATCACAAAATAGATGTCCTTACATCGATCAAGCATCGGAAAATGAATTACATCACACAAAAACCACACTTAGAACTATGAATGAGGTGCAAGTGTGATTGTGAAAAGAATGCACACATAATTAATAAGGAACAAATGCATGTAAGTGTGTGTGTGTGTGTGTGTGTGTGTGTGCGCAAATAATCTCTTCAAGAATCAAAGTCAAGTGATATACCTTTTGAAACTCTTGATCTTAAAATCATGGAGATGCTTGGAAGCTTGCCATCAAGGACCTAAGCTATCTATTACAAAATCATCCCTCAATGTGGTTTGTCATTAAATAAGTCAATCATAAAATGGAGGTCCTTACAACTTCTATCCAATCTAACGGTTAACTTAGTTTTGGGTAGAAAAGGTAAAAAATGTCCCTATATTTTATTTTGAAAAAGTCTTAATTGCCCTTTACTCTTAAGATAATTATTTTAAAACTATTTCATGATAATTATATAATAAATAAACTTATAATTAATCTTTACAAAACTAAAAGGAATTGAAAAAATAAAAATCTTTGAAAAAAGGTTTTGATTAAGAAAAAGAAAAGATTTTTAGATCAAAAAAAGAAAAAAAGAAAAAAAATATTTTTCGAACAATATATGATGCCTATAATTTTTAGTTTGGGGAAGATTCCCAAAATAGGTTTTAAGAATATAAAAAAAAAAGGATATTATCATTTCCACCTCCCCTCTTACCTTTGCCCTATCGGAAAGGTGAGGACAGAGTTTATCCATATTGCCCGGTTCTCCCCTTGAAATGAAACTAATTAAAAATCTCCCTCTTCTGTTACCTTTTCTGTCCAAAAAAAGTTTGACCGTCAATCCTAATTGTCAAATGACCATTTTATTCTTCAAAATAATCAGAAAATGGCCATTTAACCCTTTAGATATTTATTAAATAAAAAAATATTAAAAAAAGAAAACAAAAAAAAAAATATTTAGAAACAAAAAAAAAAATAGATATCTACCGTCCATCTCAAAGATCAACAGGTGAGATATCATTTTTTAATTTTTTTAATTTATATTTAAAAACAAAAATAAAAAATGAAAAGGAATTTAAAAACAAATTTTTTTAAAAAAGAATTAAAAAAAATAAGATCTGGATCTCCACCAAATCTTATTTTTATGATAACTTTTTTTTTTTTTTTTTGTAAAAAATTAAATCAATAATAGAAAAAATCCCCCATTTTATCAAAATTCATCCCCAAACACAAAATCCATCCCAGTTCATCATTGCCAATACCAATTCTCAAACAACAACACCAATCTCACACCAAAACCTATAGCAAAAAGAAGATTTTTTTATTAATTTTAATTTTTAAAACATAAATTAAAAATAAAACAATTTTTTAAAACAATTTTTTTTTATAGAAGAATTGTAGATCTTGGATCTCCACCAAAATCATCAACATCATTATTTTTTTTATCCCAAGTCCATCACGAAACCACACCATCAACATCATCAGTTATCACCAAACAACCACCCATTCCAGATTCAAACACAAAACCAGTTCCAGATTCAAACAACATTCATATTTGGTTTCAAACCTAAATGAATTTTTCCAAAAAATACGTGAATTTTTTTCAGAAAAAAGCTTCAAATTGACAAAAGCTTCAATCCTAACCACCACCACCCCAAATCGAAACCGAAACCGAAATTGAAACCAAAATCCAAATCGAAACCAATCCCAGAAATCCCCATAAAACCTAGAAAAATCAAACGCAAAATCATTATCAATCCCTTATCTTCTCTCTCTTTCTTTCGCTAACACCCATACAAACCCAAGAAAATCGAAACAAACCTAGAGATAGAGTGTGGTTTGACATGTGCCTAGATTTGCTGTGTTCTTTGTTGAGAGAGAGAGAGAGAGAGAGAGAGAGAGAGAGAGAGAACGATGAATTTGGTGGTGATGATTTGGTGGAGAAGATGATGATCACAATGAGAGGGAGAGACAAAATAGTTGTATAGGGGGAGAGAGAGTGTGTGTATGTGCTTTTATTTTTAATTTTTAAAATTTTTAAATTTTATGCTTTTACAATACTACCCTTTCAATTTTAACAGTCAACATGATTTTGGATGGAAAATGTGACAGAAGGGGTTCATTTTCCATTCTTTCCTTTTCAAGGGGATTAAAGGCCAATATGGGCAAACTATGTTCTCACCTTTTTAATAGGGTAAAGGTTAGGTTGGGAAATGATGATATCCCAAAAAAAATAATAACTCTGGTCTCGTCCAAGCCTGGTTTTAACCCAGAATCTCAACTTCGATTTGAACCAAGAATTTCAACTTCGTTTTCCTAATACAAGAATCAGCCTATTTATCCATTCCTTTGCTTTTTTCTTTCCCCAATAATTCAATACCTTGAAATCCCAATAAACTTTGTACGTAGAGAGAAATATTTGAAGCTTCTTTTTGTAATGTTTTTCCTTCTTCTTCAAAAGAAAAGCAAGAGCCTTAAATTACAAAGGTATTCCGTAAACAATCCAAAAATATGTTACAGAGCTTTATCGAATTTCTTCAAACCCATCCATAGTTGATCACAAAAAAATTCAAATTTCGGTTTGAGTACAATCAACAAACTAGTCAAACCTCTCTTTCTCTCTCTCAATGTATATATATATATATATATATATGCAGTCCTTTTCTTTTTAGTGTGCATTGATATAAAATACATCAATGCATTCCTTCTAGGCCACATATTATGGAGAAGCACTAACAAGTGCAAGCAGACCAAGTCATATGAATCTAATGGTCCAGATACAATGTACTGATATATATTTCTCAGTGCGCACTGAGGTGAAAATTTATATATATATATATATATATATACATACACCCAATAAAGTATACCAATCAAGCAAGAAACTCACACATGCCCGAATCTCATTCCCATCAGAACGAAAATCCCTACTTGAAACCCATAAAAAAGAAAAGAAAAGAAAAATTCAGATCTCTCTTAGATAATCAAATACAATACCTAATCACATTTTACAAACCAAATTCTGGTCGTGGTGTCGCCATGGTGAACCGCGACAAACCTTTCAGTCGTTGTCACAATTTAAGTGTCGTCTTGGACCACCATAACAACGGGCGTGACATTCCTTTCTAGAGGATTTCACGGTCCAAGTAACGTCCTGGACCACTATGAAACATCGACCACGACAAACCTTCTAGTTGTTTTCACTATTATTATGTCGTTATGGAGAACCGCAACATTTAGCGTGAAGTTTTTCTCCAGTGATTTTCGCGGTTAAGTGTCGTTATGGACCACCGTGAAAAAAGGGACCGTGACTTTTCGGCGATGCTTCAGTTGCCTTTGCCGTGACAGATTTACATCTTGGTAGACCGGAACATTCCATTTTTTGCCCAAAACGATGTTGTTTTAGTGTTCCCTATATATAGTCCATGTGTTTACTTGTTCATTACTAACTCTGCCTTATTGACTCTTTAAAGAGAGAATAAAGTTCCTTGAGAGCGAAACCACAAAGATTGTATTTTTGACTCTTCAATCCCAAAGTCCATGATCATTTAAGCATCATACAAGCATGGTCTCTTTGTTGGGATTTATGCCTTAAAGCTTGTAATTTGTAAATATTATAAATTCAATAATAAAAGAAGTAGTTATTTCATTCAAATAAATTGACTCATACGTTTATATTATATATGCTAACATTCAAGATTGCTAGATGTAATCTCAAACTGAGTGTATGAATGTCATCTACAGAGGAATTCGGTTTGAGGCATGCAATCTAAAGCGGCAAATAAAGCTGGGTACTTTATTTGTGGTTAATCTACAGCTTCGGTCCATTCTGTATTGTACGGTGGTCTTATCCTAGACTACTCATATGGTGTTATGAGAATGGAGGAACCTTATATGATGTGATCATATAGGACTGAGACACTATCTATGTGAATCTATCACTAAGATTCGTTAGTTGAGAGGATTCGTACATATCGACAAATGATGGCTATATATGGGTGATCTAAATACCGAGGGTCTTATTGACTATTTCAGATTAGATCGTGGCTTTTGATTTACCATGGGTAAGATCAGAATAGCATTCTCAGTCAGTATCTCCGTATCTTGAAATCACGGTTTGGCTTGTGGCTGGGAAGGTATGCACACAATAGTGGAATCCATTCCTTCTTGTAAGAAGTAGATAAGTAGTTCCCTTAAGGGTTGATTCAGGGCTTGAACAATTAAGAGCACTCTTCTTCTTCTGTAAAGTAATGAAGGATATAATCATTCAAGAAAATCAATGATACTTCAAGGAAAATATATAATTAGAGAGGTATAACGAACTTTATGACCTAGCTCTAAATATGAACTACTTGTAGAGGATCATACCATATGTAATAGCTATATCGATGTACATTGATAATTTGGTTGTGTAAAACATTTACAGTTACGAGAGCATAATCTTGGGTTTTTAGTGGAATAACTCCGAGGTTAATAATTGTGAAATGTTAATTAAAGAGTTTAATTAATTTTTCTAAGTATTATTGGAGATCAAAATATTAGGTCCATTAGGTCCCCTTACTAGCCCTTTATGATTGATAGTAACAAGACTCATAGAGAATTGGATGGTCCAATTAATTGTGTTACAAAAGTAACTTAAATATATTTTGGGAATTAATTAAATGATGTGATTATTTAATTAATATATTATTTAATTGATGAATTAAATATTATTAAAATAATATGATTATTTAAATAACATATTAATAATTAAGAATTATTAATTGTTATATGGAGGTTTCAAGTTCGAACCTTGACAAGAGCAAAAGAATAAAATAATAATTGAATAATAAGTGATTATTTTATTTACTCTAAATAGGTCAAAGGTTCGAACCCTAATGGTGACATAATTAAAAAATAAAAAAAAAAAGGATTTAGAATCCTATTTTAACTTAGATTACTAAACTCTAGGATCCTAGTATATAAGATATACTTGTAAGGAGAAATAAACAATCAAAACCAAAACAGAAAAAGAGAGAGGTGCGGCCACAACACAAGAGGAGAGAAAAAGAAATTCTTTTTGTCCTAGCTTGGCCGAATTCTCAAGAAGAAGCAAGGTGTTGCCTTCTGGTTTTCTCAGACCTCCATTCAATTGCTCTCGGAATTTGTGATGTGCGTACACACATAGTTGCTAGATCACGGGACGTAGTTCGGAATGCTTAGTTATGAAGGATCGAAAAGAAAACAGAGGAGTGCTCTTCAAATGTATGAAAACAAATCTCTTCCTCATATTTGTGTAAACAAAAAAGTCCCAATAAGACGATAATTTTTTGAAACTTATCATTCTTAAATCTCTCGATTTTTATCCCTATTTTCTACTTCACGACTTACTCTCTTTGGTTTTCATCACTTTGTAAGTTAGAATAAACATCCCTATTGCTTATTATTCTTGTTTGCAAAGACACCTCTTTTATCGCATCTTTTCTATAAATACTTCTTCTTAAGTGCATATTTAGTGGAGTCATGGAGTTTGATTGTGATTGATTAATAGCTACCATGTTAGGTTGCATTTCCACATCTAGTCAAGTCTACTTATCTGTACATTTAGACGTCTTGATAACTAGGATTGTTAGATTGTATTTCTATCATACTAGTTAAGCATATTATGTGTTATCTTGCACATTATAGCATATAGGACATCGATACATGTTCACTTAGACATTGCTCTCTTCATAGAGTTCAAGTCTTGTGACTACATGTGGTAGTTGCACAAGCATTGTCAAAGGCTTACGAGTATTATAGTTTGTGTTACACTTCTTGAGAAGAGTGAATAGGATGTCAACTTAGGTTGTAAACAAATATTCAATTAGTGAAGTTTTTGTGACTAAGTGGCTAGCGAGGCTAGTGCTGTGGGTTTTTCCCTGTTAAGGGTTACCTATGCAAAAAATAAGTGTTCCTTTTAATTCTGCACTTTACTTGATTTTTATTGTTGTTTGATTTGGGTTTTTGTAAGTTAATCTTTGCTAATAAAAAATTTAGTAATTAATCGAGTAACAACCCATTCACCCCCTCCTTTTGAGTTGCTTAGACACATATTAGGGTAGTTTTATAATCCCATGCACTATTGCTTTGTGCATAAATGCATGATTTCTTTGCTTGCTTGAGTATGCTTATCTTTTTGAGGAATGTTCTTCTTGATAGTACATTTGATTGACCTCAAATTTGTCTACATGTTCATGATTATTTGATATGCATTCTTAAGCTCTCTCTTGAAAGGGTTTATTAGTAACATGAAGTGCCATCGCCCAACTTAGGAAAATGCTACTTTTCTGAAACCGAGTGTAAGTCATCAAGAGAGTTACATTTGCATAAAAAACAGAAATACATTCTTTTTAGGTTTAAAGGAGAAAAACAGAATTGGGTGGTATGTTGTGTTGTGATACATTACTAAATAAGACTTTAAAAATGTTGTTTGGTGATGTGTCTTGCAATGAATAAAAGATGATTTATATATATATATAATTTGATTAGTTCACTTCGCACACAAATGCTTGTATATATATATTCTTATCATAACAAAATGGTTTAAATTGGTTTGACTTCATTTGGAAATGATGCACATCCTAACAAATTGGCATATGCCGGAAAATCATTAATAGTCCATAATAATGATGCACACATATTGAAATTTTGATTTGTTGAGGCATCAAATGTCTTTAGACCATTATCCATTAACTCTTTTAACTCATCTATTAATGGTTGTAAGTAGACATCTATATCATTTCCAGGAGCAGAAGGTCCAGGAATAAGTAATGCAAGGATGAAATTCGGTTGCTTCATACACATCCAAGGTGGCAAGTTATATATCATCAAGACGACCGACCACGTACTATGAGAAATACTCATTGTACCAAATGGATTAAAACTATCACTTACTAGACCCAATCTAATGTTACGAGGATCTGAATTAAAATTAGGATAACGATTATCAAATTTTTTCCAAGCTTCAGAATCCGTAGGATGCCTCAACAAACCATTTTTGACATAACCTCTCTCATGCCATTGCATAAAAGAAGCAGTCTTGTTTGACTTGAAATATCTTTGAAGCCTTGGTATCAATGGAAAGTGACGTAAAACCTTAGCTGGAACTTTACGATTTGAGGGAGACGATTGATTTGCATCATTTGTCGTCTCTTTCCATCGAGAAGTACTACACACAGTGCATTTTGTCTCTTGAGCTTTTTCTTTCCAATAAAACATGCAATCGTTAGGACATGCGTCAATTTAGTTGTACCTAAGTCCCAATTCACTAATAATCTTTTTTGTTTGGTAGAATGATTTTGGTAAAGTTTCACCTTCAGGTAATGCTTCTTTGAAAAGCTCAAGTAGTACTGTAATCGATTTGTCACTTAATCCATAAAGACATTTGATATGAAATAGTCGAACAATAAAAGAGAGCTTAGTGAATTTCTTACAACCGGGATATAACCCTTGTTCGGCATCTTTTAATAGGTTGTAAAATCTCCTTGCATCATCATTCGGAATCTCCCTATCACCACCATTCTCATTCTCATCACCACAACCATTGTTGTCGTTGTCAAGACTACTACGGTCAACACCATCAAACTCACCACCACCACCATCAACAACACCAAATGCATTATGCAATATCCAATGCATATTATCTACTTGACCCGATTGGTCATTATTCAATCTTGTGCATGTCAAATCAAGTTCGCCATGGTATATCCACTTGTTACTAAAATATCCTATGTCTAAACCATCACATATCATATGTTCCTCTACAGTATTTCTATCATGCCGAAAAGCATTGTTACAGTTTTTACACGGACATTTTATTCTTTCATTAGTATTATTAACAAATGCAAAATCTAAGAATTGTGTCACACCGTCTTCGAAAGTGCTACTTAATCTAGACTCATGAATCCAACTCTTATCCATTGAGAATGTCTGATAAATTTTCCAATCCTAAAATTTAGATCCTACAAAATTACAACGGTAGCAAACTTATGCTAAAAAACAGAAGGAAAAAAAAAAATTCACAACAACAATATATTTTCAATACAATATATAGTTAACACATAAATTACATGTTTCTTACTATAACAGGTCTCTGCATTGTTTAAACTTCCTAATTATGATGAATACAATGAATATATATAAAGAAAAAAAAAAAAAACACACACACACACACACACACAAAAGTAAACAATGTTGAAGGCTTGAAGGGTTCCAAAAGTCATGCCTTGGTTTTGTGAAGGCTTTCGCTGGATTTATAACTTTAGATGTTAGTATGTTATTGCCAGCTGTCTCATTGCTAGCTGGCTCTTGCTGTTATATATTCTAATAAGTTTCAAAGGTGATCTGGTTGTATGACAAAACTGCTCACCTTGCTGACAATGAGATAGGTGACTAAAGGCTATTATATATTTCTAATAATTAATCTTTGAAGCTTAGATAAAGAAATGATCAATTGATCATCAAGAGGTGATCAATTGTTCTCTAGTTCCATATATATATATATATATATATATAAACTCTTGATGTATTGATTATTAATAAATTAAAATACCTACAAGGTTATACTAAACAACCTAGAAGGAGGGGGGGGGGGGAGGGGTGAATAGGTTGACACTCTAATTTTAAAACTCTTTCATGACTTATGTCAAAACCTTGGTGAGCATACAAATTAACCTTTAACATGATTGTTATGTGAAAACAATTAACACATGTATGCTCAATTCACCACTTATAGTCTACAAAACATATACCAACAAACAATGTATCTCATATACAAGATATTCAATAAAGATCAAATTCCACAAGTTGTACTTTGAATATTACAATGTAAGTACGCTAAGTAGAACTCTACAATTTGCTAGTGAAAGAATTATATTAAAACTAAGACAAAGACTACATGTATTTACAAATATGTCCAATATGTACAAGAACCAATCAATATATGACTATACACAAATAAGTCAATATACAAAAGAATTATATTTACAACTTTGATCAAAACGATGTGCTTACATCTCACACTTAACAAAAAACTTGTTTCCAAATACATCACAAGTGAATATTGTACTACAAGATTAAACCATACACATATACAAATATAAAATATAGAGATAGGAAGAATTGAGACAAGAGATTTTTTAACGTGGTAAAACCTTCAAGGAAAAAATATCCACAAGTTGAACTACAATCATTGGATACTATATATAGTGGATGATAAATTAGAAATTTCTCAAAAGTGACCAACCTATGATCTACTTTCTATTGGAGTCTATGTCTACCCAATCCCTATTGGAAGATATAATACCCCTCAATGATGCGAAGTCACCATATATTGGAGTCCATACCAAACCAACATCGTGAGAAGATTAGAAATTCCTCAAGAGTGCATACACATCCCATATACCACTATCTATTAGAGTATATGTCTATCCAAATGCCCGGGTCTACCAATATTGTAGCCAACACCTTTCCAAGGCACTCATGCCTCTAGAGAGCCTCCCTTATCCAGACCTTCCCGATCCTAGCCATGACTTCTTGCTTAACTATCCGAGTCCTCCCGACTCTAGTCAATACTTCTTGTTTGGTTATCCGGACCCCTTGTCCTAACCAAGACTTCCTTGCTTGACTATCCGGACCTCTTGTCCTAATCAAGACTTTATGCCTTTTATAAGGACTTTATGCCTTTTATAAGGACTTTCTAGTGTTATCATGTGAATGCAAATGATGCAAACCAGCAATTCAACATAGAACATGTGATCAATCCATTCCATGGAAACTAGACTTAAAAAACATGTGAGAACACAAGTCAAATAGTCTAGATAAAAAACTTGAATTAAAACCTAGAGCATGTGAAAAACACTTAACACATATGGCTCATAGTTTCATTCACACATATAACACTTGAATAGATCATATGCATGAAACACATATTCAAGATGTTAAAAATATACACATAAATGCTAGAATCATAAAATGTATTCAATGAGTATTCTAGCCAAAGATTTAGAGCAAGGATAAAATGATAAATCTATTAAATCCTAGATAGCTCGAAAAACAAATACACATGTACTAATCTTAGATTTGTTCAATCAAGAATCAAAACACATTTCAAGGTTATTGATCATAAAACAAATCAATACAATCACAAATAACCTTAGGCATCAAACTAATCACAATACAATACTCAAACATGTGAGAAACTAGAATCATAAAAAACTAGTTCACATTTGTCTCTAATCAGACTTGATTAGGTTTGATTATGAAGCTATCTTTTGTAATAGCATTGACCATACATACATATACATATAAAAGAAGAAACCCCATGGTAATTGAAGGTTATAAAAGAAGAAAACACAAAGTTAAGTCAAATACCTATGATTCACGAGCTGGTTCGGTTTTCTAGGTAGAACCACTAGAAAACTCAATCAAACAGCAACAAGACAACTTGAAAAGGTAGAGGACTTGATTATGAAGATTCTCCAACTTGAATCACTCAATTTTGACTTCGTATGAGAAAGTTATGGTGTTTGGAAGGTGAGAAAAATTGAGAGAAAAATTCTGCACTTAATATTTTTAAACTTTTCTTCTTGAAATGAATGGGAGGGAAAATGAGGATATTTAAATGAAATGGAAAGAGGGAAATGATGAACAAATGAGGGTCTACCACCTCACCACCCCGTGAGGCGCATGATCCTCACTGGGCAAAGAGGTGGTGAGGCTGTGAGGCTCACGGCCTCCTCACACGCCTAGGCAAGGTTGGTCGTTGGCCAATGCTTGCTTCCCTCGCCCTCCTCTCGTGTTCTTCGACCATATGCAGGCCTCCGAACTCCGATTTCAAATTTGTCTTCGGATTACGAATCATGACTTCTTCACACACAAGGACGATTATGAAACTTTGACTAAATGTTGAGAATTCGACTCAGAATACAATGACGAAGAGAACTCAACGAATGAGAACATAAAGTAGTATAGCTTCCTAGTTTGGACTCGAAACCTAATGAGTGAGTAACCGAAATGACTGAAACTCAATCAAGAATCAAATGAGATCATGTTCAAGTCCAAATACAATAAAACTAAAACAAATAAACACCAAGTCACACGCGTATGCCATTTCTTAGACATAGTCCTAGAACATGTAAATCACAAAGTTTATCAAATTGAATCTAATGCATGTGCATACGTTACCAAGTGTGTGAAAGTGTTATACCAAAGGTGTACAACTATACAGGGACACAAATGAATGTCATGTGTGTGTGTGCCTACACCTTATAAGAGGAATGAGATCTATTGTACCTTTGATGATCAATGTAGCTCATTTCTTCTTAAAGACATCATCTTGCATGAATTATGGTCGAGTCTTTATTTGAAGCTTTGAATCATCATTTCTAAGACCACTAATCAATACAAGAAAAACATCGTTTTGATATGAAATTAATGACAAGACAAACTAAAAACCTAACAATAAAGAAATGAAATGAGCAGTTTAACTCACCAAATGCTATCTGAAAAATATCTACAAATTGTTGGAGCTTGAAGAATTCAATCAATTCATGTCAAACACTAAGAAGTTCTAGTGATCATTTATAGTTTTTTAGTATGGACTGATTAACTTACTATAGTAATTTTGCAAGTATCTAATGTGATTTGGTAGGAAACTATCATATTTTGTCATTTTTTGTCATATATCTACAAGAATTAGATTCAAGAACAGAGTAAGTAGCTTTTCAGCACCATTAATAACATAAAATAAGGTCTTTTTGGCAAAGCATTAGCATAAACATATTTTAAATATACTAAAAGCAAAACACAACTGGTACCTGACAACTGGCAAGTACGTGGCAAGCACTACTAAAGCTAATCAATTGTTATTTAACACCTGGATCAAAATAAAAAGGCTGACATTAGTACAAAGCAATAGCAAAATCTGAAAAGGCCGACTCAAAATTTCAACAGAAACAATCTATGTTCAAGATGAAACCAAGACCAAACAATATAAGATTCAGTTCAATTAATCCTCAATCCTCAATCCTCAATCAAAAATTCGACCAAAATCCTAAAAATATTCATAAAAAATCCCACATCCAAAGCAAAAAATGACTCAGGTCACAAAAATGGAAAAACTAATTTCATTGTGTGGTCTCATTATCTTGCGACATTGATTTTGCAAGTATCTAATGTGGTTTGGTAGGAAATTAACATGTTTTGTTGTATAAGAAATAAAAACAGTGTCATTTTCTTTCATTTGTTTTTTTTTCAACAACTAGAGTTTATTCATCAGCTAAAAGGCTGGAAGGCAAACAGAATAACCAAGGCAAAACAGGCACAACAACCAAACCCAACAGACCAAAAACCATAGAAAGAAAAACCACCTACAAGCACAACAAAGCTCGTAAGCACCAAAAAAGAACAACAAAAACCTGGAGCAAATCAAAACTCTAGAAACATAAAAACAACAGCATAAAGACCTTCAAAGACTGCATTAACATAACTGCTGCCCATAATTAGATTTCATATGTTAAAGATTAGTGTTTGAAGCAAGGAATTAGATTCAAGAACAGAGTAAGTAGCTTTCCAGCACCACCAATGATAGAAAATTAGGTCTCTTTGGCCAATCAATAGCAAGAACATGTTTTGAATATACTAAAAGCAAAGTACAACCGGTATGTAATTAATAACTTTATAAGTAAATTGTCAAAAAGCAAGTACCTAGTAAGGACTACAAAAGCTAATGCAACTATTATTTAACACTTGAATTCAAATAGAAATGCTAACATGAGTACAAATAAATAGCTTAATCTAAAAAAGATATACTCAAAATACCAACTGAAACAATCGCAGATACATAACTTGAAGATATACAGACAATGCCAAAAAGTGATTATTGTTGAAAACCCATCAAGATTGTGCATTTGGAAGAAGCCAAAACAGTATATTGTTATTGCCCAACAAAAAAAAAAAAAAAAACTACAATTAATTTTCGAATTTGCTAAAATTATCTCTTTTTTTTTAACTGCCAAATATATTCATAAGGCCTGAAAAGGCAAGAGCAAACTACAAACGCAAACTTGGACACACAGAAAACAAAGACCCAAGCAACACAAACCCCAAACAAACGAAGTAATAAACCCCATAACAGGGCACACAAACACTACAATACTGGAAAACCGTATCAAAAACCAAGAAACAACAACAAGAAAAACGGGGCACAAGAGCCAAAATGAAAACATCTCACCCCACCCAAACAATCGAGCAAGAAAAAGGCCCCAGGAAAAAACGAAATAAAACCTTCGTGCAACAGCCGACTAGAAAAACAGAGGAGATTAGAGAGATTAATTGAAGGAAAACATTACCCACACTATCGCTTAACAAAGCAGTGAAATTAGTTTTGATGGAAGAGAGCCAAGATGTTGCCGATTGCAAGATTGCAATTGTTTTCTTTTTTTTTTTTTCTTTTTTTTTTTCGTAAAGGAATCAAGTCAACAGAGTAAATATGAGTTATTTCAGTGAAACAAGGATTCCTTCACAAAATAAGGAATAAAAAAGCGGCAATATTGTGCGGGAATTTTTTTTATTATTATTTTAACATTTTATTAAGTCACAAAAATATTGTTTAAAAGAAAAGGTCACAAAAATATATATTTTTTCCTTTTTAATATATAATTTTCTAACTAATTATATAAATTGTCAAAATTTATGGATTTTTTAATTACTTGTGACAAATTAATTTAAAAAGTCTACGTTAACCATAATTTTTGGTAAACAATTTTGGAGGGAGATTTTGCTCCAAAACATAGAGACAAATAAAAAATTTATCACAAAATAATGCATATAGTGATGGATTAAAAAATAGTCACAAAGAAATATGTCACTATATGTCACTTTTTAACTAATTGTGACAATTATTTTTTAAAAGTCTCAATTGAATAAAATATAATGATAAAAAATAAAATTTGTCACAAAATAATACCTACTATGATACATTTGAAATTTGTCACAAAAAAATGTGTCACTGTAAATCACTTTTTTATAGTGTGTGTAGCATGATATCACAGATCGCGGGTTCAACGATTCAACGACATGTGTGCGGGCATGAATGCCGCAACATTCATGACCTATACATATTTTGCTACATGATTATTTTATCCATTCAAAATAATAATGGCATTTAATGAGTATTAATTAGATTGCAATCACTAGTTTCATGGTGGTTAAATTTCCGTTTGACTTTATTTCAAATTAAAGGAAATTTGTATCTTCAATTCAAAAACGTTTTAATTGCTAAAATTAAAATAGATTAATTCTCTCATTATTGTCATTGTTTTCTTTCCTCCCTTGATTGCCAATATATTGATTATTTTCATTTGAAGATCACTCACGAAAAGACAATACAATTCTATGTGCATCAATCAAGTCATTTTTTCTTTTATGTTTGTGGCTTTCAAATCTTCAATGTTCTTCCATTTCTTTCTTTGTTAACATACCATATTTGAGTTCATTGAATGTAGTCGTGTTCTATACGCTTCTACCGATTGAATCGTTGTATTCTGTGAGATGTTTTTTTTTGCCTTCAAATGAAGGCCCACCCACGCCCAAATCACAATTTAAATTGTTGTGATTAATGGGCGTCAAACTGGCACACCCACCCAGGAGAGACGAATGCCTTATCCACCTTGTTGTTGCTTCATATGTGATAATAAAAGCATATATTTTATATATAACCTCTACTTGTTATTAAATTTTTATTTATTACTTTTCAATCAAAATTTTATTTGTAGATCGATTCCACTAATTTAATTTTTATTTTTATATGATAAACAAATTGATATTGAAAAACATTTATTATAACATTTAATTAAACTATTTTGTTAAAATAATATATTGTCAGATCAAATAGTCAATCGTTAGTCGTATTTGGAATTAGACATGATCCCCATTCTGGTTCCCGATTTGGAACCAGTGGTTTCGGTTTTCGATTCGGAACCGGTGGTTTCGATTCCAATTTCGACAGTTCGGTTATTTTTTAAAAAATAATAGAAAACCTCTCAAGACTAATATTTATTGATCCTTATGAAGAACTTATTGGGAAGAAACAAAATTCATCTCGATAGAGAACTACTATGGACAAACAAAATGATCCATATTGCATCATTTTCTAATTTATATGGTAATTTAATTATTAATCTATCTTTAAGGAAAAAAACTTCAAAAAAATATCAAGAATTTTCAACAAAATTAATTAATTATTATAATTTTAAATAAAAAGAAAACATATTGGGACGAAATTTATTTCGTTCCAATAGGTAGTCTATCGGGACGAAATTGGGACGAATTATATATTTCATCCTAATAGACCTCCTATTGGGACGAAACAAATTTGTCCCTAAAGGTCCACAAAATTAATTAATTACTATAATTTAAAATAAAAAGAAACCTATTCGGACGAAATAAATTCATCCCAATAGGAGGTCTATTGGGACGAATTATGTATTTCGTCCCAATAGAACTTCTATTTGGATGAAACAAAATCATCCCTAAAGGTCAATAAAATTAATTAATTATTATAATTTTAAATAAAAAGAAAACATATTGGGACGAAATAAATTCGTCCCAATAGGCCGTTTATTAGGATGAATTATGTATTTTGTCCCAATAGACGTCCTATTGGGATGAAAAAAAAATTCGTCCCTAAAAGTCTTACCACATTAGACAAAAGTTGTCCTAATAGCCAATCTATTTGGACGAATTATGTATTTCGTCCCAATAAACCTTCTATTAAGACGAAAACAATTCGTCCCTAAAGGTCAATAAAATTAATTAATTATTATAATTTTAAATAAAAAGAAAACCTATTGGGACGAAATAAATTCATCCCAATAGATTCATCCCAATAGGCAGTTTATCGGGATGAATTTTGTAGTTCATCCTAATAGGACGTCCTATTGGGACGAACTACAAAATTCATCCCAATAGACTGCTGATAGGACGAATTTTGTAGTTCGTCCTAATAGACCTCCTATTGGGACGAAAAAAAAACGTCCCAATAGGTATTTTTTCTTGTAGTGTTTGTCTTAAAGACACCGTGTAAACACGGGCCTCGATTTTAGGTTCTTTGAACCAAACTTATGTTCTATTTGTTTTCTTTGGTGATTGGTGGAAACACGAAATACATGATAATAATTTTGGATTACATAAACAGAAAGAAAAAACAAATTTAAATTTGTAGATAAGAGTCCAAACAGAAGTAGAAATATCTAATTAGCTTACTAAATATGACAGCCCATCGTGGCTAGGTATTAAGAGCTATCATTTAGTATGATAACTTCTTGGATTCGAATCGAACCTGATTAAAAAAACAATAACACTCCTAAACAAATATATAGTCATTGAAAAATGCAAAGCATCATCACCGGAGGAATGAATTTTTCAAAAAATAAAAAATAAAAACCAATGACAACTTGAGAGTAATTAAATGTTGAATTGTATGCTATGGCAGCAGGACCTCGTCAACCAGCTTGTTGAAATTCAAATAAGAAGAGCCATACGAAGCAGTAGTGGCTTCCTTTGCCTTATTCTTCAACTCCATGGCCTTGCTTCTCATTTTCTCACCCTTCTCCCTCTTCATTAGCTCTCTTACAAGCCTCTCCACTTCCTCTCTCTTCACATCATTGTCAATCTCCATCCCAATCCCCCATTCACTGCATGCAAACCTGCAATTTGTTTGTTGCTCGGCGAAGAACGGCCAGCAAACCATCGGCACTCCACAAGACACACTCTCAATCGTAGAATTCCACCCGCTGTGTGTCAAGAACCCTCCGATAGATGGATGGTTCAGCACTTGTTCTTGCGGGCACCAGCTTGCCAACAAGCCTCTCTCTTTGGTTTCTTCAACAAATTCATGTGGCAACATTGCGGATTCGCCTTTAACAATATCAGGCCTTATTATCCAGAGAAATTCTTGCTCAGTATTAGCAAGCCCCCAAGCAAATTCAACCATTTGTTGCGGTGTCATGACCGTGATGCTTCCAAAGTTTACGTAAACTACTGATTTTGATTTCTTAGAATTCAGCCATTTGAAACACTCGAGCTCTTCTCTCCAAAGGTTGGAACCGATGAAATCTAAACCATTTTGAGGGATGTTTTTGAGAAGTAAATGAAGGGGTCCAATGGAGTAAATTGGAGGGATTAATATGGAGGAGAGATCAGACAGAACATCATGTTCAAACTCATCATCATCAAAAGTGTTGAGAATAATAGCTGATGCTTTGGAAGCTCTCTGTGACTCTGTCTTGAGAAAGTTTAACATGAAATCATTTGGATCTGTTGTTCTTACAAAGCTTGGCAAGTCTCTTATTCGGATATTTTTCATGCCTGGAATCCAATCTATGATGGTGTCCAAGTAACCATTTGTTATACATCTCTCATCTGCAAATTTAAACAATTAATAAACACCAAGAGGGACAAGTTTAATGTTAGAATTTCTAATGAATACGCATTAGATACAGATATTTATATATTAGAGGAAATAAAAATTTTTAACCAAAAAAATTAAGGGTGTTTCTATTTTTAACAGTAATTAATGTTTTCATTGTTTTTACCAAACTTTCCACTGTAGAGACAAATTTATCCATGTCTTTTCTATTTATTTTTATTTCTTAAAACTAATTTTCTTAAAAATAAAAATAAAAAACCTTTTCTTAAAAAAAATTGTTGGAGCAACTCCTTTGGTGGTTTGGGTGACCTCCGATGGAGGTCACTTGCCACGCTAAAAAAAAATTATAAATAAAAAAAATTGGGAGAAGAAGAAGAAGATGAAGAAGAAGAAGGAAGAAGAAGACGAAGAATTCCAGATCAGGAAAAAAAAATTACAAATCTGGAAAAAAATAAATATACCAGTCTTCAATTAAACACACCGGTCTTCTTTAATTAAACACACCTGAACAGTGGTATGTTTAATTTATGAAAATTGGTTGTGTGTTTAATTGAAGAAAATCGATGTGTTTAATTTAAGAAAACAGGTGGTGTGTTTAATTGAAAAAAAATTTGATGTGTGTAATTAAAGAAGACCGGTTTGTTTATTTGAAGACTGATGTGTTTAATTGAACACTGATGTGTTTAATCTGAAGAAAAAAAAAATTCCAGATCTGGAATTCTCCTTCTTCTTCTTCCTCCTCCTCCTCCTCCTTCTTCTTCTCCTCATTCTTCTTCTTCCTCTTCCTCCTTCTTTTTCTTCAATTTTTTTTTTTTAGATTGAATGGAGGTCGAGCTTCCATTAATGGAGGTTGGACCTCTAATAAAAAAAAAGTAAAAAGTATTTTTTTTTTCTTACAAAAATATGTTTACTTCAGAAATCGTTAAGGGTATTTTTGTCTCATCAATGGAAAGTTTAGTAAAAACAATCAAAACACTAATGCTATGTAAAAATAAAAACTCCACTAATTATATGGTTAGTTTCAATTTTAACCCTTTATATTAATGGGTTGAAAAAATATATAAGTTGAACCTATGGCACGTTTAATTATAATGAATTCTAACCAGAGGGAAAGTGAACTTAGTTTCTTACTTGTGATTACACTATTTACTGAACTCAGATGGGAACGAAACTTAATTTTCACTCTCACCTAAAGAATCAAGTTCCCTTTCAAATAGAATTTGTTCCCTTTCATTTTTATTGTCCATTGGTAAACCTGCCCTCATATAATCACCATTACGGAAATAATATATGTGTGTAAATATAAGTATCAAAAAGTAATAATACATTTAAATAATCCATATGATCAAATTAAGGTACGTACATACCTTTTAATGGTGTAAGACCTTTTGCAATAAGATTTGCATAATGTACATATCCTAAGAAGCCACAAGCACTGGTAGTCCAAAAGAGTACATTAGGGATACCAATTTCTTCCGTTGCTTCAAGAGTGAAGGACATAACTCCATCGGAAACGACGCAAGTCACTGGCGGGATACCAACAGTAGAGTTGTTCAGTTTGGAGAGAAGATGACGTAATGGGGCTAGGCAAGTTTTGGAGGTAGACTCACAAAGAGATGGGATGTCTTGTGTGGCATCAGCACCGGTCGGAGGGAGTCCGTCTGGAATCGTTTCGAATGCAAAATCTGGCAGGCCGTCCAAGGAATTAGGGCCTCTTGATTTAAGTAGGCGTTTGTGATTATATTCTGTGTGGACAAAGGTTATGTGAAAGCCTTTGGAATGGAGCAATTTTGCTACTTTGAGCATTGGATTGATGTGGCCTTGAGCTGGGTATGGGATGCATACTGCATGAGGCTTCCCCATTTCGACTCTAATTGAGTCTTGAAATTGATTTGATGATATTGTTATTAGACTCCAATTTACTTTATAGATAGAAACATGAAATCTTTTCTTGATTTTGTTTCAATAGTTTAGTAATTAAAAGAAACTAGAGCAAGTGTTGATTTTTTTTTATAGATTTTTTAATTTATCGATTCTTGCAAATATGTACCCAGTCAACCATGCACATGCATTTGATCTCATAGTCATGGTGAAGATCGAATAAAAAATAGAAGATCTCCATGTCTCGAAATCAAAATGCATATAAAAAAAAATGCCGGATTCCATGAATCACATGCAACTAATTACAGATTAATTAATTAAAAATAAATCAAAGTAGAAATAAGTCCATATATAGACCCGGTGTATAGTACACCAAGTCACCGGTGTATGGCACACCAAAATATTGTTACATGTAATTGTATGTGAGTAGCATGCGATTGCATGTATATAATATTGTCGTATATATGTTACATATAACCATAATAAAATAAAACTAAGTTTTAATGTGGTTGCATGTGAGTTGTGTGTGATCACATATGAACTGATTTGATCATGCCAAAAAATTCATGGTTAGGTTTTGACTTGTGTTCCTAAGCGAACCCAATGTAAACCAAACAAGACTAAACTGATGTGTTACTTCTTGAAGACGTGGGATTACATTTGAAAGTTGAAGGTGATGTTTAAGGGAGGTTTGAAGATCGAAGAAGAACTGAAGAAATGGTTTCTAGAAGGAAGCGCGGAGCGAACCACGAAGCAGACAAGGCGCATGGACCACGGTACATGGAGCAGTCGATTCTAGAGTATCAAGCACGATGTAGACGGTGGCGGAGGCAAGAGACACGGACCATTGTATCTGGAGCGGTCGGTTCCAAAAGTGTTCCACGGTGTAGGAAGCGAGGTGCACACCGCCACCCATACTACGGAGACGATGTATTTTTGCTGAGGTCGGGGATGTTTAGTGAAAAAGGAAAGGTCATCTTTTTAGAAGTTCTTGTGCTTGAAGGAAAATGATTTACCCTTTACAAGAAGACTTGTCATAAAAGGAAATAGTATTTATGTGGAACAAGAAAGTCTTATACGTTTAGGAGTATGATTTCCTTTTATCTTAAACTCTCTGTTACTAGTATAGGTAGAACCTTGTGATTAGGTTAAGGTGTGGAGCAAAAAGAACACTATGTAACATCAAAGTGAGCGTGGTGAGATCCGGGGGAGACCCTAGGAAATATCCGGGGAGGGATCCAAGGGAATATCCCCGGATCAAGTCAGAGATCCGGGGGTAATATTCAGGGGAGACCTAGGAGATATTTGAGGGTACTCGATGAGGATCTTGTGAGTGTGGTTTGGGGTTAAGGTGAGAAAAAGAATCATAGAGTATATGGTTGTAACAATTTATCATATAGTGGAACTTTCTCTATCATCTCGGGCTGTGGTTTTTTACCCAATTTGGGTTTTCCACGTATATCTTATGTTGTGATGGTTTATTTTTCTCTCATCTATTTTTCTGATATATTGACGTTATTAATTGCTATGAGTTATGGATGAATATTAGGCATGACGTTTCCGCATTTATCGGCTCATAATCCCCAACAATGATCACATATAACATTTTAAAGGTGCACCCGGTGTACCATAGATCAGCCCATATATATACATATATATATATATATATATATAACTTCACACCTAGAAACCCCCTAACCTAAGAGTATGTACAAACCAACTTTAATTTTGTGTCTTTGGATCAAAATCCAATGGTTGGTTATGTATTCTCACTCCTAACCCACACCAGTTACATACAAGCCCAACCCTGGGCCAGAGCGAGAGGGGAGCCCGCCCTAGGGCCATTATATGAGGGGACCCTTACTTAAATGTTTTGAGTTTCTAAACAATAGGGCTTAAATAAATATTAGGTTTTTTATTATCATTTTACCAACTACCACTCGCCGCAGCAAACGAGAGCTTTTAGCTTTGTGCTTTGTATCTCTTTCTCTGTTTCTTCGTTTCTCAGATTCTCTCTCAGTAGTTCCGCTAGTTACTCTTCTCCATTGTCATTTCTTTTTTCTCTCCATTGATTTGTGATAATGATTCGTGTTCAACTTTTCAAGTTCAACAACAACTAACAACTAACAACTTCAACTATTCACCGAATACAAATTATTTCGGCCCCAGGTTTGTATTTTTGATTCATTATTTATGTTTTTATCTATTTATTTTATTTTTTTAATTGTTAATTTGTAGGGCTCGTTTAGCACACCGTATTAGACTGTATTGGATTGTATTGTGTTGTATTGTACTGTATTATCTTAGTACAAACTTGTGTTTGGTGATGCATTGTATCATATCGTATTAAGTTATTCCTATATGACTTTATTGTATTTTATTATATTATAAAAATACAATATTTTTTAAAAAATAGTTAATTAATTTTAAATATCCTTACCATGAATAAATCAATAAATAGTTTTATATAAACAAAAAATTTAAATAAAATTTTCCTATGTGTTTTGAAATTATAAAAAAATATATATATATTAACAATATAACACATATTTTATCAATATTCCATATTCATTGAAAAAAAAAAAAAGAGAAAAGAAAAGTAGTCTTTCTAATACAATGCAACCTAATACCACAAAATATAATGTATTAGTTAATACGGTGTTTGCCAGTGTTTGCACCAAACACTGCCAAACACTGTATTGTATTGTTTTCGTACATTTTAATTGCTTAATATAATACAATACGGCCAAACAAACGAGGTCTTATAGTGTTATGGGATGGACAAAATGAGAAATAAAATAAAATGTTATTTCTCGTTTCCCTTTTTTTTCACTAACATAAGTTCTCTGTTTTCATAATCTTCAGATTTTCAGAAGAAAACAGTTCAGAGGAGGTGCTTGAGTTAAATTTATTGTTGTTTGATTCGGGTAATTTTGTTTCTTGTTTTTTGTTTTTTTTTTTTTTTTTTTTTTTTTATAAACAATTCTGTTGTTGATAAAACACGTTATTTCACTGTAAAATATTTAAAAAATATTCAATCATCTTAACTTGAATTCTCATTCAATTTATGTTAACCATATATTTGTTTGTCATTCTGCATTTGTGTCACTCTCAATTTAATTAATATATGATTTAATTCCATTTCCCGGCAATGTGTTTTGATACCGTGTTGTTATTTTGTTTTGTAGTGTAACTTAAAGGTTGTTGAAAATGTGTTGAAAAGATACTTTGTAACTTTAGAGCATCTCCAATACAAATATACATTTGGAGAAAATTGTCTGTCACATAAGATAGATAGTTAAAAAATTAGAAAAACTCTCTCTAATGCAATTATCTAAGATCAATATGAAGATGATGTGGCGAAAGAAACTCTCATAGAAATGCTGACTAGGATTTCTAACTCTTTCCACCAATAATAGTAAGGCTCATTTAATTGTAAAATAAAATAGGAGAGATGGTGAAATAATTGTTTTATTATGATTGGACATAAAATGGATGCATATTTGACTTAAGATAATTACATTGCAGATGTGAATATGCATTTCTCTGAAAAAATTTCGAAAGTGTGTCCATGATGAATAAAAATGTTGATATGACACTATTTAGAAACTCAAAAATATATATTTGCATTGGAGATGCTCTTACAAATACTTTTAGAGGTCTATCTTTTGTAATTTTATAAGTTATTTGGCAATAACTTTGATGTATGGCATTGACATTAACGAATTATTCGGTATTTCTATTAACTTTTGCTTATGTGTAATATGAAATTTATTTGTTTATATAAGAAATGCATTTATAAAAAGATAACAAAGGGTCCCATTTTAGATTTTTGCCTCAATTTTTAAAAAGTCAAAACCGGCCCTGCTTACATAGCAAGCATTAGAGTTTGATTTAAATACACAAAAAGTTGGTTAATTTTGCTAGAATTATAGGATTGAATTGGGCCAGAATTATGGGATTCAATTGAGTAATATTCTTAGTCAATGATTGCCTTTATTCTTCTCTTAATTATAGGATATTTTAAATTATGATTGAGATTGTGTAATTGACTATAGGTTGATATGCTTAATTCGTGTAGTTGACTATATATTGATTTGCTTGAATCTTTCCTTGTAAATGGTCATCGTATGTGTTCTATATATTGTAGAAACACAATGAATAAAATGATCAGAAAATTATTTCACAATTGTGTTATTTTTTATATGGTATCAGAGCAACCTTCAATCTCCTCTTCTTTACCCTAGGAATTGAAGTTTGGTCCTGTGTTCACAACTATTATTTATGCTCTTATTATTCCGCTGTGAAGTTCTTTTTTAGTTTTTTTATCACTTTGACTGATTCCAAGAATAGTGGTGACACTATAAGAAAAACCATCTTTCTTGACAGTGTTTTAATGACAGTTTTACAAAACTGTCAATAAACTGTCAACTATTTTCAAAATTTTTGTTTATCTTTAATAATTTTTTTTAACTTTTACTACCTATTTTCAACACCAAACAAAATCTCGATATGAATTTATTTTACAATAAGATATCGGTTTTGGACAAACCGATATTGGATAAGTAAAATTTTAAATTTAATAAATTTACATTTAAATCATTTATTTTTAAAAAATTCAAAATAATAATTTTTAAAAAATTGTTTATTTATTTTGCACCCTCTTGTTTCATACAATAAGACACGATAATAATTCAATTACCTATATAAATTAGTAATTTGAGTCTTACATTTGTTCATTAAATTGTAAGATGCATGTTGAGAAATATCTCCTTCGTAGTGAGAGTTGCATTCCAAATCATGCTTATTACAATTGATGTTACGAGTCTCCTATATGCCATGTTTGGTTGGATGGAATAGAAAGAAAGTCATTCTATTTATTATATAATATATATATATATATCATATATTTATATTATATATATAGGTGAATTCATAAAGAGTCAAAAAAATTATGGGTTTATTATTTTTAGCCACAAGTTTATTTTTTATTGTTTTCGTAACTTTTTAACATTTTTGGACATAAATGCCCTTAAATTTGAAACTTAAAAATAAAAATAAAAAGATGTTTGTGGGTGGGTGGTAAAAACGAGACATCGTTGAACTTGTTAGGGTTGAAACCATCCCTCAGTAAAATGATTAAAAGTAAAAAAGAAAAAAAAAAGAGTAGGGAAGAGAGAGATCACAGTCGCCTCCAACCGCTGTCGCCATCACTGCTGCTCACCGTAGCTGCTGCTTGCCATTTTGTCTTACCTCTGTCGCCATCGCTGCAAAGAGAGATAGGAAGATAAGAGATCGCGTCGCTGCCATTCCTTGTCGCCTCGCACCTCTATCGTTGTCATTGCCGTTCACCGTCGGTTCGCCACTCCTCTCCCTGTCGCTCTTGTTGAATCCACGCATCTATTTCTTAGGTTTGCTTTGGATTGACTTTGAATGGTTTTCAGTGTGTAATTCGGGATCTTTTTTTTGCAAATTTATGTTAAGCAAGTGGCTTTGTCTTCAATTTGAGTTTTATGAAATAGAATTTGGATATTTTGATTTTGGTTTTTAAGCTTAATCGAGTATGCGTTTCATTATGTTTTGTGATTTCAATTTGAATTTTGATCACGGCTGATTTTATGAAATTGAGATTGAATCATTTCACATTAGCTATAATCTAGTTGATGATATGAGTAAGAATCTACTTGGTTGACTTACAGTTATTTCCCGTTAGTCTTGTGGAGTTGAAGTTGAAACTTTGGGAATTTTGACTGGAGGAAATTTTGACTGGGGCCTCTATCAATATCTTTGTTGAAGAAATGTAGTAATTTCTTGTAGATGTTGTTAATCTTAAGCAAGTGCCATAAGAATAGTGGTGGCATGGTTCCGGATCCGAACAAGTTTTTTTTTTTTTTTTTTAATTTAAATTTAAAAAAAAAAAAGACTCTAAATTGTAAACTACTAAACTTTTAATAATGTAATTTTAAATAATAAAATAAAATAAAATATATAAATGAAAAATTACAAAATAAGCAAATGACAAAATACAAATTATAAAAGGAAATTAAAATAAAATAAACAAAATGTCAAATTACAAATTACATATTACATTTCATTGGATATTTAGGAATTAAGTCACTCGAAGTTCGAAAATAACATAAAATAAATAAATGATAAATTACAAAATTAAATTAAAATAAAACAAAAATAAAATGTAAAGTTATTAGCCTTGCACTTATTTTTCACTACAATTAAGTTGCCTACGTATCCTCTTGGGGGGTTTAGAGGAATCAAAGACCACGTAGTTCTCTTACCTTTTATTGCAGGTTTGTTGATGACATGAACTTGTGATGACGTGAATACGTGGTCCACATCTTCTATTCCGGGCCCGTTGTACTTGTCTTTCCACTTTCATGTTCGTCATCTTTGAAGAAATCGTATGTTATTTCATGTTCGATTTCTTGTTGTCTATATTGAGCCTTTGTCCAATCATCCACACAAACCTGTATCTGGAGTGCTTTCGGAGTCAAGCATGAATGCCTTTCATCCAAGATATTCCCCCCGGCACTGAACTCTTGTTCCACCACCACTGTAGAAACTGGTGTTGAAAAAATATTTTTGGCTATGATAGCAATGATTGGATAGTACTTTGCGTACTCTTTCCAATATTGTAATATATCAAATTGTTTGTCTGACGTATCTTCTATAAACTCATAAGAATCATTTAGATAAGATTCAAGCTCAGAACACTTGTCAATGCTTGATGAAGAAGAAGATCTAGGTTTTTTGGATTTTTTTGATAATAGACTATATCCTAAATTCAAAAATCCGGAGGATGATGATGTGGGCTGTGCAGTTTGTGTTCGTGTAATATCTAAGTTGAGTGAGGATCCATAAACTAAAAGATATTCATCATATAAAGAATACAATAATTTCTTAATTCTATTATATCATGCATTAACATTATATTCTATGTTTAAACCTTGGATGCCATAATAACCATTGAGATAATAACAAAAATTTTGTAATTTACAATGTGGATCAAAAATCATGGCAATCATATAAATATCTGGCAACTCATAATAATAACGTAACCATTTTTCTTTCATAGCATTAACGGCTTCCCCTATTTCTATGTCGGATTCACAATAAGGAAATGCACCAGCAATATTTAGACTTTCAATAATAAATAAATGAGTTGTAGGATAGTAAACACCAGATAAATTTGTTGTAGCAGTATGAAAAACTTTTAACAAATTGAAAACGTTGTAACAAGCATCCCAATGAGATTTATAAAGTTGAATGTCAATAACATGAAATTAAATAAAAGAAACTAATAAATCTCTATACTCGTAACTTTGAGCAAGCAATTTATAAGTAGAATTCCAACATGTTGGAACATCATGAGCAAATCTAACGGCGTGTCTACCATTTTATTTACAATATTTTACCCATGCATTCATTATAGAATAATGTTTCTATAAAAACTGAATGGCTTGTTTAATAGATAAAATAAAATAATCAAGAGTTTCTAATCCTTTTTGAACACATAAATTTAAAACATGGCATGCACATCTTTGATGAAAAAATGCACCACCAACAAATTGTTTGCATAAATTAATTAAAGAAGAAATAGCAGCAGTATTGCTAGAAGCATTATCAAAACCAAAACCAATTGCAAAAATTTTGTTCTCAATTTTATATTCTGAAAAAATAATTCTAAGTATTCTAACAATATTTTGAGCAGTGTGAGAATTATCAAAAACTCTAAATGCAAGAATTCTTTTTTGGATATTCCATGCATCATCCATAAAATGGCAAGTGACACCCAAGTATGAATATGATCGCCAATGGTCAGTCCATATGTCGGCACATACGGAAACACGACCGTTATATTTTTCAAAAAATCTTTCTAACTTTTTTTTTCTTTTACATAAATCTTTTCAAGTGTTTATACAAGAGTGGATTTAGGAACACGATATGCAGCAGGGTTTAATGCTCGTTCACAATAATTAATAAAACCAACCCTTTCACCAAAACTGAATGATAAGTGTTCTACTGCTACCATTCTAGCTAATTCTTCCCTATTTTGTTCATCAGTATAACGAAATAATTGTTGGTTAGGAGTAGCGTACTTGGGAATTTGTGTTTGTGACCTCGATCTGGTCTCTGCTTCTGGATGTTTGGTTTGAATATGCTTCCGATAAGTGTCATATATTCCGGATTTGGACCACTTATATACTTTATTGCAATAATTGCAAGCCGTTACATAGCTTCCATCTTCTTGCCTAACTTTCTTCATATGTTTGACGAATAGATCAGATTTGCTCTGCTTCGGATCCGGTTCGTCCTCATCTGCTTCCGGTGGATTAAAATCATAATCCAGAGGTGTATCAAAATCATAATCCGGAGGTGTATCAATATCAGGCATATTTTCTGAATGGCTTGTCAAATTAGGGCCGGGGGGTGGCATTATGATCAGGTTTTGAAATTATTAAAGAGAGAGTAGGAATGTTTAGGCCTAGGTCTTCAACATAGGCTCGGCATTGCAGATAATTGTGATAGGTGGTGTCTTTATGACCGAGATTATCGACCATTTGACCCTTACCTTTCATCGAAATCGAATGCCTAGGATCGTCACGGCCGTGACCCCTTCCATTTCCACCACTTGCCATTGGATTGGATGGAATAAATTTGGGACTAGAGAAATACTGAAAATCTGAAATAGATAATTGAAAACTTAGAACTTAGAAGAATATTACTATAAAGTATAAATCTATATTCTATAATAATATAATACTATAATAGTAGATTAGTAGTAACTAGTAAGTACTAAGCACTATTATAGTAAGTACTAAGTAGTAACTAGAAATAAGATAAATTGCAAATAAATGAAATTGGAAACTTAGTATTTAGTAAATACTAAATAGTAATTGGTTATTCGGAAATTAAATAAATTAGAAATAAGATAAATTGTAAATAAAATTAATTGCAAATAAAATATATTGGAAATAAAATATATTGTAAATAAAATTAATTGGAAATAAAATTAATTGGAATTTTGAAAATAAAATTAATTACAAATAAAATTTATTGGAAATAAAATTAATTGCAAATAAAAAAAATTACAAAATCAAATAAATAATAAAAACCTTGGAAACTTGGAGTCTTGGAGAGTTGGAGAGTGTTGGAGACTTGAGAGTTGAGTATTGAGACAATGAAACTTGAAATAAAAATTAGAAATTTAGAATTAAAGATTTAGAGAATTGAGAATAGAGAGAATTGAGATTTGAGAGAAATAGAGAATAAGAGGAAAATAAAAAATTAGTGTGAGATTGTGAGAAAAAATGAAAGGGGAGGAGGGGTATTTATAGAAAATAAAATAAAAATTAAAGGGGTGGCCGTTGAGGCCCAACGGTATGCTGACGTCAGCATGTCGTTGGGCCTCAACGGTCCAAAAAAAAAAAAAAAACCGGCTGGTTTGAACCGAACCGGAACGGCAGGTTCTAGCATGGTTTGAACCGGTTGGTTCGTTAAACATTAGAACCGAAACTGGAACCGGGTACCACCGGTTTCGGTTTCAGTTTCAATTTTTTCGGTTTCGGTTTCGGTTCCGTTCCGGTTCCAGTCCAGTTCCACGGTTGGAACCAGAACCTTGCCAGGTCTACATAAGAATATGTAAGTATGAAGTTAATTTAATTTAAGATGTATAAACTTGGGTAAATGTGTCACATTGTCTTTTGTGAATTTTATTCCTTTTAATCAGGATCGTAAAGGTGTCACATTGTCTTTTGTTTACGTGTTTAGTCCCTTTGATAATGACAGTATGGCCTTTCAAGTAGTGAAATCAGTATGGCCTTAAGCTTGAGACAATTATTTTGTTGTGGTCTCTGCAATATCACTTGAATTTAAAGCAACCTACTTGTGTTGGCATGTAACTTGTTTGTATTGACATGTATCTTTTTTGTACTAGCATATAAGTTGTCTGTTGTATTGGCATGTAACTTACTTTACTGACATGTAACTTTACTAGCATGTAACTGACGTTATTTTTATGTGATTTTGTTGATGAAAAATATTAATTATGAGGATTTCCTCATAAAACCGAAGGATGACTAGATTAAAAAACCCACCACGAAAGTGTACTGTAATTTGAATGCCTTTCTAGACATTGTAAAGGTTCTCCGAAAAGTTAGAGAATTAGATGAGTTTTAGAGAACTTGTTTTGGGCACCTAGTTGATATCCCTAAAGACTTAACTTTTTTAGCCGGCGTACTTCATAACCTTTTGTTGCGGCTAATTCATGTACCCGGTGAGACCGGAGAGAATGAGTTGCACTTCTCCGTTGGTGGAAAACTGTTGAAATTTACACAAAAAATTTTGTTTGGTAACGGGGCTACAATTTGGGGTGATGTCAAACATATTCTTGAAACTGTATGCTCCTATTGAAGACGAGATTCATGCTAGGTATTTTGAGAAGAATGAAAATATACACCTTGCAAACGTATGGGAAAAGTTTCGGTTCGGATGGTTTGACAAACCAAAGGATGGTTTGAAGATGTCCTTTGTATTGATTGCTAACAACATTTTGTTTGGTCGGGACCAAAGAAAGAAAGTCACATTATGGCTTTTCAAATTGGTGGAGGATCTAGAATCATTCAACTCTTTTTAATAGGGAAGTTATGTATACATGGTGACATGCCACTACCTCCGACAAGGATTTCGGGTCACACATGCACCAATGAAGCTCATCACGCATTATAACTTGTATGGCTTTCCTTGGGCATTAGAGGTGAGCTTTCAGATAATATATTAAAGCATTTCGTCGAACTTTGATTACTGAACTTAATCTATTTTAAATTCGTTCAAAATGCAGATATGGGCAGTGGAAGCTTTGGGATTGTTGATTGACTTGATGGGAGAAAACTTAGGTCACACTCATCCTCATTTGAGGAACTGGAGAATATTTAAGAAGCCTCACGATTTCTTTTCCAAATTTGCAACATATGAACAAGAAGTTAAAGATGGACAGGTATCGTTTTTTGTTTCCCAATCTTATGTCATTTCATTTTTGTTCATATTAATACTTTAAAAAAGAATGAAATTTGTGTTAACCATACATCATGTTATCTTGGAGGAATTACATCCAATGAACAATGAAAGAAAACAGCCTTACTTGGTTGGTGTTGACATAGATTTGTCAGTTGGTCCACAATTTGTGCCACTCAATTACGAAGAGGATGACGGTCAGCAAAGACTTGATGATGAGGTTGACAATGATGATAATGATAGAGGTCGGTCATGACCTAAACAAAAGAAGGAAAAACCGGTGAAGAGGAAGATGTCACCTCGTAAACAAAAATGATAGCAAGGATAAAAAGGTAGCGTACATCAAGAGAAACGTCACCGGTAAGTTGATTACTAACCGATAATAAGTGTGTTAAGTTAAATACAAACTGATAATAATTGTTATATATTCTTTTCTAATCTTTGGGTGGGTGATGACTCAACGGTCTCTTCTCAAACAATAAGGGAACTCTTTAGGGAAGTGTTAGATCGGTTTGAAGAAGGAGATTAAGAAGGAGATTTCAGCAGTGGAGCGTCGTATAAAAAGACACCTTACCCGGGTGGAGGAAAGTGTAGCTTAACTTATTGATGCGCGTCGTCAGGTAACTAATTAATTCAGTTGTTTAATTGGCATGTAACTTCATTTGTATTAGCCTGGAACTTACTTATTGGCATGTAACATGGTTTTGTATTGGCATGTTACTTAGTTTTGTAATAGCATGTAGGTTTCTTACCAACCGGCATGTAAATTTTGTTTTGTATTAGCATGTAACTTTGTTTTTTTTTTTTATTTTTTTTTATAAATAATACAGACTACACCTGAGGTGCATAACTTCTCGACACCACGACATTAGAGGAATTAGTAGTCCCCTTGGTGGGGGAGATGGGGATGACACCCATTGTGATGGTACCCATGGTGGGGTGATACAGACCGGACCAGAACTCACATTCATTCAAACACAAAAGGGTTTCTATTTTTCTGTAATCCCAAAGTATTTCAGAAAAAAGAGATGAATTGAGTTTAAACTATTCAATAAGTTTTTAATTTATTCAACTCTGCAAAACTCAAACCGATTACAACCTAATAAATAGAGAATAAATTTCTTTCACTCCTAAAACACCTCAACTAAATAGGGAAAAAATCCCGAATGAAAAAGATATCAAATCTCCTAGAGAATTAAAATTATTCTAAAACATTAAAAATTTATCTAATAAGGAAATTGGATTTGATTTAATAAAATCAAATCATAAAACAATTAATAACCTAATTACATATAAAATAAATGGAAATATAATATTTGTATCGAATCATGACAATAATTGAAAATAATAATTAAAGCAACAGTTGTCTTGCTGCGCATGAAACTGAACAGCCAAATTCGGACATGATGCAACCCATTATTGAAGATGAAGTCTTCAAAACATTTGTAGGACTCATCTTGGGCTTTCCGGAAACATATTATAATGTTGATTTTGACTCTGTTTGCCCTATGAAGATACCCTCAAAATATGCTCCTGTGTTGCCACATGCCATCTCGCCAATTGCCTTTTTCCCTTGGGCTGATCTGCATCATTCTCTCTAGGTTGGATGGAATTCATCCTCGAATTCGAAGGTTCATAACCCCCTCACGATGATGAAACGATGCCAATCCCTGAGAGCTGTACTCGTCAGACAACGTGTTCTCATAGCTATCTGAGTCTTCATCGGATTCCTCTTCATCAAAAATTGGTCCGTCTTCAAAATCAATAAACTGTTCCTGGATATCCTTTTCGGATTCCACAAACAGACTTGACTCCCAATGCCTCGATTCGTCACTCGTCAAACCTCCATGTCTATGTTGAAGGGGGGTGAACAAAGCCTAGTCGCCGTCAGATTCCTCTTCCACCTCTTGTGGATTTGGTCTCCATTTTTGAGCTATCAGTGGTGCAATCTACTGCATCAACGTCTCTACTTGCTACCGAAGTTGTGCAATCACATCACGCTTATAGACTTCATCAATTGGGTTCTCACGAGGGTTCGAGTTCGTGCGCCTCTTTGGTGGCATGATGACGAAACGGAACAAGCCAGGCTCTGATACCAACCTGATACAGATCGGAACGGAACTCACACTCATTCAAACACACAAGGGTTTCTAATTTTCTATAATCCCACAGTATTTCAAAAAAAAAAAAAAGAGATAAATTGAGTTTAAACTACTCAAGAAGTTTTTAATTTTATCCAACTCTGCAAAACTCAAACCGATTACAACTTAATAAATAGAGAACAAATCTCTTTGACTCCTAAAACACCTAAACTAAATCGGGAAAGAATCCCGAATGAAAAAGAAATCAATTCTCCTAAAACTCAAAAGAATCCTAAAACATTAAAAACCTATCTAAAAAGGAAATTGGATTTGATTTAAAAATTAAATCATAAAATAATTAATAACCTAATTACATATAAACTAAAAGGAAATAAAATAACATGTATTAATTACAAGAATATTTTTAAAATAAAAAGTCTTCAAGAAAATCTCCAATAATATTTCCTGCATCATGGGGGAGATGGGGATGGCATCCAAGTTGTGTTAGGATTATGCTCAATAGCAAGAGTGTAATGTTGTAATTAACAATCTTTTTCATATTAATAAAGTGATTTCTGGTTTAACAAATCGTATAGCATTTATAGTTTGTATTATAATTGTCAAAGTAAATAATCATAAGGTCTAAAGACTATGGGAAAAGAAGAATTGTTCGTACATCTGGATATGTATGTGGTAGACACAATTCTTTAGTTAGTCTTGAATATTGTTCACAACTTAAGTTAAAGGTTGGGCACCTTTATCTTGTTAAAGTTGTAGAATTCTTTTGCTAGCATTTGAGTGGGATCAAATGAGATATGATGAGTCTAAAATCATCGGAGTGTCTTCGAGCAAAAGGATCTAGTGCACTGGGTGCATTGAACTGGATCACAATGAAAAGCTTTATCTAGAACCGTCAATAGATAATAGTCTTTTCATTATCAGGACAATCGGAGAGTCTATCTTAATCCTGAGATAAATGATGGACTTATGGTTGCAAGTGATATCATTTGAGTTATCAATGAGTACGATTATATCGCATAGTCTATCCTCGATAGTTTGGTGATATTCATTTGTTAATCGATAGAGGACTTCATTTATAGATATGGACATCGTGGCTCCATTTAATTAAATGAGAGTATAATATCATCATATGGATGTTTTGAGGTAATTGGATATTAAATCTCAACGTTGAGTTTTCAATAGTGTCTATTGAAAACATGGCTTCTGGACAAGTCAAAATATCCAAGATCAAAACGTGGTCATATGAGTAAATATGGTAACTTGGAGAGTTATAGGCGGTCTATGAACTCTTGGCGATTACTGATATTAATCACGAGGATACACTATCTCCAATATGATTGTCTAGGGTATGAATGAGGAGCATCTTCCTTTTCTATCTTTATTTAAGAGTTCAGTTTTAGCTCTTTAGTGGAATGAGTTAAAATTAATGGATCGGACCTAAGTGAATCATTTGTTGATTGTGATTAGGTTATGTCTATTGAAGCTTAAATTTAGATGGCCCGCCAAGATCCCCAATCCACACGGACTTGCATGGATCACTTGATATATTCTACCGGACCAATTTAAGGGTCCATCTAGAATTGCATTTAATATATTAAGAATATAATTTGCACATTATTTAAGTAATGGGCTGCTCAATTATATTAATATATTAATGAAAGACATGTGGGCTTGTTTCTTTTAGTAAGAATGGGTCTGGTTCACATGTGGGCTTTTTTATTTAAAGTCCAATGGATTAAATGAAATAGGAAAATAATATTAGGCCCATCTTATATATAAGTGGGGCGGCTAGGTTAAGGTTTTGACCTAAAAATATTATTTTGTTTCATTTGTTTTAATTAAATAAGAATTAATTGATTTATTGATTAATTGTTTAATTAAAGAAACAAATCTTTCCTAAAAGTAAAAGACTTGTTTGATAAGTAAATAAATAAATTAGTATTATTTATTTAATCAAATAAGGAGTTTTTTTTTTTTTATTTAGTCAAATAAAAGAATAAAAATAAAAGAGTTGGATTAGGGTTTGAAGTCTATAAAGTTAAAAAGAATTAGGGTTGAATTTCAGTCACCCTATATAAGTGACATGATGAAATTCGGCCAACCCTAATTAGATACTACATAGAATTCGGCAACCCTAAAGGAAAAAGAAGAAAAATTCGGCCAACCTATATATATGTTCTTATAGGGTTCGGCCACATCAATTAATTGGTGCTTGAGTTTTTATTTTCTTTCTTCTTCTTCTTAATTCTAAGAGAGTTTTTATTCTAGAGAGACAAAAAGGAGTGAAAAATTATTCTTTGATAGTATACAATTGCTTAAACATCAATAAGCTTGTGTATACGATATCGATCTAGGTTCACGCGAGTTTCGATCATAAGATTGTGAACTCAAAAGTGACCGGAATAATTTTGACATTCTTTTGATTGTTTTGTGACTAACAAAGAAAAGAAAGTATTTGTTTGGTCCATTCACAGGTTTGCAATTCAAAGGAAAGGGAGACCACGCTCCTAGGTGATCCACATTCGTGCTCGGATTGAAGGTCTTGCGGATTACCATCGACGTAAGTCAATCGGATCACGCGACAAGAGGTAATTTACTTTTGTTGATATATATGCATGTTTATTGATTAAAAGGGTTTAAGGTTCATAAAGGAAAAATTTTAAAAGTCACTAAATCGTCTTTAGTATCGCTTCCGCTGCGTGTAACACTTTTATTTGATTATTTTTCCCTACAAGTTGATGGTACCCATGGTGGGGGAGATGACATCCATGGTGGGGGAGATGGTATCCATGGTGATGGTACCCATGGTGGGTGAGATGACATCCATGGTGAGGGGGATGGCACCTATGATACCCTAATGTTGGTACAGACCCCTCCCCTATTGGGAGTTGACGCATCAGTTTGGGATGGAACATTGCAAGAGTACCTAGCTGCGAAGGATGAGCATTTGCATCAGTTTAAGATTAGGTCTTTATACATGAGTTCACCATACACTGACCCTTTCTAAGAGGTGGACAAGGAGAGAAAAATTAAGGGCAAAGTATGCATGTTTTAAGAGAGGCAACAACGACATAGCGTAAGTCTCTCTCACTTGTTAACACTTGTTAACAAAAGACTTGTAAGTTAAATATTTTTACTGTTCAATACAGGTTGAACCTGTATGGTCTACGTGGTCGCTTCGATGTTACAGATGTTGTAGATGGTACAGGAATCTGACATGGTTGAGCATTACAACAATTTTGTCATTTGTGACTGGATTTACAACAAATCTTACAATTTCTTGTCTTTCCATTTCTATGTTCCCCTGTGGATTTAAATCTCTTCTTTTTTGGCCTTCCAGCTTGCGCACAAAAAGGAGGCGGATAAACAACCATTGATCTCACATCTTAAGGAATAGTTCATTCACTAGGATGGGCAACAAGGAAGATGTTCCCAGAATATGCTTCAACACAACTAGTAGTTTTGTAGCAACCCCCATTAAAATCTGCAAAAGGCTTCTTCGCGAACCTACGAAATTAAAGCGTATGAGTAATTAAATGAATCACATTTGGTAAGAAGATAAGATACAATGGAACAAATGGATAATAACCTTATTGGGGCTAAGGCGTGGCGACATGGCAGTTTATCAACTTGAAATTTCATACAATTACAAGTCTTTTCAGAAAGGTTCACCAAACCATCTTTATTTCCATTCTTCACATTGAAGTTAACCAAATCAATTGGACAAACCGTGTACTTTTCTGAATCATAATTCTTTCTTTTATTAATTCAGTGGCTCAAGGAGTCAATTGTGTCTGAGTTTTTTCAGCCTTGGTACAGCGGTTATAAACCATTTCTAGATCATCTCTCTAATATACTCAACCATGGTTTCTATTGGCATTTGGTGAGCATATACAAAAAATGAGTTCATCGACTCAGCAATGCTAGATCAAGCGATAACGCGTAATAGGTGAGTAAGCATGAGACCACATTTCGGGCCCAACATTCATTAAATCTTGGAATACTACCCTATTAACCTTCATCATCTCCAGCATCACTTATTTGAATTTAGATTTTCGGCATGCCTTCGATGCTTGTTTGAAAAAAAGACTCACATCTTTCCTTTTTTAATCGCTTTTTATGTTTTGAAACATGTGAAACACATAATATCCATGCGGTACATTAGGATACACTTTCTCTATTGTAGCCTTGATCCCAAGGTGGCAGTCTGATATGATCATGCAATCCTCAGGACTACCAATAGCATTTTTAAGCTCATTTAAAAACCAAGTCCATGAGAGTTCATCTTCAACATACCTAAAGCCGTATGCCAAAGGAAAAACCTGGTTGTTTGCATCTAGACATGTAGCTACAAATAAAATACTAGAAAATTTACCCTTCAAATGAGTACCATCAATGGCAATAACTGGCCGAATCATAGTATGAAACCCATGAAGTGAAGCGACATGAGCGATGAACATATATTCAAACTAATTTGCATCATTTGTCTTTATTACAGTAATAGTCCATGGATTTACTTCTTTCAATCGGTGACAGTAAGTAGGCAATAGTTTGAATGATTCTTCAGGAGCATCGAAAACAGATGCCTCTACATGATCCTTTGCCCTCCAAGCTTTGGTATACAACAAATGTAGTCCATGTTCCACTTCCATTTCAACCATGATGTCTTTGGGTTTTAGAGAGTGGTCATGTACTTGCAACTTTTGCTCTAAAAGTTCACCGACAGTCCAAGAATTTTTGGTTCATTCGTAATGTTGTTATTTTTAGGGGTAAAATTGTCCACAAAATAACCTCTCATTTGCAAGTTAACATTCCTGCATTTTGTATCATTTTGTAAATTTATTTGGTTAAAGTATGAGGGTATAACGGTCAATTCATACTATTAAAGCTTAAATAGAGACATTTTAGACATTTTAATGGTCAAACTCAGTCAACACATACGGAATGCTAACGGTGTTAGTCCATGGGGAAAGTTTCTAAAATAAAAGCATTTGTAACTACACATCTAATAATAGTTCAAAGATGAGGGGAGGTTTTTAATATTAACCTTATATAATATCAGAAAGTTTCAAGTCACTCCAAGATTTGGTCTAGAGCCGATGAATCCAAACAGCAAAGACAATTTTTTTTTTTTAAATAAAAAATACCACACATGTCCAAAAAAGTACAATATGCCCAATTTCAGTCTCTCTCTCTCTCTCTCTCTCTCCCTCCTCCTTTTATCTCACTTACGTTTTCTCTCCAAACTTTCTCTCTTCCTCCATCTCCATTTTTGAAACAGAGCTTCCCAATGTATGAATCTCCATTCATCATGCGGGACTTGTTGAAACTCCACTTTTGGGCCACATATAACTCAAGCAAACTTTAACCAATAACTTCTTCTCTTCTTCAGATTTTATCTCTCGTTTTGATTTTTAGATTTCTCATTTACAAATTTTTATTTCAATTTTATTCTCTTGTTTCGTCTCTTGCATGTTCAAATTTGATTTCAAAGATTGGGTTTTTATTTTTATTTTTAAAAATTATATCCAGATTTTGATTGAAACTTTATATATATATATATATATACATACAGAGCACTCAGACTTTAAATCTCTCTCTCATGTCCCAATTCCCAACCAAACTAATCCCTCTTAAACCAATCTCTTTTTCTCTTATTGAGATTTCATCTCTAGTTTTGATTTTAGATTTCTCTTTTACAGATTTTTATTTCAATTTTCTTCTCTCGCTTCGTCTCTTGCATGTTTAGAAATTTGATTTCAAAGAATGAGTTTTAATTTTAATTTTTAAAATTATATCTAGATTTCAAAAGTTCATTTTTTTTTTCTTTGATTTGCTGGATTTAAGGTTAAACCTTTTTTCTCCTTTTTTTTTTTTTTTATAATTATTTTTGTTTTTCAGGATTTCTTCATGTTCATCAATGTGATTTTAAATTCATCAAACCCATAAAAAAAAAAAATCAATCATATTCAACCATCATCATCACAACTACAAGCTTTATACAACAATATCAATGACCTTTAAAGTAATAAAATCAAATTCAACAAACCCAGATGTGATGTATGTATTCCAGTACCTGTTAGTTCCAGCAATCAGATTTTTTTTTTCGCCTTTTTTGTTCTTTTTTTTTTTTACCGACCCACTCCTCTTATCTCAATCCCCTTTCTTTTCTTTTATTCTTACTTTTCCACGTCTTCCCCTCTCCAACCTAGCATAGTCTAGCATAGGTTTACAGCCTTCAATCTCAAATAATATATGAGAGATATGTTAAAAGGGCAAAAAAAAAAAAAAAAAAAAAAAAAAGGATAAAAGGGGAAATAAATCAATTGATCACACCTGAATTGGAAAAGGACCAGAGAGAAATAAGGGAGTTGTGCCAACGAAAATCTACCCTTTATGAAAGTTAAGGCTCTTTTATATAGGATATAGATATATAAGTGAGAGAAGAGAGACTCGGCTAAGAGTCTAAGAACAAGACCAAAACAGAACAAAAAATTTGAGAAAATAAACAGAAAGAAAAGAAGAAAAAAAGAGAGAGAGACATGATCTGTATGCGTGAGAGAGAAGAGAGGGATAAAGAGAGATAGAGAAAATAAATTAGGTGTAGCCCTGTAGCTGGAGATTTATTCAGAATGGGTCCAGAAAGTGATGAGTCTAGACGGAACCCAATCCCAAAACATATTTGAGCATAGGAGTTCTGTGAGTGAATAGTTTTTATTTACGATTTAAGTTATTTATTTTAGAATTATGTGTTAGCATCAACTATTTAGAAGAATATTAGAAATAAATGATTTATTCATTTATTTAGAAAAAAGATTTCTAGATGATTTGAGATGTTTTAAGAAATGTGTAGATTCCCAGAATCTAGAAATAGATTAAGAATTAAGAATTAAGAATTAAGATTTAGAAAGAAAAATAGTTCTCATATGTTTAGACAGATTTCCAGTTAGATTTCCAGATTTTAGAAATCCAGATGGATATCTAGATTTTCAGAAATCCAGATGGATATCTAGATTTTCAGAAATCCAAATGGATGTCTAGATTTTCAAAAAGATTACAAGAATTTCAGAAAGTTTTTCAGATTTCCAGATTCAAATGTTTTTATAAGATTTTTAGAAAAGAAAAGAAAAGAATATTTATTCATGTTTTCATAAAAGAGTTTTTAAAGATTGATCAGATTTTAAGATATCAGATATGTATCCTCCCTAGTAGTTTTATATTCAGATTATTAGGGTCTGTCCTGCAGACTGTTTTTAGTCAGTTTTAGTTTTAGTTTTTGTTTTCCAAAAATGATTTCGAATACGCGTTGGATAACCGTTTTTCATTTTATTTTCAAAATACAAAAACAAATGAAAAACAAAACCAATGTTCAAAGTGGGAAATTTGAAAAACAAAAAAAAGGTTGTTTTTCTTCGATTTGTTTTTTTGTTTTTCAAAAAAAATTAACAAAAAAATTATTAACTTTTTTTTTTCCTTACTCTTCATTCGACTATCTTCTCTCTCTCTCTCTCTCTCTTCTTCTTATACTCTGTGACAAAAAATGGAGGAGCAGCCGATTTGGCCTGCCGATCTGCTCTTCCTTCACTGCCGTTTTTCTCCTCCAAGCGGCCCACCGATTTGCGCCTTCTTCACCGCCGATTTGCTCCTCCAAGCGCATATCGACCCTTCGATCTTCTCTTCTTGTTCTTCTTCTTCTTCTTCCGATCTGCTTCTTCTTCGCCGTCGATTTGCTCAAGCGCAGATTGGCCCGTCGATCTCTTCTTCTTCTTCTCTTCCACTTCTTTGAATTTGAGCAATATAATGCTATACAATTTAGTAAATATATAACAAAATATTTTATAAGAAAATGAATAAAATTGCCGATTAGTCAGTTGGTGTATTTGCCGATTTGGGTTTGTATAAAGTATTGATATTTAGCTCAAAATCAAGGTATATTCAAGATTGGTTATTATTATTATTTTTATCTGGGTTTGATATGTGATCACCAACAACTATTTATTGGGTTTGTTGTTGTCTCTACCAACTGTTTCTGTTCTCTCTACTAAGAATTTGTTCTTGCAATTAGATTATTGAAATGCCAATTTGCTGGGAATCATTTCTGTTGAAATATGTTAACTTTGTCTGTTTCTAATAATAACGAAAATTATATGATTTATTTTTTGGGGGTTTTGGAATTGGAGAATCAGATCGCTCAAATTGTGAGAAAATGATGTTCTTGTGATATGATATCTGGGTTTTGTTTTGATCAATGTAGTGATTGCTTGTGTGGTGTACTTTGTTGTGTTAAGTTGCAGTTGTGGAATTGATTTGGAATGCTTTTAGGATTTGGGATTGGGAAGTTATTGTATTTACAATTAGTATATTTTGAAGAACTGGAAATTAATGGATTGTGTAATTAACACAGGGATGAAAGATTCCGAATGCTATAGGAGAAATATGAAAGGAATAAAGAAGAAATGAAATTGTTTTGGATAGCTAATTGCAATTCAAAATTCCAAGTTTTCTTATGATGAACAAAATGACAAAATTGATATTTCAATTTTCGATAGTTTTCGGTTAGTCTACTAGACACGTTTTTTCTGGTATATGCTACCAGACGCATTTTCAAATTTCGAAACTGAAACCAAAAATACTGTTTTTGTTTTTATTTTCATTTTCATTTTTCTTTTCAAAAAACAACAACTGAAACAACTTGCAGGACGGGCCCTTAGCCATTGGAGCTGCTCTACACATGTATATGAGATTACTCTGCTCGTTCGAACAGATACCAACGTGTATAGGAGATTACGTTCAGCTTATTAGCCTTTTTGGGCTGCTCTGCACGGGTATATGAGATTAATTTGCACATTCGATCAGATATCGACGTGTATATGAGATTATATGAGATTACTTTGCACCTCTAATTAGATATCAACGTGTATGTGAGATAATCACTCTACACGAGTGATCAGATATAACCATGTATGTGAGATTTTTTCTCCCTTACTCTGCGTATACATTTAGATGTTTTGCCACATACGTGAGATATTCCCCCGGGTACCAGTTTGATAATGAGTTTCATATTATTTATATATTTACAGATTATAAAAAGTACATAAAAGATTTGAGATTATCAACATATTAGATTTTATGAAAGATAATTTTCATATTGTATTTTTGTTGGCTGGTATAAAATTAAATGAACTATGAGGGCTTTGATCCTTATTAAGTATAGGGTACGTGGGCTTTTGGGTTGTAAATTTCAAACTCAAGCCCACCAAAGAAAGAAAAAGATAAGATTTTCACAGAATTCCCTCGTACTTAAGATAGGAGTCGGAGCGGGTCATGTCATTTAATTCTAATGGAAAAAAAAATAAATACAAAATATTAATATATATATATATATATACACATTTCACAATACCAACTAGTTTATTAGTACTAGCTAGTAGATACAATGAACTAGATCTTCTATTAGTTGTAGTATGTTCTTCGTAGTTCTAGATCTACTTTTATGTATTTTTGGATGAGATAATAAATTTTTTTACTGCTTATTATAACATTAGATAAAACATAAAAACAATAAATAATAATGGTCATTTAAAAATAATTATTAAAAAACTCAAATTATAATGGTAAGTAATAATAATATATTTATGTTAGGTTTAGATTTTTGTTGGCTAGATTCCGTCTCAAAATGCCTTGTGCTTGTAATGATTAGTTGTCTACATGCGATTTCAAGCTACAAAGATGGATGACAGCTTCTCATGCAAATGTGTCTTCAGAAGGATGTGGCTTGAATGTTGATTCAAGTATTGAGATCCTTTTTCTCTTACAAGGCATATGTACAACACATTTCATTCATACATGTCCTTGCATCATTGTACAAATTTTATATGTAGCACACACATTTACATTGTATGCGCATGCATTAGTTCTTGAATTGAATTAAATTTCTAGTTGAACATGTTCTAGGAATTAGATTTAGGTGATGGCATGTTTGAATGTGTTTGTGCATTTTTTTTTTGTTTAGCTTTATGTTTGTTTATTTTTGTTTGTTTTTAATTGTCGGTTTATAATATTTTTGAGATTTTATGTACATTACGTGTTCAAGCAAGTGTAGTTATGTCCCTAGTTGAGTTCCAAGTGATTCAGAGACTCACCTAAGTGTTTTTGGATGTTTCCGAGCCTTTCCGAGTTATTATGAGATTTAGGGGTATTTTGAGAAGTTCGAATGTGTTTCAGATACTTTCCCAAGTAGTAGGGACATTTCAAGGCCAAGCCCTTGCCAAGGCCAAGCTACCCTCGCCAAAACAAACTTGCTACCCACGTGGGTAGCTTGGCCTCGCCAAAACAAGCTCGCTGCCCACGTGGGCAAGCGATGCTTAGCAAGGGTGAAGCCTCCCAAACGAAGGGTGCGAGGCCAAGCCCTTTTTAGCAAGAGCCAAGCCTTGCCAAGAAAGTGCAGGGACAAGCCTTTCTTGATGAAGGCTAGCCCTCGCACCTGGCTAGACATGAGGGTAGCCTGGTCTAGCCCTCACCAAGTAGCTTTGGTGAGCTTTAACCATCGCCAAGCTTTTCCAAGCTCGCCTATATATACTCACACGTGCACCAATTTTGTTTTAAGGATTTCTCACTCGTTTTTTTAGCTGATTTCAGTGATTCAAAAAGTGAGAGATTCAAAATTTAAATTAGTTTCAAGCCCAATCATTTCCAGAGATTAATTTCTAGGTCTTAGAGTAATTTCAGTTTATTTTGTGAGGATCGCCTTCACTAATATGGGTATCACTTGTTCTTTCATGTCTATTTGATTTGATTTGCATGAAACCTTGATTTGTTACTTTGATGCATGTTGTCTGTGACCTAGAACACATTTATTGGTGAATCTACTTTGCTTTAAACTAGATTAACATGATTTGTGAGCTTAAATGCAGCTAGTTTCCATATAATGATGTGAATATGCATTCTATGTTATGTGTTCGTCGTGAACACTTAGATCATACCATGTTAAGGTTAAAAATATCAATAAGATCTTGCGAGATCTAGGTTGAGTGTGGACAAACATTTGCTAGTAAAGGCTTGAGGGTAGAATAGTGGTTGTACATGACAATAGTAGTGAGTCATAAGGTAGTTTGATCACTTGATTGTGTACTATATATTCAACTAGTGAATTGTTATGTTATGGTCGTGGATTCTACCCATGGATGTTTTCTCTTTGCAGGTTTTATCACTTAAAAAATCTTTTGTGTTCATTCTCACATCCTTAACTCTTAATTGTATATTTGTGCTTAATTGAGCATATTATGACTATTGTATAATTGAGAATTGAATGAGAAATAAAGACAAACACCTTTAGATCTTACATTTGTATTTTACTTGTTTAGATTTGGTATATGTGTTCTATTGGGTTTTGTGAAGACTTTAGAGTCAACAATAAAGGCTAAAGACAAAATAAGCAATTGAGTGCTTTGGAAAAGGGACAACATTGTTTTTTTGATGCACACCACTGTGGCTTTCACAGCGGTAATGAAAGTGGTTTTTCAATTAATGAAGAGCGATGTGTATTTCGACAGCGGCTTGGACAGCGGTCAGCCACCTGTGTTTCACGCTGTGTATTTCGACAGTGGAATTGACAGTGGTTCAAATCCAGAGGTTTATGCTATGGGAAGCGTTGTGGCTTCGACATTGGTCTGGAGAATTCTAGCAAGAATAGGAAATCTTCCTCATAAAGAAATAGACTTCCAATTAGGATTTGGCCAACCCTAGTGCTCCCATATAAATACCACCATCATGTAAACCTTAATATGTGTGAGAAAAGTTGCTAAAGAGATAGAGAGGAAATTGTAGAGAGACTGAGAGAAAGACTAAGAGATTGTAATCTACTTTGAAAGTAGTGGATTAAGCGTGGTACGCTCCGTGGATATAGACAAATTGTTGAACCGCGTAAAATCTTTGGTGTCATCTTTTCTTCTTATTTGCTTTCATATTATCTATGTGTGTGACTCTTTTCTTACAACAATTGGTATTAGAGCCCTTGGTTGGGGCAGATTATTTGTCACACAAATCTAGGTTTTCTTGAGGTCATCAATTTTGACGTAGAGATAGGATCAAAGAAGGATTCGTACAGGATTAAGAAATTCGATGGAACAAATTTCAACTTCTAGAAAATGCAGATAAAGGCAAATGAAGGATTATCTGTACCAGAAGAACCTACACTGGCCAATAAAAGAGAAGCTGGAGAGTATGACCGACACAGTTTGATTAGTGAAGCGGATGCCGAAGAACATAGATGATGATGTTTGGGAACTCCTGAATCGGAGAGCATTATAAACATTTCGTCTAAGTTTGATGAAACATGTCACTTTCAACGTAAAGGATTAGTAGACTGCCAAAGATCATATGAAGACTTTATCAAACCTATATGAACAATATTCTGCGGTAAGAAAGATCCATCTTGTCAAGAAGTTATCAAATTTAAAGATAACAGAATGTTAGAATTTTAGAGAGCATATAAATCAGTTCAACGAAGTAAATGATGGGTTAAGTTCTGTGTCTATAACTTTTGATGAGAAATTATTGGCGGTGTTTATGCTCACCCAATTACTAGAAAGTTGGAAGATGACAAGTCAGTCAATTGCCAACTCGTTCGAGAAAGAAAAATTGGACTTCCAACGGGTTGTGAACATGATCATGATTATGACCGAAGAGATCATTTTGCATGAAGAAGGATTAGGGGCATCTACATCTTAAACACTGAATATGTAAGGTAGAGAAGGAAGAAGCAAAACTTAAAACACGAATCAACTGGGAAGATCAAAGTCAAGAGGAAAATCTAAATGCAGGTATCACGTTAACTATTCAGGAAATCAGCAACGAAACAAGAAGGATGTAGAGTGCTGGAACTACGGTAAGAAGGGCCACTTCTCGTATAAGTGTAGATCTGAGAAGAAGGATAAGGGTAAGAGTAGTACGAACTATATGTCAAAAGAGTCAGATGATTGCCTCATCTGCTCATTGGAAACTAAGATAGAGTCTTGGGTTATGGATTCAAGAGCATTATTCCATGCCACACCTCATAAGGAATTATTTGAGAACTACGTCTTTAGAAATTTGGGAAAGGTGTATCTTGGTGATGATTTAGCATGCAATATTACCGGGAAGGGAGATGTGAAGATTTAGCTAAAAGGGTCAGTTTGGAAGCTCAAAAATGTAAGGCACATATCGGATTTAAGGAAGAATTTGATCTCCATTGGGTAACTAGCGTTAGATGGTTACATGAAAACTTTCACATGTGATAAGTGGAAGATTTCGAAGGGTATAATGATAATCGCCCAAGGGAATAAGAATGGATCACTTTACATAGCCATGTATGGTTGTTGTTCAATCGCTATGGCGAAAGGTAAAGATGATCCGAACTTATGGCATCAGAGATTTGGGCACATGAGTAGTCAGAGGCTGAAGTGTTTGCTTTCGAAAGGAAAGTTGGAAGATTTAAAGAGTGTTGAGGTTGATTTCTGTGAGAGCTATGTGTTGGGAAAACAGAAGCAAGTGAGCTTCAAGAAGACCAGAAGAGTGCCAACATAGAAGAAGCTGGAACTAGTGCACACCGATGTTTAGGGTCTAACTTTAGTCTTGCCAACCAGAGGTAAATAGTATTTCGTCACATTCATTGATGACCACTCTAGGAAAGTGTGTGTTTATTTTCTAAAGCACAAGTCTGAGGTATTTGACGCTTTCAAGAGGTGGAAAGCTAGGGTTGAGAAAGTGTCAGGATTGAAGATAAAAGTTGCATTCAGACACTGGTGGAGAATATGAAGACAATGAGTTCAAGAAGTTTTGCTACTAGAGTGGGATAAAGCTCAATAGGACGGTTCCTAGAACCCCACAGTATAACGATATAGCAAAAAAGATGAACAAGTCATTGACTAAAAGAGCCAGAAGCATGATGTTACATTCTGGGTTGCCAAAACAATTCTAGGCATTAGTAGTCAATACAGTATCATATTTAACCAACAGAGAATCATCAAAACCTTTGGATCTCACTATACTAGAGGAGATCTGGACTGGGAAAGTGGTAAAACTTTCTCATCTTCAAGTGTTTAGGTGTGTTTCTTATGTACATGTAGGTGATCATGCGAGGAATAATCTAGATGCCAACTTATTGAAGTGTACTTTGGTTGGCTATAGAGAAGATGAATTTAGTTATAAGTTGTGGGATGACCAAAACTGCAAGATGATCAGAAGTAGAGATGTAGTCTTCAATGAAAGAGTTATGTACAAAGACAAGAAAACACAAGTGTTTGAACAGGAAGAGCCAGAATACTTTGAGTCAGATGATGTACCGGAAAACTGTTAGGCTTTTGAGTCATGTTGGCATAGTTCTATATCAAAACAACATATCATTTGTATTGATTAGTTGTCTAATCTCATAATGATCCAAGCTTCAAGGAAGGATTAGCAACTTATCAAGCCAGATGAAGCCTTCAAGAGGAGCGAGCTATATTGCACATCGAAAGTATATCTAGATCTCATTCTTCTAACAAGGTTTAGGCACACACACACACATTGCATCTATAGGTGTCCTTGCATCGTTGTGCATAATTGGTATAACACATTCACACATATATCATTGTATGCACATGCATTAGATTTAAATTAACAAATTTTGTAAAATGCATGTTCTAGGACTCTATATCTAGTAAATGACATACTTGTGTGTTCATGTGTTTGTATATTTGTGTTTTTGTGATATTGACGAGCCCGTTTGTACTCAACAAAAATGATATTTATAGTTCACTTTCAAAACCAAGTTTCACCACTTAAAAATCCACTTAGGATGTAAAAACTAGTAAAATGGTAAGTAAGGGATTCGTTCCACAGGGAATTGGAGTTAATAGTTGGATTAATTAACTAATCAATAATGCAATAAAGTAAATCATAGTTGTTTGGATAGTGTATGGTTTGAGAAACCATCAAACATAACATGTAAACTAAATGTGACAAAAATTATAGGAAAAATAGAATGCTTATCAACCTAGATAAGGTAATGGAATTTAATCAATAAAGTGGAAACTAAGGAAATGATGGAGTTGCAAATGGATAATGGGTAATACTTATCAAGCTACTTTAATGAACCAATCTCACAATTATGAACCGTTTGTAGTCTTAAGTGTGAAATGGCTGTCGAAACAAGACCAGTACACTTCCCACCAAAATGCTTAACCAATTAAAAAGAGGGGATAAATGTGGGATCGGTTAATTACAAACCAAGGCCTAGATAATTAGGGTTGATATAACCTCCAAATATCTATCCTATTCACCTATGTGCTCTGACCAATCAAGTGTGTCAATCCAAGATCAATTGTTTCACAAATTATCCTAACAAGATTGTAATCAACTAGTGGTATACAAAATCAATCACATAAATGAATATAATCTAATTAACAAGTGAATAGAATATAAAAGGAGATTCTAATATAATGTAGCTTATACAAATGCCCAAATCCAAATGTTCCTCACATCAATCCCCTAGATTGGGATTTAGTTACACATAGTTACAACAAAGGAAAAAGAAGTAAAAGAATAGGAAATCACCCAATTGGGGCACCTTCTTTAGTGTTTGATCCTTCCTTACCTTATTGCTCCTTATGCAAAGAGTGGTAGATAAGGAGGTGTCTAGATAGATGGATGTCTAATAGGTAGTGACAAAGGTAGGGAATGTAGAGAATGTGAAGAGAGGAATGATTGGGTGAAAGTAATCTAGATTTGGTGTTGAGTTTTGGGATGAAATATGTAGTTCAAGTTTAGAGATGAATGAAGTTGAGTAAGGGAAAAATGGAGAGAATTGCTCTTCAATTATGAGAATTCGTGTATGGAAAAGCTTTTTGAACAATGGAGAAGACAACTATTTATATGGCTCATGATTCTGTCTTGTAACTGTTAGAAATGCTGAGGTGTCATATGTCACGGTCATGTTTTCACGGTTTTGGAGACAACGACAATGGCCACGAAAGACGGTTATACGGTCTTCGATCTGGTTGTCACGGTCATTTTTCATCTTTTTCACGGTCTTAGAGACAATGGCATCTATATATCGACATTTGAATCTGAGATCTACATGAGTTGTTACTGTTTGACCACATAGCGACACTAGGCAGCGACGCTGGACCTGATTGATCTCTTGATTTTCTTCTTCTCTGTCGTAGTCGTTTTCATAGTGACAACACAACTGCGACAGAAGACATGATTGATTTATCAGATTTCACAACTCTTAGTCGCGGTGTCCTTCATAGCGACATTTTCTTGGCCTTCATCTTCATTGCTTCAAGCCCTCTGTCGTGATGTCCATAAAATGATACTTAGATAGTGACACTCTTCTGAGTTGAGTCACGTTGGCTTGCATGCGACATAACTGCGGCAATGCCCTGCTTTTCACCTTTTTGTACTTTTTGTATCTAATTCTTCTCCATCTTCTCAAATGCCTTTGAGACACTAATAATCCTGAAACACTTGATTAACACTTGTTAAAACACGGGAAAATGCCCGAGAATCAATCGAAAAGAGTAGGCAATGAGGGCCAAAATCATTCTATTTTGACTTGATCAAATACCCTCAAACCTATCTTTTGGTAATCCTTGAGCAAAACAATCACAAAACAGCCAAAGGACATGTATAAAAATCATTCAAAGATTTTCAATAAGCTCGAACTCTTTTTGCGAAGTATTTATTAGCCATTAATAACTTGCAAAGCCAATCATGAAGAGATTAAAACAATGATGTACTAGTGAGGAATTTGACATGTAAGAAACACTAAGTAAAGATTAAGGGCATGCCACTCTAGATAAAATTGCACGCAGTGCGATCCTACATTCAAAATGCCAAAGATTCAAAACAAAAATGCCATTCGGTTTATAATGTAATTCGCCTCGACAACTAATCCTCACCGGATTCTCTCATTTATGCTCAAATTCCTAGGGTTCACTCAAGATTCCATATGCAATATGAGTTAATGTTATGGATATCAAATTGATTACACATGTTATATTTTAAAAACACAATTTCTAAAAATTTTGTCCAATGAATGGAATTGCTAGCCATGAATTAGAAAGAACATACATCAACCAAAATTTACAAAGTAGACATTCCTAAAGATAATGAAGGTCTTTCTTTTGGTTGTAATGGGGCTTTAGATGAATGGTGAGTCAAATAATGGGAAAAATGGAAAGCAAAGAACCTAATGATTACACTAAGGCATACATTCTAATAATGAGTTCAATTTGCTTTCATCACATTCTCATTCACACTTTTTGTGTCCATGCTTACAATTTCAATTCAATTGTGCAATCTCTACACTAACTTTTCATTGAGTAGCTCATTCAACTTTTCATTTTTATCTAGGCCAATTTTGCCTCATTCATTTTTTTCTTTTTTCTTCTTTTCTTTTCTTTGCTTTTTCTTTTCTTTTTCATGCTTTACATTCATCTTTTCATTTCAATCTTTTCTTTTACTTTGCTTCTCTTTTTCTATTCATTCATTCATGCATTTCAATACTTTTGCACAAACTTACATTCCTAGGTACATGCCTCAACATTTTCAAGTACAAGAGCTTACATTCATTCCCCAAGCCTTAGCAAATCATTTGGTCAAGGTAAGTTAAGTATATAGGCTATATGGTTAAATGTAGATGTGGTTCATAAATGAAAATCTTAGATGTGTTTGGCTTCAAGATGACATGGGAGCACACACATTAGAGGGTATGGAAGTGTTTAGGCCAATTTTTGTAGTTGTTCACATGCATTGCCTAAAGTCCTCTGTAAAGGTTTGTCTACAAAGCAAATTAAGAGATCCGCAAGCAGTCCATAGTATTCTATGACAAACAAAATTTAAGTGCAAACAAGACCTATACATGGTTGTATGAGTGTTTGAGAGTGAGTGTGTAAAGAGTAAAATATTGTCCCTAAAAATACGCTTTTTAAGCCATGTATGTGAAACTCATGGGAAGCTCCACTATTAATCCCTAGCTTTCAAACAAAATTGATAATTCACTCCAACATTATGAGAAAAGAACTAGTGCGCTTTGCTCAATGCAATCCTAAATGACATGACATTAATCTAAACCAAGCAATCGTAAAGATGCACAATTCACGACTTGCTCATGTAAAAGCACAATCTCAACAAGCAAAATATGGCATTATCGCAAGATTTTGAAAAATTCAGCTCAAAATTTAAAAACAAAAAGTAGTGTTGCGCACAAGTACCCCCAAGCCTAAATTTGACATTGTCCTAAATGTTTTCAGGTGTTAAAAATTGGTTTAAAAGGCACATCACATCAAATCCAAAGCAAATAGATATAAAAACATCAATGTCCTTAAATCAATCAAAACTTTTCCAAGTATACAATCAAGAATTTCATTCATCCAAATATGCCCATAATTTTCCAAAAGATATATAGCATGAAATACTCAAATAAAATCTCATCCATAATCAATAAGAGAAAAAATGAAATCACATCCAACATAAATCCACTACCACAAACAACTCACACTCTTATTCTAAGCAAAATTGAAACAAAGAAAAACATAAAATAAATCAAAAGAATAACAGATTGAAGGAAATAATGAGCATAAACAAAAGAATCAGAATACCAAAGTAATATCCAACATAAAAGTAGAAACAATAATAAAATCAAAACAAAGTGTTCAAACTATCCAGAAATAATAAAAGTCATGCATATGGGATGGACAAAATATGTGGTGGGTGGTGGTGATGACTACTCCGAGTCCTCATCTGCATACTTTGTCTTCTCACACACGTTCTTCCTTTTCGGGTCCTTCAACTTAACCTCTCTAGCTGCTGCCTCTCTCCGTGACTGCTCCTTGGCTAGCCTCAACTGAGCCGCCTCCTCGTTGACGGGAGGACCCCCTGTAGAGCGAACTCTCGTGTCCTGTAATGATAGGGCTAATGCCAACTCCAACTGAGCGGTCTCTTCATCAGCAGATTGGACAACCTAAATAACTGGTGCAGTAGGAGCCTCTGTACCAGCTATAGTACTAGGGTCAAGTAGAGTAGCTGAATCGACTGTCTTCCCGGTCCTCCTGACATACGGGGTGAGTCTCAACTCATGCAGGAAAGTAATGAAATCCTTGACCAAAGCCTCAGTCAACTCCCGCACAAGACTCTCTAAGGCCCTCTACCTAGTCAGGATCTCATCCTGCCTCTCAGCCAATCCCAATCCTTAATTTTACAAAAGCTCACACTTACCAATGCTGGAATGCTTCACAGCATCCAAGCTAGTATTATCCTCATCTGCCATCGGCTCATCATCAACATCATCACCAACCGGATCATCTAACTACTCACCCTCAGTAACCCTATCAAAACCTTCACTGGACTAGCCTTTGCTCTACTCTACTCTCTATTTTCCTCCTTTGCCTATGTGTTGGGATTTATGCCATAAAGCTTGTAATATGTAAATGTTATAAAAACATAAATAAAAGAGATTGATTTATTGACATTCGTACACTTATATCATATGTGCAAAACATCCGAGATTGCTGGATGTAATCTCAAACTGATTATATAACTATCATATACAAAAGGTTTCAATTTGAGACGTGCAATCTAAAGAGTCCATATAAAGCAAATAAAGATTGGTACTTTGTTTGTGGTTAATCTACAACAGTAGTCCATTCCGTAATGTACGGTGGTCTTATCCTAGACTACTCATGTAGTAACATGGGAATGAAGACACCTTATATAATGAAGTCATATAGAATAAGGCCACGATCTATATGAATCTCTCTCTAAGATTCGTTAAATGCAGAGATTCATATATATATATCGACAAATGATGGTTGTATATGGGTGATCTTTATCCTGAATGTCTTATTGACTCCTTTAGGTTGGCTTGTGGCTTTTCACATACCATGGTTGAGATCGGAGTAACATTCTCAATCAATAACTCTGTATCTCGGAGTCACGGTTTAGCTTATGGCTAGGAAAGTTTGAACATTATAAAGGAATCCACTCCTTCTTGCAAGAAGTAGAGGAGTAGTTCCATTAAGGGTTGATTCAGGGCTTGAATAATTAAGAGCGTTCTCCTTCATCCGTAATGGAATATAAGATATAATTGTTCATTAGAGAATCAATGGTACTTAAAGGAAAAGATATAATTGGAGACGTATAACGAATTTTATGATCTAGCTCTAATTATGAACTACTCTTGGAGGATCATACCATATGTAATAGCTATATTGATGGACACTGAGATCTCAGTCTATGTAATACATCTGCAGTTTCGAGAGTACACCCTCGAGTTTTTAGTGGAGTAACTCTGAGGTTAATAATCATAGAATATTAATTAAAGAGTTTAATTAATATTTCTAAGTATTATTGGAGTTCAAAAATGTGGATCGATTAGGTTCCTTTGCTAGCCCTTTTATGGTTAATGGCAACAAGGGTCACAGTTAATTAATTGGATAGTCCAATTAATTGTGTTACGAAAGTGACACGAATAAATTCAGAGGACTAATTAAATAATATGATTATTTGATTAGTATATTAATAATTGAATTATATTAATATTTGAGAATTATTAATTATTTAATTATTAATAGAAGGTTATAGGTTTGAACCATGACTAATACTAAATGATTAAAAATAATAAAGATTATTTTAAATCCTAAAGGTCACAGGTTCAAGCCTAGTGGTGACCAAATTAAAATCGTATTTAAAATCTTATTTTGTCTTGGAGAATTAAACCATAGGACCCTAATATAAATAGATACTTATTAGGAAACAAAACACAACACAAACCCAATACAGAAAAGAGAGGGGTGCGGCAAAGGCAAAAAGAAAAAGAATTTTTTTTTTTTGTTTCCCTTGCAGGGGTCGGCCGAACTGAAGGAGAAGGCAAAAGGCTGTCTTTCTGATTTCTCTAAACCTCTGTCTAGTCCTGTCTGCATCTGTGATGTGCCCATACACAAGTTATCAGACCGCGGGTCATAACTCCAAAGGCTTGGTGGTGAATTAAGATCAAATCTTCAAGAAAACAATCGGGTATGCTTTAAGTTAATTTTTTTTTTAATATATATATATATATATATATTTTATGAACTTGTATATTCAAAATCTGGTTTAAGAAATAAGTTTTCTAAAGGAAATTTTTTTGAAACCCTATATACATTCTGCTGCTATTTTAATCAAAACCTTAATTTTTTCCTAAACCCTAAACCCTAAACCTACACTAGGCTGTCTCCTAGCCTCTCCGGGTATCTCCATACGTCGACTGTGCAGTAGGCCACGCCATACCTTCCAACCCAAGTCAGTTGGAGGGCTCTTCATCTCATCACCAGATATGTCAACACCGACTTGCCTTCATCTCATCTCTGTAATAAGGCATGTGCAAGGAAGTAAATCCATCTCCGACTCATTGCGCCCAATCTTCTGTTTCTGTACCTTCACTAAGGCACCCACATCTATCATATGCGACTCTATAATACAATGAAGGATCTGATCTGCCTTGAATGGGACCGTAGTCCTATAAGAAATAGGGCTCAGCGAATAAGTCATAAAAATGTGCCAAAAGGCCATCTCGATCCTTAGATTGGATTGCTTCAGATGGGTGTGACCTAGCAATCCAAAACACCATTGGGTTAATGACAATTATGTTTGCGAACTCCATATCTCCTTGCACAAACAAGTGATTCCTAGTTATCCCCTATAACATGTTCTTCTGTAACTTCTCAAAATTAAGTAGGGTAGTCTGAAGATGCCTGTTAATATTGACCCCGTTCAACCCAATGGTACCCTTCTAACCAACATCGGGCGTCCCTCCATGTACTCACTGGGATTCATTCCCGCATAAAACTCTCTAACAAGCTCTTCACTGTAATTTAGATGCGTAGATACAAATACTCCCCACCCCTATCGTTTATCAAAGCCGAAATAAAACTCCTGAATGCGGCACTAATTTTTGACGAGGCCGTTTGTACTCAACAAAAATGATATTTATAGTTCACTTTCAAAACCAAGTTTCACCACTTGTAAATCCACTTAGGATGTAAAAACTAGTAAAACTAAAAGCAAGGGATTTGTTCCATAGGGAATTAGAGTTAATAGTTGGATTAATTAACTAATCTATAATGCAATAAAGTAAATCATAGTTGTTTGGATAGTGTATGATTTGAGAAACCATCAAACATAACATATAAACTAAATGTGACAAAAATGATAGGAAAAATATAATGCTCAACAGCCTAGATAAGATAATGGAATTTAATCAATTAAGTGGAAACTAAGGAAATGATAGAGTTGCAAATGAATGATGGGCAATGCTTATCAAGAAACTTTAATGAACCAATCTCACATTTATAAACTGGTTGTAGTCTTAAGTGTGAAATTACCGTCGAAACAAGACCAAGACACTTCCCACCAAAATGCCTAACCGATTAAAGAGATGGGATAAATGTGGGATCGATTACTTACAAACCAAGGCCGAGATAATTAAGGTTGATATATCCTCCAATTACCTATCCTATTCACATATAGGCTCTAACCAATCAAGTGTGTCAATCTAAGATCAATTGTTTCACAAATTATCCTAACAAGATTGTAATCAACCAGTGGCATACAAAATCAATCACATAATGAATATAATCTAATTAACAAGTGAACAGAACGTAAAAGGAGATTCAAATATAATATAGCTTAAACAAATTCCCAAATCCAAATGTTCCACACATCAATCCCCTAGATTTTTGGTTTAGTTACACATAGTTAAAAAAAAGGAAAAAGAAGTTAAAGAATAGGAAATCACCCAATTGGGCCACCTTCTTTAGTGTTTGATCCTTCATTGCCTTGTTGCTCCTTATGCAAAGAGTGGTAGATAAGGAGGTGTCTAGATAGATGGATGTCTAATAGGTAGTAACAAAGGTAGGGAATGTAGAGAATGGGAAGAGAGGAATGATTGGGTGAAAGTAATCTAGATTTGGTGTTGAGTTTTAGGATGGAATAGGTAGTTCAAGTTTAGAGATGAATAAAGTTAAGTTAGGGAAAAATGGAGGAGAGAATTGCTTTTCAAATATGAGAATTTCGTGTATGAAAAAAATCTTTGAACAATGGAAAAGACAACTATTTATATGGCTCAAGATTCTGTCTTGTAATTGCTAGAAATACTAAGGTGTCATGTGTCACGGTCACGTTTTCACGGTTTTAGAGACAACGACAATGGCCACGACAAACGGTTATAAGGTCTTCAATCTAGTGGTCATCGTCATTTTTTATCTTTTTCACGATCTTGGAGACAGCGACATCTACAAAACAACATTTGAATCTGAGATCTACATGAGTTGTCACTGTTTAACCATATAGCAACACTAGGCAGCGACGTTAGACCTGATTGATCGCTTGATTTTCCTCTTCTTCTGTTGCGATCGTCTTTATAGGGACAATACAACCGCGATAGAAGACCTAATTGATTTATTAGATTTCATAACTCTCTGTTGCGGTGTCCTTCAAAGTGACATTTCATTGGCCTTCATCTTCATTGCTTCAAGCCATCTATCGCGGTGTCCATAAAATGACACTTAGACAAGGACACTCTTCTGAGTTGAGTCGTTGTTGGCTTGCACGTGACATAACCGCGGCAATGCCCTGTTTTTCACCTTTTTGTACTTTTTGTATCCAATTCTTCTCCATCTTCCTTCACAAATGCCCTTGAGGCACTAATAATCATGAAACACTTGCTTAACACTTGTTAAAATAAGGGAAAATACCCGAGAATCAAGCGAAAAGAGTAGGAAATGGGGGCCAAAATCATGTCTATTTTAGGTCGATCAAATATCAGACTTGAATTTGTTCTCATATTATTCCTTATTAAGTTTCAGTCGTTTCGGTTACTCATTCATTAGTTTTCAAGTTCCGAGTTTGAAGTTAAAAAACTTTCCGTGTATTTAACGTTCATGGTTTTCGTCTTTGTTTATCGAGCCGATTTCCACATCTTTTGTGAATTTTTGTTGATGTCTATGTTCGTGAGAGAGTTACGGTTCGTAATCCGAAAGTGAATTCAAATTCGGAGTTCGAAGGCTGAAGAACGCAAGAACAGTGCGAAAGGAACAAAAAAGGAAAGAGTGGCAAATTGCCACTTGCACCCCTCTCCCATTGAGGCACGCAAGCCTTATGGGATGGTGCCTCCTCTGCCCTTGTGAGGCCCACACACCTCCACGAGGTGGTGACTTGGAGAGGAGCAATTAGCTCGCCAAGTTCCCTCTCTCTCTCTCTCTCTCTCCATTTCTCTCTTTTAAAAACTCTCTCCCTCTCATTTTCTTTTTTAAAACAATAAAAGTGCATAAAATTTTCTTTGGATTCTCTCAACTTCAAAGCACCATAACTTTCTCATTTCTTATCCGATTTAAGTGATTCAAGTTGGAGAATCTTCGTATTGGAGTTTTCTATCTTCTTCAAGTAAGTTTAAAGTGTTTTGTTCAATTTTTTTGGTAGTTCTACACCTAATTTCGTGACTGCACGTTTTTACAAGGTGTTGATTGATCAAGCCATCACATAAATAAGAATACACTCGCTTTCCGATGCTTATGTTCATTTTTCTAGTAAATTCTTGGCTTTTATGGCTCGACTTTGATTATACAGGTACTTTTGGGAGTTTGGGCTGATCGAAAAAAGAATGCGGTGATTTTGAACTAAAGGCGACAAAAGGAGAGCTTTTGGGGGCAAAACAGTCATTTTACCAAAGAAGCAGCAAACGATGGTTTCAAAAGGCAACCAGGCCACCGATCAAAACCGCCATTTTTCTTCAGAAGTGTCAGGTGCAATTTGGCGGCCACAATTCACTTGCCGTTCCAGCCGCTGAATCATTCCAAAGGTGCCCAACTCAGTTCGGCAGTTTACATTCGGAGGCCTGGCCACCGTTTGAAACCGCCGATCACAAGCCACGTTAGCCATACCGAGATTTCAACCCTATCTTTTGTAATCCATATAAATTCTCCTATTTTCTCATTTTCTCTAAGCTAATAACCCCACCGTTCTTGAAACCCTAACACTTCTCTAACATTCCATTAACCCAAAATCTCTACATTACTCACTCCCACCAACATCCATCACCATATCTTGGAGATTTATTGAAGACAGAAGAGGAGATTCACCAAGGACAAGGGAATCTCAAGTTCATCAAGGAACAAGAAGACTTCATGAAGGCTTTCGTGGGTTTTTCTCTACTACTATACTTTTTTCATTTACATTTCCATTATGTGTAACTAAACCCTTATATTAGGAAATTGATGAGACAACTTATGTGATAATCCATGTATTTGAACTAGTCATTTAATATAAACCCTCTCCTAGTATATTCCATTTTCATTGCTTTGAAGTTGCCTTTATATAGTACTAAGTTAATATTGGGACTCAATTTAGCTTGTTGTAAAATGGTTCACATGTGTTGGTTATGGTTTACAGTTTGAAGGATTTTCAACTCACTCTCCAACCTTTAGCATTTATGAATGGGAATATGTGAATGTCTTATGCCATGAGACTTTAATTTGTTCTTGAAGAATTAGTTTAGGTGAATACTCATAGTGGGACTCACTTGAGTAGGAACTTGAATTTATACTCTTGCTAAGACACATAGTAGGATTTACTTGAGTCAAGGTTGGAATTGGATGTTAAAAAGTTAAATCAATTGAAGAACAAACCTTGAGTTCGATTAAAGTGCTTAGTTGGGCTATTTCATTACATTAGGAAATCTTTTAGTTGTCAACTCAATTCCCCAATATCCATCCCCATGCTTTCACACACATTACTTTAATTACTCGTTCTTTAGTTATTGCTTAATTTAGTTTACTTTCAAATCAATCTTCAAAACCAAAAATGAATTTTACTTTTCCGTACATAATTTAGTTTAGTGTACATATCTTTGATATAGCTAAGTATCCTCCTTTTCCCTGAGGAACGATCCCGCTTGCCATTACACATTTCATATACGATTTGTATAGTCTGAGTGTGGAATTTTGGTACTTGCAAAAGTCTGATCAAAATTTGGCACCGCTGCCGGGGATCGGCAGCATTATATTTGGTTATTTTCGTTTAGGATATAGTTTAGTAGTTGTATTATGTTATTTTTATCTTTTTACCTCGTGGTAGTTTTTTGCTTTTCGTGTTTCAGGCTCGCAGGTGTATGCACGGGCGTCATTCTAGGGGAGGTATACTGTTTCCCTACAACGATCGACTTAACCTAGTTGGAAGATTAGCTAGAGCCACTAAAAGGGCACAGTTGAATCAACGTCATACATTAGGCATGGAAGACGAAAGTGAAAACCCACCCATAGCTCCACCCCCACCAATGAATATCCCACCAAATGAACAACTTCAACAATTGAACATCCCCCCTAAACAGCTCACTATAGGGCAATATTCAAGACCCATCATTGGTAGGCAGCCACTGTCCATAGTTCTTGATGATCTCACGAAGTCTTACGAGCTTAAAAACATGCACATTAGTCAGCTACCGTCCTTCTATGGTAAGACACACGAAGACTGCTTACAATTTATGAAAGATCTTAATGAGGTGGTGGAGACATTCCCCTTTACATCAAGGATAGGTACACTCTCAAGGGAACAACTACTAATGAGGTGCTTCTCAACTTGTTTGAAGGATAAGGCAAAACAATGGCTAAATACCTAGGGCCTCGGATCTTTGACATCATGGGATACGGTGTGTGAAGCATTCTTCAACTGATTCTTTCCATCACACAAGAAGAGAGAGCTACGAATGCAAATTACAAGGTTTCAAGAAGAGACCGGTGACTCATTTCATGAGACGTGGGAAAGATTCCAAACCTTGTTAGCACAACTCCCTCCCCATATGCTCCCCAACTAATACAAGGTATCCTCATTTCAAGAAGGACTCTCTCCTCACACACAACTGTTGATTACTAATGCTGTGGAGGCTCAACCGCAGACAAGACGGCGGTCTTTATGATGGATGTGTGTGAGAGACTTGTTCTTACGTCCCAACAATGTAACTTTAACACAAGAGCAATCGGTAGACATGATGTAGGAGGATGAACTGAGACGACAATCTAAGTTTCAAAGTTGGCCAAGCAAATGCAATCCATGCAAGCCATAATGTTGTCTATGCAATCATTCATGACGAACCAAAGGAATGTGAGCCATATTCATGGAAGAGATGGAAGTGGGGATGTGTCTTTCAATGGGGAAAGATGTGATAGATTCCAAGAGGAGGTCCAAGCAATGGGATATCAACAAAGAGACATGAGTGGTGTCATTTCGCAAACCTACAATCCCAAGTGGCGGAACAATCCGAATCTCTCTTGGACAAACAACAACGTCTTGAACTCGAACATGCTTAGTAGAGAGGTAAATCAAGGGTTCAATAACAACCGAGGGTACTACCAAGGTCAAGGATCGGGGAGTAACCAAGCCAATCAATAGAACCAATAAGAGAATTTCAATAACAACCAAACAAGACAACAACAAAGGGAGGCCATTCTATCAGATGGACAAAGGTTGAGCTCTCTCGAAGCTTTAGTTGCCAATATGGGTGCATCGATGAAGAACATGGAAACTCAAATGGGCCAAATTGCCGAGTCACTTCAAAAACAAGACAAAGGGAAATTCCCTAGCCAACCCGAGCAAGCCAAAGCCATGACGGTTCTTAGAAGAGGGTGGATCCTAGAAAATGGTGAAATTAGGGAAAATGCATGTGAGCCCATAGTCTAAGAGGATGAAGTGGTGGTAGAAGACACAAGACAAGAAAGAGAAAATGTAGTGGTACCACCCTCAAATGAAGTTCCACATCTACACAAGTCATCCAATCCTTACATCTCTCCCATTCCTTACCCCAGAAGATTGAAGAACACGAAGTTGGAGCAATCCTTTCATGACATCTATGAGATTATTTCCAAGGTGAGTGTGAATCTTCCACTTCTTAATGCAATTCAAAAGATGCCTTCCTATGCAAAGTTCTTCAAGGAGTTGAACAAAGATAAGATCAAGTTCAAGCTGAGGCAACAAGAAAGACTTGGGGAAAATGTTAGTGCGGTTATTCAAAAGAAGTTGCCCTAAAAAATGAAAGATCCCGAAAGCTTCATCATCAGCAGTTCTATTGGTGAAGGAATGAAAGAGAGAGCCATGTTAGATTTGGGGTCAAGTATTAACTTGATGCCTTACACAATCTACAAGAGATTGGTACTTAGTGACCTCAATACCACTTCCTTGTCACTCTTGTTGGTGGATATATCCTCAAGATACCTAATGGGGATTATAGAAGATGTTTTGATTCAAGTAGAGAAGCTAATTTTACCGGCCGATTTTGTCATGTTGGACATGGAGGGCCATAAAGAAGATGATCAAATGTTGCTCTTAGGAAGACCATTTATGGCAACCGCTAAAGCAATTGTGGATGTACATGAAGGCAAGCTCACCATAAAGGTTCTAGATGAAGTAATTGAATTCAAGCTTTTTGAGTCGGGAGCATATCCTATTGGAGCACATGATAGCTTTAATGTGAACTTGGTGGATACAATCATTGAAGAGGAAAGTGAAGAATTTTTGAAGGGGAAATTGGAGGCTCTAATGGTAAGTGCAATGGAGTTCTTAGATGAACATGACGATGAGGAAGAAGAGAGGATTAATAAGTTTAAAGAAGTTAGAAAGGGAGAGTTAGAGTCAAAATTAGCTACACCACCAAGGTTAGAGTTGAAGTAGCTTCCATCAACACTCAAGCATGCCTACTTAGATAAAGAAGAAAGGAAACCGGTTATTATGTCCTCAGAATTGAATCAAGATGAAAAAACAAGGCTTCTTAAAGTCCTTAGAGTGTACAAGGTGGTAATTAGGTGGTCTATAGAAAACATCAAAGGAATAAGTCCCACCATTTGTATGCACAGGATCCACCTAAAAGAAGGTTCCAAGCCATCAAGAGAGGCCCAAAGGTGACTAAATCCCATCAAGCAAGAAGTGGTTAAAAATGAAGTACTGAAGTTGTTAAAGGTAGACATTATCTATCCAAGAAGTCGGGGATTACGGTAGTGAGGAATGAAAAAGATGAACTTATTCCCCAAAGGTTGCAAACCGGGTGGAGGGTATGCATTGATTACCAGAAATTGAATGCATGAAAAAAGAAGGATCATTTTCCCCTTCCATTTATTGACCAAATGTTGGAGAGATTAGCGGGGCATAGCCATTATTGCTTCTTGGATAGCTATTTGGGGTACAATCAAATAACAATTGCACTGAAGGATCAAGAGAAGACAACTTTCACTTGTCCTTTCGACACTTATGCATACCGAAAGATGCCATTTGGCCTATGTAATGCACCCAGTACTTTCCAACGGTGTATGATGTCCATTTTCTCGAATATGGTTGGGAAAATCATTGAGGTGTTCATGGATGATTTCTCGGTGCTTGGAGGATCCTTTTATGTTTGCCTTGATAACTTGACTCAATTATTAAATAGATGTGAAGAAAAGAACCTAACTTTGAATTGGGAGAAGTGTCATTTTATGGTGACACAAGGCATTGTTCTTGGGCAAGTGGTGTCAAGCTGGGGAATAGAGGTAGATAAGGATAAAATTGAAGTTATGAAGAGCTTACCTCCACCAAAAACTGTCAAAGACATAAGGTCTTTCTTAGGACATGTGGGATTTTACCGGCCGTTCATCAAGGATTTTTCCAAGATCTCAAGACCTTTTTACAATCTTCTTTAAAAAGAGGTAGAGTTTGAGTTTGATGAAGGATGCATGCAAACCTTCAATGCTCTCAAGGAAGCTCTTACATCCACACTCATCATTGTACCACCTAATTGGAACCTCCCTTTTGAAATCATGTGTGACGTGTCGGACTATGCCATTGGGGTCGTTCTTGGGCAAAGAATGGAAAAGCTTCCACATGCAATCTATTATGCTTCAAGGACACTAAATGATGCTCAATTGAACTACTCCACAATTGAAAAAGAACTATTGGCTGTTGTGTTTGCTTTGGAGAAATTCCGACAATATTTGGTAGGAGCAAAAGTAATTGTTTACACTGATCATGCGGCCATCTGGTATCTAATGCAAAAGAAAGATGCCAAGCCAAAATCCGTTGGATCCTACTCCTTCAAGAATTCGACTTAGAAATCAAAGACAAGAAAGGGAAAGAGAATGTGGTAGCTGACCATCTAAGCCAGTTGATACATGGGTCTAATGAAGAAAAAGACATGCTTCCATTGAAGGAAAGTTTTCCAGATGAGCAATTATGGGTAGTTGATGGAAAAGAGCCATGGTATGCCAACATTTTAAATTACCTTGTAAGAGACATAGTGCCGAATGACTTATCATACCAAGCCAAGAAGAGATTCAAGTTTTTTGCTAGGCAATACTTTTGGGATGAGCCATATCTCTTCAAGCATGGCCCCGATCAAGTAATTCGAAGATGTGTTCCGGAAGAAGAACAAGAAGGTGTAATCAAGTTTTGCCATGAAATGCATTGCAAGGGTCACCTTAGCTACAAAAAGACCCCTATCAAAATCCTCCAATCCGGATTCTTTTGGCCAACACTAGGCAAGGACACCTATGAGTTTTTAAGATGTTGTGATAGATGCCAACAGATGGGTAGTATCGGGAAACGAAATGAGATGCCCCAAAAAGGAAAATTGGTGGTGGAACTTTTTGACATATAGGGTGTTGACTTCATAGGTCCCTTCTCATCTTCAAATGGAAACAACTACATTTTAGTGGCGGTCGGTTATGTTTCTAAGTGGATTGAAGAGGTGGCAGAAAAGACCAATGATAGCCATGTGGTAGTGAAATTCTTGAAGGAAGTTGTGTTCTCAAGGTAAGGTACCCCACTGGCAATCATAAGTGATGGTGGCACCCATTTTTGTAACAAGATCTTTGCTACTCTGATGAAAAAGTACGGAGTTACGCACAAGGTTGCCACACCTAGTAATAGCCACGGATCAGTTTCGATTGGGTTTCGGTTTGAAACAGGCGGTTTCGGTTTCGTGGCCACCTAAAACTGAAACCATAATCGAAAAATCAGTTTGGTATACGGTTTCTAACCGTTAGTTTTATGGTTTCTGTATCGGTTTCTATTTCGGTTAAAAACCGTCGATTTTGGGTTCAGTTCAGTTCGGTTTCGGTTTTTCAAAAAAAAAAATTCAAAAAAAGTGACACGTAGTAGCTTCTGATTAGTTGATTATTTAAAAAAAAATTTGAAACCAGCGGTTTAACCGTCGGTTTTTGGAAGTCCCAAACCGAAACCGTAACCGTAACCGTAATCGGTTCAACCGGTTTTCGATCGGTTTTGAAACCGTCGGTTTTGGTTTTGGTTTTGGTTTTACGGTGGTTTTTGTAAGTACGATTTCAATTAAACCGCGAGCAAAACCGTCGGTTTAACCGAAACCATGGCCACCTCTAGCCACACCCTACCATCCACAAACATCCGAGCAAGTTAAAGTTAGTAATCGAAAGATTAAGAGAATTCTGGAGAAGACGGTCAAGCCCAATCGAAAGGATTGGTCAATGAAGCTAAACGATGCACTTTAGGTCTACCATACGGCATACAATACCCCTCTTGGCACTACCCCTTACCGATTGGTATTTGGTAAGGCTTGTAACTTGCTGTTTGAGTTGGAATTTGATGCTTATTGGGCAATCAAGAAGTTGAATCTCAATTTAGATTTGGCGGGGGAATAATGTAAGCTCCAACTCAACAAATTAGAAGAACTCTGATTTGAGGCCTATGAGAATGCTAAATTATACAAGGAGAAAACAAAGATCATTCATGACCAAATGCTTTTGAGAAAAGACTTCCATCCGAGAATGCCTGTGCTTGTGTTTGATTCTCGGTTGAAGCTATTTCAGGGGAAATTGAAATCTAGATGGACCGGTTCATTCCGAGTGAAGGAGGTGTTCCCACATGGTGTAATTGAAGTGCAATGTTTAAAAACCGGGGGTACATTCAAGGTTAATGGACAACGTGTCAAGCCATACTATGGAGGATCAACTAGTGCATTTATGATCGAGAAAGTCAAACATGGCGAACCTTAGCGCTCATCACCACGTCTTGCCTAGACGTTAAATCAAGGGCTTAGTGGGGGGCAACCCACTTAGGTAGTTTTAACTTTATGCAATTTGTTTTTGTTAAATTAATGATATTTGATTGGTTGTGTGCAATTCTCCCCAAATTTGTGTTAGATATTTGGTTCATGAAAAAAGTTGAGCAAATGTGTTGGAAACCATGTCTAAGATAGATTTAAGGGTTTCTTTTGGTATGATGACGGTTGTGTAATGTGCAACTATAGGAAAATAGAGCAGAATGTAGAATGAGCCAATTTTAGAAATCTGCGGTCATAATCGGCGGCCTAGCTGCCGATTGAAACCGCAGATCAAAAAGATGACCCTCTGCCAAAAATCAGCGGTTATGATCCGCGGGTAAAATTCAACCGCCGAATCAATCTAGCGGATCACTAATGCAAACGGCTGTTAAAACGGCGGTTTGACCGTCGAATACACAAACCGCTGAATGAAGCACTCAATGGAATAACAACGTTTTGCTCAAAAATCGCAATTCGGCGGTCACATTCGGCGGCTTGGCCGCCGACTGAAACCGCCAATTACGCGATATCATATGTAAAAAGGGCAGTCTCTTTCACGATGCAGCATAACACATTTTCTCTCAAACATTACGGCAACCCTCTTGTCCAAGGTTCTTTCTTCCCTTTCTTTTCTCCATTCAAGGGCTTCAAGTGTGTAGGATAATGGCACTGAAAAAGAGAAGCAAGAGTTCCATCAGCCAACGAGTGGATGAGCACAGCCTTTGCAATGCTTTGTATGCTGTTCGCCTCTAGAATATTCTCACTAGAACCATCCACCCTTACAGGAGCATTGATTTGAATGATGTGAGTGGGTTAGACATTGTGCGTCAAGTAGAGGGAATGGGGTTGCGCCACTTTGTCACCAGACCCCTCGAATCAGCCAATTTAAACATTATGCGGGAGTTCTATGCCTTAATGATCCCCAACGGATTCTTAGAGAAGAAGTCTGTGAAGGTCCAGGACGTGGATGTGTTCATTCGCCCCTAGGAAATAAATACATACTATGGGACCACTCCATAGAATGACCTTCTGAAACAGATCCCAAAGAATAACATTTTCAGGCTATACGATCCAGAACTTGCTGTAGCTCTCAAGAGGGAGATGGACCACAGAGATGTATAGGACGCGGATACACATCTTCGCCAGTCCAAATTAGAGAGAGATCTTGCATTTTTGTCCGTCTTCCTGTCACACTCTCCGAAGCCTACACAATAGTGGACTAACACCGTACTAGAGATTGCCTAACTTTTGTATTGCATCAAGTTTCAATTGTAGGTGGATGTCGGTCAGCTGATACATATTGCCATCATGAGAGTTGGAAAGACGGAGAAGTCAGTTATTCCCTTCCCATGCCTTATCTCCTATCTATTCACACATGCAGGGGTCCTTCGGTGACGCGGAGATGAAGTGCACACAATGTCCGACCCTTGCAACTTTAGGACTTTCAGAGACTTTTTTGCGCCCCAAGATGTAGAATGCCTCCTGCCATTAGGGTCGAGGAAGAGACAAAGACTGTTACACTAGCAACAGGGGGAGGCGATGACAATGATGATCAGGAGGATCCTGGGGCAGTCCCAACTGCAGCAGATCCAGCTGCAGAGCAAATACTAGCCTAGTTTGATGCTTGAGTGCGGGAGTATTCTCAGCAGACGCCCTCATGGGCTGCATCCATAATTCAGGGCCAGAAGGACCAGCAGGCACAGATAGCTGAGCTGATTAGAATCTTACAGACTAGCATATTGACGGCTTCAAAGCGCCATGGAGGAGCAAGACCCAGCTCAGAGCCGTAGCAGCAGCAGTAGGATGAGGAGACACTCCCAAATGACACCGCTCATTGAGATTTGTTCATGCATTTCACATACTTATTTCAGTTTTTTCTTCATATTTACTTTTAGTATTTTGAAACTTTGCATTACTTTTGGTTGGATGTTAGTTTAACGTTTTAGATTGATTTTAGTTTGCTTTTGCATATTTCTTGTCTACTTTTGGGAATTTTATTGTGCTTCATTGAATACCTTGCACATGTTTTTTTTTTTAGAATGCCCTTTTTTTGTCCATAGTTTTTTTGCGCCTTCCTTGCCAGGTACTCATTGTCAACATTGGGGACAATATTGAATTTAAGTTTGAGGGTATGGATGGCATTGCCATGATTTTTTTTTTTTTTTTCTATAGATACAAACAAATTTTTCGAAATTTTTTGTCAAATTTTTGCAACATCTTTGCGATATAGGCCATAATTGAGCATACTTTGCTTGGTTTGATACCTTTGTCATGTGCTCATTGACAATCTAAGAATGCATGCATGTTATGAGTTAGTCCCATACCTTTTTGTTGGTTCAAGTTGAGGTGACCATTTATATGAGCGTGTAGGTCAGTGGAGATTACTGTAAGGTCACGTGCCTTAAAAAGTGAATTCATAAGGGTGGTATTTTTTTACTCCTTAACACATTTCACATTTTGTTGTGCATCATTGAAGTCTCACTACATCACTTGCACCACTAATCATAGAACATTCGCCAATTGTGGATACCATGTCACTTGTTTGCAATTTCTTACGGTTGGCCTACTTGAAGGGACGATAGGACTTTTATAGAATATGCACAAACACTTTCACTCAAATCACTACCCGATTTGTGCTTCGAAGGTCTGATATTGGCGGCCAAGCACCCAAACCAAACACTTTCCCGAAAACCAAGGAACCTAACACAAGCCATACCTAAAAATTTCCGATATTGCTTACTCAAGCTTTTGTAATATGTACTTAGAAATATTTTGTAAATGATGATTTATCTTGTAAAATTCCATGGATTAGGATATTCCAAAAAAAAAATTAGCAATAAATTTTTGAGCCTTGTATGTGTACGAATTGTATGTTGCTCTAATGAGTAATGAAAGTTATTGCAAGTTGCTCAAAATGAGCTTAGTTAGAATTTTTGAAGTGTTAGAGCTCAAACTTAGCTCGTTTTCTTGAGTTGTAAGTTTGGTCAGAAATTTCCACATTTTCCCGTATCTGCCATTCACCACACAACACCCTAGCCTGACACTTGGTATGAGAAGAAAATCTAATCATGTAGGACTCCTACTTGAGAATGCAAACTCTTGTTATGCTCTACCACGTTCATGGTTTTTGGTTCCTTTCATGAGACTTATCCATTTAAAAGAGCGTTCAATTTTTGAATACATGTATGTGTCTCAATTCGTTTCCATTGCATAAACTCATTCGTATACACTTGTATGAGTGTTAACTAGGTTCTGAGAGGAAAAATAAGTGTGAATCTTGTAAGGACTTAGAGTCGAAGCGAAATATGACTTTAGCGCTTGTGTGAGTGGTTGCCAAAGCAAGGACATTCTAGTGTGGGATTCATAACTAGTATTGCACTAATTGGATTGATTTTGGGTTATTTCAACGTTTATCCCATCATATTTAGCATTCACAATCTATTTGTTTGTTTTTCCTAATTGTGTATATCGGCAGCTTTAGTACTAAGTCTTAGCTATTTATTTTTGCTTAGCGAATAATCCAAGTTTTGTTTTGAATTTGCTAAGAGACGAGCAAAGGCTAGGTTTGGGGGTATTTGATCGTGCCCTATTTTCGATGCTTATGTTCATTTTTCGAGTAAATTCTTGGCTTTGATGGCCCAACTTTGATTGTACAGGTACTTTTGGGAGTTATGGCTGATCGAAGAAGGAATGTGGTGATTTTGGACTAAAGGCGACAAAAGAAGAGCTTTTGGGGGAAAAACAGCTATTTTACTAGAGAAACAGTAAAACGACGGTTTCAAACGGTGGCCAGGTTGCCGATCAAAACCGCCGTTTTCCTCAAGAAGTGTCAGGTGCAATTCGGCGGCCACAATTCACTCGCCGTTCCAACCGTCGAATCATTCCAAAGGTGCCCAACTCAGTTCAGTGGTTTATATTCGGCTACAAACCGCCGATCACGAGCCACGTCAGCCATATTGGGATTTCAACCCTATCTTTTGTAATCCATATAAATTCCCCTGTTTTCTCATTTTCTCTAAGCTAATAACCCTACCATTCTTGAAACCCTAACACTTCTCTAACATTCCATTAACCAAAAATCTGTACATTACTCACTCCCACCAACATCCATCACCATATCTTGGAGATTTATTGAAGACAGAAGAGGAGATTCACCAAGGACAAGGGAATCTCAAGGTTATCAAAGAAAAAGAAGACTTCATGAAGGCTTTCATGGGTTTTCTCTACTGCTTTACTTTTTTCATTTACATTTCCATTATGTGTAACTAAACCCTCATATTGGGGAATTGATGAGACAACTTATGTGATAATCCATGTATTTGAACTAGTCATTTAATATAAATCCTCTCCTGGTATATTTCATTTTCATTGCTTTGAAGTTGCCTTTTATATTACTAAGTTAATATTTGGACTCAATTTAGCTTGTTGTAAAATGGTTCACATGTCTTGGTTGTGGTTTATAGTTTGAAGGATTTTCAACTCACTCTCCAACCTTTAGCATTTATGAATGGGAATATGTGAATGCCTTATGCCATGAGACTTTAATTTGTTCTTGAAGAATTAGTTTAGGTGAATACTCATAGTGGGACTCACTTGAGTAGGAACTTGAATTTATACTCTTGCCAAGACTCATAATAGGATTTACTTGTGTCAAGGTTGGAATTGCATGTTAAAAAGTTAAATCAATTGAAGAACAAACCTTGAGTTGGATTAAAGTGCTTAGTTGGGCTATTTCATTACATTGGGAAATCTTTTAGTTGTCAACTAAATTCCCCAATATCCATCCTCATGCTTTCACACACATTACTTTAATTACTCGTTCTTTAGTTATTGCTTAATTTAGTTTAGTTTCAAATCAATCTTCAAAACCAAAAACGAATTTTACTTTTCCACACATAATTTGGTTTAGTGTACATATCTTAGATATAGTCAAGTATCCTCCTTTTCCTTGAGGAACGATCCTGCTTGCCATTATACATTTCGCATACGATTTGTATAGTCCGAGTGTGGAATTTTGGTACTTGCAAAAGTCCGATCATTGATCTATTCTTTGTGTTTTGATCTTTAAAGTCTTCAATTACCATGGATTTTCTTCTTCTTTTTGTGTATGTTACTTGAATAAATGCTATTGAGAAATATAGCTTCAATTATAAGCTAGTTGTACTTAATTAGAAACTTGAATGTGAGTTAGGTTTTTCTTAAAACCTATGTTTTCACATGATTGTGAATTGTATTGTTCTAGCTTTTAATCTAGAGCTATTTGTGCTTTAATTAAATGTAGTTGGATGATTAATAGCCTTACATGTGTTTTTAGTTCTAAAGTCTTGAATATGTGCTTTATGAATATGCTATGTTTCCAAGCTTTAGTAACATGGATACAATCTAGGATTTGGTATGTTTGGGTGTTTTACATGCTCTAGGTTTTTGTTCATGTTTAAAGAACTAGGTAACATTGATTTATGTACTTTGATGCCTTTGTCTAGTTCTTCATGGAATGTACATAATCCATACATTTCATATGTACATGCATCATTTGTATGATGACATTCATATTTGGATTATAAACTAGAAAATCATACATTGTGTGCTCATTGTCTATTTCTAGTTTCCATAAGATATATTGATCATCTATTCTAGGTTGCATATGTTTGCATTGGCATACATTGATCACAGTTAGGAAGTCCTAGTAAAAGGCATGAAGTCTTAGGTAGGATGTGTTCCGGATAGTCAAGCAAGGAAGTCTTAACTAGGATGTGTTCCGGATAGTTAAGCAAGAAGTCTTAGCTAAGATGTGTTCTGGATAGTCAAGCAAGGGAAACTTTCTAGAGACATGGGTTGTCTTGGATAGAAAGTTGGCTATATCTCTTTCATTAGAAGGCCTGAGGGTTGGGTAGAAGTTAAGTCCAATAGAGAGTGTTTCATGTGTTGGTCACTTTTGAGGAAGTTCGCTCTATCATCTAATGAAAGCTCTATCATCTAATGAAAGATAGTTGGCCGATGATTGTGGATTCAACCCGTGGATGTTTTCTCATTTGAGGTTTTACCACGTTAAACGAATATCGTGTTAATTCTTTCTATTCATATCTTTTTATATTTGTATATGTGTTTAGTTGAATCTTGTTCGGATCATCATCCTTAGATATTTTTGAAAACAAGATTTTGTAAAGTGTGAAATGCAAACACTCTAGTTGATCAAAGTTGTATTTGTCTCCTGTATCTTTGTAGTGTTTGAACATTGTATCATGTGAAATTCTTTATCAAGTTGTAAAGTTCTACTTAGTGAATTTACATTGTAATATTCAAAGTACCACTTGTGGAATTTGCTTTGCATTGAATATATTTATATATGAGATATATTGTCTCTTGTTATATTTTTTGTAGATCAAGGGTGGTAAATTAAGCTTACATGTGATAATTGTTTTCTTATAACAATCATATTAAAGGTTAATTTGTATGTTCACCAAGTGTTTGACAAAAGTCTCGAAAGAGTTTTAAAAATAGAGTGTCAACCCCCCCCAGTCTACAAAACATATAACAATAGACAAAGTATCTCAAATATAAATATGAGATAGTTGACACTCTATTTTTAAGCCTACATGTGATAATTGTTTTTTCATAATAATCATATTAAAGGTTAATTTGTATGCTCATCAAGTGTTTGACAAAAGTCTCAAAATAGTTTTAAAAATAGAGTGTCAACTATTACCTCCCCCACCCCCCCCCCCCCAAAAAAAAAAAAAAAAAAAAAAAATCTTCTAGGTTGTTTAGTTCATAACCTTGTGGGCGAAATCCATTTTCATCCCTCTAATTTGACCTATTACACAAAAATAGTCTCTTTAGTTTCAGTATTGTCTTAACAGGTCCTTCACATTACAAAATAATTGTATTTTCATCCCTACCGTTAGATTCCGTTAGGGTTTTCAATGATCCCGTCAAAAATAAAAGAGTAAAAGCGTAACTTACATAATTAATGGTATATTAATAATTGAAAAATAAAAAAACAATTAAAAAATTGATTTACTAAATAAAGTAAATTAATTGATGATAGAAAAAAAATATATTAAAAAAAATAAAATTGATTTACTAAAAAATCTAATATTAATTGATGACAGAAAAATAAAATTTAAAAAAACAATTAAATTTATTTACTGAAAAATCTAACATTAATTGATGATAGAAAAATAAAATAAAATAAAATAAAACAATTAAAATTGATTTACTAAAAAATATAATATTAATTGATGATAGAAAAATAAAATAAAATAAAACAATAAAATTTGATTTACTAAAAAATCTAATATTAATTGATGATAGAAAAATAAACTAAAAAACAATTAAAATTGATTTACTAAAAAATCTAATATTAATTTAAAAAAAAAAATTTTTTAAAAAAAACTAGATTTCAAAATTAAAAAAGCTCTCACTCACTCTCTCAACAGATCTAAGATCATTTGAGATCTGATATCCTAACCCCCACTGTCATCGAATGAAAACCAGATTTGGAAAATTCCTCTCCTCATTAAAGGAATTCCAATTGTTAACGGAAAATTGCCAGTGGGGTGGAATTCTAATTAACGACTTTAAAGACCACAGTCGAGGTAGACCGCAATCGGAGCGATACCACGTAGTTTGATACCTAGTTAACTTAAATTTAAACAAGCTGGATACAATCGTGATTATAAGTAGAGTGAAATCATAGTAAATAATATATCCATCTCAAATGAAATACAAATCAAAAAAACATTGATTAAAGCTAGACATCAATACAGTAATAATTTCCAATCTATTCTATAGGAGGATTCTAACACCGTTGGAGATGGCAAAATCGTACCAGTTAATAAGTAGAAAAGTTCTCCCCTTTTTTTGAAAACGAACGTTCTCTTTTATTGCCTCTCATTTGCCAATCAAATCCTCATAATTTAGACCAATTGATTGATCGTGTTACCGGATTTCATAGGCGTTGATGGAGGAAATCAATATACGCGGGAATTGCTCCCTTCAATTATGTCACGTTTCCGTTTATATTTGAAATAGGAATAAGTTGACTTGTCTGGTTTCATTTATGGCACTTTAACTGGAAAAGGGGTTAACCCTTTCCCTCCACGTTTACTTGAAGGTGAATTCAAGTTTTGTATTTGTGTTGTATCCCTCTTCTAGTTCAATATTGGAACCTGGGCGTAGCATTCTTACCAGCTAGTTTATTCTTCCGGCATTTTTGTTGTTTAGTAGGTTAGTTCTATGAGGGATCGGGGTACCAGGGAGTACAACAATGGGGTACCAAGATGGTACAATAGTGGAATACTAGTGCAGTAGCAGAATCCCCTGGATCTCATAGCAGCGAGGTACCCGGAAGATAGAATGGCAAAGTACTTGGATGTAGTAGCGAGGTACCTAGATATAGTAGTAAGGTATCCGGATAAAGTAGTAGCAGGATACCTGGATGTAGTAGCAAGGTGCCAAGACGTAGTAGGGAGGTATCCAGATAATATGATAACGAGGTACTTAGACGCCACGATGGGGTATCTTGTGACCTTGTAGTAGTAGGATCCTTTTGGATCTTGAACTCCATATCTTTGTACTTGAGAAGATCCGGACAACCTCGTTGTAGGTTGAATATTGGTATATCTTTTTCTCATTGTAGCAGGATACTTCTCATGACTTTTTCCTACTTATAATTGGAAGGGAAAATTCTTCTTTGGAGCCTTGCCATTTTTAGCGGTTTATAGAAGTCCCCCTTGACTTGAACACTAGTATCTTGTTGGGGTTAGAGTCAGGATATTTAGAACGTTTGAAGGATTGTCGTTCATCCTACATGATTGGGTTCCATTATCTAGGATGAAGTCTTTTTCCTACACGTCTGAATTTAATGTGTTGTACACGTCTCAAAGCTGGAATGGTGCACTCGTTTGAATGAGCCGTTTTTGGAGCGATTTTCTCGAAAACCGCCTTTTGCAAGTCTCCAGTCATTAATTACCGTTTCCTTGCATATTCCGATAATCGCTTACTCCTCGCTATAAGTAACCTAGTCTTCTTCCTTCTTCTCACACCAATTTCGAATTTCAAACCAAAACTCTCTCTCTCTCTCTCTCTACATTTTTCTTTACCACAGTGATCTCTGAGACTTTTCTTCTTCTTCTACACATTTTTATCATGGCGGATCTCCCAAACCCTTCAGACAGCCTCAAAAAGCTCTTCGACATAGAGAAGGAGGCTTCGATCGAGAGTACCCCATTACAACCACGGAAGAGGGGTCGTGAGGAAAGCGATACCGCGGGAAGCTCTCTCCCGTCTCAACGTCGTCGGTCCATGAGGAACTCTAGGATTGGGTCGAGCTTTAATAACAAGTCTGACAACTCAGTCGAGATCGTCGAAGAGAATGTAGATGAGGATGATGACGATGATGATGATGAGGAAGGGATCCCCACGAGAATACCGATCAGGAATGCCATCATTCTTCCTTTTGAAGATCGAGTTATTATCAACTCCATCTGTACAATTGACACCCTAGCCCGCTTGAGAAAGGAGTACCCAATTCTTAACACCGTCACTCATACTCTTCTGCATCAGGGTTATGATGTCTATACCCCGATTAAAAGCGAAGTTCCTATTCATGTGGCTGCTTTTGAATATGGACTCAAGCTACTTCTCTATCCTACCCTACGTAGAATACCGGTCACCCTAAGGCTTGCCCCGTTACAGATTTCGCCTGGGTTCTAGAAACACCTTATAGGATTACTAGTGCTCCGGAAAGAGCAATGTGAGATCTATAGCATTGTGAGAGAGCCGAGATATGAAGAGTTCCAGTACATCTTCCAGGTGGCGACTCTCAAGTCGAGCCCTAAGGGCCAATTCTATCTGAGAGCAAAAAACCCTCTGAAATTCGTTGTCCTGGGAGCCAACGTGAAGTATCCTCGTTCTTGGTGCGAGGAGTGGGTCATAGTAGGAGGATAGTGGGGCAATTCAGTTGATATTGACGGGGTCGAGAACTTGGTTCCCGTTCAATTCAGCGGACAAGAGAAGTGGGGTAAAGGGAAAATCTCCAAGGAGTCACGAGGTATTTTAGAGAAAATCTTAGCCCGATTTTTCGTCAATGTGAAGCACCCTACCTCTGACCCTTTTGACAGTGACAGATTGGACAGGCACCTAAAGATCTCATCGGTTGTCCCGCGTAAGTGGCTTCCTATTTCTTGCTTGTATGGTTTTTTTTTTTTTTATTTATTTATTTTTTTTACATGCTCACTAACTTTATAGTTTTTGTAGCTACTTCTTCTATGGCACTCCTAGAAACACTCCTAACTGAGCACTCCCAACCACACTTCATGTTTCTTCTCCTCCCTCTTCTGCTTATCCTACTACTAATGTAGGCATTTTACTCGGACCTAGCCGGCCTACAACTACCTCTCCTTTGACCCTGGATAAATCTCATCTGAGTCCTCCTATTACACTCCATCTCTTGCCTATAACACGTTCCCCTTTCAGTGAGATGACTGCTAAGGCTGCCAAGGTCTGAGGTCTTCCTAGTCAAGCTCAAAGGCAGACTTCAGCTACTCCTTCTGATTCTTCTCTAGTAAATCCTCCCCCTCATCCTCCTCTTCCTCCTCCTCCTCCTTATACTCCTACTTCTACATATGCAAGGCGACAACCCCGAATGGATAGAGCGAGGGATGTCAGTACCTCCATGACACTCCCTACTAATCAGCCTTCAAGTTCCCAGTCGAGGGATAAGAATTTGGAGGAGGTAGTAGCCGATTTTTAAAGATATGGCTGCATGGAAGTATGCAGGCTGAGACCTCAATGCCTTGGGACATCATGGTCTCTAAGGGAGCTTCCTTTCTAGTTGAGGTATAATTTTCTACCATTTTCTCTACCTTATATGGTACTCATCCTCATTTATTTTCCTGTAGGCATTCAGATTTACCGTGGCCAAGGAAAAACAGGTGAATACTTTCAGGGAGGCAACTATCTTTTCCCGGGCAGAATTGGAGTATGCCAAGCGAGAACTGGTTCGGTCTGAGACAAGCATCGACTTTCTAAGCAGATCACTGTCCGAGGAGGAGAAGACAAGAGACAAGGCCTTGGCGAACTCAACACGATTGGACCGAGCTCTAGATACGAAAACTCTCAGATCACTACGCCGCTGAGAGGAGAGAGATAGCCTAAAAAGTGAAAAGGTCCTACTCCACGTTGAGAACCAACTCGTGCGGGGTTCAATAAGGAATTTGGAGGCGAAGATAGATGATGCCTTTGGGGATGGTTACTTCTACACCTCCTACGAGGTTGCCAAAGCCTTTCCTCCCCCATTTGACTTGAAGACCTGTATAGGGTTGGATCGGGAACAAATTGAGGTAAGAGTCGTCCAGCTTTCTGGGCCTAACCTGACCCAAGTGGATCCTCATACCTCTACTACAGTTTTTGATCCTTCTACTCTTCAGGGACCTACCCCGCCCACTATTGATCAGGTAAAAGAAGTTATAACATCGGCGTTTGAGCTTCCAACCCAATAGGATGACGAGACACAGAAGACAGAGGATCTTGCAGAGACCATGAACAAGTTAGTAGAAGGAGGGGGAGTTACTGCTACACCTAGGGTGCTAGGAACTGGAGAAGTCCAAGCTGAGGCAATCACCAAGGCAACTGATGGTACTGGCAGGATAGACCAAGGTCTGGAAGCAGAAGAGGAGCAAGATGGTGGTGATGCATGACTTGTTTACTTTGTTTTTCTTTGTATAGCCCGTAATTGGGGATTGGGCTCCCTTTTTAGTTAATGAACAATTCCTTCCCTTGTTTTCAATACACTGTTTTATGCTAGACCTTAGTAGAGGCTTGAATGTTAGTCGATGATCTAAAAACAATTTACTTTGAACCAAACTGTTATCTGGATGGAGATGACAAGGTATCCAAATATGGCAATGGGGTACCCAGATGAAACAATGGGATACCTTAGAGCCTATAAAAAATAGGATCCTTCGGTCTACCCGGATACCTGCGCACTCTATCTTAGATGATATCAAACTGGAGAAAATTTGGAGAAAATCGATCATTGTAGGTGGCAAATTTCATCTGGATACTTGAATCAAGATACTGCAACTTAAGGTACTAGTTGCTTCTGGCATAGGGGATCCTGACTTGGATCCAGTCTCGGTTGGCTACTAAGGCGACTTCGGGATCTTTATTAAGCAAACCCAAGTATTAGGTACCCTGCTAAGGGACCTCGGCTCCTAAGTGAATTCAAGCCACATTTGCACCAAGTTTTCTTTTATGGCAAATTGAGGAACCATGTGTCCTAATTCTTAGGCGACCTTGTACCTGGTATGCAACTATGATGAAACAAGGAATCCAGTTTCCAATCAGATACCCTGATCCTTGCTTGATCTTTGCCTGGTAGGCAATTATGACCATTTTAGCACCTGGTTTCCTTTATATGGTGAGTCAAGGTATCAGGTATCCTAATAAGGTATCCTGATCCTTATGTGGTTTATACCTGGTAGGCAACTAAGACCACTTTAGCACCAGGTTTTCTTCGGAGGAGGGTATACCCCGTCTGAGGCTTCAGAAGTGCCATATAGCTTCCCCTGGTATGGAGGATGCGGCGGGCTACTAGGGCCACGAGTCCGGACCCTTAACTTGGCCAACAACTATGCCACTTAAGCATTTATGCACCAAATCCTTCCTAGAGAAGGGTATACCTCGACCAAGGCAGCAGGAATGTCATATGACTTTTCCTGGTCTTGAGACGAATCTTATGGCGAAATTTTCAAGGCAAAGGTAGGAGAACCAAGTAGAAGAAAGTCAAACCTCTTTATTGAATTTCAAATCAATACACTGCAAAATCGGGGTACATTTTTAGAGATATACTAGCCGAGATAAACTATTTCTTCAAAGCTTAAGGGTAAAACCTTTTGAGGTGATCAGCATTCCAAGTATGATCAACCAGGTAGCTATCCATATCCTCCAGCTTGTAGGCTCCTCCTCGGACTACCACTTTTATCAAGTAGGGACCTTCCCAGTTGGGAGCTAGTACCCCTTTAGACCTTTTCCGGGTACTTTGAGTCACTTTCCTGAGGACCAAGTCCCTTTAATTAAAGTCCCGGATCTTCACCCTCCTATTAAAACAGTAGGATATCTTGCTTTGATAAGCCGTAACCCGTTTTGCTGCTCTGTCTTGCTTCACCTCCAAGTGGTCTAAGTTAACTCTCAATCTCGTTTCATTGCCTTTAGGTTCAAAATGTTGGACCCTGAAAGAAATCAACCTATGCTCAATAGGTGAGACTGCTTCCGTTCCAGAGGCTAGTGAGTAAGGGGGTTTCCCCAATTGTCGTCCTTCTAGGAGTCTGATATGCCCATATTACATTCGGAAGTTCTTCTACCCACTTGCCCTTCTTCTGTTGAAGATTCCTCTTCAGGGGTTTTTTGATGGTTTTGTTAGTAGCTTCCACCAATCCATTAGTTTGCAGATGGGCTATTGATGCGAGACGAAGGTCGATACCTCACCTTTCACAAAACTCCCTGAACTTGGCATTGTCAAATTGTTTTCCAAGGTCGGTTATTATGGCCATCGAGGTACCAAACCGACACACAAAGTTTTCTTTGACAAAACTCGTCGTGTTTGCCTCGGTTATCCGGGTGAGAGACTTTGCTTCTACCCATCAAGTGAAGTAGTCTATTACAACTATAGTGTGCTTAGCATGACCGGGAGCAGCCGGAAGTGGCCCGATGAGGTCTAGTCCCCGAACAGCAAATGGATAAGGTGTACTGATCGAAGAGAGTCTTTTAGGAGGTAGATGGTGGAGGTTTACCGTCTTCTGGCAAGCTTCACAGGATTGTGCATACTGATTTGCATCCTGGTGTAAACTGGGCCAGTAGTAACCCATACTAAGTACTTGGTAAGCCAGGGTTTCTCCTGACACATGGTTCCCGTAATCTCCTGAGTGTACCTCGGTAAGGGCCCACTGTGCATCATCCATATGTAAGCATCTCAGTAATGGAAGAAATTTTCCTTTGAGGTATATTACCCATCTACTAGGCAGTACCTAGTGGAGGTCCTCTTGAGTTTGCGTGCTTGATCCGAATTCATTGACAGGGCTTCATTTTAGAGGTAGCCTACTATATGATCCATCTAGCACGAAAGCCGGTCTACCGGGTTCACCTCTACCCTGCTAGCTATGCTAGGATGAGGTATCAGATGGAGCGATATCCCTCTTGGTAATGCCTATCCTCCAGTCACGGTAATTTTAGCCAGGACATCCGCTCGGACTACAAGGTGATCAGCTCCTAACTCCCCGACCACCTTCATTCTGGCTAACAAGGCTTCGTACTCCGCCTCGTTATTAATGGCTTTAAACTCGAACCTAAAACAATAGCCGATTTCAACTCCTTCCGGGTTAATCAAGATGACCCCTGCTATGCAGCCCGATTGATTCGAAGCTCCATCCGTGTACAGTGTCCAGATCTTGTTATCAACTGGCCACTCGCGGGATTCTAATGTTGGGACTGTATTCAAGGTAGCTTCTTAGTAGAAGACCATGCTAAATTCTGCCATGAAGTCGGCCGAGGCTAGAGCCTTGATAGTCGTTTTGGTTTTGTATTTAATATCATACTGGGTGAACTCCAAAGCCCATAAGACTAACCTTCATGATACGTCTGGTCTTTGGAGGAACTGCCTCAGCGGGTGGTTTATGACCACTGCGATGGTATGAGCATGTAAATACGGTCGAAGCTTTCTGGCTGTGGTTATAAGCGCATAAGCAAGCTTCTCTAGGAAGGTGTAATTCTTCTCAGACTTGGTCAGGGCACGGCTTACGTAGTAGACTGGTCTCTAGACCCCGCCATCACATTCCTTTACTAAGGCTCCGCTAGTAGCGGTCTTCGAGACTGCTAAGTAAAGCTGCATTTCTTCTCCAGACGTAGGTTTTACTAGTAGTGGCGGACTAGCTAGATTTTTTTTAAAAAACTGGAAGGCTTCCTCACTTTCTTGATTCCACTTTATCTTCTTACCCTGCTTTATAATTTTGAAGAAGGGAATGCATTTATCAGTAGACCGGGATATGAAACGGTTCAATGCTGCTACCCTACCAGTCAGTCCTTGGGATTTCTTGAATGTGGTAGGGGACTTAAAGTCTAAGACGGCTTTGATCTTCTCGGGATTGACCTCAATCCTCCTCTCATGTACCATGTATCCAAGGAATTTTCCAGCTGCTACCCCGTAAGCACACTTAGCAGGATTCAGTCTCATCTGATTCTCTCTTATTATTTGGAAGGTCTGACGCAAGTCTTCCGGATGCTGATCTGTCGTAGGAGATTTGGTGATCATAACATCTATATATACTTCCATGGATCTTCCAATTAATGGTTTGAACAACTTGTTCACCAAACGTTGGTATATGGCACCTACATTCTTAAGACCGAATGGCATTACCTTGTAACAGTAGAGACCTTGCCCAATTCCGGTTTGTCTTTTAAATTAGGGTTACATCGCCATTTTGATATTTTAGCCCTCTTCCAGTAAGATTTTGTTATTATGTCCTACATAAAGTTTGTAGGTCGTGATTTCTTATGCAACCAGGAATCAAGAAATTCATGATTTGGGGTTTTCGGCATTGAGTTACCTCCGTTTTAAGATTTATGTTCTGGCTTATTTTTTCTCTAGAGTTCTCCGGTTCTATCATGGCTGGTGACTGCTATGAGAGCCATGTGGCTCTCTTCTCTTGTTCTAGGATGCCTTCTCAACCCTCTTTGAACATTTCTAGTGAGTTACTTCATCCCCCTACGGTTGGTAATGCTGTTGGTCATGAAGATAGGTTGTTGTTGAATAATGCCTTGAACGCTTTCCCTAGTTCCAAAAAAAAATAAATTGTTGGAAGCTCTCTCTTCGGTGCTTAACGTTCTGGAACAAAATCATGGGATTTCTGAAGATGTGGCAGATGTTCAAGGTTTGAACAGTTCTATTAAGGCTAATCTGCTTGCTCCTCCTCGCTTTTTTTATGAATTTCTTAGTTCTCTTCTGAATGATGCTATAACGGATGATAATGGAGTTTTTACTAAGTCATTTGCTGACACTCTTATGTCTTCTTTAGCTGCCTTGATTCCCTCATCTAAAACGGTGATGCATTCAAAAAAGGAAAGCTATATTGTAGTTCAAATTGATGCTGATGTATACAATTCTAGACTTTCTTTGTGCCAACATTCTCTTATTGGTCGTCTTATTCTCTCCAATGGTGATATACCTTGGAAACATGATAAACTAATGGTCAGATTGCAATCAATTTGGAAGCCTAAAGCTAGTTGGAAACTCATCTCCTTAGGTTAGGGATACTATCAAATTCTCCTCAACTCTGATGAAGATAAATCAAAGTTTTGGGCCATGGGACCAATGATCTTAAAACCGGGTATTCTTCGTCTCCAGCTTTGGGTTATAGACTTTAACCCGAAACTATAAAAAACTACCAATTCTCAAATTTGGGTCCACTTTCATGATTTGTGTTAGGAGTATTAGCATTCTAAGATACTCTCGAATTTGGCTCAATCAATTGGCATTCCATTGAAATTTGATAGGACCACAATGGAGGGTGAGCTCAGCCACTTTTTAAGGGTGCTGATTGATGTAGATCTCTCTAGCGATCTAATTACTTCTCTTTTGATTGGACGGGAGGGACTAAGCTACTTTATTGAGGTTGAATATGAAAAACTTCCCTCTTTTTGTACAACTTGCTCCTCTATAGGTCACTTGCCTTCCACTTATCGTTGGAACAATCAAAACAAGTCTCCTCATGATAATTGATCCGATAAAGTTGGAGATGCTAAAAAAGGAAAACAATGAGCAGGTTGTTTTGAAGGAAAACAATAATTTCGAAAGGCGTGGAAGATCCAAATCTAGGATGGTCTATCGTCCTATCTTTAAAACCACTTCTGCAGTCCCTCTTAAAAATGTGTTTGATACTCTTAATGACATCTCTAAGCCTTATTTGCATAAGGATGCTCATGAGGTCAACAATGATGATAAACCTGTGGAGGAGGTTCAAGTTGATTCTTCGACTATTAGGAAGATTTCTAGTGGTTCTAAGAAGACTAGTTTGAAAGCTTCTAATATTTTGTCTTCCCATGAGATTGTTGCTTTCTCCCTAAGTGAGCTCGAAGTTGTGGAGGTTGGTTCTTCTAACTCTAATCTTGTGAAAACTATGGATGCTACCAAGGCCTCTAATATGATTTCCTTTAATATGAATGATGATGCTTCTACGAGGCAACATTCTGGTCCTATTATTCTCCATAATCCCACCCCTATTTTGAACTCTAATATTGGCCCCATAGAATCAGATTTGCAAGACTGACATTCGTTTAAAGACAATACTTCAGTTGATGTTGGAACCTCTAACTCCAACTCGTTAAACAACTTCTTAGAGAAGGATGATAAAAGTATACAGAAGCTTAGGATCTGGTTGATCCCGATAATAATTGGATTCCCGTGGTGACAAAATCGAATAGAAGAATGAAACCAACTTTTAAGTTTTTATCTAATTCCAAGTCTCAATTGAGTAAGGGGAGTTCTAAGCGACTCCCTGTTGCTGAGACTAAGATTTGCCTTGATTTTGCGACTTCATCGGCCCATGCATACGTGTTGTTATTTCTAATTGGGCTGCATCGTTTGAAGCAGAAGGGAATAGTTAATTTTATGCCTTTTTATGTTCATGTTTCCTTGCCTTCTGTTGAGGTCTACATACCTTTTTAGATTATTGTTTAGGATCTGCCCGTCACTTTGCTTTCGTTTTTCTTTTTCTTTTCTTTTGGTTTCTTTTTATTTTATTTTATTTTAATGAAAGATTATAGTAGTCCAATGAGAAGATATTTTAAACCTCTAATACAATACAATACGGCACACCAAACAAGCCCTTAGAGAGTCTCAATTCTAATTTATATGTATTACAATAATAGCTTTAAAATAAAAAACATAAATATGCAATTCATAAAAATTATAATCTATAAAATCTAATTCAAGGCATTATTATTATTAGAATCTACAACCCTATACAACAATATACAAATACAACTATTGAAGACATACAAGCGAGAGACATATTTTGATTTTTAACAAGATTCCATCCATTCTGTCAGAGGATTTGTACGAGAAAAAGAGAGAAAAAGAAGAGGAAAAAGAAAAGAGAATTTCACAAAAGCAGAGAAAAGAAGGGCTAACAATCCCATGCAAATTGGTCAATGGGACTGTGATAATTATTATTACAATACATTCCACAAGGCAACACTGTAGAAGTAGTAGACTCCACAAAATCAAAATCAAAGTTGTTAGATCTCTCAAATGAAGCACTAGTTGTACTGTTCATCATCTCATGAATATGATTCGTTTTGTTGTTCATTTCCACAACTACTACTGGGTCTAGTACTTGTGTCTGAATTTCTTCTTTTCTAATGAGTTGATCAGCTTCAATATTGAATTCATAGTTCCCAGAATTCCACATGATGAAATCCTCATCTATGAGACCGCACCGACTTGGGTTTAATATTAATGGAGAAGAAGAAGAAGAAGAAGAAGAGATAATAATTGGGTTAGTAGTAGTTACTGTTGAAGCTTGGCTCGCTGGAGACTCCATTGAAGGAGCATGAGGAATATTATAATTGTTTTGTTCTTGTGTAGAAGTAGTATTAGTATTAGTAGTACTACTCCAAAACATGTTAGGGTTTCGGTATTGGTTAGAAGTTGAAGAAAATAATATTTCATGAAGAGGAATGTTGTTGTAATTATAAGGCAGTGATGAGAGAAAAGCAGAAGAGGAAGAGGAGGAGGATGAGAAAATATTCATTAATGGAGATGTGGTCTGTTGTTGTTGTTGAGGTTGAGGCAATAACTTGTTGCATGCATTGATGATGTTGAAATTGTTGGTGTTGTAGTTGTTAGTGGTTGTTGACAGGATGAGATTGTGAGTGTTGGGGTCAATTCCTTGAGCAATAAGCTTCTTCTTGATGAAAGAATTCCAAAAGTTCTTGACTTCATTGTCTGTTCTTCCAGGTAAATGCTTGGCTATTTGAGCCCACCTGTTGCCTAATATTCTGTGCACATCAATGATGGTCCTCTCTTCTTGCTCACTGAATGAACCCCTTTTCAGATCTGGCCTCAAGTAGTTTATCCACCTCAGTCTGCAACTCTTCCCACATCTCTGCAACCCTAAATCATCATGTACACACACAGAATTATCATAATCATTAATTAAATACCCTTTTTAGAAAATCAAGAAACAATTCAAATGGGGTACGGTTAAAAAAAAAAAAACAAAAAACAAAAAACAAACCTGCAAGTTTGGGAACAGAACTCCAAGAGCCATGGCCATTTGTGGTGATATGTTTGATAAGCTTCTCATCTTCTTCAGGAGACCAAAGTCCTCTCTTCACTTTCTGTTTGCTGCAGCAGTGATGCCCCATTATAGCTAGCTACCTCTATCACAATTAATTTATCTCCTCAAAATATCAAGCTAGCTCTCTTATATAGATACCGTTTTGTTTCTTATTAGAGACAACATGTATGTTCTTTTTTCTCTTCCTCCAATTTTGGAATTATATATAACTAAGCCCCCTCCTCTATATATATATATATATATAAACACATGTAAAGATGCTCCTCTTAATTTGTCTACACTTTACATGTATGATAGAGATGCGTAGAGAGAGAGTAGAGTAGAGAGTAGAGAGTAGAGAGAGAGAGAGAGAGAGTGGGAAAATTAAACTTGGCTTGCACTCATGTGAGGACCATTGGACTCATTGAGTGCTACTGTTTTTGGTAGCTTCCAATTCAACCATTGTTGTTCAAACTCGATTACAATTGCTTTTCATTAAACTAAATTTATATTAATTAATATAATAAAAAAAATTGGGGTTATTTATTTATTAGTATAGTGTACAAGAATAACCTTTTAAGAAAGCAACTATTTGATGAGTGGTGAAAGACACATTATAACCATTAACTAAAATTTTCACTTGAATTGATAATTTATAGGGTCTTGAGTAGGTCAAGCTTCTTCTATAGTCCTTTGTTATTTTCTTTTCTTATCTGTATAGTTTTGGATACAGTATATGAGTTTTTTAGTATATGATTGCTTATGATGATTTTTCTCCTAAAGTTAGTTCATTTAAAAAAAAATATATATAGTCTAATTGAATACTAATTAATTATATTTACACAAATTAATTAATCATAATAAAAAATTTTGAGAAATTAAAGAATACAAATATAGACAGCTAGAAGATGATATTGATGTGTACCACGTTATTTTCATAAATTTTATAAATTATAAAGTATGAAACAGGCAACATAACAAGAAATCCATTAAACTACTTTAAACTTCGAGAAAAATTAAATGTGCTACTATTGTATTTAAATTTGTATTGAATATGTAGCTTATTTTATTTATTTGTTTTGAAATCTGATATCAAATGGGTGATCAAAAGTCTATCGGGATTTGTCAAGATCAAACATTATATGTATGGCACTGATATATATCTACTCTCACGACATTAGAGAGAGAAAATTTCTCTCTGTAAAATGCATATGATAGGACTTGAACCTCTACCTCAAACATGGAAGGAGAGGTGTACAACCTATGAGTTAAGAGGGGATGTGCGAATCTAGGGTTTAGGGTAGCCCCCATTTATTTGATTTATATTATTTTATTGTTTTTGTAAAGTTTACAACCAATTCAATTAGTATCAATCAACTTAATTAGAGTTGAAGTTATCATTAGAAAATCCCACTTGAAACTGATTTGCTCAAGCTGTTAAGAAATCTGAAATAAGAGAGATTACTCCATATATAATAATGACATTTTCAAGCAACTAGGGTGAATATACATATAAAACATGAAAACTTGAAGCAGTTTTATATAAAGTTAATTACAATTTAAATTTGTGTTTAGAGAATAATAAAATTAAACATGAATTATTTTTTTGAAAATAAATTAAACATGAATTCAAACCAGAGATTGATGACTGAGTACCCGAATGTTCACTTTAATTGTTTAATTTTAATTTATTTGACTATAGTACCATAAATCATGTCATTCTCTCTCTCATTATAAACTAGCTAAACAAGGAAAAGAGACATGATTAATGGTGGAGGGATGAATGATAACATGGCCATTTTGGAGAAAGACCTAATCATTCAAAGTTAACCAACATCATTTCCTTGCATCCAAATTTTCAACATGCAAATTAAACATCTCTGACTCTCTAGATTAGTATAATATTAGTTTTGGTTATAAAGTTATTGTATCTACAATATATGTCCACTCTTAATAAAGTGATTGTGCATTTCCCCTTCACATTAGTGATAGGACTTTGAGTATCAGATTTGTTCATTAAATCTCAAAGTGTGAGAAGACCCCTCTCCAGTAATAGGGCTCAAAAAAATTTTGTCACTATTTGGGCCTAACTTTGTAAGAAAGTCACCGGTTTAATAACTTAAGTTTAAAGGCACCTATTATGGTAACGGACAAAAATGCCCCCCACAGTAACCTTCTTCACCATTTCGTTTTTTTTTTCTTCTTTCAAAATCCTCCATCAATGGACGACAGTGGACCACGATCAAACATAATAGCGACTTTTTTTATGTCTCAGCCTTTGTTAGTTGCATCTGAGATACAAACCGTCTTGTTAGTTGCTTTTTTTCTCAATTCAAAACACTCTTTTGTAAACCTTAAACTGATTGTGCGAAGAAAAAAAAAATGTTTGTTAAAAAGGCTTGAAAAAGTCTCGGACAAAGCTTAGAAAGGCTTGGACAGTTCATTAAAAGTTTCGGAAAAGAAATGAAAAGGCTCGAAGAAGTAATGAAATGGCTTACATAGTTCATTAAAAGGCTTGGATAAGAAATGAAAAGGCTCGGAGATTCAAAATTAACAAAAAAAATGATTGTTAAAAAGTCATGGAGAAGAAATGAAAAGGCTCGGAGAAGTAATGAAAAGGCTCGGATAGTTTATTAAAAGGCTCGGAGAAGTAATGAAATTAACAAAAAAAAAAATGTGAAAAGTCTCGGAAAAGAAATGAAAAGGTTCGGACAGTTCATTAAAAGACTCGGAGAAGAAATAAAAAGGTTCGGATATGAAATAAAAAGGCTCGGATATTCAAAATTAACAAAAAAAAAATGATCGTTGAAAAGTCTCGGAGAAGAAATGAAAAAGCTCGGAGAAGTAATGAAATTAACAAAAAAAAAATTGTGAAATGTCTCGGAAAAGAAATGAAATGGCTCGAACAGTTCATTAAAACGCTCGGAGAAGAAATAAAAAGGCTCGGATATTCAAAATTAACAAAAAAAAATGATTGTTAAAAAGTTTCGGAGAAGCAATGAAAATGCTCGGAGAAGTAATGAAAAGGCTCGGATAGTTCATTAAAAGGCTCGAAGAAGTAATGAAATTAACAACAAAAAAAATTTGTTGAAAAGTCTCGGAAAAGAAATGAAAAGGCTCGGACAGTTCATTAAAAGGCTCGGAGAAGAAATAAAAAGGCTCGGATATGAAATAAAAATGCTCGGATATTCAAAATTAACAAAAAAAAATGATTGTTGAAAAGTCCCGGAAAAGAAATGAAAAAGCTTGGGGAACAATTGAAAAGGCTCGAGCCTTTTCATTTAGTCTCCGATACTTTTCAATTAGTCTCCGAGACTTTTCATTTCTTCTCCAAGCTATTTCAATTAGATTCAAAATTCATACAACCAAAGAAAGGCTTATAAAAGACCCAGAGAACAAATGAAAAGGAACCCAATTAGGGTTTTAAATTGAAAAAAAAAAAAAAGCTCGACCCCCGAATGCATCTGCGTAACGCCACAAAATTAATTATCCAATGAAGATTAATTGATAATATTATGGTGTTCAACCTCTATCCTACATTGAAGGTCTGTTATAGAGGAAGATGAAAGAAAAAATCTCAGAAAACTTTAAAGTAAGAAAGAGAATGTGTAAAATAAGGGTATTTTTTGGAAATCACTTACTTTAGTGCCTTTTAAACTTAAATTATTAAACCAGTCACTTTGTCACCAAGTGAGTTGGAAAAAATGATATTTTCCACCATTTCCACCCATTAATATAAGTTACATTCTGGAGCATGCTTGTAGCCGTTGATCTCGACAGAGCTCGACAAACTCTTGACTCATAAACTTATTGTATGTACCCGTAATGCTTATAGTGGATGATTTCGTCAGATCTGAGTTGGCCAAACTGCCTCAAAAAGTTGATGAATGTACTTAATTATATTATTAAACCAGTCACTTTGTCACCAAGTGAGTTGGAAAAAATGATATTTTCTACCATTTCCACCCATTAATATAAGTTACATTCTGGAGCATGCTTGTAGCCGTTGATCTCGACAGAGCTCGACAAATTCTTGACTCATAAACTTATTGTATGTACCCGTAATGCTTATAGTGGATGATTTCGTCAGATCTGAGTTGGCCAAACTGCCTCAAAAAGTTGATGAATGTACTTAATTATAATACTTGTAACAGTTGATCTTGACATATTATTGCATAACATTAATCCGAAAAGTTATTGTATGTACATACCAGAAATGTAGCATAATCAAAATAATGTATACGTAAGTGCAATTATACAGGAGAAGAGAGGTATTATATTATATATGTATAGTGTATATATTCTTTTTAGGGCGGCATACCATTTCTTCACTCAAGGGTTGCTTGAAGATGTCAATTTCTTGGTGTCAACGAAGAAGGTGATGATTGGATTTGGATTTGTCTGCTTTCATGATTTTCTTTTTCACCTCCCTTTGTTTTTCTGTTATAAACAACATTTTACTTTTTCGCAACATTTTTGTTTTCCTTATTTTATTGTTTAAAAACATTTGTTTTGAGAGGAAATCACGTGGAAAAGCTAGGCAACAAAGCCGTGACAAATAAAAGCACACAGACTTTAACAAAACAAACCTTCTTCAACCTTTTAACTTGTTAATGTCAATATGGGTTTCACTCTCAAAATCATTGCAGTTAAAATCTTTCCTTAAAACTAATAATTAATTTTTTTTTTTTTTTCTTCTTGTAGGTGAATGACAAGTGTCACTTGTTGACAAGGCAGTACTTTTAATTCTTTTATTATTATTATTATTATTATTATTATTACTGTTGGTAAGAAGAGACATAGTGAAGTTCAATTCGGTTAAAAGTGCAGTATATTAGAGTGCAAAGCCGTCTCAAAGAAAGGCAGTTACAGGTTCAGATACATAACCTACTCAACTAATATTAAGACCCAACATATTCCACTTAGCTCCGGTGTTGTGTACAATTGTACATTCATGTCCTTCCACGTTATTGATGGAGAGTTCAAATCTCAGTATATACATTTTACAAACACTTACAGGGAGTTTTTTCTATAATATTGTAGGAGTATAATACTTCCGATTGTAGAAGTAAATATCCAAACTAGACAAATTCAGACATACTCTTCACACTTTAATTACCTATTAAGAATTTCAGTGTCAGGTTTCAAAAAATAAGTAAATTTTAAAATAAAATAAAATAAATAAAATAAAAACTCTTATTGAGTTCGAGGTCCAAAATAAGAATACCCCTCCTTACGTCAAAGAAGTAAATTGTTCCAATACTTATAGTACCGAATATGAAAAATACTTAAGTACACAATTCCAGTGTTTTGTAACAATTAATTTTTATAATTTTGAAATTCATACAAAACCTGAAATTTATACTTACATACAAAACCTTACCGACAATATTGAAATTCATAACTCTAATCGGAACTAATACCGATGTTAATTTGTAGCATGATCCCTCAAAGGAAAACACCTGAAAAGGGGTTTAAACTAATTATCACACATCACATGTAATTTTGACTATTAAAAGTGTATTGACTCAATTGTAATATTTGTACACAAAAAAAGGATGGCCGTTGATCTGGTCCTACATATATAACTTATCGCAAGTGGTTTGATTGATTAGTATATACTTTAGCTTATTAATCTCTTAATTCTAACATCAAACGGTCCATATCAAATCAAAGAAATAATTATGTGAATAATTTTATAATTAGTATATATATAGGGTCCCCAATTAGTACACCGGTACACTCATTGTGATCATGTTTTTTTGATGATCACATACGATCACATCAATTTACATATAATCACATTAAAATTTTATCTTATTTTGATATGATCTTATATAACTCACATGCGATCACACATACACCGATGCTCATTATAAAATGCTCCATATATATATATAGATGTAGATTATATATATTTCACAAGGTGAGACCGAATAACCAAATATCTATCTGTCTATCCTCCTTTTGTGTAGCTTTTACTTTTGTGTAGCTTTTAGGGTTCTTGGTTGATGTTAATCTTCTAGAATGGGTAAGTTTTCACTTTTGAATCAATAAAAAGGTTAAATTTATTTTGACAATTTAGTGATGAGGAGGAAGTGGACCAAAGTGTGCTACGAGAAAAAGGAAAAAAATTTAAACATGATTAAGGAAAATGGATCCCACCACTCCATTATAAGTTTTGTTTTATAAATTATTGATTACCGACATATTTATATGATAATCTCTCTTTAAATGGGAAAAAGCCAAAAACAAACTTGATTATCCCCACTTGTCCACCCGTTTAATTAATCAATTAATTTCAATAACTCAATGAACACTTTTTGGTTCATGGTCTTCAAATGTCAATATATGAACATATATATATAGAGAGAGAGATATAGACTTTAATTACTTTTCTTGTACAACATCTTTTTGGTGTAGTTGTTAAAGTAATTGATACTTTAATTATACTACAGTATTCTTAATTAATTTGATTCGTAATTCATGAGCAACCCTACTCATCACGTGGGTATTTAATAACCCCATATTTTTATTCATAATGTCTCATTTTTTTTTAGCTTCTGGACAATGGTTTAAAAGCTTCAATGCGACGGATGAATACAGTATACTATCCGTGTTACCTAATAAAATCATACACACAATTTATAATTAAATATAAAACAAATCATAATCATAGTTTGTTTAGAATTCATCTTTCTAAAGAAATCTAGACTTTTATAGAACCAATATGTGTATATGGGTTTAGATATTATACAGGATGTGAAAATTCTTTATAGTTACTGGATAATTTACTGGTTGTTAAGCTGTCATGTGGCAATAAAAAAAAAATTAAAATTTAGTGAATAACAAGCTATAACCAGTTTCAACCTGTTTTAAATCAAAACTTGTCTTATATATATATATATATATATATATATATATATATTTAAATAATTAAAATGTTACAACTTTGTTAGAAATGTAACCACTTCCATCTACAGAAGTGACAATTTTTCTATCATTTTTTTAATATATTTAAAAATTAAATAATTTTTAAAATAAAATGTTACAACTTTGCTAGGAATGTAACCACTTCCATCAGGCTAAGTGACACTTCTTTTCTTTTTTTTTCACAAAAAAAAATATATATATGGGAAATGCAACTTTTAGAATTTAATATTAGAGAAAGTTATTTAAAAATATATGAAATTAAAATAAAACTATTAATATTAATCACTTTTGATCTCATCAATGATTACAATCATACAAATAAGGGACCTCATGTAACTAAAAAATATATATCATTTGTGATAAACAACATGAAAGTTAATATAATTTATGAAATTTAAGTTTTTAATATAACAAAATATCACATTGTGCTAATATTTAATTGGTAGAATTTGACACTGAAGTCAATAGTCTATATATAAAAGTTTTTACACAATTAAAGTTTCATGAATATCTAATTTAAATTGATAAATATCTTCGAATTATATAATTAAAAATATACTTTCATTAATTCCATAAAATATTTTCTATACATTTTTGTAAGTCAATATAAAAAAAATTATTGCATGCTGAAATTAGTACGAAAGATAAGAAAGTTAGTAGAAATATAAAGTTCATTTTTTCGTGCAAACAAATTTATTATATATTACGATATGCTAATTAATGACATATTACAACCTTTTAGTTATATTGAACTTATATAACTAAAAGGTTGTAATATGTCATTAATTAGCATATCGTAATATATAATAAATTTGTTTGCACGAAAAAATGAACGTAATATTATATGCCACTAGTGGCTGTGTTTGTGTTTCCCTTCAATATATATAAATATATATATATATATAGATGTTTTATATGTCACTATAAAATGATTATATTTAACGAAAAAAAATGGAAATCGAATTGTAACGTCGGTAAATTTCTCACACCTACATTAACAATGTTGTTAAATTGGAGGTGCCTTTTCATAGAATCATAGGGATGGCAATGGGGCGAGGTGGCCCTTCCCGCACCCGCCCCATTTAATTTTTGAAAACCCATCTCCTCATAATACCACACCATATATGGAGCGGGTTGGGACGGAGCAGGGTAGAACAGAGAATGCTTTCCCCATCCCCACCCATTTACCCCGGTTATCAAAATGATTTATTAAAATAAAAAATATAGTGATATAGTCTTTTGTAGGTTTTTAGAGAGAGAAACTCCCAAATAGTGGCAAACGACAGAGAGATATTCATGGAGGGGATCTATTTCAATGGGAGAAAGGATTACAGAGAGAAACTAGTCGGTTTTCATAGGAAATCTCAATCCTGTTGTGGACACTTGGGATTATGGAGCATTTTCAAGATCTTTGGGAAGGTGAGGGATGTATTTTTGTCAGCAAAGAAGGAACCAAATAGAAGCAGTTTCGCGTTTATTCATTTCGAGACTCTAGAAGAGGCAGAGAAGGTAGCACAAAAGGTTAACGGAATGCATGTGTATGGGTGGCCGATTGTGGCAAATGTAGCGTCTTACGATTGGAATAACCGTCGAAACATGAACAAAGGTCAAAATAGGAGTGATTTCCATAGCTTCGGACTATATAGGGGAAAGGGGAAGTCTAAAGGAAGTGATTTAGAAGGATCAATTAATAGTCAGTATGCTTAAGAAGGTAGAACATATGCGGAAGCATTAAGAGTGGCTAAACCTTTAAAGGCAAAAACTAAGAAAGGCCTGGTCATGACATGGTCAGGCTCATATGAAGAGGAGAAGTGGTTGACCAAGAGTACGGTGGGGGTTTTAAAGGATTTCGGAAGCTTAGAAGCGATGAATCAAAAGCTAGAGGATAGGGGTTTCATTTTCTCTTCAACCTATATGGGTGGGAAACACATAATATGGCCGTTTGAATCCTCTTTTGAAAGGGATGGTTTTGTTTTGAACAGTTTTTTCTAGAGAGAAAGTTTATCTTCTATGAAAATATGGAGTGAGAAGCTAATAATAGCATATTTGGACAAAATTAGATGGATTAAAGCTTATGGTGTTCCTTTAAATTGTTGGAGTAAAGATTTTTTTAAAAAGCTAGGAGGTAAAGTGGGTAAAATGTTGTGGATAGACGGGAAAACAGAGCTAAAAAAAAGTTTAAACTGTGGTCGGTTTCTGGTTCTAGCTCCTTTAGAAGCTCAGCTTTCTTGTAAGGTTGATGTGAAGATAGGGTTTGTCTCGTTTCTGGTGAAGTTAGTGGAACATCAAGTTTCGGCTAATATAGAGTGGGTCAACAAAGTTTTGGGTCTGAAACAATGGGCAAATTTGAATGAAGATGCAGACAAGGAAGTTTTTGATAAGGAGTCGCCGTTTTCAGGAAAGGAGGAGTCTTATGATGGTGATTGTAGGCATGATAGAGGTAGAGCAGGTGGTAGGGTGAAAGGAGAGGGCAAAAGCAATGATAGGATGGGATACAGAAAGGATGTCATAGAGTTTTCCAGTAGTTCCAAAATGGCACGTAAGGAAGTAGGCAGTGATAGAAGGGTTTTAGACAAAGGAAAAGGGAGGTGGATACAAAGGCAGAAGCCTACTTTCAAGCAACTTGGTGAAGGAGGAGCAGTGAAGATTGACAAAAAAAGGATATACTCTTCAGAGAGCAGTCCAGAGGATTTTGGATCAAGTGATTTTAAATCCAATTTTGAGGATGGGCCGGTTAAAAAAACAAACTCTACATGGGTGAATGCTCCAAAAGAAAGCTACAGAGAGGAAGTCAGAAAGTGGGCCTAGTATTGGGCCTAACAGCACTGGGCACACAATGGTGAATAATGATTTATCTAATAAGATAGAGAGGATCAAGTCCAAAAGGGTCATCAGTGGTTCTGAATTCGTTGAAGGGAATGTTGGTTTCTCAAGTTCAATCGAAAATGGGTTAAAAAGTGGGAAGAAGCATAGGATGGAGAGAAGAGCAAACCACAGTGATGGTATTGATATTTCAGTAGAACCGAGTGTTGGAATCTCTTCTTCAGTTCAAGTAGTGCTTGAAACTTAGTTCACAAACAAACAAGGCATCGAAATTATTATGGATTTAAGGAACTGTGGCTTGGATAAGGAAATTCCTACACAAAGAAGGGTGGAGACGAGTGGTGAAGGGATGTCTGAGGAAGAGGAGGCGGTTCATAGTCAAGCAAAAACCCCGCAAAAGACAGCATCAAAGAATTCAAGAGGTAAAAAATTCATCTCTTCTTTTAAATCTTAAACTAGGAAAAATAGAGGTTTGATGTGTAAAAAGGACCTACGCCATAAATCTAAATGTAGAAAAGTGGTGTGGAATTTAGAAGAAGAAATTTCTAAAATTATAGAGAAGAGTGTGGCTAAAAGATTAGAAAAGGAGTTGAGATTGAGGGGATGGCATGATGACAACTATAGATGGAACATGGATGGGGGAGAGGTAGATGTTTCTAGGAAGATTTCATGGAACACTGAAGAAGAAGTTACTAAAGTGCTAGAAATTGGAGCCGCTCTCGGTTTCGATTATGATGGACAGGAAGAAGAAATAGTAAAGTTCGTTACCATGAGGGAAAAGGAGGATGAGGATAGAGCAACAATTTGATTCGGTTCTTGGTGGGTGGGTGGGGGCTATTAAGTTTTTTAATGTTAGCCTTATCCTGGAATGTCAGAAGTTTGGGGAAGTCGGAGAAGAAAACAAAGGTTAGTAAGGCACTGTTAGCTAATAAGCTGGCGGTTTTCTTTATTCAAGAAACTAAGCTTGGGAAGGTTGATAGTAGGATTTTCAAAGGTCTGGAGGGAATAGCGCTTTTTAATGGTATTTGTGTGGAGGTAAAGGGGTCCGCGGGGGGTTTAATTACCTTGTGGAATCAGGAGTTGATGTTTATTAAAGATTGCATATCTTGTAAGTGGTGTATCATTTTGGTGGGGGTTTTGAATAAGTCTAAGCAAGATTTGGTGTTGTGTAATGTGTATGCACCTAACTCGGAAAGGGAGAGAAGAGAAAAGAATAATGGGGTTACATTCTAAATGTGCACAATTCTTTTCAATATACCGTGGGTTATGGTAGGGGATTTTAACACCATACTAAATGAGGCGAAAAGAAAAGGGGGATCTTTTAATAAATGGTCGGGTAAAGCTTTTAACAATTTTATTCTCCAAGCGAAAGTAGTGGACATTCCTTTACGAATGGGTCTTTCACATGGTCAAACAATAGAGTTGGAGGCATGTCGGCTAGGTTGGATAGATTTTTAGTTTCCCCGATTATTCTTTCTTGGTTCAAAGACTTGGAACAATTTAAATTGTCAAGACTGTTTTCCGACCATAGTGTTATTTCTTTGAGGATATTGAATTTTAATTGGGGTTCTAAACCATTTAAATTCAACAATATTTGGCTTAAAGACAAGGACCTTATGGGGGAGATCAAGAGGGATTACGTTTATCATGAGAAAAAGGGGAACGGCTGTGTTGTTTTGAATTCTAAGTTGAGTAGTGCTAGGTTCAAAACCAAGAGATAGGCTATTAGTAGAGTTTACAATAGAGATATTACCAAAAAGTTAAAGGAAAAATTGTGTTTATTAGATAAGAGTCATGCCATCAATGTGTGGTCGGATAAGATGAGACAAGATAGACTGGAGATAATTTCTAATTTATGGAAGAATTTGAAACGGGAGGAACAACTTTTGAGGCAATCTTTAAGGGTAAAATGACTTGTAGAAGGCGATCGTAATACTCGCTTCTTTCATTGTATGGCAAGTGAGCGGCAAAGAAACAACTTTACTGAGAATATAGCTTTTAAAGGGGTGATTAAAACAACGCCTTTCCTCCTTCACAATTACAAAACAACTCTCTCTCAATTGTGGCAAACAAGATGGTGCATTACGGAAACAAGTCTAATCCTGAGAATAAAATGATTTTCGATTGACTTGAATATGGGAGACTTTAGGGACAATTTGTTCTCTATTTTTATTGATAACTTGAACGCGAAGGTGGATTATGAATGTCTTTGGGGTTTATTCAAACTGTTTGGCAAAGTGAGGGATATCTACTTATCGGTAGAAAAGATCAACAGGAGAAGTAGGTTCGCATTTGTGAGATTTGGGTCCTTAGAAGAAGCTTCAAAGGTGGTTGCGTCCACCAATGGAATGCACGTGTATAGCTGGCACATAACAACAAAAGTAGCAGCTCAAGGTTGGAAGAACAAAAGAGAAAAACCGGAGTTTCAGAGGAATTTCTACTATAGGAGTGGGAAGCAGCAAGGTAGGGAATATCAATGGAAAGAGCAATACAATAAGAGATCATATACGGAGGCAGTGAGAGGTTCCAAAGACAAGGGTCATAGCCATGTCGAGAACGAAGAGGCAGAGACAATTTCGATGTCTTGGGATTTCAGGATGAATGATTAAGTACGGCTGGATAGATGTGCAGTTGGGGTTCTCAAAGAATTTATAAAGGTAACAAGGGTAAACCGAAGATTGATGAATAGGGGAACTGAGTTCACATAATCATACTTAGGCAACAAATTTGTTCTGTGGGTTTTTGATTCTGAATTTAATAAGGACCGATTCATCAAAGACAGAGGATTATAGGATGATTGTTTCTCTAGCATGGTGAGGTGGTTAAAGTCTGTAATTGCACAAGCTCGTTTGGTTTGGGTTAATTGTTGGGGTGTTCCCATGTCTTGTTGGTCATCGAAATTCTTCAAAAAGCTTGGATGGCAAATAGGGGAGCCTTTAATGGTAGATACAAATACATAGGAAAGAGTTCATGTTAACAAAGGAAGAGTGTTAGTGTTGATTCCTCACCATCAGAAAATCTCGATCAATTTGAAGGTAGTGTGAGGCAGTAGGCCATTTACGATCAAATTGGAAGAAGACTAAACAGGTGGACATAGTTTGGGTGGAGAGCTTGTTATCTTTAAGGAAAAAATAAAGCTTCTAGCTGACCAGAGTTCTTTACCGGAAAAGGACAATTTTCAAATTGAGTGGCCTAAGGAGGTAGGTGAGTTAGCGTAGAAATCCACTTCCCAAGTGGGTATGGAGAAGGATGGCAGAAATCTGAATTGTCAGTTTGGAAAGGTAGTTAAGTCAGCAAAGAGTGGGCTGAGAGGACAGGGTAGGTTGGATAAGAAGTGTAGGGGGTTGGTGGTTAATAGGTTTCTTGATAAGGAAAAAAATATGCGGTCTAAGAAGGTCAAGAGATATCTCTTATGATTAAGAATGGATGTGTGAATATGGAGAAAATAAGAGGAGTTTTCAAGGTAGGTGGTAGTAGGACAGCGAAAAGCGGAAAGCGAAAAGCTCTTTATCCTTTGAGATTATAAGGAGAAAAATGGTGTTTCTGGATTCGTTTACAGCGAAGGGTGATTGTTCGAATGGGCCTATAGTTGAGAAGGGTGGGGTGCTGTCCAGTAGGCCCAAGAGTGTGTCTTTCAACCTATTATCAGACCTAAATAATTCAAAGACAATGAATTCTAATTTCTGTGTGGATTTAGGCCCACTAGTGGTGAGTCCACTAATCACGAACAACTCTGAGAGAGGAGATTTATCAGTGAAGAGTTGAGTGTTAGCAGTAGTGGGCGAGAGAGTGTCGAGTGACAGTGAGGCAACTAAAAAAGAATTGGTGCTGGCGACCATGCAGCAGAGAAGGTTGATAGATTCAAATACGTCAGAGCTAAAAACGAGACAAAGGAATGTGTGATTCTTAGCAGTGGAAATTCAGAAATCATGGAGGAGTTGGTTCGGGCTACGGTAGAGGTAGAAAAGAGGAGTGAACCTGATTTGTTGAAAGTCGATAATGAAGAGGACTTAGTCCTGGAATAGAGAGCAGAAGAGAAGAAGCTAGCTTTTACCCAGGGTACAGACAGAGTAGTAGAATTAAATCCAAGGGTTCAAGTTCGCATAGTATGAGGACAAGAAACGCCAAATTCAAAGCGGTGGATGGGGTCTCAGGAAATCAAGTGACGGTTACTAGTTCGGTGGAGGAAGAGGTGGCCAATGTCATTATGATTGATTCAGCGGTTGGTTTCGATTTTTCAAAAGTGTAAGAAGAAGTGCTGGAAGAAATTAAAAGAAGGGAAGAGGAAGATTTGGCTTGTTTTGAAGCTATGTCTAGGAGTTCGAAAAGGAAGTGATGGAAGCTATTGTTAGAAGGGGAGAAGAGGTTGAAGAAAGATATAAGAAGTTGAGTGGTCAGTAGAGTGGCTGAAGGGCTTGGGTTTTCTAGTGTTTGTTGTTAGTTTTTTCCTAGATTGTAAGGTAACCTTGAAGAGGAGTTTTCTTGGATTATAAGGTTAGGAGTAGCTTTGGGTTTGGTTCTCGATGGCAAGAAAATGGGGATGGTTGCTGTTTTAGCTGAAGTTTAGAGGATATTGAAGTTAGGTGGTTTGAGAGAGCTGAATTTTCAGTAGTTTTCTTTTGTTGGTCAGCTATTGTTTTCTTTTGGTTGGTGTGTTTGTGGTGTTTTTCTATGTTTTGTGTTTACTGGTTTGTGTGGTGTTTTTCTGGGTGGATTGGCCTCTTTGGGCTCTTGGATTGTTTTGTTGTCTCTGTTGGTTGGTTGTTTGTTTGTCGTTGGTCTGTTGTTCAATTTTTCTTGTTTAGGGACCGGGGGCTCGTGTTTTGTTTGTATCTTGTCAGCTTGGCCGTTTTTTGAATAATTTTTTATGTTCAAAAAAAAAAAAAAAAAAAACCAATCCCTTCTGAGGTTAGAAGAGGAGTTGCGGAATTTTATGAAAGTGAAGACGGTCAAAAATAAATGGTCTCCCTTTAAAGGTTCTCTTCGAGGGCCAACCGAGATTTATTGGAAGAGGTTTTAGTGTAGAGGAGGTGTGAGAAGCATTTATGAGTTGTAATGGGAATAAAGCTTCAAGGCCGGATGGTTTCAACCTAAGCTTTATCAAAGGTAATTAGGAGGTTATAAAAGGCGATTTCATGAAATTCATGGAGGAGTTTCATGCTAATGGAGCTATTGTTAAAGACCTTAATAGGTCTTTTATAGCCCTTATTACTAAATGCGTGAGCCCAAAAACGATGAAAGATTTCAAACCTATAATTTAGTGGGGTCCCTTTACAAAATTTTGGCTAAGGTTCTTGCAAACCGGGTTAGAAAGATCATAGAGACAGTGGTGGGAGAGTCACAAATGGCTTTCGTGAGGAATCGTCACATTCAAGATGGGTTTGTCATAGCTAAAGAGATTATACATCAGTGGAAAAGAAATAAAAAAGGAGGATTATTAGTTAAACTTGATTTCGAAAAAGCGTATGACAGTTTGGATCACTCCTATATTGATAATATTATGAGTGATATGGGGTTTGGGTGGAAGTGGAGGCAGTGGATGAAGGCTTGTATTTCTTCTCCGATGTTTTTCGCATTGGTAAACAGGAGTCCTACGAGACAATTTGGTATGGAAAGGGGTCTTCGTCAAGGGGATCACCTCTCCCCTTTTTTATTCAACTTGGCAGTTAAGGGATTGAGTGCGTTGTTTAAGAGAGCGGAGTCGATGGATATGATAAAACGAGTCTCGTTTGGTTTAAGTGGTACTAAGGTGTTACACTTACAATATGCAGATGATACAATTATTTTCCTCCAGCCTAAAAAGGATTATTTGATAAACTTAAGAAGAATTTTGAGATGTTTTGAGGTGGCTTCAGGGTTGAAAATAAACTTTAATAAGTCTTGTGTGGTTCAAGTAAGAAAGTGTGGTAGTAAGGAGGTGGATTGAGCGGCAATCTTTAAGTGTGCTAAAGGGTCTCTCCCAATTTCCTATTTAGGGTTTTCGCTTGGGGGAAGTCATATTTCTAAGTCGTTCTAGAATGATTTGGTTTGTCATATTGAAAACCAGTTGGCTCCTTAAAAGAGAGGTTTTCTTAATAAAGGGGGAAGAGTTGTTCTTATTAAAGTTGTAATGTCAAGCATTCTTATCTATTTTATGTCTGTCTTTAGGATGCCAGTTAGTGTGGCTAAGAGGATAGAAAGGCTGCAAAGGGATTTTTTTGGGGTGATGGTAGAGAGAAGAGGAAGTTGCATGTGATTAAGTGGGAAAGATAATGGAGGTCTAGGAATTGGCTCAATCTTGGATAAAAATAAGGCCTCTTGGCTAAGTGGGTGTGGAGATTTGGGAAGGAAGAGGTGTCCCTTTGGAAAATGACTATGTGTGACAAGTATGGTGTTCCTGTGCGTTCTTTGAATTGGGATTGGAATGTGAGTTCTTCCGGGTCCTTTTTCTCAAAGGTTGTTAGTGGTGTTTTTAAGCAGGGGTCGCCTATCGCTAAGGTTCTAGAGGATGGTTTCCAGGTGATAGTAGGGAGGGGGAATAGGGCTAGGCTTTGGAATGATGTTAGATGTGAAGGATTGAGGTTGAAGGAGGCTTTTCCTAGGATTTTTTCCCTAGCTTCCAACAAAAATGGTTGTGTGATAGATTATGGTGGATGGTTTGGAAACAGGTGGAAGTGGAATATTTCTCTAAGGAGACCTTGCTTTAATTGGGAACTTGATCAATGGGAGTCTTTCTTGAGTTTTTTGGGAAGTATCACTTTGCTGGAATCTATTTTGGATACTATAGGATGGGGATGGTGTTCGAATGGTCAATTTACTGTCAAATATGTTTGGAAAAATTTAGAGGGGAGGTCTTCCGAGGTTGTGATGGGTTTTAAGAGTGTTTGGAAAGGGATAGTCCCTCCAAAGATTAAGATTTTTGTATGGCAACTTTTACACTATAGAATGTTGGTTAGGGAAGTGTTGAACCGTTTCAAGTTAAATGTGGGTAATATCTTAAAGTGTCCTATGTGTGGTGAGTACGAAGAATCAATTGATCATCTCTTCTTGAAATGTAAATGGGCTAGGAGTCTATGGGCTAGTGGAATGAAGTGGTGGAGTATGAAATGATGTGGTCAGAATTCTGTGAAGCAGTGGTGGTACGAATGGTTAGATCTTTGTCCTAATAGAAGTTTGGAAAGAGCGTGGTGCTCCTTGTTTTTTGCAACGGTGTGGACCATTTGGAAATGTAGGAATGAGAAGGTTTTTAAAGATGTCAACATACATTTGTGTCAAGCCATGGATATGGTGAGTTTTCGGGTTGCTTGGTGGTTCAAAAACATAGGAAAGGGGTCAATTGAGCCAGTAACTATTTTGCTATTGAACATTGCTGAAAGATGTATAGTGAGTAAAAAGGTGAAATCCTCAAGAGTGAGAGACTGGATTCCGCCAGCTACAAACTACTTGAAATTTAATGTTGATGGTTCTTTTCAGGAGTCGTTGGGGCAAGCGGCGATTGGGAGGTGTTATGGGGATAGTAAAGGTAAAGTTTTGTGTTTTTTCTCAGAAAAAGTTGTATGCCATGATATCATCTCTCCTGAAATTTTAGCAATTGCTAGAACTTGTCATCTGTGCTTATCCAGACCAGAATTGAAGCATAAAAGTATTGTATTTGTTAGTTATTCCAAGACGGCGGTGTCATGGATTAATAGCAGCGGAATAGATAGTTGGGATCATAGCCAATAGATTTTGGAGATTCGAAACCTCATAGAAAGATTAAGGCAGGCTCATGTGGAATTCAGCACAAGAGATTTCAATTCTTTTACTGATTTTTTATCTAAAAAAAGTGCAAATAGTGTTGTTGATGAGATGAAATGGAGTTTGTCCTGATCGTTTTTTCAAGTTGACGGTGGTTTTTTTTCTCCCTCTTCTGTTTTGTTTGTGTGTTTCAATCATGATAATAGACAGAGGCTGTTTCGATGTCTCAGTTTGCTTCCTCTGTGTTTTTTCTTTTTTCTTTGTGGGGATTGGGGTTTTGTAGTGCTTGTGTTTTGTTGTTTTGGTGAGGTTTGGTGTTTGTTTTGGTTCCTTTGTTTTCGATTGCTTTGTTAACCTCCAGCGACAAAGATTTGGCTGCTTACTATGTCACTGGTGGTTAAGGATGCTGGTTGTGTTTTGTGAGGATGCTAGTTGTGTTTTGTTTCCTCCTACACTGTGTATGTGGTCTTGCCAGGTTCTTGGCCTTTTATAAAGTTTGCCTTTCAAAAAAAAAAATTAATAATAAATATACATTATAAGTGTATAACCCAATAAATATGATATAATATATAAAATAATTCCAATAATCAATTAAAAATCATCTCATAAACATAAATCTCAAAAGTAAATTAAATCATTTTAAACATTAAGTTCGAAATCAAAATGTTCGAAATTGTTAACACTAATCAACTAATAGTTACATTTATTTCTCTAATTCTTTCTTCATATCCATCTAGCATCTTCTCAAGACGTTGACCATCTAATAGTTTAGTTAAGTTTTTTTTTTTTTAAAACAAGTTTAACTAAGCTTTGGAAAAATAAAAAACAACAAAGATTATATTTTCAAGTAAAGCAATACGAAGTAAGGAATATAAAACTCATCCTCGTCCCATACCCATTGTGGGTTTTATTATTTATCCGTATCCTCAACCCATCTCTATCGAATCAAAACTCACCCCCACCCCAAAAGTGCTGGTCCTTGTGGGGCCCGTCCCCATACGTAATTTTGTCATCCCTACCTTTTCAACTCAATCAACAAGGAGGAGATGTGACTTTGCAATAGATTTGAAACCTTAAACAAAAATGTTAATTGAGTCTTCTTATATTTAATATTTAAATATATATTTTTTAGAATAACAACGTATTATTTAAAAGTAATCTTCTTTTTTTTTTTTAATATAAATATTAAAAATAAATAATATACATAAATTTAAATAAGGTTGTTAATTTATCGAACATTCATTTAACTTCATAAATATGTACTATTCAATATATGATGTAAATAATTCATTATAAATTATACAATATCATGGTGTTGTAAAAGTAAAAAATAATAAATTCGAAAAGTGAGAATTTAGCTATGAAATTGAAACAATGAATTTTAAAAATATTATTAGTTATTGATATAAAAAAAATATTAAATAAATAATTATTACTTGCATAAAATTTTAAAAAAAAAATAAAGAAAAGAAAAATTATTTATTTAACAAAATTAAAGCATATAAAAGTGATTAGTTTATAAAGTTAATCATTATATTGAAAATACTATTTATTAAATTTAAAATTTGGAAATTGAATAAAAAAATGTTCATTTAAAATTTAAACATTACACAAATGAAAGTGAATTTTACATTATGTTGCAAGTTATTTTTCATTTGATTTAATCAAATTGACAATTACATGTAACATTTTACAATTAGATGTAACATTTTACATATAGTGAGTTGTCACTTTGTGTTAGTAGCAAGATTTAAGTTATGTATAACTACTTTAACTTATGTGTTAGCAAATATTCGTTGGATGTTGCACTTCTTAATGTACATGTTGCCAGTTCTAAACTGATGTAACCAATTTAACTTATGTGTTACCAAACATTCTTTTGATATAGATTGCAAGTTTTTGTTTTAAATGACCAAATTGATATTGTATGAGATAATTTTACGTCATGTTGCAAGTTTACTGTAATTGCAAGTTTTCGTTAGATGTAACCATTTTTACATCACTTTTATATTATGTTGCTGAATTTAAACTTTATTTTATTTTATTTTGTCATTTTTATGTTTTTGTTATGTTTTATAATGTTTAATTGACTATATATATATATATAGTCTTCCTAATATTAGTTCGTCCTGATATAAAATATATTATGACGAAGAATGTGAACCAAAGATTATGGAGAAGTTTTGACAAGTGCATACACTTTGAGTCAAAGTATGTAAATCTAATGGTCCACATTCTTCATCCTGATATATTTTATATCAGGACGAACTGACAATAGAAAAATTGAATATATATGTATATATATATATATATATGGTTTGTATATTTTATAATGTTTAATTTATAATGATACTTGAAAATATATATATATATATATATATATGAAATTAAACTTCTTTTTTTTTTTACAATATCTACATATTTACCAATACCAGGTATTTTTTTTTTTTTTTTTTTTGAAGCTTTTTTCCCTCATTTACCTAGGCCTCAAACTCATCTATCTACCAGCAAAGCTAGACCTCTGGGGTAATATGAAATTAAACTACAATTATTAATATTAATCACTTTTATTTGTTCATTCAATGACATATACTGACACTAAAATACTAAATTATATTTTTTCTGATAGACTACTTAATTATCAATTTAATTTGTGGTATTAAATTATTTTAATATAACAAGATATTAAAGTGTATATGAACCCAAATAAGTTTATATGTTGAAATTAGTGCAATGGTAGAAAATTTACGTAAGCAATATGATATGTTCAACATAAAAATAAATAAATAAATAAAAATAAAAATAATAAATAATAAATAAATAAATAAATAAACCTTATCATTAATATATCATAATGTTTAACAAATTTGTTTGAACATAAAAGGTATACCTGTAGACGGTCGGATCTACAATTGAATTTTTGAGTGGACACCGACAACTTGCAAAACCGAAACGGGCACTCGGGTGACTAGAGTGGTAGCCAGCTAACTGGACTATAATGCTTAAGTTAGTTGAGATTATATGAAACGACGTAGAATTAAACGAAAATAGTAGTAAAATGTTGATCAAACTATTTGTACGACAATAATGGTAAAGTGAGGTACGATAGATTACCATGGGTCGAATGGTGGGTCTTGAGGCGAATGTAAGCTGGTGAATGATGATTTCTGCTTGATTGAGCACTATGCTTCGCGGGAAATGAATGAGTTAAGGTCAAATGCATACTCATGAACAAATAGAGGTTGATGGCTTGAAAGCTTGGCAACGGCGTGATTTGTTGAGTAATTATGAGCTCTCACATGAGTGAAAGTGAGGTTTTACGTTGCTCCATTATCAACGTTAAGTGTTAGAATTGATTGTTTAATTCATTTTAAAGAATTCATCTATTATGAATAGGGGTGGACATTTCGTGGTCGGGTCAAGTCAAGACCAAAACCGAACATGACCTAACAAATTTTCAGTTTACATGCATGTTAACATAACAGGGTAATTTTTTATGATAAAAGCGACCCTAACCAAACAGGTTAAGGTCAATTCAGTTTGGGTCATTCCATGTTTTGGTGCCCACCCCATAAATTTAGGGACGACAATAGATCGGATTGAGGTCAGATCTAGATTTCCAATAGCCGAAACTCGGTTAAGCCAAAGTGCCCCATACCTGACTCATGCCCCGAACAAGTTTTCGACTTCCGTCCGATACTTGAACCCGTTTGAGGCAGGATGACCCACTGACCCATACCCGACCCAAACTCATCCATTTCATTTAATATAAAAATATGTTCAAACCATTAAATATATAAATTTTATCATACAATTGAAAAATATATTTAAATTTTAACATACACTTAAATTTAAACATAAACTACAGATAAATTTTAAATTTTAAAGTTTAACCTACATTTAAAATTTATATATAAGCTTAAATTTAATAGATATAACATTATTATATAAACCTTAAATTTTAATATAAAGTACGATTAAACTCAGATAAAAAAATTTACAATATTTTTTTCTTTTATATATTTATAAAATATTATATAAATACTAGTTAACTAGAGTGGGTCAGGCATAGTGGTTAGACCCAAACCAGACCCAGTTACAAACTGGGTCAACAACGTTTGACCCAAACTCACCCGATATTCGTTTCAATTTTTTTTTTTTTTAAGTATTACAATAGAATTGTATCTAGTCCCATAACAAGAGATAACTACTACAACTCAGGAAGAAAACTCCTCACACGTGCTTGTAAAATGTGCATGGTGGAATTTGAACCTCTCAACACTTAGGTGGAAGGGAGGTGCAATACTAGCTCTGTCAAGAAGTGATGTGCTATTAAAATTATAAATTTGTAATGTTATGAACTGATAATTGAATTCATTTTAATTATTGGTACTAATCATATTAAATTAATAAATAAGAATAATAATTGTAATATTGGGATGTGGTATAAAACATAATTTTTCAAAATTTTATTTTATTTGAAACAAAAACACTCATAAAACATGGCACAATTATTATTATTTATTTTTTTTTGAAATAGGCACAATTAAAATTCTTAGAGAATAAAAATGGAGTAATGTTCTTAATTTTATTGAAAAAAAAAAAAAAAAAAAAAAAAAAAAACTAAATTTTTTCCAATTTTGATTCCCCATTCAAAAACTGACACATTTTTAAATCAATCCATTTTTTAAAAAGAAAATTATCATTTTTTATTAGACAGTGTTTTGAACTCTTTGATGACTCTGATAAATTTTCTTGCAAAAAATTGAATTGAATTGATTTGAATTTGAAAAATGGTTTCATTTGACTATGAGAAATTCTTGCAACCGAATCCATTTCACTCGTAAACTATGTATTTACATATTCAAAAGGTTCTTTATTTTATTTTAAATAAAATCTGAATAATAATTGTGTCTACAGGTTGCCAGTAAATTATTCTTTTTTAATTTTAAGAAAATCAAATCCTTTGCAGCCATTAGATATTAAAAAATTCAATCCAATGGTTAGTTATTAGTTTAGTATCAATACTGATTCAGTAACATAGCAAGCAAGACATGTTGGCTTGTATTCCTCAAGTGAACCCAATGTGAACCAATCGAAACTCAATTGATATAAAACTTCCTATAGATGTGGGAAAACATTTGAAAATTGGATATGGTGTTTAAGGGATGTTTGAATATCAAAAAAGAACCGAAGAAACGAATTCCGGAAGGAAATGCGGCGTGGACCGTGGTGCGAACAAAGCGCATGGACTGCGGCACAGGGAGCGGTCGATTCCAGGAGATCAAGCGCGGTGTAGACCACGGCATAAGCAAGAGACGCAGACCATGGTTTACAGAGTGATCAATTCCAAATGTATTCCACGGTATAGGAAGCGGGGTGCACACTGCGACCCAGATCGCGAAGACGGCGTTTTTTGCTAAGATCAAGAATATTGCGCAAAAAAAGAAAGATTCTCTTTCTAGAAGTTCTTGTGCTTAAAGGAAAATGAATAATCTTTGCATGAAATAAGAAGATTTGTGCATAAAAGGAAATAATCTTTTGTGAAACAAGAAAGTCTTGTACGTTTAAGAGTAGAATTTCCTTTTATCTTAAACTCTATGTAACTAATATAAATAGAACCTTGTAATTATGTTATTTGTGTGGAGCAAAAGAACACCATGTAATATCAGAGAGAGTGGGTGAGATCCGGAGGAGACTCCAAGGAATATCCGGGGAGGGATCTAGGGAATATTAGTGGATCAAGTTAGAGATCTGTGGGTGATATTCAAGGGAGACCTAGGGGATATTAGTGGGTTCTTGGTGAGAATCTTGTGGCGTTGTGAGCTGAGAGTCATGATGTAAAGCTCGGTTGTGAGTTTGGGGACTTAGTGAGGCTCTATGGTTTTATCTTAAACTCCCTATAACTAATATAAATAGAACCTTGTAATTAGGTTATTTGTATGGAGCAAAAGAACACCATGTAACATCAGAGAGAGTGGGTGAGATCCAGAGAAGGCCCCAAGGAATATCCGGGGAGGGATCTAGGGAATATTAGTGGATCAAGTTAGAGATCCGTGAGTGATTCAAGGAAGACCTAGGGGATATTAATGGGTTCTTTGTGAGAATCTTGTGAGCGTTATGAGCTTAGAGTCATGATGTAAAGCTCGATTGTGAGCTTGAAGACTTAGTGAGGCTCTATGGTTTGGGGTTGAGGTGTGAGAGAGAATCCTAAAGTATATAGTTGTAACAATTTATCATATAGTATAACTTTTTCTGTCGTCCTCACGGCTCGTGGTTTTTTCCCTGATTAAGGATTTTTCCACGTATATCTTATGTTGTGTGATTGTTTATTCTCTCTCATCCTATTTTCTACTATAGACATTAATTATTATGCGTTATGGGCAAATATTAGGCATGTCGCTTCTGCGTTCATCGTTCAAATCCCGGAATAAGACCCTATATATATGTATATATTTGTTTTCCTAACGGTACGCACTGATATAAAAAAAAAAAATGTAGGACATCCAAATCTAAGTGTTGGTTTAATCCAATAGTTAAATTTGGTTATTGAAAATATATATTAAAGGAAAGGATATTTAGAAAATTTTATTTCTTCATGCACCAAATTTATTAAAAACATGCAGCTGTTACTTGGGACTGCCCACAAACTTGAGACATTATCATAAGGGATAAAATTACAAATGTCCCTCTAGTTTGAGGTACTAGCCATTTTGGTCTCTCTAATTTCAGTATTGGCACTTTTAGTCCGGCCTTCTGTTACATTTTTTCGTATGTGCTTGAAATGAAATCATCCTACACATACAAATACACTTACAGTGGAAATGGTATCAAATAACACTCTTTTTAAGTTGAATCTTAAGAGTATCACCATTTTAATAAGTTAAGTGAAATGAAATTAAATGACTAAAATACCCTCATCTCCTTCTTTTATTACGTTTGTGCCATAGTTAGATTTTTTTTAAAAATAAAAAAAAATAAAAAATCATCCATTGATAGAGGATCTCCATTGGAGGTCAGTTCAACCTCCATTGGAGGTCGAAATCGGCCTCAAATGAAGGTCAAAATCAACCTCCAATAAAGGTTTCAACAAAGAAGATGACCCAAAAAATTTTGGAAAATTTCATTTTTGCTTAGAAAGCCTCTAAAATTATAAAAAGTCTCGAAAACTACAAAAAAAGTTAAAAAAAAAAAAGTCTCGAAAACTATTTGAAAAGTCTCAAAAATTAGAAAAAAAGTCTCGAAAATACAAAATAAGTCTCGGAAACACCAACATAAGTTTCGTAAACACAAAAACGTACAAGACTTATTTTTTATTTTTGTGAGTGTGTTTTAAGAGTTTTTTTGTCAGATCCACACTTTAAGTGTTATTTAAATGGTGATACTCTTAAAATTACACCTTCAAAAAGTGTCATTTGATTTTTGAACCCTACACTTACGCTTATATATATATAGTACCTTTCAAATTAAAGTTTCAAATTAAATAAGAGATCCATTACTTTAATTTTCGGTAAAGATTTTGATAAAATCACATCGATTTTTATGAATTTTGATCTGGATTTTAATTTTGTGGCTGATAAATTTAATGAAATCTACTTATGAATAAAATTTGAGAATTTTTCAAGAAGTAGAACTTTTTATCTCATTTTTTTTAAACATGAAGACATCAGAAAAATATAAGAAATATAGGAAAATTAAAAAAAAAAAAAATTGTTCTACTTGAAAAATTCTCAAATTTTATTCATAAATAGATTTTAATAAACTTATCATCCACAAAAAAAAAATCAGATCAAAATTCATAAAAATCAATATCATTTCATCAAAATCCTTACCAAAATTAAAATAAAAGTTTCCTTATTTTAAAGTTGCTCTATATAAAAAGGCCAATACCTCAAACTAGATGGAATTTTTTAATTCGATCTATCCCTTATGATAATGTCCCAAGTTCTGGGTAGTCCCAAGTGACAGCTGTATGGTTTTAATAAATATGGTGCATGAAGAAATGGATCTTTCTAAGTCTATAATTATTGTATTTATGATAGTATGTGATTTTGAAAAGAATGATAGACATGAAGTGTTCAAGTGAATAACCAAGCATACACTTCAATGAAATAAATAAAAAGTTGAAAATAGAAAGACTTGTGTCTAACTTGACCAAGACATTTCATGATTTTCTTCTTTTGTTTGGTAATACGAAACTAATAATTAATTAAGCAACTAATTATATGTATTTATCAGCTAATCTTTTGTTCCAATGATTGTCTTATATGTTAAATGCACATTTATTTTCTTCTTTTGATATACCACCTATGCACGGTGACTTTAACCTTAGACAATTTGAACCTTAGCAATATGGTCATTTTGACCAAAAAAAAAAAAAATTGCAAAAAAATATATTTCTTATTAATTTATTATTTAAAACAATTTTAATTTAAAAATAAAAAAATAAAAGATCTCCATCTCATCGGAGAAACCTCATCTTCATCCACTAACAAATCCACCACCACCACCACCGAAAATGCCTCTTGACTGCTGCAGTCGTCACAACAATCCTCTTCCTGACCATTTCAATCGGTATGATGTTCACAGCATTGTTTCACGAGTCATGCACTGAGCAACCTGAGTCACATTATCTCTTATCCAACTCAGCTGAGTCGATCGGAACCGTCTGTAGCATGACTGAGTACCTTGACTCGTGCTTTCACCAACATATCTTTATTCCTTGAAAAGAAAACTAAGAAGATTAGGAAATTATTATTACCCAAGGGTCTAGCTACAATACAATAAATGTATAGTTACATGAGTGAAAACTAGATATTGAATTTTAATTCAAGGATCAACAAAATTCATAGGTTTGCAAAATAAAAAGGTTCCTTTTTGGGATTCCTTGTTTAGGAAAAACTTGTTATGGAATTTTCAATTCCTTTTGGGAGTCTGACTACTTAAAGACCAAGAATACTCACCCTATAAATAATTAGGTTTATTCTTTGGTTGAAGATACTAATGAAGATCTCAAGATACACTTGAAAGCATCAGAGAGAGTAGGGCATTGATTGTGATTGGGGTTTGGGGTTTGAGAGTGAATATTAAGTGTGTAGTTATAACAATTTTTAACATATTGATATTTTTTTTTCTCTTGTCATCCTAACGGCCGCAGTTTTTCCCTATTTTTGGTTTTCAATGTAAATCTTGTGCTTGTGTGATTGGATTCTTTTTCATCATATTTTTCTCCTTTAAACGTTATCTGTGTTTGTGGTGATCATTAGGCAACGCTTCCGCATCACTATTCCTAACAACAGGTATAGAGCCAGGTTGGCTAATATCGGTTTTGACAAGCAGATATGTCTAGGAGTATGGGTTCCATGAAATTTGATGTTGAGAAATTTGATGGGAAGATTAATTTTTGCTTGTGGCAAGTATAAGTCAAGGATCTCTTAATCCAATATGGATTGCACAAACTGTTGAAGGGCAAACCAACATTTGGAGACTCTTGTAAGGAAGCGGCTGATACTAGTTTTAGAAAATCCGTGATGAGCGATGATGATTGAGAAGAATTTGATCAGAGGGCTGCAAGTGCGATACGACTGTGTTTCGCCAAGAATTTTCTTGCAAATATTCAAGGGACATCTACTGAAAAAGAACTTTGGGAGAGGCTTGAAGAGTTGTATCAAGCAAAGAGCATCTGCAACCGGTTTTACATGAATGAGCAATTTCACTTCCACCTTCCTATGCACACATGAAGCCTATTTTTATGCATGGAAGTTCAACTATAGGTCTTGGGGATGTGGCGAATAAGTTAATCTCAGAGGAAAAGAGACTAACTAGTGAAAGTAAAACTTCTGAAAATATGGTCAGTAGTGGGAAGAAAGAGAACTCCAAGAAGAAAGTGACTTGATGGGGGTGTGGACAATCTGGATATGTGAAAAAAGGATTGTCAAATTAAAAGAGCAAGTGTTGTAAAAGACTCCAAAAAGGGGAATCCGGCTATCGTCTCTCTCGATTTTAAAGACGCCTATGATACCCTCCAAAAGGGGCATGAAAATCCTTATAGAATGTCGCTAGTTTCCATAAAAGACGATGAGTTTGCACATGGGCATTGGCTAGAAAGTGATGCAAGATGTGTGGTGGATAGGATGTCAATGGTTGAGTAACTCTTTGAAATATAACATGAGGAGTTGCATCATATTTTTCAACAGGTTTATTCGACATGTGCTTGAAGAAATCTTAGGGCGGATTGTTCCTAAATAATTATACATTTATGGTGAGTATGGGGATTCTCGGTGTAGAGAGTCGTGGATATGGACAAATGTTTTTGGGAATTCTCGCCATAATGAAAGATTGTAAGGTTTTGGCTTGTATTCCCGAAAGAACCAAATGATTTCAACTAATGTTAAAGTGGTCCAAACGGATGTGGAAGATTCCTTTTCGGGATTCCTTATTTAGTTGGTTCTCTTGTTTAGGGAAGGTTTCTTTTTGGGATTCCCTATTTAAGAAAGACTTGTAATGGAATATCCAATATCTTTTATAAGTCTGATTACATAGAGACCAAGAATACTCAACCTATAAATAGTGAGGCTTATTCTTTGGTTGATGATACCAATAGAGATCTCAAGATACACATGAAAGCATCAGAAGAGAGAGTAGGGCATTTGTTGTAATTGGGTTTTGGGGTTAGAGAGAGAATATTGAGTGTGTAGTTGTAAGTGTTTTCTATATATTGATATATATTTTTTCTCTTGTCATCCTGACAGCCGTGGTTTTTTCCGGTTTTGAGTTTTTCACGTAAATCTTATGCTTGTATGATTGGATTCTTTTTCATCATATTTTTCTGCTTAAACGTTATCTGTTTTTGTGGTGATTATTAGGCAACGCTTCCATGTCACTATTCCTAACAATACATCCACTTAATTTTAGGAAAGTTGTTTTGCATTTCCCCTTCCTTTCCATTATTGGGGTTTGAAACCTTCATTTGCTCATTAAATCGTAAAGTGTGGAGAACTCTCCCCTATAATAAGAGTTTACATTTCAGGTTATGCTTTCGCAATGTCCAGTCAGTCTCCCAAAAATTTAGACAAACCGGTTATGTTTATATTTTTTAATTTCGTTGATTCACAAAGTCTACCAATATCAATACTTTTCTTTTCTTTTCTTTTCTTTTTTTTTCATATTTCTATAATTTCCATGTGTTAAAAGTACTTGTCTTGAGGAGTTTAAATTAGCTCAGTAGAGACTTTCAGTTCATTTTCAAATTACTGCTAAAAAAAATTATAAAACAAAATAGAAACAAATTATATTCTTCTTGACAAACAATTTTATAAACATATAATTATAATTTATTTAACCATAGCAATAAAATCACATGCATGAATCATATGTTATATATGCTTGTCACGAGTCGACATCAAGTTGGTATTATAAACTCTAATTATTTTGAAATATAATAATTAATTTCACAATGTGTATTTTATGAAAAGAAAAAAAAAAAATTCACCAAATTATACATGATATCATCGTTAAATTTTTTAATCATGTTTATTTAAATTTAAGGACTAATCGATCATGTGTTTAAATAGACAGTTAATTGTACCTCTAACTCTTGAAATGTGTTAATTTATATTATAATTAATAAATGAGCAATGTACATAAAAATGTAAATAACAAAAAACATCGTATAAAATTCTAAAACTTTTAATAAAAAAAAAAAAAAAAAAAACCTAAATGACCAAAATAAAAAATAAAATAAAATAAAAACATAGAGTAAAATTTTAATAATTTTTCTTTAAAAATATATATTGTGGACCCCGAGCCCTCAAGTGGCTTTTTCGCTGCTTGTATATCAACCGGATATATCAAAAAGCATATTATTAAAAGCATAGGCTATGTAGCGGACGGATTTGGATCCCCTCCTTACCTCATCTTGTCCTCACCTAAATCAATGGTCTTGATTAATTATATCTTTTGTAGAGTAAAAACATAAAAATTAATATAAATATAGCAAACCATTGATTTGCTATATTAAACACGCGTCAATAGATTATGGAGGTGAGGACAATTAAGGTAATGAGAGAATCTAAATCCATAGCGGACATAGCTTCGTACAACAATATAATAGGGGTAAATAGCACCATTTAAGGAGTTTATTGAGGAACTAGCACTAAGTTAATTTAAGTATTAGTAGAACCAAAATATAGTAACCGGCAAAAATACCCTTGATTTCACCTTTTCTTCTTCTTTTTCTTTCTCTTTCTATCAATAAACACAACTTTTTCCGTCAATTTTTCTCAAGAAAAATGAAGACTATCTCGAGAAAGTTGAAGAGGAATTGTGATTTTATATCTTTTATAAGTGTTTGAGATGAATAAAAGGAATCGACGAGAAGAGGGAACGGAAAAATCGTGAAAGAACATAAATTAGAAGAAAAAAAACGAAGAAAACGGATTTGAACAAATTTCCAGAAAATAAGTCTCGAATTCGTGGCTTATTTTTGAAATTCGAGACTTATTTTCTTGAATCCAAGACTTAATTTTTGTGCGTGTTTGAAAATTCGAGATTTATTTTAATTTTTTCAAGATTTATTGGGCTTGTTTGCAAATCCGAGACTAATTGGGCATTTTTGCAAATTCAAGACTTAATGGGCAAAAAACAAAATTTAAGAATTTTGTTAATATTCATCATCAACCTCCAATGGAGGTTGTTTCGAACTCCAATGGGGGTCACCTCCATTAATGGAGGTTTTGGAAAGAAGAAAAAAAGGGCATTATAAAGAATAACAGTAAAGATGAAAGCATTTTTATCCTTTGGTACCATTTAAACTTAAATTATAAAGTTAGTGTTAATTCCTAAAGTAAAGTGCTAAAAATATTTTGATCCCCAACCACATCTTTTAACAAAGTTGATTTCCTAAGTTCAAATCTCTATCACAAATATATATAATTTCTTTAGTGTAAACCACCACACTATGATGAAATCTTGATGAAATTTATGAATTTTGATAAGATTCTTTTTATGGGAGTTAAGATCAATGATATATGGTTGGGGAAAAATTTTGAAAATTTCTTTGATCCAAGAATTATTTTTATTTCCATTTTTCCTATGTTTTCCTGTTTTCTTAAATATTTTGAATTGAAAATTTTAGAAAAACTAGTTTTCAAAATTGAATTTTTTTTTTTTTAATTGTTATATAAATATATTTAATTTTTCTTATCATGCATGCCAAAAAAATCTCATCAAAATTCATTACATTTCATCATGGTGTGGATGGTTTAGACATAAAATTGTTATATATATATGTATATATATATATATATATGTGTGTGTGTGACAATCTGTAAAACACTGGTGTACCCGTACACCGTGTAAAAAATATTGCGATCGAATGTTGAATCACACTTTTTCAAACTACGATCACAATATTTCCTACACGGTGTATGGGTACACCAGTGTTCTATATCCTGACCGTATATATATATATATATATATTGGATGAGAGATGCTTCTGGTTTGCGAGTGTATAAGTATGATCCATTATAATCAAAACACATGGAGTGAACGAATAATCAATCATATAAGAGATCCTAATACGTAAAGGTATGGAAAAATTGTGATCGACATGATCAGAAGTGTCAAATGGAGAAAAAAAAGTGACATAGAGAGAGAGAGTTCTAGAGAGAGAGTGTCTGACTCTCTTAGTCGTGAAAAAAGTTGGGTAGAAATCAACAACAGGGTTTCGAGAAGGGATTTCCGAGATGGTTTGTTTTCTATCTTCATCGACAATCTAAATCCAGGTGTGGATGTGAAGGGTTTGTGGGTTTTTTTCGAATCATTTGGATGAGTGAGAGATGTGTTTCTCTCAACAAGAATCTGCCACAGAAGAAGCAGTTACGCTTTTGTAAGGTTTGGAACTTGGGAGGAAGCCAACAAGGTGGCAAACATGGCGAACAGAAGACTCATTTGTAGATGGCCTATAGTTTCAAAGATGGCTATTTATGGGTGGAAGAATCGGCGTTCTTCTACGTTGAGACAAAGCGGCCCAAGAATGGTGGATGGTGAGGTCAGAGCTGACTCAACCACTAAGCGAGTTAGGCTGTAGCCTAAGGCCTCCAAAAATTAAGACCTCATTTTTTATTTATTTTTTATTATTTTTTTTTTACCTATAGATAAATCTTGAAAATCTCCTAAAATCTAGCCATGAGAGATAATAAGGCCTCCTAAAATTAAAGAAACAATTATTTTTTTAAATATATTTTAATATCTTATATAAATCAACTTCTTATTAAGCGTATCTTTTTTATTTATTTATTTTTTTTGAAAAAAACATTTTTAATTTACAATTTAATTGTTTTCTAGTTCAAAGAATAAAAAAAAACTCTAAATACTTTCCAAATTCACAAAAAGAGAGAGAGAGAGAGAGAGAGAGAGAGAGAGAGAGAGAGAGAGAGAGAGAGAGAGAGAGAGAGAGAGAGAGAAAGAAATTTTTTAATAACAAAGTATAAAAAAAAAAAAATACACATTTAATGATACTTTCATAGTTCTAGACACTTCTTTAAAGCAGAAAACATGGTTTGAAGAATCACTCATTTTTAGGTTCTATTGTTCTAAAGTAAATTAGTTGTTCATGTCAGGTAAAAAAATTAAGTAGGCATATCAAAATCTTAGAAAGAAAAATATAGAAAAATTAGTTCAATCTCAACAATAGACTCTTGATAAATTTGTTACAAACAATAGAAATGATACAAATTTTATTAAGAATTATTTAGTTATTGAAAAACTAATTCAAATATAATTATTGCATTTTTTTAAAATATTCAAGCATAATTATTAGATAATTAAATAAGGCCTCATTTAAAGTTTTCGCCTAAGACCTCTAATGATGTTGAGCCGCCTCTAGGTGAGGTGAATATTTTGGATGGTAAAGTTAATAGTGACCAAGAAGGACAGCAAAGGAAGAGGACCTTTATAGAGGTGGTAAACGGGGTACCAGGATAGATGTTATGAGGAGGGTTTGAAGGTGTTTGAGAAGGAGAAGTCCATGTCATGGGATATGGAGAAAAGTGATAAGGCTTGGCTTACCAGGTGTGCAATAGGAGTCCTTAAAAAGTTTTCAAATGTAAACAAGGTGAATATTCGTTTGTAGTTGAAAGGATTCTCATTTCAATCATTTTACTTAGGGGACAAATTCATTCTTTGGTGTTTTGAGTCAATTTCTGAGATGGAAGAGTTCATGAAGAGTAGTTCTTTTGGGGAGGATTGTTTTAATTCTATGAAGGAGTGGTTAGATATGTCTATTTCTAAAACCAAGTTAGTGTGGATTAAGTGTGTGGGGATCCCATTGATATGTTGGAACTCTTTGTTCTTCATAAAGTTGGGTTGGCAGCTTGGAGAACCAATTTATATTGAAGAAGACACTTAGAATAAAAGAAGGCTAGATAGAGGAAGGGTGTTATTTTTGGTTCCTATAGTGTGGCTATGTCCCTACAAGATCAATATGGTGATAGGAGGGAAGTCGTTTGTTGTATAAGCATCTTAGGAGTTAGCTTCAGTTGTTGGCTTATGGCTGGAGAGTTTTCTAGGTCTTATTCTGACGGGTGGCCGAGATAGGTTGAGTTCTTTTTCGGTTAAGGAAAACTTAGGCTTAATCTCAAGGAAAGATGGTGATGAGATTCCTTTTTCAGCTTTAGATAAAGTGGAAAGTGTTAAGGAAGGGACTGTTAATGATGGCAAGTCTTAAAGGGACTGTTAATGGTGGCAAGTCTGAACATATAGACAAGAAGACCAGGAAAAGTAATGCAGACCTGACATTTCATAAGTCTAGTATGAACAACAATGAGGCAGCTAGGGTGGCAGTCAAACCTATGCTCTTTAAGCTAAAGAGTGAAAATGTGGCAGAGCTAGTTATTGATAGAGGAGCTAGGGTCATAAGAAAGAGGTGTAGGACTCGAGGTTCTAAGATAAAGGTTGGGAAACCTATTTTTTCAAACTCTGATTTGGGTTCTGATTTTTCAAGGGATCTAGACAGCGGTGAGGCTTGTGATGTTGGATCATTTCTGTCTTTGGTTGATAAAGACTTTAGTGTAGGGCTGTTTTCGAATTCTCACTTTTTAAGGGTTGATAGTTCAAATAAATGGAAGGTTTATGAAGTTTGTTTGGGCCAAGGAGTTGTCTCTATGGACACAAGGAGGAAATGCCCACCTGAAGAAATGTTAAAGGATGAAGTGGTCTATGAAGGCCTTTCTACAGAAAACTCCATAAGTCTAAAGGGCAATGTCTCAGTTCGTGATGAGAGTGTTTTGAGTGGCCCATTAGACTTTTTTCATGCTAATAGAGTTGAGTTGATGATCAATACAGAAGGAGGAATACATTGTGAAAATTTGTTACGAGAAGCTGGTTCTATGGATAGAGGATTATATGTGGTGTCTCTAGGTATTTCAAAAGGAAGAAGATGGAGGATAAGCATGGGTTTGTTAAATAGACATAGCATGACTCTTAGGAGTTTTGTTGATCATGAAAAAATGAGGCATCAAAAACTGGAGATAAATAACAAAGTGGTGCAGAATCTCGAGGATAAAGTCGCGAAGGTGTTTGAGAAAGGATTGGCCCATGGTTTCAACTTCAATGGAAGAAGGAAGGAGTTGTTTGAGATTATTGCAAGGAGGGGGGAGGTGGACATTAATAGGTTTTGAGAATTGGTGAGAACGTTAGTGATCGAACACAAGGTAATTAGGCTATGAACTTTCCAGAGGATGGGTGGTTCAGTGTTGGTTAGGCCTTTCCTTGTTTTCGTTTTGCTTTAGCTTTGGATTCTTTGCTCTCTGTGGGAGTTGTTTTTGCTTGGCTTTGTGTCTGGTGGGCTATGCCTCTCAGCTGCTGTCTTGTTGGTTTTTTCTAGCGATTTGTTGTAGTTTCTAGGTTGCTTACTTTTCTGTGTTGTGTCAGCTAGGTTTGTTTTATGTGTCTCTTTTGTGCACTATTCTGGGCTTGTTGTTATATTCTGTTCTATGCTCTTTGTCTTTTTGGCTTGTTTTCAACAAGTAAGTTGTTCGATATATATATTTATATATATATATATATATAGTTTTGCAGGAAGAGCCGAGCTATTTCGAAAAACTATATAATTTAAATATAAATAATATTGTTTTTATTTTTATAGTAAGTTAAAAATATGGCTTCAAAATATTTTTTTTTTCACAATGTTGTTTTTAGTTATTTTTACCAGACGTGTTTTTCAGATACTAAAAATGTGAAAACAAAAAATTGTTTTCAAAAGGAAATTTATAAAACAGAAAAATGAAAACATAAATTACCAAACAACACCTTAGGGTCTATGTTTTTTTTTTTTTTTGTTTTAATCTTTAAGTCTAAATGAATCTAAAGATAATCATTTGAAATGTTTTGTTAATAAGATAGGGTTGATCAAGTGGTATACCGATCACACCTACAGCACAAGGTGAAAGGTTTGAGTTCTTTCACTCCAAAAAATCCGAATTTATGTAATTATTCAAAAAAAAATTGTTTTGTTAACTCTTTTTGAAGTTTTGTGAAATCTTGAAAAAAAAAAATTCTGAAATCAGAAAGCTACAAATTGGACTTAAATCGAAGTAAGATATATTTTGATACCATACTTCCAAAATTGCCCTCAAACAATTATAAATTTACAACAATATTTTATTAATATATATATATATATATATGTTGAAGGAGGCCAATGGCCTCCTTACTAACGGGATTTCTATATTTTAAAATATTTTTTATTATTTATTTTCTAAATATTATTGTATATTATTTATCTTTTAAATAATAATTTCAATATTTTAAATTAAATATAATTTTATTTTAATTATATTTTTAAATAAACTAAATAAATATTATAAATATTCGAAGAAATGATTTATGGAAAATACATATAGTGTGGAACAAAATATTGGATACAAATTTGCTAAAAATTGACGATGAACTCCCTAATATTGCTATTGAGTCAATTGACTGTTATATTTAACAATTGATCGGGTCAAAAAGCTAAAACGACAAAAATATGCCTAATACTTATAATTAAAAAATTAAAAGGAAAAAATTCTAAATCTCAGAAGAATCATTAGAAGCAAAACACATCAAGTATTGAGCTGCGAGATATACCACATTCAAGGGCGAGCTCTACTAGAGGGGGTTTTCGAGGGCATTGCAGAGATGCGTAGGTCTCACGGAGGCCATGGGCATATCACTAAGCATCCATGGGGAAAATTGCGGCAACCATACAGGGTTCGCAACTTAGCTCACAAAGCCTTGAGACATGGGATTTATTGGCCTACAATGTTCGACGACGCTCAAGAATACGCTAACAAATGTGAAACCTGCCAGCAAATAGCAAACAACATCATACAATCCCCCAAACTACTCATAAGTCTCAATTCTCCATGGCCATTCGCTATGTGGGGAATTGACCTGATTGGTCATATACCAACAGCGGTTGGAAAAGTCAAACACGCTATAGTTGATGTGGATTACTTCACAAAGTGTGTGGAAGCTGAACCTTTAGCAAAATTAATGGAGCACAACATGATCAATTTTGTGAAGCACTTCATCATCTATCAGTTCAGAGTCCCAAATACCTTAGTGACTAATAATGAGACCCAATTCAACAATAAAAACTTTTGAAAATTTTACAAAGACTGGAAGATAAATAACTATTATGCCTCACCAGCACACCCATAAACAACTGGATAGGCGGAAGTCGTAAACAAGATCATTAAAAATACTCAAGGAAAAAATCGACGCCAAGAAAGGCTTCTAGGTCAAAAAAAATCCATAAAGTTTATGGGCTTATCGTACAACTAAGAGAACCAATATGAGAGAGACACCATTCGCCATGGCATTTGAAGTAGAAGCAGTAATCCTAGTCGAAACAAGATTCTTCTCACCAAGAGCTTATTGTATTACACGACCCGAAGGTGGCCTATATCATATTGCAGGGATCGTAAGGCATAGAGCTTATTGTATTACACGACCCGAAGGTGGCCTAGTAGACAAACCTTGAAATACTCAATACCTTAAAATGTATTATACATAGATATCTCATCTTATAATTTTGAGTTCATCATCAATTAAAACCTTTCAGTAAACCAAGTCCTGGCGTAAAGAGTGGCAAGACAACAATATCGATCAAAAACCCTAGTTTACTCATAAGCGCCACTAGTCCACAATACCTCACTTTGTTAAAGATCGGTCAGCACCTAGGATAACGCGAGCAAGTAGCATTAAACAATGGGACTTACCCCATAATAAAACGACACTGACCTCGTTCAGCCACCTTGCCTCGTTAAAGATTGGCAGCACCTATGATAACATGAATGAATATTGTTAAACACTGAAACTTACCCTAGGATAAAATGATGTTAACCTAGTTCGGACACCTCATCTCGTTAAAGACTGGGCAGCATACAGGATAACACGAGCGAGTAACGTTAAATACTGGAATTACTTTGGGATAAAACGCTGCCGACCTCGTTTGGCCACTTGCTTGACATCACTAGTATAACACAAGCGGTAGTGCTGACAATTGGGACTTATCCCGGGATAAAGCGTTGCCGACTTCTGTAAGGATTCCCATATTTTGATTGGCTTATTTCGTAGACAAACCACATATTGGGGTTTAAATGTAAGGGTAGTTTAGGTGATTGAGATTCAAGCTCAAAGTCCCTTTCAAGACCTTAAGAGATCAAACACTTCAAAGGTAAATTTCTAAGTGCTTATTTACTTTGAAGAGATAGTTGCACACACCCACAACCCATGCATATGTCTTTTCTTGTATGTTGCGTGTGTTTATATTGTGTACATTAATGTTCATTAATCTCTCTTCTTACATGTTTAATTGTTTTCATCTTGCTAGTTAAATGCCATAACATGTTAGGCATTATGATGCATTCACTTCACTCACACACTTGCACCTATGGCATGATCTATGTGTGGCAAGCTGGATGAGAAGGCATTGACCTTCTCTGCCGCAATTGCAATGCCGCAGTTAAATAACCGCGGTATGCTAGCGACAGAGATGTACCTTCTTTACCGCGGTTGAAGTGCCGCTGTTGGATCAATTGCGGCACACAAGTGACAGAGATACATTCTCTGTGTCGCGGTTGAAGTGTCGCAGTTGACCAACCATGGCAGTCGACGACCACAACAGTCCGCCTTGCATGAAAGACCAAAATGCTGCAGTTTTGTTGGGAGCCTATAAATATCTCACTTTCATTTTAGGTCACCCCTAAGAGTTCCAAAAGCATATTTTTCTCTTAGAAAAATTTTTAAGAGCAAAAAATCCTCAAGAACTCACCTTTAATCACTCAAAGCATTTCCTTTTTGCATCAAACTTCATATTGCATCATCTATGCTCACATAGAGTGCATCCATGCATAGTTTTGCATCATCACATCTTGCTTGGTAAGAATCTCACTAACTTCATCTAATTTTAATGTCTTTCTTAACAAGTTTTCTCTTTATTCACTTGTATGTTTTTAGAACACATGTTAGATACAAGATAGAGATTGTTTGTGATGAAATGATTTAGTGTTGTATTGTGATAGCCTTCTAGGTTGTGTTTAATCTTGATTGCTAAGCTATTTGACATGTCATTTAGCTATTGATATTTAGAATTGCTTTTTATTGTATATTCATCATCCTAGATAAGAATCTAAGGTTCCCTAGCCTTGTTTGTTCATTGAATATCATCATACATTCACTTAGGCCACTTTATCTCTTCATTGAGAAGTAAGTTTTGTGTGTAGCTTCCAGGAGTAGGTTGCTTAGATCGCAAACAATTGGACTAGGTCCACTTATACCAAGATTAGGTTGTAATCTTTAACACATTTAGTGGATTCGAGGTTCGTGTGTAGCTCACATTATAGCCTGTGGTTTTTCCTGAAAGGGTTTCCACGTAAATATCACGTGTTATTTAAATTCCGCATATGTTACACTTGTGATATTATTGTGACAAGTTAAGGGTATTTTCGGAACATTGACTATTAACGAAAATTTAAATAAAATCGGAAATAATCTACCCCCCCCCCCCTCTAGATTAATATTAGACACACCGTTATTTGTTTCAACCTCGTTCGACCATCTCGTAGCATCAAAACTGGGATGCACCCAAATTAGCACACTTAAACATTCAATAGAGAGTTGGCAACCGTCAAACTTACTGACACAAGCATGAAGACGAGTGTGAGGGTTGAGACAATAGATTTACATACAAGATTACACATAATGCAAGTAAAAACATTAGAAGCATAACGGAAGAAAACTCCTCTATTCATTAAATAGGCGAATACAAAAGGGATAAAGGAACAACTAAACATCCCTAGGTGCCTCCCATGTTCAAAGGATAAGCACCACTGGCAGCACCATCATCCTCATCCCACTACAAATCCTTCTCTCACTCTAAAAAATCATATTGGTGATCACATGAGAGACCAACATCATACGTTCCTTGTAGACAAGTGAATGACAGTTCCTTGTGTAAATATTGTCGTAGGGAGCCCGCCGGGTATGCCATCTCGAGGTGCATGGGATAAGGGTCCTTCTGAAGATATCAGCGGTTAGCATGCCATGTCTTGCGACTTTTCTTCAAGGACTCAAGGGCATATATTGCAGCTTCATTGATTAGATCTTCGAAGCACAAAACAGTCTCTTTTGATGCTCGATTCTTCCACGAATAGAATTTTTTGGCCACCTTCATCTTGTTAATATGCCCATAATACATAGCAGTTTAATAGGTGGGCGGCCTCTTGAACTTTTCCAAAATGCGAAGTTCTAGTTTAGCCATGGCACACGAGTAGGTGTTTCCTTGCCCTCCAACTCTTCCCAGAGCAAGTGAATAGTCTGATCTCGAGCAGTAACTCCTTACACAGCAAGGCCCAATACGGTATTGGCAGCGGCGAGTTGCTCCTTAGTTGTAGCTTTTTTGCCATCTAGGCTAGCAACCATCGCTTGAAGCTCATCGACCCTAGCAGCTGAAGCAGCCCCTCTAGTCTTAATTGATTTTAAATACGAGAACATTTGAAAGGGAGAGTTAAAGGGGAATACACTAGTTAAAATAAGAAAAAAAACAAATAGTAGCAGAAACGCTAAAAACAACAACTTACAACGGAGGCAAAGTTGAAGTAAGCCTTCACTCTCGAGTCCAAATGACTTGCAATGAGTTCCAAAAACTTTGATGATGCCCTAAAGAAGGTCTATCCGCCGGTCAGCACGAGCAATATGCCCTTAACGGATGTTGATGTGGAACTTGAAGCCTTGGAAGTACAAGCTCGTTGGGAAGATACGTAAGTAAGCGTGCAGCTAAAGAAGGCTGCTCAAGCACATCGACAGATGCTCCCACACCAATGTTTAAAGAAATAGGAACTACAGTTCCTTCAGCAGGGTCGGCTGACCGGGCACCCGCATTTGAAGAAATAAGAACTGTAATTTCTCAAGTAGCATAGGCGGGAAAAACCATGGCGTCCTCCGTCCTCACCCCTTTTCTCGGCAGGAGAATTCCCTCATCCTTATCAGAAGAAGAGAGATGAAAATATATACTTGTGTGTCTAATACAACCTAGAATGGGGTAAATAGGTTTTAATCAAGTTAATTACCAATTTTTTCTTGATTAGTCAATATTTAATAATCACCCAAATTCACAATAAAATAAATCAAGAGTAAAGTGTGGAAATTAAAAAACACTTGATTTTTACGTAAAAATCTTCAACAAGAAAAAACCACGAGCTATTATACTAGCCATACACGGTCACCAAAATCCACAACATGAATAAAAGGTTACATCCTTAAGTGATACACGGACTCTCACTCTAGACAACCTTAGGCTATGGACACAACCACTCACCACTCTTGATTCAATCCCTAGTGATATCCCCCGATCCATTACTCTTAGCGTGAGCACCTCCTACTCTACCTACAGGCCTTTTACAGTGGCACTTGACCAACTTGCTTGAGCAGTAAGCAACTTAGTCACAAGATTTAATTCTCAAGAAGAGATCAACAACCTATGTGAATATATGATAATATTCTAAATGCAAATAATCCTATGCTACACTAAATGCTTAATTAGATGTTAAGATAATTAGATGTTAAGATGCAAATCTAACAACTTAATTATCAAACATGCCTACATGCACTTACAATTAGATTTAGAGATTTCTAACAACCTAATTGTCAATTAAATGCACATGAACATTCAATAGAGTTTGACTAAATAAATAAACATTTGTCTATCAACCTAATCAACAATAAATTCCACAAGAATATTCAAAGCTTAGCTATTTAGGCAAAACAACCTAATTAATTAAGCTATCACAAACACAAACTCAATCATGTCATAACTTCACCAAATATGCAATAAGAGTGAAGAGTTGCTAATCTAAGCAATCAAAGACATGTCTTGATGAAATAGAACAATAAATGAAGATATGGTGTTTGTTCTACTTACCAAGTGACTCAAAGATTAAGACCCATGTACGAGAAAGACATTAGATGCACATAGAAGTGATGAAGAGTGAATCAATGGAAGCTTGGAGCTTTCTCTCTCTAGAAACCTTGTCTCTCTCTCTCTCTCTCTCTCTCTCTCTTGGAAGATCAATTTCATGGTCTAGGGTTCTAAAAAGATGGGAGAAGATGGTGTTTAAATAGAGGCCAAACCAAAGCTACGCTGTTCGGAAAAAGTTAGAAAATGAAATTCCAGAAAATGGTTGTACGAACAGCGGTTTTTGGGTGAGTTACAAGTGACCAACCACTGGACAAACACCGCTATTCACCTGTTGTTTGTAGGGCGAGTGTATAGCAGTTTGGGCTAGAATGGCATGCGACAGCTCAACAGATATAGTTTTGAGCGCCTTAAAATATGACCAAATGATATCGAAAAATATCGTATAATATACCATTGGAAAGGTATGGATGTGTACTTTCTACTCCTTTTTACGGAATGACATTTTGATGTTTGTAGAAATAGTTTTGGTCAATTGAGAGACCAAAGGTAAGAAACGGACAACAACAGAGTTGCCCTGTTTTGGTGCTCACTTTGGAGATTTCAAAACCAATCCAAACGGTCATGAAATATTACGAGTAATATACTGTTGGAAAGGTATATGTGTCTAATTTGTACATAAATTTTATAAACTCATTTTGAAGCTTTGTATAAAACGTTATCATCACAAGACCATACAAATGTCAGTTTTAAAAATCATTTAAATCATTAAAATCCAATCTTTTGAAACTAGACACTTTACTCTAAACAACCAACCAAAACTAACACTTATCCAAGAGAAGAATAGGACATTCTCAAATGGTCAACTATCGTGCTAAGGCATGCATACCATCGTGCAAGCATGGACATTTCCATCACACAAACGGAAATGAATTAATAGACATTATCAAACAACAAAATCGAACAAAGAGGTGCAAGTGTGAAGTGTGAAGAATGCACACAAATAAGAATTGAAGCACAAATACAAGATGAATAAAACATGCATGAAAAAGTGTGTGTGTGTGTGTGTATGCAACTAATCTCTTTAAGAGGTGAGGCAAGTCAAGTCAAGTGATTTACCTTCGCTATTTCTCTTGAAGTCACTAGGATGCTTGGAAGCTTGTCAACTAGAACCTAAGCTACCCATTACATAGACATCCCAAAATGTGGTTTGTCAACGAAATAAGCCAATCAAAATATAAGGAACTTACAAGAGACAAGCTCCTCGCCGAATGCGCTCCTAATAAGCTTGCTCATGGGAGCATTCTCTTTTAACAATAGACCATAAGAGTTCGCCTACAGTACATTTCTCGTTCATGTCGGAATGATTAGGGATGAGGTATGAATGGTTACCTCACGAGCACCTTGAGCAGGACCTTGAGGGGAGGGAGGAAGGAAGCGAAGGTATGTTAGAAGCTGCACTAAGAGCTCACTTCATAAGGAACCCTGCTTGAATGTCATGGGGACCACAAATAGGGTCTGCCTCGCACATTGAACAAAGGCAAATGGAAAAATAAGTCAGGATTCAGTGATGTATATGGTGCATAGTATATACAAGCTTGAAAGAAAACTTATGGCTAACTTGGCTTTTGAAATGTTTGGAGAAGATGTCGAAATCAATCATCCTCTTATAGACAACTAGGTTGAGATAACCCTTTTTCTACCAGGTTGAGGATATCATCTAGGAAATTTGACTCGCTTCTTTTGAAGTCAACCAACGAGTCACATCACCCTAAGGCCAAAGGTTAGTGAAGTGGTGAGGTACCCGAGTAGCGTTCTAAGGAGAGTGGGGGTCCATAGCAACGACTCTACCCAGTCAACATTCACATAAAACCAGCCATTCATCTAAGGGCTTGTTGTAGGATGAGCACCCCATATGAACCCCCTTTTACCTTCCTATAGGGTCGCTTTCAATGGGGCCAATGTTTTAAAAACCTTTAGGTACCCATCAACCTCGGAGGTAGGTGTAAGGCAGAAGATCACCAACCCAAGGGATCGCAGCTTGTACAAGTGCAAGATTTCACTGAATGTGGTAGGAGGGTGCCCATTCGACCTCCACAAAGCACAAATACACATCAATATGCAATAGCAAGCTAGTGTAATCTGGCATGGAGAAAGCCTAACATGGCCCAATAAGCGAGAAATGAAAGGTTAGAGTGGGAGCGTAACCCCGCAACACAACATGATGTTGTAAATGGCTACAACACCTTGTGGAGGGTTTTATACCTCACGGTTTTCTAGAAAGTTCCAATTCAACCGTCACAGGAAGTTCAAACTGGGTAATGTATGCCACAAGGTCATTATGACTATCCACCAAGTTAAGCTCACGATCAAAATGGCAAAGGGAATCATGAGAGAAGTGTATCCTGACCCTCATATGATCTGTGGTATTAGATTCTTCAACTTGTTGAAGACCCAACCTTGAAGCTCCTAAACATGTCCTGACCTAGCCATACCAAAAGTTTTTGTTGCTAGAGAAAGAAGGAAAGAAGATTGGTAAACTCGGGAAATGGACGAGCAAAAAGAAGTATTGGTAAAAGCTTAAGGTGTGAGGTGTTGACAAAAGAGAAGTTCCGTTAATTATAGGGCACAAGAAAAGCAAAAGGCTCAATGTTTGAAACAAGAACCTACTTGTTAAGAAATAGCGTGAAATACTAAGTAATGCTTCGACCATTCATAACTCAACACGTGTCAACACAAAGGATGGGTGAAGAAAAACATCTCTTCATTATGTCTCATCATTGCACATTCAAATGTTTTTAAAGGTTAATAATGAAGCACGATTATTAGAGACATTAAAAGCCAGACGACCAATTAATGATACATTAAATGAGGAATCTTATCAAATCTACTTCGGCAAGGTACCAACTCACCAAGGGAAATGATTTGCTGATAACCCACCTCGCGGATTTATGAGGTATTTTTTGGGGAATTTTAATCAACCTAACACTTCAGCATAAACTAGAATTGGACATCCACATCGCTAGAACATGTCATCAACAAGTAAGCAAAAGATGTTAGGCAGCACCGTGTGTAGAAACAACCCTAGGTCACCAGAATTGTTCACCGACACATGAACCATGCCACTTGAATTTATGGCAGCTCGCTAGCGCAACCACACGCAGCGAGTATAACAACTCGCCACACAAGAAATATTCATGAAATATGTTATCTTTGTCCAATCACTAACAATTCGAGAGTTCACAAAGACTAGTCTAAAATAAGGAAAGACAATCGTTGTCATAATGAAAAGAAAGAGACAATCCCAAAAATCCAGAGGATTGACTTCTACAAGGAAAGAATTATCTGTACAGAACTGGAAGATTGTCAAGATACGATCCTCCTAGGATCTCATGTCAGCTTAGGGTTTTGATTAGCTAACAAGAATTACGGCGACACCTTGGTTCCTCTATAAATGCATGTCTTAAGCAGGGAAGAAAAAGATAGCAATACAACATTAGAGAGAAGGCATTACGCTTGTAATTGTAATCATCTATTACATAATATAATTCTTTTCTCTTGTCGTTACAACTACCGTAGTTTTTTCCTTACCTTAGGGTTTTCCACGTACAAAAAATTTGGTGTTGGTTATTGTTCTTGCTTGTTTACTTATTACATACTGCATTCACGTAGCAATGAAGTGCTTAGATAATAAGCTTCCCAACTAATTTAAGCATCGACTTGCTTACGCATAATTATTGATAGCTAATTCATCTACGACATTAATTTTTATGAAATAAGTAACAACTCACAATTCATTTTTCGGAGGATAATAAAAAATTTAAAAATATATATATATATAAGATTTAGAAGAAAAAAACAATGTAAGGATTTAGATTTGTATTGGCTTGATTCCATTGCTGCAAAACTCTTTTTATTTGTAATGGTTAGTTGCTTAAGTGTTTCTTGGTTGAAAGGAGCTTCAAAGGAGAAAATCAACTTCTCATGCAAATATTATCTTCAAGAGGAAAAGCGTTTACTTGGATACTAAGGTATCAAGATACTTCTTCCTCTTGTAAGGCATAAACGCACACACACACAATCCATGCATATGTGTCCATGCATCGTTGAGCAGAACGTAAAAACATACATTGCATTCATATGTGTCCCTACATCATTGTGCTCATTTGGTAATAACACATTCACACATTTATTGAAGTATGCACATGCATTAGTCTCAATTTGGCAAACTTTGTAGAACTGCATGTTCTAGGACTATCTATAGAAAATGGCATACTTGTGTGATCTTGTGTTTATTTATTTGGGTTTTTTTGTTTTGATCTTGAACATGTACTCATATGATTCATTTTTGAGTTCCGTTCGTTTCAGTTACTCACTCATCAGGTTTCGAGTACAAACTATGAAGCTACGCTACTTTATGTTCTCATACGATGTATTATCTTCGTCGTCATGTATCGAGTGGAATTCACAACCTTTTATCAAAGTTTCATAGTTTTCCTTATGCGTAAGGGAGTCACAGTTCATAATCCAAAATCATATTCAAATTCGAAGTTCGAAGGCCGGAGAACGATTGCAGAACGTGAGAGGTGCGCGAAGGGAGTTAAGGAGAAAAGAGGTGGTGAAGGGCCAACCACCCTCTTTCCCGTGGAGGCGTGTGGCCACCACAGGAGAGACACCTATCTACCTCCCCATGGTAGCCATGCACCTCCACGGGAAGCATGAGAGATGGTGGCCCTTTTGCCCTTTTACCCTTTTGCCCTTCATCTTCTCCAATTGGTTTCCCTCCCTATATAATTCAAATCCCGTGTAGAATCTCTCATAACTTTTGGGAAAATTGTTTTTGTCATAACTCTCTCATTTCAACTCTGAATTAAGTGATTCAAAAACCAAATTGTTGTCTTGAAGAGAGGAACAAGTCCCAAGCATTTTCAAGGTCAAAATATGTCTAGATTATTCACAGCAATCTGATCTTCAGTTCGTGGTTCATCTTTTATATGTGAATCATCTTCTTTCCATTTTTCTTGTGATCAACTTGATAGATCTAATTTCTTGATTGATGAAAAATGTTTAGAATGATATTGATTCCTATTTTAGACTTGTTTGAATGATTTTCGAGTTACAGCTTTTTGTGATTTTGATTGAACATATTTCAAAGTTTAACTTGATTCACATGAAATTGATTCTAGAAATATTTTGTGATGAGCTTGATTATTGATTTCTAGGTTTTGATTTCATAATCTAAGAACTAGGATTTGTGATTGCAATATTGAATATTCTAATCTAATTCTTATTGATTCACATGCTTGGATTTTTAGATAACTTTGTGATTGAGTGTTGAAAGTATATTCTAGTTATCTCTTGCATGTTCATAGAGTTTGTGTGATCAACTTTCTCTATTTGATTGTATTTGCATCAATTGCATCACCTAGATCATTTGCCTTGCAAAAAGTATGAAGTCTCTTATTGTTGAGTGATTCTTCAATATAGAGCAAGTAAAGTCCTAGCTAAGAGTGTGAGGCTCTAAGTAAGTCCAAGTAAGGGAAGTCTTGGCTAAGAGGTGTGAGGCCTCTAAGTAAGTCCGAGCGAAGTCTTGATTAGGACGTGAGGTCTAGTTAACCAAGCAAGAAAGTCTTAGTTAAGAGCAAGGGGCTCAGATTAACTAAGCAAGCAAATCTTCCTAGAGACTTGAGAATAGTCTCGGTTAGGGAGTGGCTTTCTAGAGGCAAGCGATTTGTCTCAGTTAGAAAGCTTGTGGCAAGGTGTTTTCACTTGGTTCTAAGGTAGACTAAGAGTTGATAGCTTGGGGAGTATATCATGTGTTGATTGCCTTGAGTGTGTATCTTCTTTTTGACATAGTGAATTTGCTTACCAATGGTTGTGGTATTAACCCGTTGATGTTTCATTTCAAGAGGTTTTACCATGTAAAAAACAATTATGTCAAGTTTTGTTTTTACTTTTCATTATCTTCCATATCTTTCATTGATTGTATCACTTGTGAATTGTATTCTATATTGTGTTGATTAGCAATCCATTTGTTAGACACACCAAGTGTGCACATCATTGTTCCGCGAAAAAGAAGCTTGAAAGAATTTGGACACATACCTATTCACCCCCTCTCTAGGTATATATATTACATTATATTGCTCAAGAGAATTTCAAACACACTCAATTTCATATTAACCGACGAAAATTGAGATGGTCCAATAGTGAAAAACCTTCACACACATCAATAAAATTGTGAATTTCACCATTCCAATCATGATTGTTCCGTTACCACCCCTCGCTCAATGTGGTTCAATGATAAGAGCATTCATTATATATATATATATATATATAAATGTTCAAGTTAGTGCACACTGATATAACTTCATTAGTGCGTTGGATGTGGATGTGGACCATTAAATTTACTTACTTTGACTCAAAATGTATGTACTTGTCAAAGCTTCTCTATAATCCATGGTCCACATACATTGGTACCGATGTAATTATATCAATGCACAATGATCAGATCAGGACCGTATATATATATACAGTGTTTTTACTATCAGTTCGCCCTGATATAAAATATATCAGGACGAAGAGTGTGAACCATAGATTATAGAGAAGTTTTGACAAGTACATACACTTTGAGTCAAAATATTTAAATCTAGTGATCCACATTCTTCGTCCTGATATATTTTATATCAAGACCAACTGACAATAGAAAAATTGTGTATATATATAGTCCCATTTACATCAGTGCACACTGATATAAATATATAAGGACGTGTCCACTGATATAAATATATAAAGACATTGAATGTTAACCACTCATTATGGAAAAGTTTTGACAAATGCATATACACTAAGTCAAAGCATAAAAAAATAAATGGCTCACATTCAATATCATCATATATTTACATCAGTACGTACCAACTTGAACATTTATATATATATATATATATATAGGGCTAGGCCCAATAAGTGTAACCAATCCAGAAAAGCATATTTATGTTTAATTTGGACATGATGATAATTTTAGAATTTGTACAAAATTCTGGTTGGTGGAGAATTGAGAGAGAGAGAGAGAGAGATGAGTTCACTGGCATTTTCAATTGGGAGTTGCTCACCAAGTATAAGAACAAGAAATCTTGACAGAACAGAAAAACCATCCATCAAATTGTCAACCCACCAGCAGAAACATCAACTACAACTGAAGAAGCTCAATCATGAGAAGAAGCCAGAAGAAGCTTTGTTGATCAGGAGAAGAGAAGCAATTGGTTCTGGGTTGTGTTTTGGTCTTCTTCGTGATGTTCTCTTGCAACCACAACCCAGTTCAGCAGCTGAAGGAAGCCCAAGCCCTCCATGTGAGCTCACTCTGGCTCCTTCAGGTCTTTCTTTTTGTGATAAAGTTGTTGGATATGGTCCTGAGGCTGTCAAAGGACAACTCATTAAGGTATAATTGACAATTTGTAATTTTGTAAAGAAAAAAAAAAAAAAAAAAAAGCTTTTGTTGTGATTTTAATGATTTATTGCAACCCAAATGTTGAAGAAATGTGGAATTTTTGAATATGGTTTGTTGATGACAACAATGTTTTGCAGGCACATTATGTTGGGAAATTGGAGAATGGGAAGGTGTTTGATAGCAGTTACAACCGTGGAATGCCTCTAACTTTTCGTGTTGGTGTCGGCGAGGTATATAATATATATGTTCATGATTCATTCAATTAATTGTTAAAAGTTGCTTGCAAGTTGTTTTCTTTAACAATTTGAAATTTCTTGAATTGGGTAAAATTAATCCTGCCTTTTTGTATAGCTCTATTGGATTGTTTTCCATAGTGATTGTGAGTGTGTCGGCTAGGGTAGCTCTCTCAATTATTGTAGCATCTACTTTTGAACTTTGAAGGATGATCAGAATCGCCACTTAGCTACGAAGGCTGATGATCTATGTTACTTGTATAAATTATATTCCCCAACCTTGTTATAGTTACGAAGATTTTACGTTTTCTATATTATCGATCTTCTGAATAGTAAAGTAGAATAGACAAAGCTTATGACAATTTGGAGTGAAAACAAAATTGTATACTTAGCTTGGACCTTAAGAAGTGAGCATTGCCAAAATAGGCAGAAGATAAGTTGTTTCTCCATGTCGATGTCCCTAGTTTCAGTACGTATTGTATACATAAGTAATGGTGAATAGAATCTAAAGAATTATGATCTATGGATTATCTTATGCTGTTTATGGTAATACAAGAAAACATATCCCTATTTGACGGATACAATCTGTGGATGAGAGGGATGGATGTTGTAGTCGTAAATTATCACTCAAAAGACTACAAGAAAAATTAGACTTAAAGATGCTTTAAATTAAATGTAATTTCATTAAGTCTGTTTAAGCAGCCTTGTGGTGAAACCTATTTGCCTGCTTGTACTTTCACCTTATATGGACACAAACTCATGAATAGATGTTCTTTATCCGATTGGTCTGGACTTCGATTCTGAGAGAGCAGATGTTCTTCAAGACGGTTAGATTTTGTATCTCTTGACAACTATTGTGGAGTCTTATTCTTGTAAATCTGAACAGGTCATCAAAGGATGGGATGAAGGTATAATAGGTGGTGATGGAATTCCTCCAATGCTTGCCGGTATGAAAAATCTATGACAATGGACTTTTATACATCGTACTGAAATTTGATCACGAACTAGGCTAATCTACTTTCCCCTACTCATATTAGGGGGAAAACGCAAATTAAAAATTCCTCCAGAACTTGCATATGGCATGAGAGGAGCTGGGTGTAGAGGAGGTAATTAAGCAATCATTTTTATTAAATACAAGCATAATTTCATAACTTTAATTACTTAAAAACATACTAGTATATTTTAATTATATATTGCAAGGTAGTATGTTACTCTTAGTGTGCAGTCTCATCTGGTTTACGTTCATGCAGGTTCATGCATAATCCCTCCTGATTCTGTTCTTCTGTTCGATGTGGAGTTGATTGGCAAGGCATGAGAAACACCTGGGGTGTCTGAATGACCTGACATCCTCCATTGTTTTTCCAGTTGTGAGAATGAAGTATGGTAACATTTTACTAGACAAATGGAGTTGATTATGTATAATATGTACGTATGGTAAAGAAATCGCGAATTGTACTTGGAAGCATCATCTGAAATGCTTCAACTTGCAAGAATTGAGCTAGATATGTATTTTATACACGATATTAGATACGAAAAAATCACAAATTTTCGAGCTGTATGTATGTAATTAATCATCATTGTTGAAGACCTGTGACTGAAGCTAAAACCATTAATGAACTTCCATTTACAGTAGTTTTTTGAACATTATATATTTCGGTTGCCTAAATATTTAATTTAGGGAGGAAGAAACAAACGCGGTATAAGCATCCCATACGTTTTTTTTTTTTTTGGGTAACATTGTGGAAACGTCCATAAAATAACATGTTGGGTTTTCACACCCGATAATTTTGATATTTACATATGATTTAGCTTTCTCACATATAAACTTTCGGATATAACATTATCATGATCGAAGATACATAATAACGTAAATTAAGTATCTAGTTAAAAAACGTTATGTAACTAGTTACGTCTAAGGGTTTGCACCCAATAATTTTCACATATATGAGCTCACTCACTTTGTTAGTGTATACTTTATATTTTTAGTCATTGCTTCAATATCATCATCATTTGTCAGTTTATAATTAGAGTTGCTTTGTCATGCCATAATATCATGCTTGGGTTGGGATGTAATACAACATTTGCACTCTTTTCTAGCAAGGTGGTCGTGTACTTATACTTTACTTTAGTAACAACCGATAAGAGTTTGAGTCTTTCATTTGTCCATTAATTCAAAGTATGAAAAAATTCCCTCAAAACGTTTAGTTGTATAAGATATCGGCAGACTCATTGGTCTTGGATTAAAAAAAAAATCCAATATTTGGATTAAGAGTATTTAATATACTCTTATAATCTAGAAATTAGCTCAAAATGTTAAGTTTATGATAACCTCAGCCATTATTCATTGACATGTAATACAAATACTAATTAAAACGTATTCTATCTTGGGATGTCAATAGGATCAGTTGGGTCAAAAATGTACAATTTTTTATTTTATTTTTTCAAAGTTTAATCTAATCGATTCAAATTAGATCGATCCAAACTTTTATTTCTTAATAATTTACTTTTCAATTTTTTTTTTTTTTTTTATTTTCATAAAAAATTACTGTTGGGACCGGATTGGATCCAAATAACAAATGCTAAAGGTTCTTGATGAACTGAATTCTAAAATAACGATACAGATCACGATCGGATTAGATAAGCAATTTGTTTCACACCCTAAACATCTAAGACATAAAATAGAAAAACGACGCCGTAATCTATATAAATTACTTTCAAATATATATATATATATATATATATATATATCGATATAAATATACGATTAAGAGCTGCTGAAACCAAAACAAAACCCTCGAAGGCCAATAGAAAAACCCTAACGCGGTAGCGCCACCAAAAGCCAAAACAATGGCAAAGTCGATGAGATCGAAGAAAGTGAAGAGGCTGAGAGCCCTACGAAGAGATATAGTTCAACCTCTCTACGACAAGAAAGACGAAGCCAAATTCGCTGCCCAAGAAGCTGCCCTCGCTGCCCCTAAACTGCCCGTTCGTCTCCCAAAAGACACTTCTTCTTCTGCTTCCATGGACGTAGCCACAACCTCCACTCTTCCAGATTTAAACAATATGGGTATGCTTTTTTAGCTCTAACTTGATTAAATACCAAATACCCACTTGAAAGTTTTTGTGACTTGATTAGCTGGTTTGAGAATTTATGTGAATATCTTCTTTGTGTTTGTTTGTTGTTTGTTGTTTGAAGGCAGCAATTATATGATTGGTGATTGTGATACCCCGTTTGAATGATGAGAGTTTTATATGCATTTGAAATTTTTTGGTTTGATCAGTGTTTTACAAAAATGTTTTATATGGGTAGTTTAGTACCATGTTTAAATGTTTTGTTTTAGTGTAAAATCTTGTTAAACAATGTTCAAATGGCATGAAATTTATATATTTTAATGTTTAACAAATCCCTGAAGTTGGATTATAAAGTAATAGACCATTGTACAATCCAGCTTCAAAATGGAAATTGTCCTACATTAGTTTCTAGGTAATGCCCAAAGAAACTCCTGTTGTTCTTTTAGTTATTTTGCAATTGCTCTAAGAATTGTTCACTTCTTTATTGTTTAGTTCTTGTGCAAATTATTTCATCGGGCACCTTCATGATTTTTGTCAATGGTCTTATAGGACACTTTTGGGAATTTGAATTGGTTGAATAATTTTGTGTTATGTTATGCCAAAATGAAGATTTTGATAGCACGATGCATTGATTGGACTTTGGTTAAATAATATCAAATATACCTTGTGAAATTGGTTTGTATTACTGTTTGCATATCTTGTTTTAAGGGCAAGGGTAAAATATTCAGGCATGTTGGAATAAGAAGACTGTATTTTCAGCCTATCTTTATCGTGTTGAAAATAATTGCATTGATGATTGTTGAAAAACTGGATTAGATAATCCACTTCCGATCATTTTTCGTTCCATCATCCAATTGAGAAAGTTTTAGTATGGATCTTGATTTGATTCTTTTACAGAAATGGAGATGGATGATGGGAATCAAAGCAAGAGCTCCTTGAAGCCTGCTGGAGGAATAGGGAAGAAATCCCTAAAGAAACTGAAACAGGTGAAAGACAAACGCCGCGGAAAGGGCTGGAAGAAGACGCAGCGTAGTATTTGATTAGATGAACAGACAAAGAAACTGTTGTTTCTTTCTTTTTGTATCAAGGCAAATTAATTTTACATTCTGATATCATGATTTCTTATAAAGTATTATGATTAAACCGCGATTAATGATGAGCTAATACTTTTCATCTATTCTTCAACCACAGTCTGACTTGGTATGCTTGTAAGGTTGAAAAAATTTCAATGAACACAAGAAACAGATTGCACAACATTATCATTTCAACTTGAAACATGTATTTTACAAAACTATGTTTTCTATCTGATCTTACTTGCAAGTATTGTATCGCTTAAAATGCTACCATGAATAGTTTCATGCCTTTCATGTCATCGAACATGATACTTTATTCTTATTGTTATCTACATTGCTACTGCTAGAAGTTGGTTTGCTGGAAAGTGCTGTTTCCGGGGCACTTTCTTGGTAGAGGAGCTCCACAAAGGGAAGGATTACCCTCGAAAATGGACGGATCAACGAATTTTGGCAGCGGAGGGATTCTTCCTGCCAAATTGTTGTAGGACAAGTTCAACCGAGTTAAGGATGTCAAAGATGACAAGCTTGGTGGAATTGGCCCTGCGAGATTGTTATGCGATAGATTCAAGATGTGAAGTGCAGACAGGCTTGAAACCTCATCAGGGATTACTCCTGTTAGATTATTCCAGGAAAGGTCAATACTGTCAACGATTGCAATGATACTGCTGTACTCGGGATTTCTTCCTTTAATCGCGACATATATCAACTGTTTGAATACCTCGCTGTGTTTACCATCGACCAAGGCAGACAGATTACCAATGCACCTTGGAATACCACCTGAAAACTTGTTGTGTGAAAGATCTAGGATGTGAAGGTTTCGAAGATTGCACATATGCTGTGGGATGTTTCCGCTCAACAGGTTTGATTGAAGGCGTAACATGAACAAAGAAGCTAATTTATTCTCTTTGATCCACGAGGGAAAAGTCCCAGAAAACTTATTTCCTCCTAGATCAATGCTCGTCAATCCCGTGCAATTTTGCAAGGAAGAAGGGATCTCTCCATCCAGATTATTGTTGCTCAACATCAACACACTAAGGGAACGCAAGTAACCTAATGAAATTGGCAGGTGACCACTTAAAGTGTTGTTTGATATATCAATTGCCCACAACATCTGTGACTGGTGCCAACAGTTGGGCAGTTCATCGGAAAACTTGTTGCTTCTAAGCGAAAGGATTTGTAAATCCAACATATCACACATTGATGATGGGATTCTGCCATTGAGATGGTTCCAAGAGAGATACAATCTCTGCAATCTTGGCATCAGGACACCTATATTTTCAGGTAGAGGTCCCGAAAACGAGTTGTCCTGAAGATATAGCTCACTTGTATTAATGGACCATTGCAGGAATGGACCCTCAAAGTTGTTGTTACTCAAATCAATGCCCCTTAAATTTGGAAATTCTAACTTTTTTGGGAGGTTCCCTTTGATTTCGTTATTTGACAGAATCAAATAGGAGATTTGGGAAGATAGTTTCGAAAACCAATCGCCTGGTATGGTGTCTGAGATTCCGACTTTTCTAAGGACGACAAAGGTAAGTTCAGTTTGAAGTTGAAGCCATACAGGAAAAGAAGGACCTACAAGGCAGTTTTCAAGTTGGATAGATTTGAGCATGAAAGGAGGAACCCACTTGTAAGACACATTGAAAACTAAGGACCTGGTCGGTTCTGTTGTGAGTCGGATACTTTCTAATCTTCTGAGGTTAATCAAGTGTGCTTCATTAAGGATGCCTTCCCAGGAATTTTGCATAAGATTGGCATCAACGAGCTTCGAAAGTTGTCCAAAGCTTTCAGGAATTGTCCCGTTCATCATGTTGTAGGAGAGGTCTAATTTGCGTAGTGATGACAAGCTTCTGATTGATGATGGAATCGAACCCCAGAAGGAGTTTCCGGAAAGGAAAAGATATTGCAAATTCTTAAGATTTCCTAATGATTCAGGCAGTTCTCCAACCAATGAGTTAGAGCTTAGATCAAGAAAAAATAAGTTGTTTGGCTTGCCAGAGAAACCACCCAAAAACTCGCGAATATCCCCGTTTAAGTTGTTTGCAGAGAGGTCTAAAATCCTTAGCCGAGAAAGATTTCCAAAGAGTCCAGGAATTTGACCACCAAGCTCTAGATTATTAGACAAATCAAGCACTTCAAGAAGTTTCAAGTTTGCAAATTCACCAGGAATGTGATTATTAAAAAAATCCCATCTGAGATAGAGTTTTGTGAGGCTAGTAAGATTGAACAACCATTGAGGGAACGCATTGAAAGAATTTTCTGACAAATCGAGGACTGAAAGTGAGGTGAAGTTAATTGAAGGTAATGAAAGTGGAAGGCCTTGAAGTTGACACCAATGCAACCTTAACTCCACCAGGGAAGGAAGCATATTGACTGCTTGCAGCCAATCTTCTCCGACGCCATCAAGCTTCACATATCCTAAATTCAGGTGTTTCAAAGAAGAAAAACCTGAGAGCCAGTTCAGGTTTTGTGCGCGCAACTCCAACGTACCACCAATGCTATATGAATCTGCATAGAGGTCAAGATATTGCAAACCTGACAGATTTCCAAGTTGGGTTGGAATCTCCCCGGAAAATGATGCAAATGACAGGTTGAGATACGTCAGGTTTTGTAGCTGACCGAAGAAGCCAGGAATCTGAGCTCCTTCAAAATCATTGAAGCTTATATCCAAATAGTTCAAATGGTTCAAATGCAACAAAGAAGGATTGATCGTACCACCTAAACAAGACCTTTTATAAGCCTCTCGATCGCCAACACCACCGTTGATTAGCCGATATGGATTCCTGAGGTTGAGGTTTGTGACATGACCAGTCTGGTTGTTGCATTTGATTCCATTCCATGTGCAGCAATCTTCACCCTCCCAAGAAGCAAGCCTACCAGAAGGGTCGGTTAGGCTTGTTTTGAAGGCGAAAAGTCCATCTCTCTCGGCGTCTAAGCATAGGACTTTTGCATCTGCCAAGCAGATTTTAATGATGTCTAGACATGAAGACACATAAAAGAACAAGAGCAAAAGATGAATGAGAGCAAAATGATTTGAGTTGAAACAAGCATTGATGATGGCCATACTTGATTATCATATAGGTTGTGTTTACAGAACACAAAAGTAGTAGATTTATACAAGGTTGGGGGACATCTAGTGAAGTTCATGAGAATGACCAAAATTTCAATATCGGTGATCAGAAATGGGAAACAAAATGATGAGTAAGATATTGTGTTATCTAGTGACATGCCCACTTCCAGAAGTGGCTCTTATGTTGATATTTATTGAACAGATTATGCACTAGCTTATATATAGAAGGAACATGCTTCTCCTAGATTAAGCTAGGTGTCCAGAATAACATATTTTAGATTATCTAGGAAAGCCATTACTCCACTGGATTTATTGCCATACAATTTTATTATTTCCAAGTTCTAAAAGAAGTTTTAGATTCTTTTTACCCTTTGGTTAAATTTTTTTTTTTTTTTTATTGTATGATTTTAAAATATATATAGTGGTGAGAGGTGCACTATCATACGTGCTTCTTCTGGATCAAGCTAGATGCCTAGGATAACATTTTTTAGATTATCTAGGAAAGCCATTACTTGTAAATTTGTAATATAAAAGGCCATCAAATAGATTTATAGATCCATAAATTAATAAATAAATAAACTCGAATTTAAAATGAGGGAATGCTCTGAACTTGTAAATGAAAGCCATTAACAAAAACAAAGTATGAATATGATGGCAATTAAATGAATTGTGGATGAATATCTCAATATCCATCCCCATATCCATTTGAGATATATATACTCATCCCCGTATATATCTTCATTTTTAAGTAAGCTGAACGGATTTGAGGAATCCTTAAATCAATGCAAGGATATCCATCTCCGTTCTGTCTATATCTGTATCTGATGAAAAAAAATATAATTTTAATATAACTAATATCTATAATGGTTGAAAGGAGAATATTTTCATGTGAACTTAACATAGAAATTGCAAACAAATACATCCATTAAAAGTTCATATAACATACATTCATAAAATAATAAATAAATAAATCATATCAAATAAAACTTCACAACTTAAATTCTCCATCAACAAACTTATTAAAAAGTCATCAATATTCTAATTCTTCCATGAGACAATTAGCCAACACCATAAGCAAAAATATAAAAAATAACTTATATAATTAGAGTTAATAATTATTTCAAAAAATAAATAATCACATAATAAATATTTTATATTTATTAAAAAAAATTAAAATTGATAATGGAGATGGATGGGATGGATATCCATTGTCAATATTCATCCCCACCCCAAAAATAAAATGGATTGATATTAGGATTGTATCCCATTCTCTCTCCGTCTCCGATATAATATTATTCTTCCACTTTCTAAATGGAGTGGATCCTTACGGATATAGTATCTATAGATAAATTTGCCACCCAAAGGGGAAAAAAAACTCAAGGCTAGTGGCAAGTCCCCATTGATGACAAGAACGTGGAGGAGATGCGTAAAATGGATGCAACCTTAGAAGAGATGAGTGGATACTTATGGAGATGTATTATAAATAATTTTATTTATGACACCGATAGTAACATTGACATCATCCACTTCTGCTAGCTTCACTATCATATTAGATCTTTTAGCAAGGAGCAGTCCTTCTCCCAGGGCAAGAAACTCTCCAACTTCAGCACAAAAGGACCCTTGCAAAGGTTATGTCCCCTTCGTGATCACGGATTACAGTACCAACCCAATGAAAGGGAAGCCATCACGAATTGCCACATCGTGATGGCTACTTGTTTTAGGAGGAGCTCTTGATAGCAGGTCACCTGAAGACTCCTGGAATTCACTCAAGAAATCTAAAGCCCAAAACACAAGAATTAAAGCATGCACCTTCTGGTGTGAGAAACTTCACTTCCTTTTCTAAAAAGAATTAGAGCATCAAGAAATTTATATATCAAAATGTTTCAAAATATAAATATAACCAAATTACATTGTTGAATTATAAAATCAAATATATAAAAATATTTTGAATAAAGTAAAATTATTTAATTAGTGCTTTTTAATGTAAAATATGTTCTCTAATAAACACAGTGTGTTCTTTTGATTCTAAAATTAATTTAATGCAGCATTAGTGATTACAACAAAAGCAAAATAATAATAATAATATTATTATTAATATATTGGGATAGACGTCTCAAATACGTCGATTTTTTTACCCCAAAAACAAAATTGTTGTTGATTCAACTTAGATGACTAGACTTGTATATGGAGCCAATTTGTCTATTGCATATATACTCCTTGAAGATTATGTATAAACTACACATCTTAATTAGACCCTCAAAACATGTCTTAATTTTAGGGCCACATTGTAAATTTGTAATATATTATGTCAGTGGCACAATAAATCTATATCAATTTATAATTATATTTTTGAAAAACGTTTGATACATAATTTTGTTCATGTATCAAAATATTACGGAGTGATTGCAATAGTTAGGTCACGTGTTTTGAAAGTGAAGTGCAATGTAGTATTTTTCGATCAAATTATTATAATGCAATTGTGTGATCATTCGCTATCAAATTATTATTGATGCAATTGTGATCATTCGCTTAATTATGTGGTTTTGGAGTATGTAAATTGTTCATTATGGCCGAATTAGGCAAAAACACCGTAGGGAAACAGGTGATTGAAATAAAGAGGGTTGAAAATGAAAATGACTTTATGATAACAATATTCTCCAAACGTAAATTTGGGATTTACAGAAAGACAAGTGAGATTGCCACTCTAACCGATGCTGAGGTAGGGGTTGTCGTTTCTCACCATCAAGGAAGCCTTACTCTTTGGACACCCCTCCATTGAAGTTGTTTCAAACCGCCTCTTAGGAGTGAACCCTCCATCATATGATAGCACCCGCCCAATCGTTGCATGGCTGAACCAACACCAAATTAAGCAACCTCCTTCACCAAATAAACCCTGAGAAAAACCTTGGGAAGATTCTAAAAGAGATGACAAAATTCTTTTAGAATCTTCCCAAGATCTTTCTCAACGTCTATTTGGCAAAGGAGATTGTTTTGTTGTTGGTTTAGCCCCGCAATTCTCATTTGGCGTTAAGCCTCGACAATTGAGAGGTGTTGTCATATGATGGCAGGTTCACTCCTAGAAGGCGGTTTGAAACAGGTTCAATGGAGGGGCAGCCAAAAGAGTAAGGCTTCCTCGATGGTATCATTGGTTAGAGTGGCAAGCTCACTTGCCTTTTTGTAAATCCCAGATTTACATTTAGAGAATGTTATCATTTTTTTCATGTTCAATTTCAAACCTCTTTTTTTCAATCACTTGCTTTACATTTTTTTTTTTTTTTGCCTGCTTCTGCAATCACGAACAATTTCTACAAAATGCACAAATTTACTAATTGTATACAGAGAAGGATGTTTTTTGGGTTTGGCTTAGTATGATTTGAGATGTATTTATAAGAGGAGAATCTCAAGACATTTAGTGTCAGTTCATGAATTTATTAGTGTCAGTTCATGAATTTATCACCTTCGGTTGTCATCTTGCCATATATTTTAGACTTTTAATGTTTGAATAATCAATTTAGGTAGCACCTTAAACATCTTAGTTGGTTACCAAATATTTGATGACCAACAAAGTTATATTTAGTTAACTAATTGGGACGAGCTTGGGGTTTAGGCAAATGACTCCTAGATCAATGATTCGAATCCTACCGATGGTCAAAAACTTTTTTAAAAAAAATACAAAATCCCGAATTAATTGATTTCGTCTAAAAAAAAAAAAAAAAGTTAACTAATAGGAAATTAATTTTGCAACCGCCGCACAATGTGGTTTGGCTGTGAAGGTGCTCATTGGAAAAAAAACCAATGAGAGCTAATCAATGAGGTCAGCCACCCATTAGGCAAAAGGCCAAATGGGCCTAATTAATGAGAGCTTCTATAAGGTTGGTGAATTGAATTAAAATAACTCCACAAGTGCGGGCCATTTCCTGTATCTTCATGTAGTTTGGGCCAAAAATACCCTAGTGCGCATCTTCATGTATCTCCCCCAACCAATATGGCTTCATTAAGGGTCTCTAGATTGGAGAATGTAATGTTGATGCTTCTAAGTTCTTTAATGTCATGAGTAATAAAAGTCTTGATGGTCATTTGGCTTTGATAATTGATATTCATAAGGCCTTTGACTTCATTAGTTGACATTTCTCTTTGAGGTTGTAAGTTTCTTACTTTTTGATTGGCTTATTTCGTTGACAAAACCACAATTTGGTTCAATTTTGTAAAAGTAGCTTAGGATTGAAGAAATCCTCATCAAATGTCAAAGGAACTCATTGTGGACATCAAGAGTATCAAGGAAGGCAGTTTACTCGTCTTGACTCCTTTTTTTGAAGAGATTTAGTTGCACACACACACACACACACTTATCATGTTTGCTTGTATGCATTGCTCTTATGTGTATTTCACATGTCACATTTCACACTTGCACTTTGTTACTGCTTTTTGGTGTGTTAGTTGTCGAGTAATTCGTTTCGCGAACATTGTTCGGAAATGTCTGCTCATACAAGATGGTGTGCTTGATTTAGCGCGAGGATCGCCTTCGAAGAATGCACTTGGCTTCTCCTTTGGTTTCACCAACAGTGGTGAAACGGTAGTTGTGATTGACGGCAAGATCGCTGAATGAAACCGCCGATTTTATGCAGTTTCCATCGACGGCCATAATTCGACCATCGAATAATTCCAGTGATCCATTTTGGAATTATGCGGTTTCAATCGAAGGCCAGCAATCGGCAGCCTGACCTACAAATGAAACCACCGAATAAAGCATGAGTCTTCTGGTCAAAATCTGCGGTTTACATCGACAGCCATAATTCGGCGGTTATGATCAGCGGTTAGACTGCCGAATGAAACTACTGATCTGATTTCTAGGCCAAATGATTTGTATTTTGCGGTCATAATCGGCAGTCTGACCGCCAATTGAAACCACCGTTTGGTGTTTTTCAGACTAATTTTTCCAAAACGATGTCACTTCATTTTGGCATTCTTTGGTCATTTTCTGTGAGCAAAAATTACATTTTTAAGAGCAAAAGAAGTAACTTCAAAGCAAAGGTATCAAGATTTGATTTTTATTACTTAAAACACAAATACCCTTTATACTTTCATGTTTTCATAAATCATCTAGCATGTTCTAGGTTGATTTTCATAAGGTATTCATTATTGCTCACATGACTTGTAGCTAGAACATCATATACATCTTTTACATGTTCTTGCTTCGCAATATTGCATTTTTATTACTTGACTAGTTTCAAGAATGTTTCTTTTTTGTGTTTTATGAGTTATTTGTGATAGCTATTGCATATAGGGTTTGATTTGCTCATAAAGCTAGGTTGTATGCATATCATATAGCTACATGATATCTAAGAGTTTTTAACATATTCATCCATGTTTAGATAAACTTAAATGTTTGACCTTGCATTTATTGTATATATTCATTTTAAGTTGTTAATCTCTTCTCTTAGAGAGTCAAATATTATATTTACTAGTGGTGTCAATGTGGGTCGGCCCGGCCCATTTGTGCTGAGCCAAAGGGCCTGTTTTTGAAAACGGGCTCGACCTAGCACGGCACATCGCGTTGCCAGGCCAGGCCTGGCTCGGCACGTAGACCACAAATTTTTTTTTTTTTTTAAATTCAATATTTCAATTGTAATATTGCATAATGTAACTTGTACTTATATTATAATATTGTTTAAACAATTTAAATTATGTAATTTTAATTGTAATTTGTTTATATTATTTATTATTTTATTGTAATAAAAAAATAGATAGATTTATTATTTTATTTGATAAATTAATTTAAAGAATAAATAAAGATAAAATATGAAAGAAAATAAAAAATACATGAAATTATGAAAATATAAAATGAAGAATGATTTATTTATTTCGGAGTCTCAGTATTACATATTTACATAATTACATGATTGCCTCATTAAAAACCTTACCAAGAAAAACTCAGTGGGATAAAAACTTGGTAAGGAAAAAAGAGTGCAATAGTATTACAAGTTAATATACATGTATAACCTAGATTTGGTTACTGCCGGAACTCTCTTCGACATATAAATTACTGAAATTTTGAATAAATTGTTCTTCTACCGTTTCATTTTGCAACCTCTTTCGAGTATACTCCCAATCCCGAATGCATGCCAATACCTCTACCATCTCTAGAGTCAAAGAAGTTCTTCTTTCTTCAACAATTCTTCCAGTCGTGCTGAATACCTGTTTTAAGGAAACAGTGGAGACAGAGATAACCAGTACATCACGTGCTAGGTGTGACAGGACCGGATATTTATAGCCATAAGTCTTCCACCATACCAACAGTTCAAATCCCTTCTCCCTTTCAAATCTGTTGTCTAATTGAGCTTCAAGGTAGCTTTTCAGTTCGTCACCGGAAGTTGCGGGAGGTCGTGAAGAAGAAGAACTAGATGAGCCTACTTTTTTTCGGTGTTTTAGAATGTTCCAACTTGTCTGATTCGGGAGTGTGTCTAGTTCTAATGATGGTTGTGCGTCAACGCCACCATACTTACGCTCATAAATACTAAACAATTCGAACAACTTGGTTCGAATGTCAGAAACATTTTCAGAATAATCTATGCTCAAATAATTACCAAGATAATCTAGCAATGTTTCTAACCCAAATAATTTAACTCTAGGATCTAGTATAAGACCTAAAGCATAAAGGAAAGGAATTGTAGACCAGTATTTGTTAAACTTGGTTTCCATGGCAATAATGGTAGGGCCTAAGATCTCATCTTACCTATAATTGTTTAACAATTCAGCCATTTCCATAATATGATGGATTGCCATGGAAGATGTGGGGTAATAGACCCCGAAAATAGTTACAGTGGAATCGTAAAAAACCTTTAAAAATTCAACAAAGATCTTTGCCACATGTCAATCATTTAAGGTCAGTGTTGAACGGCCAAGTTCGGCTATTCATGTTATAAAAACCTGAAATAGGTGTATCATACTCTAAACAATTTAGCAGCATTAAGTAAGTAGAGTTCCACCTTATCGGCATATCTGTTAGGAATCTTTGTGGTCGTAGACTGTAAGTTTTACAGTATCTACTGAATTCATTCAACCTTGGATTAGAACTACTGATCCAAGCAATAGCTTCTCTAATGTAATCTATATGATCGCTTACTACCTTCATACCAGACTATACGACTAAATTGATGATATGACATGCACATCATTGATGGAAGAAATAACCCCCATATTGTGGGATATTTTTTTCAAAAAACAATGGAATATAACTAGTATTTGCATATGCATTATCTAATGTGATAGAAATGATGCGATCAGTTATTTGATAAGTTTCTAAAACAGACCTAATGACATGAAAAATATTTGATGCGGTATGTGCAAATTCTATAGGATGAAAACCAAGAATTTTTTTTTTTTTTGTAAATTCCAATCAGAGTCTAAATAATTTCTCGTGACAGTTAAATAGTTCTGTTTGGAATATGCGTTCCAAATATTGAAAGTTAATGCAATAGAGACAGTTAGATGTTGTAATTCAGTCTTCAACTCATCTCGTTGGGTTTGAAAACATTTTATCAAATCGTTCCTAGTAGTGTTTCTAGAAACAGTTTTAAATTGGGGGTTGTATGCAGTTTGAATAAATTCTTCATAAAAAACATTATCACCGAAATTAATCGGTTGATCAGTACATGCAATGTAACTTGCCATAGACTCTCTAGCAATCATGGGGTCGTAACGCCATGTTGTAACGGACCCGTCTGGGTGCCGTTGTAGTTGTGTCTGGGTTGTAGTGTCTACTTGTCCGTGTGCAGGCATGCATTTTATAAAAGTTAAAAACTATCAGAGTGGGTTCATTAACATAATTAGGAGATCCCTTGCTCTTGGTAGAGTGTATTGCATTTGTTTAAATTTTTTTCTGTGTCTTGTGTGAATTGCTTGTTTGTTTGCATTCATTCTATTCTCACCCAAACACAATGAGTGGAAACGGAATTGGAGGCGAGGGTGCTTCTAGCACAAGTCCCCAATTGCTCACCGATGTCAACTATGCCTCATGGAAAGGCAAAATGGAAGCATATGTGTGCCAAATTCATGATTGTGCATGGATGGCGACTGAAGATGGTTACACCCCATCTATGATGACTCCTACGAGAGTTAGAGAGATATTTCTCAAGCCAAAAGCGCAATGGAGTACTCGAGAGTTCGAGGCGTCCAAATGGAACAACAAAGTCATTCACGCAATCCTATTTGCCATGGATGACAACCAATACAAATTAATTCAAACCACAAGGATAGCAAAGAAAGCTTGGGACATTCTAGAGACGACTCATGAAGGAACCGGGGTAGTCAATGACTCCAAGCTTCAAGTTCTCCAAACACAATTTGAGACCATTAAGATGGAGAAGGATAAGTGCTTCAATGACTTCCAAGTCACCAACTTGGTGACCCTTACTCCGATAGGAGGATCAAGCAAGAGATCATGAGGTCGCTTCCCGAGAGATTCGAATATAAAGTGACGGCCTTGGAGGAAAATAGTGACTACACTAGGATGAAGCCAAGTGAAGTGATTGGAAGACTCTTGGCCTATGAATCTAGAAAGGCTCCTACAACCACACCTCCAAAGAAGTAAAAGAGTCTTGCCTTAAAGACCATCAAGGTGGAAAATGAGGAAGAAGACTCAGATGAAGAAATTGCTTTGATAGCAAAGAAGTTCAAGCAATTTATGAGATTTGAGAAGAAGGGTTTTGGCTCCAAGGGAAAGTTTGTGAAGAAGAAGACTCATTTCAAGAAAGTGGAGCAAGCTCAAGAGAAAGATCACAAGAAAGGTGTACAATGATATGAGTGTAGTAGTTTTGGACATATTGCTCCAGAATGTGCAAACTTGAAAAAAAAAAAAAAAGAGGAAAAGCCATAGCAGTTACTTGAAGTAATAGTGATGACCTAAAAGAGGAAGATAAGTCTTCGAATGATGATAAGGACCAAGTTGCCAACTTCATTGCTTTCTCAACCTCTTACAAGAGTAATGAAGTTGTAAGTGACAAAAAAGAGGAAAAGGACAAGCAAGAAGAGAGTGACTTAAATGGTGAAAGCAACTCTTCCAACTCCAACTTTAACTTCGATGAAAAAATAACCCATAATGACTTCATGAGGTTCTTTAAGAACTCTAGATTGAATAAGAAGAAGGAGATACAAAAGCTAAAAGGGGAGAAGCTTGATCTATCTTCTAAGGTGACTCATTTAAGTATGGAAATGAGTAAAGCAAGAGAAATGGAAGAATGATTGAAGAAGGAGCTATTCTTGGCTAAGAAGAATGAAGAAAACTTGAGGAAAGAGCTCATGGAAGCAAAATGGTTGATTGCTAAGATGACTTTCGGAACTAAAAAACTTGACAAGATGTTATCTTGTGGGTGTAGGGAAAAATAAACAAATAAAAGTGTTACACGCAGCGGAAGCGATACTAAAGACGATTTAGTGACTTTTAAAATTTTTCCTTTATGAACCTTAAACCCTTTTAATCAATAAACATGCATATATATCAACAAAAGTAAATTACCTCTTGTCACGTGATCCGATTGACTTACGTCGATGGTAATCCGCAAGACCTTCAATCCGAGCACGAACGTGGATCACCTAGGAGCGTGGTCTCCCTTTCCTTTGAATTGCAAACCTGTGAATGGACCAAACAAATACTTTCTTTTCTTTGTTAGTCACAAAACAATCAAAAGAATGTCAAAATTATTCCGGTCACTTTTGAGTTCACAATCTTATGATCGAAACTCGCGTGAACCTAGATCGATATCGTATACACAAGCTTATTGATGTTTAAGCAATTGTATACTATCAAAGAATAATTTTTCACTCCTTTTTGTCTCTCTAGAATAAAAACTCTCTTAGAATTAAGAAGAAGAAGAAAGAAAATAAAAACTCAAGCACCAATTAATTGATGTGGCCGAACCCTATAAGAACATATATATAGGTTGGCCGAATTTTTCTTCTTTTTCCTTTAGGGTTGCCGAATTCTATGTAGTATCTAATTCGAGTTGGCCGAATTTCATCATGTCACTTATATAGGGTGACCGAAATTCAACCCTAATTCTTTTTAACTTTATAGACTTCAAACCCTAATCCAACTCTTTTATTTTTATTCTTTTATTTGACTAAATAAAAAAAAAGACTCCTTATTTGATTAAATAAATAATACTAATTTATTTATTTACTTATCAAACAAGTCTTTTACTTTTAGGAAAGATTTGTTTCTTTAATTAAACAATTAATCAATAAATCAATTAATTCTTATTTAATTAAAACAAATGAAACAAAATAATATTTTTAGGTCAAAACCTTAACCTAGCCGCCCCACTTATATATAAGATGGGCCTAATATTATTTTCCTATTTCATTTAATCCATTGGACTTTAAATAAAAAAGCCCACATGTGAACCAGACCCATTCTTACTAAAAGAAACAAGCCCACATGTCTTTCATTAATATATTAATATAATTGAGCAGCCCATTACTTAAATAATGTGCAAATTATATTCTTAATATATTAAATGCAATTCTAGATGGACCCTTAAATTGGTCCGGTAGAATATATCAAGTGATCCATGCAAGTCCGTGTGGATTGGGGATCTTGGCGGGCCATCTAAATTTAAGCTTCAATAGACATAACCTAATCACAATCAACAAATGATTCACTTAGGTCCGATCCATTAATTTTAACTCATTCCACTAAAGAGCTAAAACTGAACTCTTAAATAAAGATAGAAAAGGAAGATGCTCCTCATTCATACCCTAGACAATCATATTGGAGATAGTGTATCCTCGTGATTAATATCAGTAATCGCCAAGAGTTCATAGACCGCCTATAACTCTCCAAGTTACCATATTTACTCATATGACCACGTTTTGAACTTGGATATTTTGACTTGTCCAGAAGCCATGTTTTCAATAGACACTATTGAAAACTCAACGTTGAGATTTAATATCCAATTACCTCAAAACATCCATATGATGATATTATACTCTCATTTAATTAAATGGAGCCACGATGTCCATATCTATAAATGAAGTCCTCTATCGATTAACAAATGAATATCACCAAACTATCGAGGATAGACTATGCGATATAATCGTACTCATTGATAACTCAAATGATATCACTTGCAACCATAAGTCCATCATTTATCTCAGGATTAAGATAGACTCTCCGATTGTCCTGATAATGAAAAGACTATTATCTATTGACGGTTCTAGATAAAGCTTTTCATTGTGATCCAGTTCAATGCACCCAGTGCACTAGATCCTTTTGCTCGAAGACACTCCGATGATTTTAGACTCATCATATCTCATTTGATCCCACTCAAATGCTAGCAAAAGAATTCTACAACTTTAACAAGATAAAGGTGCCCAACCTTTAACTTAAGTTGTGAACAATATTCAAGACTAACTAAAGAATTGTGTCTACCACATACATATCCAGATGTACGAACAATTCTTCTTTTCCCATAGTCTTTAGACCTTATGATTATTTACTTTAACAATTATAATACAAACTATAAATGCTATACGATTTGTTAAACCAGAAATCACTTTATTAATATGAAAAAGATTGTTAATTACAACATTACACTCTTGCTATTGAGCATAATCCTAACAGTGGGAAGAGTCCAAGTGACAAGAAGGGGTTAGGATATGTGGAAGAAATGGAGACCACATCCTTGAAGAAGACAACCTTTGTTAAGAGCAAAGAGGTTGAAAATGCTCAAACCCCTCAAGAATCAACTAAATGAGTTAAAGTTGGTGAATCCTCAAAACAAGCTCAAGTAAGGGTTCCAATAAAAGCTCTACCATAACCAAGACCTCTTCAACTAAGGATCACACAAGCTCAACATGGAGTCTTTCATACTTAACCACGGAGACATGCCAACTTGGCTCAACCACAAAGGAGAGAGTTGCATCAACATCAAAGAGCAACTCAAAATGGAAGGAGGCCACAAATGCTTGCACAAGGCTATGGTATGAACTCCTATTTCACTCATACTTGCCATTTTCGTGGAATTGAAGGTCAAATTAGGCCTAATTGCTTTAAGTATATTAAATTGTGTAGAAGAGAAAGCATGATTGACAAAAATATGCTTAGAAGAGCTACAATGCATGCACCTAGGAAATTTAGAGAAAATGGACCAATGGCTCCTAGGAATGACCATGTTGCACCTAGGTTGAATAAAAATGATGAATATTATTGCTATGTGGCTCAAGTAGCCTTGAAAGCAAATGTCTCTAACACTTGGTACCTTGATAGTGGGTATTCTAGGCACATGACCGGAAACACGAGTTTCTTTAAAACTCTTGTAATGGAGGATGGTGGATTTGTCACCTTTGGTGATGGATCTAAGAAAAAGGTCATAGGGGAAGACAATATATCTATTCTCGGTTTACCCTTCATGCCCAATGCTCTTTATATAGATGGCTTGCAAGCCAATCTTATTAGCATATCTCACTTGAGTGATGAAGGGCTTTTGGTTATGTTTGGCAAGGTTGATTACTCTATTATTAAGGAAAATAGGCAAGTTTAATTGAAAGGTAAGAGATCAAGAGACAATTGCTATTGTTTTGAGTCTAATATCATCTCTTGCAAATTGTCTACTAGTGAGCAAGTTGAGGCGTGACACCAAATATTTGGCCACATAAACTATATGGACTTGAAAGTCCTTGATAGGTTGAATGTTGTTAGAGGGCTTTCCAAGGTTAAGGATATTTGTGGACCTTGTCAACAAGGGAAGCAAACTAAGAGTGTGCCTAAGAAAGGCAAATATTTTTCCACCAAAGAGCCTTTTGAACTTCTTCATATGGACCTTATGGGTCCCATCCAAACCAAAAGCTTAGGTGGTAGAAGATACATTATTGTGGTTGTTGATGAGTTCTTTAGGTTTACATGGACTTACTTCCTTAGAGAGAAGTCTGAAGCCTTTGAGAAATTCAAAATGCTTTGTGTCAAAATTCAAAATGAGAAAACTTCTCACATTAAAAGCATTAAGAAAATTATGAGTGATTATGGGAAAGAATTTGAAAATACTAGCTTTGATAACTTTTGCAATAGCCCAGGCATTTCCCATAAACTTTCGGCCCTTAGGAATCCTCAACAAAATGGTGTTGTTGAGAGGAAGAATATAGTCCTCCAAGAGATGGCCCGAGTCATGTTACTTAGCAACAAAGTCTCTAAATATATTTGGGCCGAATACGGATTGTTATATAAGGAATAGAGTGTTCCTTAGACCCGGGACTAAACAAACATCCTATGAGTTATAGAAGAATAGAAACCCAATGTGAGCTACTTCCACATCTTTAAAAACAAGTGTTATTTACTAAATGATCGTGATCAACTTGGCAAGTTTGATGCCAAGAGTGATGATGGTATTTTCATTGGGTATGCAATTAATAGCAAGACCTATAGAGTTTTTAATTTAAAGACTCGAAGTGTCATAAAATCATCTAATGTTGTCTTTGATAATTGTAGGCCCAATCATGATAATCATGAGGAGGATGTTTGTGAGATTGTTGACCTTCCTTTGAAGGAGTGTGGTGAGACTTCAAGTGGTGTGAAGTCAAGCCAAAATGAAGACGATGATCTACCTCTTAATAGAGTTCCTCCTTTGGACTCTAATGAAACAGCTCCTTGGATTAGAAAACTTCATGATAAATATGATATCATTGAAGATGCTAATGAAGGTGGTAGGACTAGGCGTCAAATAGCTAATCAAATTAGCTACACTTGTTACACCTCTCAAATAGAACCCAAGAAGCTTAATGAAGCCTTGGAGGATGAGTTTTGGGTTCTTGCCATGCAAAAATAGCTTAACCAATTTGAAAGAAATGAGGTTTGGACTCTTGTTCTTAAAATAGAAACACCAATGTCATAGGCACCAAATGGGTGTTTAGAAACAAATCCGATGAGGATGGCAACATTGTGCGAAAAAAGCTAGGCTTGTTGCACAAGGATACTCTTAAATTGAGGGTATTGACTTTGAGGAGACATTTGCTCTCATTGTCCATCTTGAGTCCATAAGGCTTCTTTTGTCCATTTCTTATGTGTACAAGTTTAAATTACACTAAATGGATGTTAAGGGTATATGGATCCACACCATCCCTCTTATATATATATATATCGCTTCAAGAAGACTTTATATGGGTTGAAACAAGCATCGAGGGCTTAGTATGAGCGCCTCACTATTTATCTTGTTGACAATGACTACTCTGAAGGTAGTGTTGACAAGACATTGTTCATCAAGTGCACTAAAAATAAGCTATTCATAGCTCAAATTTATGTTGATGGCATTGTTTTTGTTCCACCAACAAAACCGAAGTTCAACAATTTGTTGATGTCATGTCTCAAGAATTTGAAATGAGCATGGTTGGTGAATTAAATTACTTTCTGGGCTTGCAAATTAAGCAAAATGCATGATGAGATCTTCATATCTCAAGCTAAATATGTTAAGAGCCAAGTGAAGAAGTTTGGCCTTGAAAATGCCAAACATTGTGACACACCCTTGAGCTCCACCTTGAAACTTAGCAAAGATGCAAGTGGAAAGGATGTTGAGTAAAGTCTATATCGTGGCATGATAGGTAGCTTGCTTTACTTGACCGCAAGTAGGCCCAATATTTGTTTTAGTGTAGGTGTGTGTGTTAGGATTATGCTCAATAACAAAAGTGTAATAAAGTAATTAACAATTTTTTCATATTAATAAAGTGATTTCTGATTTAACAAATCTTATAGCATTTATAATTTATTGTTATAATTGTCAAAGTAAATAATCATAAGGTCAAAAGACTATGAGATATAAAGAATTGTTCGCACATCTATATATGTATGAGGTAGACACAATTCTTTAGTTAGTCTTGAATATTTTTCACAACTTAAGATAAAGGTTAGACACATTTACCTTGTTAAAGTTGTAAATTCTTTTGCGAGCATTTGAGTGGGATCAAATGAGATATGATGAGTCTAAATCATCAAAGTGTATTTGAGTAAAAGAATCTAGTGCACTGGGTGCATTGAACAGGATCACAATGAAATACTTTATCTAGAACCGTCAGTAGATAAAAGTTTTTCATTATGAGGATAATCGGAGAGTCTATCTTAATCTTGAGACAAATGATGGACTTATGGTTGCAAGTGTTATCATTTGAGCTATCAATGAATACAATTATATAACATAGTCTATCCTCGATAGTTTGGTAGTATTCATTTGTTAATCGATAGAGAACTTCATTTATAGATATGGACATTGTGGCTCCATTTATTAAAATGAGAGTATAATATTATCATCTAGATGTTTTGAGGTATTGGATATTGAATCTTAACGTTAAATTTTCTATAGTGACTATTGAAACATGGCTTCTGGACAAGTCAAAATATCCAAATTCAAAATGTGGTCATATGAGTAAATATGGTAACTATGAGAGCTATAGGCAGTCCATGAGCTCTTGGCGATTACTAATATTATTCACAAGGACACACTTTCTCCTATAAGATTGTCTGGGGTTTGAATGAGAAACATTTACTCGTTCTATCTTTATTAAATAGTACATTTCTAGCTTTTTATTGGAATGAGTTAAAATTAATAGATCAGACCTAAGTGAATCATTTGTTGATTGTGATTGGGTTATGTCTATTGAAGCTTAAATTTAGATAGCCCGTCAAGATCCTCAATTCACACGGACTTGCATGATCACTTTATATATTTTACTGAACCAATTTATAGGTCTATCTAGAATTGTACTTAATATATTAAGAATATAATTTGTACATTATTTATTTAATGGGCTATTAAATTATATTAATATATTAATAAAAGGCATATGGGCTTGTTTCTTTTAGTAACAATGAGTCTAGTTCATATGTGGGTTTTTTATTAAAGTCTAATAGATTTAATAAAATGGAAAAACAATATGTAAGCCCATATATATATGTTGGGCGGCTAGGTGAATTAATTTGTCTAACGTATTGTTTTATTTTATTATTTAATTAAATGGGAATTAATTAATTTATTATTTCATTATTTAATTAATAATCAAAATCTTTTTCTAACAAGGAAATATGTTTCTTAGTAGTATACTATTGTTGGTAGTATATAAGGAATCAAAGACTTTATTTGGTAAGTAGATAAATAAAAGAAATTATTTATCTAGTCAAATTAGGAAGCCTTTGATATAGTCACAAATACACTAAAGAGTTGGATTATGGTTTGGAATTCTAAGGAAATCTCTCTAGGGTTAGGATTTAGGCTACAAGGCATAAATCCTACTTGTAAGAAGATTTAGGCTAATATATAATATATATGGAAAGAAGAATTTGTCATATATGCAAATAAGAATTTGTTCAAAATATGCATGAAATATAGACAAGTTGATTTCATGCGGAATATATATTGAATATGGCAATTTGAATTCAGTGCAACATATCTATACATGACAAGATAATTTGGTCTTTGATATATTTTATTTAAAAGAGAATTCAGTCTTTGACATATATTATTTATATATGAAAAGTGAATTCGGTCTTATAGATATATATATATATATTATATTCTTTGTATAGAAGGTTGTGAATCTTAATTGCTTGATAGAGATTTGTTTTTTCTATAGCTTGAAAAATAGAATCCACCTCTTATATTAGTGTGAGAATATTCGGCCAAAGAGAAAAAGTGAGTAGAGACGTTTTATTTTGATAGTGCATTCGAAGCTTTTACACCAAAAGGTTTTGTGCACAACTTCAAATTAGGTACACGCGAGTTTCGATCAAAAGATTGATAATTCAAAAGTGACCAGAATGTTCTTTATGATCTCTTGTGAGTTTTTGTGACTAACGAAAAAGAAAAAGTTTTTTTTATCCATCCTCAGGTACTCAATTCAAAGAAAGGGAGACCGCACTCCTAGGTGATCTACGTTCGTGATTGGATTGGAAGATCTTGCGAATTACCATCGACACAAAGTTAATCGGATCACGCGACAAAAGGTATTTAACATTTGTTTATACATTAATTTAATTAAGGGTTAAGGTTCATCTTTTAAAAGGGAAAATTTTTGTTATATACCAAACCTATTTTCGCATTCCGCTGTACGTATAAAACCGTTTTTCCCTACAATGTGTGCCATGTACCAAGCTAGTCCCAAAGAGTCTTACCTTGTTGCAGTGAAAAGGATCATTCAGTTTGTGAATGGTATCTCAAATCATGAGATTTGGTACTCCTTTGACACTAATCTAAGTCTTGTTGGATTTAGTGATACCAATTAGGCAAGAAATTGTGATGATAGGAAGAGTACATCGAGCGGTTGCTTCTTCCTTAGGAACAATTTGATTTCTTGGTTTTGAAAGAAGCAAAACTCAGTTTACCTATCCATGGCCGAGGCAAAATACATTGCTGCCGGTAGTGCTTCCACTCAATTGATGTGAATGAAACAAATACTAGCTGATTATGGCTTAGAGCAATGTACTCTTACTTTATTTTGTGATAACATGAGTGCCATTAACATTTCCAAAAATCCCATCCAACATTTTAGGACAAAGCATATTGACATTAGACAACATTTCATAAGAGAGCTAGTTAAGAGCAAAACCATTGCCTTGGAACATGTGGGAACAAATGACCAACTAGCGGATTTGTTTACAAAGCCCTTAGACACTCTTAGATTTGGGAACCTTATCAAGTCTATTTGGATTTGTCACTTGGGTTGACATGTTATGTCTTGACTCTATATAGGGAGCTCAAGCAAAGAGAGCAAAGTTGCATGATCATGCATTGTGTGCTACATTGTTATATTTTATGCCTCTTATTTAATTGTTTGAGATAATTGGTTGTGCTTGCTTATATTTTTTTTAATAAGTGTGCTACATTGCTTTGCCTGCAATCCATGTCATATTTATGCCCAAACATACATTTTTGGACTATGAGATGTACTTTTGGAGTATTTTTTAAATGACCTATAGTTGATCTCCATGACATAATGATTTTTGTTAATGACATGCTTAAGATGAAAAGTGTGAATTGAAAAATGTGAAATATTTGATTGCTAAATCTTGAAAACAAAACATATATGCAAAAGCATTTTTGAGACTTAAATAAATATGGATCTTAAAATCCAAATTCTCTCTTTCTTTATTGGTAGAACAATGCTTATATAATACGGGTATTGACAAAGCTATTTTGCGCGTATGTAAATCCACTTGTCAAAAACAATTTATAAAACCTCACAAAGCCCTAAATGATATGAAAGCACAAGTATGGCGGTAAGTGGGGTACCATCTACAAGGATCGTATTTAGCTAAAACTAATTAGAACTTAAGTAAAATTAATGCAATAAAAGTAAATGGTTTATGTTGTGAAAATGTGAATGAGCAAACACTATAAAAATTACACAAGAAAAGTAACTAAAAATGGAATGCAAATGGATGTAGATAGATATGATGGAAACTAAGGAATTGACGGACTAGTAAGCTAATATTGGGCAATTGCATACAACACGAAAATACTTTCATTTTAACAATCGTAGCCAACCTAGGATGTATAAAGTTAGCACTCTATCTTTAGCAAAGGGCCAACATAGGATGTATAGAATTAGCCCCCTACTAGAGATCGATCTTTCCCGAGCAACCAACCTATGGTGTATAGAGTTAGTTGCTTGTTTCGGATCCTTACCATGAACGCTCGCTATCTAAAAAAGGCTCTATTGAAAATGAAGGTAGCCAACCTATGGTGTATAGAGGAGGCTTCTAATTCTCTCACAAGAGCAGTCCTATGGTGTATAATGACGGACTCCCATTTGAGGTTAGGTGAAGAACGTGGTCATTGAGCTGAGATTCCGAAAATCCCATCTATTGGCATAAGCAATAAACAACCTAATAGAGTGTATATCAAGTTTTCTACACAAATGGAATCCAAGAGAAACTTGCAAAGAGAGTGTATCAAAGACAAGTAAATCAATGAAGACATTTATACTCATGAATAGAACTAAGAAAGATAGAAATATAAATGAAATAGTGTTTATATACAAAAACCCAACATCAAAATAAACTAATCCATCAACCCCTTAGAGGGGATTTCATACTCATTACAATAATGAAAATAAGAGAAAGGATAGAGAAATAACCCATGAAGATCATCTCCTTCCTTCAAGTTCCCTTTAAGATAAGTAGATTGTGAATGAAATGAGAATAAATGTATTCTTAGATTTAGATTACAATTTCAGAGTTTTTCTAAGAGTCCAAAGCTCTTTAAAATGAAATACAACACTTTCTATTTATACTTCCTGCGAAATAGGTTACAAAACTGCTGTAAAAAGACACTGGATCACTTCGGAATATGGGTGAGAGTGTGGTTCAGGGACTCGCACTCACTCGTACTTTAGTGAATCCTTCAATTTCCAGCTCTCTAGAAAGGGATAGAGTGCGGGTGAAAGTGCAGTTGGTTGACCCGCACTCACCCACACTTTATCAAGTCTTCAGCTGTCAGGTCTCGGACCTGGGCAAGAGTGTTGGTGAGAGTGTAGTTGGATGACCCGCACTCACCCGCATTTTATCCTTTCTTCAGATATCTGGTCTCGGGTTTTGGTGACAATGCGGTTGGGAGTGCGGTTGGGACCTGCACTGACCCGCACTATTGATGCCTTTGTTGCCATTTGTCCAACTTTTCGCTCATTTTGGTCCCCTTTTAGTCCGACAGTCCCGCGATACGCTCTAAGCACCGGAAATAGACAAACGCTTGCAATAACGAATATAGAGCCCATAAGTGACACAAAAACGCAAGAAAAAGACACAAAGAATATGGATTTGAGGGCCAAAATGTACAACATATTTGGCGCGATCAAGTATCTCACCCGGAAAAATCAAATAGGGTGCAAAGTTGCTTATATCTTGTTTGCTTATAAAGTTGGACATAGTTGCTCTTTGAATTGAAATGCTTAAACTCTATATCCTTGCCTTTTGCATGACAAAGGGTGAAATTGGTTTGATTTCTTTTGGAAACCCTTATTGTTTGCTTTGCCAAATACCATTGCCTTTGAACTTGAATGCAACATGTCTTGCATGCAAAACATACTTTTCATACATTTTTCTTAGAATAAAACTCCTTGAATCTCTCTTACTTATTTAAGTTGCATAAAATTGCTTATATGATTATGCATATGTGATTGTAGTACAAGCTCTCCTTGCTAATGCTTCCTATTAAGGGAAACTTCATTTGCCTATCTCATGACAAAAAGGGGGAGTAAGGTTGGGGAAAATATGTGCCAGGCATTGCATTTAGGGGGAGATGAGAGAATAACCCATGTTGGGATTGCATTTAGGGGGAGTTGAGTTGCATTACATTGTATGATTACATTACTTGATTGTATCGATTTATCTTTGGCAATTGCAACTTCTCTTGTTATAAACACCTCTCACATACTTGTTCTTGGAAGGTATTTCTTATTGATTGTGTGTAGGTTGGTTTTTTCTTCTAGCTTGGATTTGACTTGAAGATGTTCAAGACTTAGTTTATGAGCTTTATTATAATGTAGAAAATCTTGTTGACCAATCATTTTTTTTTTTTTTTTTTGTGAGGATGCTATATGAGTGTTGGCTTTGACACGAAATAGCCAAATGGGGAGATTGTAAGTGTCTCACTTTTTGATTGGCTTATTTCGTTAACAAAACCACTATTTGGTTCAATTTTATAAATGTAGCATATGATTGCAGAAATTTTCATCAAATGTCAAAGGAACTCATTGTGGAAATCAAGAGCATCAAGAAAGGTGTTTATTTGTCTTGACTCCTTCACTGCTCTTATGTGCATTTCACATGTCACATTTCACACTTGCACTTTGTTGCTGCTTTTTGGTGTGTGTTAGTTGTCTTATAATTCGTTTCGCGAACATTGTTCGAAAATGTCCGCGTATGCACGATGGTGTGCTTGATTTAGCGCGAGGATCATTTTCGAAGAATGTCATTGGCTTCTCCTTTGGTTTCACCAACAGTGGTGAACTGACAGTCGTGATCGGCAGCCAGACCGCCAAATGAAACCATCAATTTTATGCGGTATCCATCGGCGGCCATAATTCGACCGTTGAATAATTCCAGTGATCTATTTTGAAATTATACGGTTTCAGTCGACGGGTTGACCACCAAATGAAGCATGAGTCTTCTGGGCAAAATCTACAGTTTACATCGGCGGCCATAATTCGACCACCAAATATTTTCAGTGATCATGTTTCACATTCGTGGTTATGAACGATGGCTAGACCGCCGAATGAAACCGTTGATCTGGTTTCTAGGCCAAACATTTCGTATTCTGCGATCACAATCAACAGTCTGACCACCGATTGAAACCGTCGTTTGGTGTTTTTCAGGCTAACTTTTCCAAAACGATGTCACTTCATTTTGGCCTTCTATATATATGTCTTGATAGCCTTTGGTCATTTTTTGTGAGCAAAAATTATATTTTTGAGAGCAAAAGAAGTTACTTCTAAATAAAGGTATCAAGATTTGATTTTTATTACTCAAAACACAAACACCCTTCATACTTTCATGTTTTCATAAATCATCTAGCATGTTCTAGGTTGATTTTCATAGGGTATTCATTATTGCTCACATGACTTGTAGTTAGAACATCATATACATCTTTTACATGTTCTTGCTTCGCAAGATTGCATTTTTATTACTTGACTATTTTCAAGAATGTTTCTTTTTTTTGTGTTTTATGAGTTGTTTTTTTATAGCGATTGCATATAGGGTTTGATTTGCTCATATAGCTAGGTTGTATGAATACTATATAGCTACATGATATCTAGGAGTGTTTAACATGTCTATCCATGCCTAGATAAGCTTAAATGTTTGACCTTACATTTATTGTACATATTCACTTTAGGTTGTTAATCTCTTCTCTTAGAGAGTCAAGTCTTGTATTTACCATTTGGTAGTTTGCAAGCAAAGGACTAGGTTCACTTTTGAAGGCATGCAGGTAGTAGTGTGGATTAGTAACCGTGTAGGGTTTGACGTGGCCAACCTAGGTTGTAATTGCATTACAATTAGTGGATTGAGGTTCGTGTGTGGCGCACATAACAGCCCGTGGTTTTTCCCATTTGGGTTTTCACATAAATATCAAGTGTTATTTAAATTCCGCTTTATTACACTCGATTTTAGTTTGTGATTAGTTTGGGATTTATTAGTAATATTGATTAATCGCGATAATTTGGTAATAGTCGGATTAAAATCTATTCACCCCTCTCCCTCTCCCTCTAGATTATTAGGACACGTTTTATATTTATTTTCATAGCTCATTTGGTACTATTGCTTCACTAAAGGTTTTGGTTGAATTGCAACTATTTTTGGCTCTACTATGATCTTGGTGCTTATTAATGGCTCACCTAAGGGATATTTCTCATGTTTGCGGGGTGTGCAGCAATGAGATCCTCTCTCCCTTTGCATTTTTTTTTTTATGAAGATTTTTTTAGCATATATCTTACTCATCTAAAAGACTCGGGATCTTTGATTATGATCTTTCTCTGGTTGGGATGCGCCCCCCGATGCATTTTCCGTAAGTGGATGTTGTTATTCTTTTCTATTAACCATCCTCTTAGAATTTACGTGTAGTTTTAGATGGTTTTGAGCTTTATGAATCTCTTTCAGGTCAGCGATTTAATTAGGAGAAATTTTCCATCTATTTTGACATGGGCATCTCTAGGTCTCAAATCACTAATTTCCTCTCCATGTCCTCTATGTGTAATAGGGGTGATTCTCTAGGTTATATGGGGGTCTATCTCTTCATTGGTACGTCTAAGCATCCTGGTTGATCCCTTGGGCTGATAAAATTAAAAGTAAATTGGAATCTTAGAAGGGTTTCATGTTATCCATGACGAGTAGGTTATGTCTTATTAACTCAGTGATTATGGGTTCCATCAAGCATTCCTTTTAGATTTATAATTGGTCATCTTCACTTTTGAAGGATTTAAATGTGATCATTCAAAAAAAAAAAATTTCAAGTTCGATTGATAGTCACAAGCGTGAGCCGCGCAGCGGAAAATCAAACAAATGACGCGTTAGGTTTTAAATATGTTATTATCTTGGACCTTTTTGTATACACGAATATGAGGAGGAATTTGTTTACATACCTTTGAAAAACTCTACTTCATTTTCTTTTTGATCCTTCACCAATAAGCCTTCTGAGCTATATCCCACGATCTAGCAACTGTGTGTGTGGACAAGTCATGGATTCCGTGAGCAGTTGAATAGAGGCTTGAGAGATCCAGAAGACAACCCTTTGTCTCCTATGATGAGTTTGGCTAAGGTAGGAAAAACACAATTTCTTTTTCTTTCCTCTCTCTATGTTGCCGCACCTCTCCTCTCTTTTTAGGTTTTTAGTTTTTTTTTTTTTTTTTTCCTGATAAGTATATCTTATATACCAGAATCCTAGGGTTTAGTAAACCAAGTCAAAATAAGATTATAAATCCTTTTTAATTCGGTCACCACTAGGGTTTAAACCCTTAACCTCTTTAGAGTAAATAAAATATCCACTTATTATTTTATTCTTTTACTCTTGTCGAGGTTCGAACTTGAAGCGTTATAACAATTAATAATTTTTAATTATTAATTTGTCAATTAAATAATCATATTTAATTAATAACTCATTAATTAAATAATCATATCATTTAATTAATTTACATAATATATCTAAGTTACTTTCGTAACATAATTAATTGGACCATCTAATTCTTCGTGATCCTTGTTACTATTAATCATAAAAGGCTAGTAAGGAGAACTAATTGACCCACAGTTTTGAACTCTAATAATACTTAGAAAAATGAATTAAAAATTTTAATTAATATTTCACGATTATTAACCTCGGAGTTATTCCACTAAAAACTCAAGGTTATACTCTTGTAACTGTAGATGTTTTACACAACCAAATTATTAATGTCCATCGATATAGTTATTAGATATTGTATGATCCCCAACAAGTAGTTCATAATTAGAGCTAGGTTATAAAGTCCGTTATACCTCTTTAATTATATCTTTTTTCTTTAAGTACCATTGATTCTCTAATTAACAAGTATATCTTTCATTCCTTTACAGAAAAAGGATAGCACTCTTAATCGTTCAAATCCTGAATCAAACCTTAAGGGAACTACTCATCTACTTCTCACAAGAAGGAGTAGATTCCTGTATTGTGTGCATACCTTCCCAACCACAAGTCAAACCGTGATTCCAAGATACGAAGTTATTAATCGGGAATGCTACTCCGATCTCACCCATGGTATTTCAAGAAACACGATCAAACTCAAAAGAGTCAGTAAGACACTCAGGATTTAAATCATCCATATACATTTATCATTTGTTGATATATATGAATCTTTTCAACTAACGGATCTTAGTGATAAATTCATATAGATCATGGCATAGTCCTAATGATCACATCATATAAGGTGTCTCCATTCTGATATCACCATATGAGTAGTCTAGGATAAGACCAACGTACATTACGAAATGGACCGCAACTGTAGATTAATCACAAATAAAGTACCTAGCATTACTTGTTTTCTACAGACTCTTTAGATTGCACGTCTCAAATCGAATTCATCTATATATAACATTCATATACTCGGTTTGAGATTACATCTAACAATCTTGGATGTTTATCACATATGATATAAACGTATGATTAATATTTATTGAATGAAATAACTACTTCTTTTATTAATGGATTTATAACATTTACAAATTACAAGCTTTAGAGCATAAATCTCAACAATCTCCCACTTGCACTAAAGCAGGTGAGACATATCTTGAAATCCCAGACCCTCTAGGTGACCTTCAAACACTTTAGTCGTTAAGGTCTTCGTAAATGGATCAGCATGATTATCTTGCGACGCGATCTTGGTCACGGTCACATCTCATATCTGCACTATCTCCCTGATAAGATGATACTTTCTTTATATATGCTTTCCTCTTTTGTAGCTTCTTGGTTCTTTGGAATTAGCCAATGCACTACTATTATCACAATAAAGTGTCACGGGCTTATCCAAATCTAGAATAACTTCCAGATCACTCAAGAACTTATGGAGCCATACAACCTCTTTAGCTGCTTCACAAGCTGCTACATATTTGGCTTTCATGGTGAAATTAGCAATACAAGATTTCTTGATACTCTTCCACACTCTGTCTCCACCACCAAGGGTGAACACTGACCTAGACGTGGATTTCCTAAAATATCTATCTACTTGAAAGTCAAAATCTGTATATCCTAACGGGATCAAATCTTGCTCTGAATATACTAGCATATAGTTTCTTGTTCTCCGAAGATACTTGAGAATAAGCTTCACAGCAACCCAATTATCCAATCCTGGGTTATACTGGAATCTAATGGCTACTCCCACTACGAAGCAGATGTCAGGTCTCGTGAATACATACCATACATGAGATTGCCTACTGCTGAACTATATGGATCTCATCTCATATCCTTAATTTCTTAAGGTGTTTTAGGATATTGTTCCTTTGACAAGTGAACTCCATGCCTAGAAGGTAGATTACCTTTTTTGGAGTTCTCCATCAAGAATCGTACAATAATCTTATCGATATACGATGCTTAAGATAGTGCTAACAGTTTGTTCTTTTGATCCCTTATTAATTGGATCCTTAAAACATAACTTGCCTCTCCTAAATCTTTCATTTGGAATTGGTTAGCAAGTCAGCCATTTACTTCCGATAATACTCTTATATCATTCCCAATGAGTAGGATATCATCTATGTAAAGGAACAAGAAAACTATTTTTCTTGTCAACGATCCGCTTGTAAACACAAGGCTCATTGACGTTTTGCTCGAAACCATAGGTTTTGATAGCAGTATCAAACATGATGTTCCAAGATCTAGATGCTTGCTTCAGTCTATAAATGGACCCTTGCAACTTTTAAACTTTTTGCTCTTGATCTTGGGACACGAATCCATCTGGTTGCATCATGTAGATGCTTTCATCAAGATTATCATTCAAGAATGTAGTCTTGACATCCATTTGCCAAATTTCATAGTCGAAATAGGTTGCAATGGATAAGAGTATCCTAATAGACTTCAACATAGCCACTAGAGAGAAGGTCTCTTCAAAATCGATCCCTTCTTTTTGGGTATAACCTTTTGCCACTAGCCTAGCTTTGAAAGTCTCTACCTTCTCGTCTACTCCTCTCTTTCTGTTGTAGATCCACTTACACCATATGGGTTTTATCCCATCAGGTAAGTCTACAAGTTTCTAGACTGAGTTGGAGTACATGGACTCCATTTGAAGATTCATGGCTTTAAGCCATTCCTTTTTGTCAAAAAATTTCATTGCTTGTTTAAATGACAATGGATCATCCACACTATCATCAAAGAGGACACCATGTACCTCTCCAATACCTAAATATTGATCAGGTTGTCGTAGAACCCTCCCACTGTATTTAAGTGGTAGTGTGATCTGACTAGGAATCGTCTGACTATCAGACATTACTGAAACAACAACTTTGTCAACAAATTTTGTTCACTGATCACTAGTCGAACCAGTTTTAAATTCATCTAATACAATCTTACTTCAAGGCTTATGATCATTCATATAGTTTTCCTTAAAAAACGTTGTGTTTGTCGATACAAACACTTTGTTTTCAAAAGGACTATAGAAGTATCCTCCTCTAATCTCATTTGAATAACCTACAAACAGGTATACTTGTGAACGAGGTTCTAACTTTCCACATTTGTTCTTCAGTACATGTACTGAACACCCCCATATGTGAAAATGTCGCAAACTAGCTTTACGACCATTCCACAACTCTAGAGGAGTCTCATGAACATATTTGGATGGAACTACATTCAATATGTAGGCCGCAGTTTGTAGTGCATATCCCTAAAAAGAGTTTGGTAATGATGAGAAACTAATCATAGATCTCACTATTTCCATCAGGGTCTTATTTCTCCTCTCCGTAACACCATTTTGTTGTGGTGTTCCTAGAGCTGTGAGTTGGGATACAATCCCATGCTCAACCAAGGATACAATCCCATGCTCAACCAAATAGTCCTCAAACTCTTGGTCAAGATACTCACCTCCACGATCTAATTATAGAGCTTTGATAGTTTTATCTAATTGGTTCTCAACTTCATCTCGGAATTCTTTGAACTTTTCAAATGTTTCCGACTTAAGTTGCATTAGGTAAACATATATGTATCTTAAGTAATCATCACTAAAGGTGATATAATACTCATAACCACCCCTAGCTTTAACATTCATAGGTCCGCAGACATCTGAATATATAAGCTTTAGTGGTTATGTAGGTTTAAACCCTTTTCTAGTAAAAGGTTTCTTGGTCATTTTACCTTATAAACAAGACTCGCAGATAGGTAAAGTGACGATCTCTAACTAACTTAAAGATCCGCCTTTTATTAGTCTATCTATCATGTCAAGGTTGATGTGGTCGAGTCTTAGATGCCACAAATACATTTCATTTGGAGAAATATTTTATCGTTTTGTTTTAGGTTTTTCAACTTTAAACAATTCAGTGTTAAGCAGTGATATATGAAATGATGGTCTCAAAACATACAAGTTATTTTCAATCAAACTATAACAAATATTCAATCCATTTCTAGAAATAATAACTGATTTATTATTAAAAGAAACTGAATATAAACATTCAAATAATCTGGATACAAAAATTAATTCCTTAAAAATCCAGGAATGTAATAAACATCATTTAAAAGAAAAAAAAAACAGCTATTAAATTGAAGTCTGACTTCTCCCACTGCTCTTGATGAAACGACATCCTCTGTTCCAACACGCATTGAGAAGGTCTCCTCCTCTAGCTCTGTCCAAGAATCAGCTCACTGTAAAGAAGAACAAACATGGTTAGTTGCCCTTGAATCTACTATCCAAGGTAAAGACTCATCTTCCACTAAACATGATTCAATGACAAGTAAATATGATTTACCTTTCACTTTCTTCTTAGAGAGCTCCTTGAGGTAGTGCGGATAGTTTCTCTTCCAATGACCAACCTTGTCGCAATGGAAACACTTCCATTTTGCTTTATCGGTTGTGGTGCTTTTCTTCTTACTTTGAAGTTGCTTTCTCTTGGGTTTAGCCTTTATTTTTCCAGCGGACCTCTTCTTTTACTGAAAACCAAAGGAAAATGGTTCAGCAACATTTGCCACACCGGTCTTACTTTTGTTATCCTTAGTCATGGACTCAAAAGTTATGAGCTCATTAAACAACTAAGTCAGACTAAACTTCAACTTGTTCATCTCATAGTTGCTTTTGAATTGATCAAAGCTCTTTGGAAAATTTGTCAGTATGATACTCACCTGGCAAACCTTATCTATAGCCCCACCATTGACTTCAGTTGTATTGAAATAGGACATCATGCCCAAAACATGTTCCCGAACTGATGATCCCTTATTCATATGAGCAATCATTATGGAACGAACAGCTTTGTGTCGCTTTTACTCAGAAGGTTGCCTAAACATGGCCTGCAATGACTTCATCATCTCATTTGCTATGGTTATTGCTTCATGCTTTGTAACAAGCACATCGGTCATGCTAGCTAGCAAATAAATGCGGGCCTTTTCATTTTCTGAAATCTTTTTTTTCGTGGGCCTCATGAACAGTTCGTGCTGCATTTGATGCAGGTTGTGAAGGACATTCCTCCGTAAGCACAAATTTTAGGTCTTTGGTGACAACGATTGCATTAATGTGTTTTTCCATTTTGTATAGTTATCCTCGGTTAATTTGACATTCGTAAGAATTTGCAATTAAGCAGAAGACATTGTTGAAATAAACATAAATAAATAAAATTCATCCATTCATTCATACATTTAAATCACATGTTAAATACTCGGCATATAATTAAACACGATGTATGAACATATTTAATGAACAAGTAAAAATATCCGACAATCCAATATACCATAAGCAAGTGCCGCCTTAGGGTCGGTCAAGTACTTGCATGTTGTATCGAGACATTGTCAATTAAATGATACACCAGATTAACTTTTTGTTCTTATATTATTTAACCATCGTTTATTTTAGTCATGATTTCAATTAACTGATTTCAATTAACTATTTAATATAAATCCTTGTGAGTGTAACTCATCATTTCAGATCTCATGAACTTAACTTGAGAGTTGCTACCTTAGGGCCAGTCAAACCCAAAATACATCCAAAAATCTCATATGTTAGGAAGTTAACCTTTGTATTGACTCTTATGGAGACCTTCCTTAGGGAGGACGAAAACAAAGTTGTCTCTAGGCTCCACTTGAATCTCACGGTGTTCAACTAACGATGAAGACTGCAGGATATAATGTTATATATCCCTCTCCCATTCACTATTTACGGTTAGGGTTTTCTATTGCACCTAGATGAACCTAAACGGCTAAGAAGAATCTAGTTCTTTTAGAATCTTATCCTATTAACATTAAATAATAAACCAGATTTTTAACTATTAAAAAATAATTTATTATTCGAATTTTAATCTATGTAAACTATTTTAAATAGACTAGAATTAAATATGAGAATTACCAAGTTTTAACTATTAAAACTAAAACCACATTATTCGGCCCAATTATTATTAAGGCCTTAATCAAATTAATCTTAATAATGAGTTGGGCTTTACTAATCTAACTAATTAAACTATATAATTAAAGATTAGTAATTAATAAGAATTACCAAGTTTTTACTCCTAAAAAATAATCTCATTATTAATAGTCAATTATGTGATTATTCTATTTTTAATCATATTAAAAAAAAAAATTAAGAAACACATAAATTAAATGGGCTATTATTCATGTATGATATTATATAATGCAAGTGTTGGCACTTCTAATATATATGGCATATGTATGCATGGTGATGCTTTAATCATCTCATAAATAAAACATACATGAGTTGACCGAGTACGATGAACTATCTAACTTTTAAAAAAAATAATCTAATTACAAAAAATTAATCTAAGGCATTCCTTGGTCTTCTTGGAATCCCTCTTTTCTTCAAGTCCATCTTTTGCATCTTTTGGGCTTTTAACCAAGTCCAACTTGATTAAACCCTTTTTTTTATTTTTAAAGTGATCCATCTCATGAATCAAAAACTAAGGCCCAAATATTACACTAACATTTATCGGAGGCCTAAAGTGTTTAACAAAATGTATCCCCATATGCACTTCCGAATATGCAATCCTAGCGTCACGAACACTCGGCCTTGTTCTTTCGCGCGTAGCCGTCGTCTGCACGAAAAGTGGCTGTGCGTAGCCTTGTGCGGCTGCTAGCCCTTACGCGAACCGGGTGTTGCACGGCCAAGCTTTATGCCAAGTGTGCAGTAACCTTTACACGGTTGCTGCTCTTGCACAAAACCAGTGCACATGGCTGCCTTGCGCTGCACCAGGCGCACGCGGAACACCTGTGTAGTGCGCCAAACGCATATAGCAGTTGTGCTGCTTATGCCTTGCGCGCATGCACGGCAACCGCTCGTGCATTGCGTTGCACCAAGTGTACATGGCACACCTGTGCAGTGCACCAAGCGCACACAGTAGCTATGCTGCTTGTGCCTTACGCACATGCGCAGAAGCCGCTTGTGCCTTGCGTGCACGGTGCCGTTTTGTGTTTCCCACACACGTCCGGCTTCTTCATCTTCTCGAATCGTCTTCTTCTTACAATATTACATTAACATATTACAAAAAAAAAAAAAAAAAAAACATTGATTTACATAGAATGATTACAGCCGAAAAGATAATTATTGCAGCCCAAAGATTACAACTAAATTCATCATACCATACAATTAACTATCAACCGTGTTTATAAAAAATATAAACACCATACAACCCAAGATTGTGCCTACACATATCATATATATCAAAAAGAAATAGAAAACAAATTTAACATATTCATGTATATCAAAAAATTTGGTTCTGATACCAATTGTAAGTCACGCATCAGAAAATCAAATAAATGAATCATTAGGTTTTAAAATTTTTATTATCTTGGACTTTTTGTAAACACGAATATGAGGAGGGATATGTTTTCATACCTTTGAAGAACTCTCCTTCGTTTTCTTTTCGATCCTTCATCACTAAGCCTTCAGAACTATGTCCCATGATCTAGCAACTGTGTGTGTGGGCACATCACGGATTCTGGGAGAAGTATAATGGAGGCTTGAGAGATCCGGAAGAAAACCCTTTGTCTCCTATGATGAGTTTGGCCAAGGTAGGTGGGAAAACAATTTCTTTTTCTTTCCTCTCTCTATGTTGCCACACCTCTCCTCTCTTTTTAGGCTTTTAGATTTTTTTTTTTTTTTTCATGATAAGTATATCTTATATACCAGGATCCTAGGGTTTAGTAAACCAAGTCAAAATAGAATTATAAATCTTTTTTAATTCGGTCACCACTAGAGTTTGAACCTTTGACCTATTTAAAGTAAATAAAAATAATCACTTATTATTTTATTCTTTTGCTCTTGTCAAGGTTCGAACTTGAAACCTCCAAAGAACAATTAATAAATCTGAATTATTAATATGTCAATTAAATAATCATATCATTTAATTAATTCCTAGAATATATCAAAGTTACTTTCGTAATATAATAAATTGGACCATCTAATTCTCCGTAAGCCTTATTACTATTAATAGTAAATGGCAAGCAAGGGGATCTGATGGACCCACAGTTTGAGCTCCAATAATACTTAAAAAAATTATTTAAACTCTTTAATTAATATTTCACGATTATTAACCTCTGAGTTATTCCACTAAAAACCCAAGGATGTACTCTCGTAACTGTAGATGTTTTACATAACCAAATTATCTGTGTCCACCGATATAGCTATTACATATGGTTTGATCAACTACAAGTAGTTCATAATTTAGAGCTAGGTCATAAAGTATATTATACCTCTCTAATTATATCTTTTCCTTTAAGTACCATTGATTCTTTAATGAACAATTATATCCTTCATTCCTTTACGGAAAAAGAGAGTGCTCTTAATCGTTCAAGTCCCGAATCAACTCTTAAGGGAATTACTCATCTACTTCTCGCAAGAAGGAGTGGATTCCTCTATTGTGTGCATACCTTCCCAGCCACAAGCCAAACCGTGATTCCAAGATACGAAGTTATTAATCGAGAATGCTACTCTGATCTCACCATGGTATTTCAAGAAACACGATCTAACTCAAAGAAGTCAGTAAGACACTTATGATTTAGATCACATATATACAAACATCATTTGTTGATATATATAAATCTTTTCAACAAACCGATTTTAGTGATAGATTCATATAGATCGTAGCCCAGTCCTACATGATCATATCATATAAGGTGCCTTCATACTCATATCATCATATGAGTAGTCTAGGATAAGACCAACGTACATTACGAAATGGACCGCAGATGTAGATTAACCATAAATAAAGTACCCAGCTTTACTTGCTTTCTACAGACTCTTTAGATTGCACATCTCAAACTGAATTCCTCTGTATATGGCATTCATATACTCAGTTTGAGATTACATCTAGCAATCTTGGATGTTTAGCACATATGATATAAATGTATGATTAATATTTATTGAATGAAATAACTACTTCTTTCATTAATGGATTTATAACATTTACAAATTGCAAACTTTGAGACATAAATCCCAACAGCAAACACGTTCAAGTTACTTGGAAGTCTTGCCACAAGCCGAAAGAGAAGGGTGGTCTTGGAGTTAAGGATCTTTGCATTCTTAATAAGGCCATTGTGAAAAAGTTCACTTGAAGGATACTGATCGAGGATTCTCTTGTTTTAACTTATCTTTGTGCTCGTTATTTCACCGAGGATCATAGACCGAGAACATTGTATTTCTTCTCTTCTATTTGGTCGGATCTGAAATCTCATTACATTCCTTTGATACTTGAATAAAAATGGTTGATTGGTCGTCATTCCAAGATTCGGTTTTTGATGAATAATTCATCGGGAGATCCGTTGATTGATTTGGTTAAGGATCGTTCGTCGTTGTAGTTTCCTCTAAAGTCTTTTATGGGAGATCTTTAATCAGATACAAGGGGTTAGGATATTCTTGCTTTTTTCGCACTTCTCACATGGATCTTGCTTCTAAGATTGAGGGGTGGTGGTGAGTTCTGATCCGGACTCGTTGGTTTGGACTTTTTCTTTGTATGGTGTTGTTTCTTGTAAGGCTGCTAAAGATTCTATTTCAAATGCTAGGAGTTCGGTTAGTTGGGGAGAGTAGATTTAGGCGGCGTTTATCCCTCCATGTCGGTCTGTCCACATTTGGCGCTTGTTTCATAGGAAGATTTCTACAAACCTTGTGTTATGTGCTTGAGGCTACATTTCTCCTTCCTGTTATCTGCTTTATTGTGCAACAAATGAAGATTTACGACATGTCTTTATAAATTGTCATTTTGTTTATAGGTTGTGATATGCAGTGTCCACCACGTATGGACGTAATATAAAGATGAATGGTACTTGTTTTAATCTTTGGCAATAGGCGATGAGCATGTAATTGAAAGCTCTTTGGCAGACTTCCACTTTGAACTTTTTTTTTTACAATAAATTGAACTTCAACTTTGTTTGTAGAACAACATACAAAATTATATTACTTTATGAATTTTTTTGTTTTGTTAAATTAAACTTTGTTTTCGGAAGAACATGTAAAATCTTATAAAGAGTGGTTCACGTTAAAATGTTAAATTACTTCTTTTAATTAGTATGGGTATAAATGTAAAATTACTTCTTTTCAGATAATTTTATTTTTTTTAAAAAAAACATGTTAACAATACATTCAAATGGAAGGAAAAAATATATATATATATCATTCAGATTCAAGTTTCAAACTTTCAGTCTCTATTCAGTATCAGTAAAATTCAGAATTGTTCAGTCTTCAAATAAAAAAACAAACGACACCCCTTAATTGAATGCTAAAACAATGAATATGTTTGGTAATACCTAGAGTGTGCTTACAAACTAACATTTTAATAATTTTAATGAGATGTATATAATATATATATATATATATATATATATATTGGACTTAAAATTTTAAGTAGCACTTAGGTTTTTCTTGGTGCAAATATTGTCCCTCCATTTGTCAATCAACAAATTTTAAGTCAATTCTTTTATCATTGTTAAAAACAAGCTAGTTAATTTCAAGCTTAAGTAAGAAGAGAATATTTCAGGGAATGGATCAAAATAATAATAATAATAATAATTTTAAAATAAAAGAAAAGGTATAAAAATCAACTTTTGGCTCGGTCAATTATGAATTTATGAAGCAAGCTATTATACTAAGAGAGCTTCTTTTGACAATCCAATTTTTTCTTTTTACACTTCTTTTCTAAAAACACTTCATTCTCAAAATTTAAATTTTAAAAAAATTCTAAAGACACTTCATTTTGTTACAAGATTATCCTTTTTATATTTTTTGAATTAAATTATTAAAAAAAGAAATTATCTCCCATAAACCATTAGATTAATTATTACATATTAAATACTCTTTCCTAAATTTTTAATTACAATATTAAACTCTCTCTCCTCCAATAAATATCTCTAATTTTCTATTTCCATTCTTTCTCAAGTAAAACTAACAGTTAAGAAGAAAAAAAAAAAAAAAACTTACTAATAAGCTTGATTTGTGGGAACCATATGTATGTGTATATTAAAAAAATAGTACCTTCTTTTTATTTTTTTATAAAAAAAATAGAAATACGAAAATGTTTTTTGTTACTCATGTAGGTATATGATTGCCTAGAGAATTTTAATTTTTTCATTAATCTTATAAATTAGTTTAATCAAATCCAGTTGAAATAATTCAAGCCTTCACATATATATATATATATATATATATATATGAAAACTGACTTTTTAATATATATATATATATATATATATTCATAAGCTTTTTCCTTTAACCGTTAATCAGATATTGATAGACAAAGTATGGAAATATGATATATATATATATATATATATTAAATGGAGAGAATTTAATTATGAGAGAGAGTTTAATATAGTAATAACAGATTTAGGGAAGAGAATTTAATACGTAATATTTAATTTAATGATTTAGGAGAGATAATTTTTTTTTTTTTTGATAATTTAATTAGTTTGGAGTGTCTTTAATTTTTTTTGTCTTGTTTAGTAATTTTAGTTTAAGTTAAAATTGTCACTAACAAAAAAAAATTTAATTTGGAATATGAATAGATAATTTATAAATTATAAGGTCTTTTATACTAATTGCACCCTAAAGAATCATCAAATCTACCAAAGAAATATTCGGGGAAATCGAAGAGACTTAGGATGAGCCATGTTTTGTCCACAAAATCTCGACACCTCCTTCTTGACATCTCCATTAGACATTAGTAGATATTTATAGATAGAAAGATCCAACCCCTATTGAAAACTGACTTTTTAATATATATATATATATTAAATGGAGAGAGATTAATTATGAGAGAGTGTTTAATATAGTAATAACAGATTTAGGGAAGAGAATTTAATACGTAATATTTAATCTAATGATTTATGAGAGATAAATTTTTTTTTTTTTCGATAATTTAATTAGTTTGGAGTGTCTTTAAATTTTTTTGTCTTGTTTAGTAATTTTTTTTTTTTTTTGATAATTTAATTAGTTTGGAGTGTCTTTAAATTTTTTTGTCTTGTTTAGTAATTTTAATTTAGGTTAAAATTGTCACTAACAAAAAAAATTCAATTTGTAATATGAATAGATAATTTATGAATTATAAGGAGAAACCCTTTTATACTGATTGCACCCTAAATAATCATCAAATCTACCAGAGAAATATTCGGGGAAATCGAAGAGACTTAGGATGAGCCATGTTTTGTCCACAAAATCTTGACACCTCCTTCTTAACATCTCCATTAGACATTAGTAGATATTTATAAATAGAAAGATCCAACCCATATTGGATCCCAACCTCTATTTCTATAAAACGGAAACTAAAACTAAAACAAATTAATTTTTCCTTTTTTATAATGTTTTTTAATTTTTTTTATTTGATCTGATGGTGGAGATCCAAGTTTTCTTTTGTGATTTTTTAAAATTCTAATTTTTTTTTTTGAATTTTTTAATATTTCTTATTACCTATTCTTTATAATTTTTTTATTCTTTATTGTTTTTTTTTTTTCTATTTTAGGTTTTTATTTGATCTCTACCATTTATCTTAAAGCTAGATGGCGAAGATCTAACTTTTATTTATTTTTAATTAATTTTAATAGTATTCATCTTTTGTTTTATTGGTCAATTAAAGTCCCAGGGAAAAGAATATACTTTTAGCTAATTCTATATTTCTACGGCCATTGGACGTAAAAAGTTTGGTCAGAGAACCCAAATGTGTCATCCTTCAAAATAAAGGGACCGGTTTGATGAGACATTCAAAGATAATTAAAAAAATTTGACGGGTCAAATTTGTTAGGGACTAAAATGAAGTTTCCCTGATAAATAAATAAGGGTGTGTTTGGTATGGTTTTTCAAATAGAGTTTTTAGAATAGATTTTTTTTGTAGTAGAGTTTCTAACAAAAAAGCATTTCGGTTGTATAAATTATAAAAAAGGTGTTGATAATGTATTTTTAGAAATAGGATTTGGTTGAGTGAATTACAAAAAGGTGTTGACAATGTATTATAATAAAAGAGTTATGGTGGAATATCTAAAATTTATAAAGGGTAGTTTGGACAATTCATATGTTTTAAAAAGGCTTTAAAAAAAAAAAAAAGCTTTTTGGAAACAGTAATGATACACATCTCACCTAAAATCCCACCTTTTTCATCCCATTACATGTGGTATGTGAGGTATCAAATGGTGAGTGGATACATGAGGTAGGTGAGATAAATCATCATTAATGTGTATCCACTCAAGATTTGACACCTCACATACCACATGTAGTGGGATGAAAAATATGAGATTTTAGGTTGGATGTTTAGCATTATTGTTTTGGAAAAGCTTAAATTTTTGGATTTCTCCAAATAAACATAAAATAGCTTTTATAAAAGGTAATTGAGACAATTCATATGTTAAAAAAACTGTTTTGAATTTTATTAAACAACTAAAAAAACTTTCAAAATAGTTTTTAGTATTAAAAAAACAATTTTGATTCTTTCAAAAATCATACCAAACACACCTTAAACCAAATATATGAGCAATTTGTGGCATGTTTTGGTCAATGAAGTGGATGGTTGACTTGTGATTTATTTATTTTTATTTGTCCAATCAAAATTCTAAGAGTAAATGAACCGTGTCCCAATGAGAATAGAAACGTATTTGTTTTAATTAAAAATAAAAACAAAATAGAATAATCAACTTGCCTTACAAGATGGGTTTTACTTTTAATCTTTCGAATTGACTAATAGTGGAAGAGAAGGACATAAGAGGTAGAGAGCTTTTAGTCGGTCTTTTTTTTATGGTTGTGAGTCTTGTGACATGTCTCGTATGTCATCTCATCTAGGTTAGAAGTTTTTCTTTTTCCATAATAAAAATATCCATATTTATAAGAAAAGCATTAGTCACTTTTGTAAGAAAAAATGAATTTAATTTTTCAGAAAATACATTTTAATTCTTGATTTACTAAAAAAAAAATGTAGAGCACCAAATTACATGGATTCTCTATATAAATTATAAAATGAACTTAATTTTCCTCTCCTACCTAAGAAACTCTTTATTTCAGTTCCATTATAATTTGATATTTTTTTTGAGTTTATCTAAGTAATCATTTACGATCTATTAGTTAAATCTAAAGTAATTTCTGACAGGTTTACCAATTTATAATAATTGATATGAAACAATTTATTAAAAATTGATATTTACTTTTCATGTTATTAGAGTTTATCTTTTAACTTTGACACTTCAAAGGATAATATTGTCTTTTAAAATTTTACTTTTATTTTAATAAAATCATAAATTAATGAAAATTATAAAGAGAAATAAAATAAGATGGATCTCAACCACGCATTTTAAAAATAAAATAAAAAAGCAAGTGATTAAATAATAATTAAAAAAAAAAAACCTGTGGGCAGAGAAAGAAACTTTCCCTATCTATACTTTTCTAAGTTCCAAAAATTTATATATATTTTTTTTAAGCAGGAAAAAAAAAATTATATATATATATATATATAGTCTTTCTACTGTCAGTTCGTTATATTATAAAATATATCAGGACGAAGAATGTGGATCACAGATTATGGAGAAAAGTATAGACAGGGGAAGGTTCTTTCTAATGTGTACCACCGCTTTTTTAGATTTATACTTTGAGTCAAAGTATATAAATATAATGGTCCACATTCTTCATCTTGATTTATTTTATATCAGGACGATCGAGGGATACAAGATTTGATACAATTTTTAACTATTAGAGCATCTCCAATGCAAATATGCATTTTTGAGTTTCTAAGTAGTGTCACATCAACATTTCTATTTATTATGGGCCCACTTTTGAAAAAAAAGTAAAGAAATGTATATTCACATCTCCAATGCAATTATCTAAAGTCAAATATGCATCAATTTTATGTCTAATCATAATAAAACAATTATTATACTCTCTCCTATTTTATTTTACAATTAATTGAGGTTTAATCTCATTGGTGGAAAAAGTTAAAAGTTTTAATCTTATTGGTGGAAAGAGTTAGAAATCCTAGTCAGCATTTCTAGGAGAGTTTCTAGAATTAGAAATTCAACTCCATATTCTCTAACTTTTTTTTTTGGTCACATCATCTCTATATTCAACTTAGATAATAACATTGGAGAGAGATTTTCTAACTTTTTTAATATCTATCCTATGTGGCACTCCATTTTCTCCAAATGCATAATAGCATTGGAGATGCTCTTATATCCATGAGATTTGGATGGCTTAAATTTAATAAACTTATTTCTTTTTTATTCCCTTCTCATTTATCTATCATTAATTTATTTTCTTTTCTCTCTCATCTCTCGTACATTCACTTTCCTCATTAAAATCTAATTAATATTTCATTTTCCTCTCTCTTGCTTTTTTTTTCCTCTCCCTCCTACTTTTCTCTTCTCTCTCGTGAATAAGGATATATTACTTGCAAATTGAATGTGTAAAGAAGTCAAAGCATGAGAGAAAAAAAATCACAACCTACTTGAGTTCAAGTCTCTTGACTTTGTTCTGATAGCCTTTTTTATTTTGTTTACAATGAAATAATAATGATCTTCCGTACCCAGAGATGATTAAATATTCTTATTCTCTGCTAATAGTCTAGGATTAATAATTTATAAAAATTGTGAATTAATACTACTTGCAGCTAGAGTTCACAAAAGTACATAGTGTAAGACGAAATACATAGTTGAATGAAAATACACATAAAGATCACAAAAATACCCATTGCTTTGTTTGAAGACATAGTTGAATGAGAGAAAAGATTTTTTTCTTAAAAAAAATTATTAATAGGGAAGTGGAAAAAAACGCAAGAGAGATTGGTAAAGGAGAGAGAAAAGAAAATAAATTTAATGATAGATAAATGAGAAGGGAATAAAAAAGAAAGCAAATTATTAAATCTAAGCCATCCAAATCTCATGGATCAAATGGTTAAAAAATTGTGTCAAATCTTGTGTCAAAACTTGTATCATCGATCCCTACCATATATATATATATATATATATATAATTTTTCTATTATCAGTTCGTCTTGGTATAAAATATATTCAGACGAAGAATGTGGACCAATAAATTTACATACTTTGACTCAAAGTGTATGCACTTGTCAAAACTTCTCCATAATTTATGGTCCAAATTTTTCGTCCTGATATATTTTATATCAGAACGAACTGACAATAGAAAAACCGTTTATATATAAACGGTTTTTCTATTGTCAGTTCGAACTGATATAAAATATATCAGTTCCTTATATGTGGACCATTGGATTTAAATACTTTGATTTGACTGTATGCATTTGTTAAAACATCTTTTAAATCCAATGACCTACATACAAGGAATTGATGTATTTTATATCAGTTCGAACTGATAATAGAAAGACTATATATATATATATATATAGTCTTTCTACTGTCAGTTAGTCCTGATATAAAATATATCATGACGAAGAATGTGGACCATAGATTATGGAAAAGTTTTGACAAGTACATTCACTTTGAGTTAAAGTATGTAAATCTAATAATTCACGTTCTTCGTCCTGATATATTTTATATCAGAACGAACTGAGAAATAGAAAAATTATATATATATATATATATATATATTCTATTAAGGCTGATGAATTAATTTTGGAGTATAGTGCTCCTTTCTTCAAGAGGTCTAAAGTTACTAAGAAACAAATAAATAAAGCATAATCTTTAACATATGCACAACATGTAATTATGTAAATATCGATATACTTTATACCAATAATTAGAACGAAATAAAATAAAATTGTATAGACTATCAAATTTATATAAGTTAAAAAAAAAATTTCAAAAATTTCAAAAATAACCATATAAACTGTATGAATTTTTTTTTTAATCATATAAGAAGTTTTAACGGTTAATAACTACATTGTAATTTGATAGTCTATACCTATAAATGACATTAATTTATCTAATTTTTTCCGTAAATAAAATAGTGTGTTGTGTACACCTCTCTTTTTAAATTTATGGTGAGGGGTTTTGAGTCACCTTATACTTATTTTATAAGTATTTATACAATAAAATTATTATTTTTTCAATATTGTGGCGGTTAGTACAAAATCCTGATAAATTATAGGAGGTCCTTGACAAGTTGTTAAATTATACAGATAGATATATATAATATACATATAAGTAGATGTATAAGTTGTACATGTAACGATTATCTCAAATTCTCGATAAATGACGAGAGATCTTGACTAATTATTTTTTTTTAAAGTAATTTTTATTTTTACATTATCTCTCTCTTGCAGTCGTGCTATGATTTTCCTAGTAGTTGGGAGATCTTGACTAATTTTTATTTTTAAAAAATTAATTTTTATTTTTACATAATCTCTCTTTTGCTATGATTTTCCTAGTAGTTGCGATGTAGCAAGAAATGGTAGTTCTGCTGACTTTGTCGTCCACCTCTCTCACCTGTCGTTTCTTTAACGTCATACAGACTTCTGATTTCGACTTCAGAGTTCAGACATTTCAATACTCAAAAATCTCAACCCACCAACCTGTCTCTCTCTTCTTTAACTTAACCTTCTTTTAAAGTCTTAACTAAACTCTCTCTCCTTCTCTCCACCTCTCGACCGTTGCTTCATCTCTCTCTCTCTCTCTCTTTTCTCAGGAAACAAACGGAAAACAGAAAACAGAAAATAAACGAAAACCCACATAGACATTTGGATTCTATGCATGAGTATGATCACTATGGCCATGTTGAGGAAGCTCATAGCTTTGGTTTTGACATTGATGGTGGCTTTGGACTGTGTTTGCGCGAGGTTTGTGGTGGAGAAGAGTAGCATAAGTGTGTTGTCACCTTTGAGTATGCATTCAAAGCATGACAGTGCAATTGGAAACTTTGGTGTTCCTGATTATGGAGCTTACATGATTGGGTCTGTTGTGTATCCTCAAAAGGGTGCTTTTGGTTGTCAAACTTTTGATGGCGATAAGCCTTTCAAGTCCAAATTTCCCAGACCAACTGTGCTTCTTCTTGACAGAGGAGGTAATTTTTTTTTTTTTTTTTTTTTGGTGGACTTGGATTTTTTTTTTTTCTAATTGACTTGATTATGGTGGATATGGTTGACTTTGTTTTTGGTTTTGTTTTTCTACTCGTTTGTTTCTGTGTTGTGTTTTGAATTGCTATTATAGATTATTTTCTGTGGATATTTTGATTTTTGGGTTATATTTTTATGTGTCTGCTCTGTATTTTCCCTGTTTTGTTTCTTATTGCATTCTCATAAATCATATATAAAGTGGACACATAAAACAAATCATCAATGAGTAACCGATGATCGAATTGCTTAATAAAATAAGAAATTGACTTATATACTTTCAATTTTATGGATTGTAAAGGAATTGAATGAATAAGAAAATTTTTCTAATTAATTTGATCATGGAGGATATGGTTGACTTTGTTTTTGGTTTTGGTTTTCTTTCTGTTTTGTGTTTTAAATTGCTATTATAGATTATGTTCTGTGGATATTTTGATGTGTCTGCTCTGTATTTTTCTTGTTTTTTTGTTCCACTTTTTGTTTCTGATAAATCATATATAAAGTTGATACATAAAACAAATCATCATTGAGTAACCGAAGATCGAATTGATTAGTTTAGAAATTGACATGTATATAATTTCAATTTTATGGATTGTAAAAGGACTTGAATGAATATGAACAAAGCATATTCTATGGAAGTTTTTTGTTAATTAATTTCTTCTTGATTGGTTTCAATGCTACTTGTGTGCACTCTTAGAGTGCTACTTTGCCTTGAAGGTATGGAACGGTGAGCAGGCCGGAGCTGCAGCAGTATTAGTGACTGATAATGTAGATGAACCTCTAATTACAATGGATTCTCCCCAGGAGAGTAGTGATGCTGAAGGGTATGTGGAGAAGATCGGAATTCCATCAGCATTGATAGACCGTTCGTTTGGTGATAGCTTGAAGGAAGTGTTGAAGAAAGGTGAAGAAGTTGTGATAAGATTAGACTGGAGAGAATCAATGCCCCATCCTGATCAGAGAGTAGAATACGAGCTTTGGACGAACAGCAACGATGAGTGTGGGATTCGCTGTGATGAGCAGATGAACTTTATTAGGAATTTCAAGGGCCATGCTCAAATCCTCGAGAGGGGTGGCTATACTTTGTTTACGCCTCACTATATAACATGGTACTGCCCTCGGGCTTTTATTTTTAGCGATCAGTGCAAGTCTCAGTGCATAAACAATGGAAGATATTGTGCACCTGATCCCGAACAGGATTTTGTAGAAGGGTATCAAGGGAAGGATGTGGTTTATGAGAATTTGAGGCAGCTTTGTGTGCATAGAGTGGCGAATGAGAGCAACCGCTCATGGGTTTGGTGGGATTATGTGACAGACTTCCATATCAGGTGCTCCATGAAGGAGAAGAGGTATAGCAAAGAATGTGCCAATGATGTTATGAAATCGCTTGGTAGGTCACTTCACTGCATTACAGCGTTGCTTTGTTCGTATCCTGTTCATATTCTTTCTAATGATCATGATCTGATTAAACAAATGTAGGTCTTCCGATTGAAAAGATTAAAAAATGCATGGGTGATCCTGAAGCTGATGTCGAAAATGAAGTGCTTAAAACTGAGCAAGAACTCCAGGTCATTCTCTATTTTTGTTTCCATTCCGTCCATTCAAAACTTCTAGGATGTACTGCTGATATAAGTCATGTTTTTCTGTTTGATTTTTTTGTAAAATTTAGATTGGCCGAGGATCCCGTGGTGATGTTACCATCTTGCCAACATTAGTTATCAATAACGTTCAATATCGAGGTTTTCTTCTTCATCAATTAATTAAGATTTCATGATGTTTACTACACTTGAATGCTAAAGCTTTTAATTTGATGTTTGAAGGAAAATTGGAGAGGACTGCCGTGCTGAAAGCCGTATGTGCTGGATTTCAAGAGACTACCGATCCTTCAATTTGTTTAAGTGGAGGTTGATCATATGCTTAATTCAATTTTTTAATATTCTGATGACTTTTACTTTACATTTGATAGATGCATTGATTTTCACTTCTCTTATTTTATTTTTGCAGATCTTGAGACCAATGAGTGCCTTGAAAGGAATGGTGGCTGTTGGCTGGACACACATGCCAACATAACAGCTTGCAAGGTAAGCAATCGAAATTTTACAAACAGCACTTTATAGTTAGCAGGCCCTGGGTGGAACTTTTTCGATCTAGTGTGAAATTCTAAAGGCATCTGGTATTTTTGTTCAGGACACATTTAGGGGAAGAATGTGCGAGTGCCCTACGGTGAAGGGCGTCCAGTATAGAGGAGATGGATATATATCCTGTGACGGTACAATTCTTCTCCTTATTGTTCTTGAGTACTATTTCTACATGTACATTCCCAAAAATGTTTCCGAGTCCAAATTCAGACCAAACTTAAAAATAAAATTAACAAAAGAATAAATATGAGGATTGCATCTTAGTTGCCTTGCCAATATCATCGATTTTCGTTGATCTTTATTGACAGCTTACGGACCTGCAAGGTGTTCAATGAATAATGGAGGTTGCTGGTCAGACACCAAAAATGGATTAACATTCTCCGCCTGCTCAGTTCAGTGATATTATCCCTTTTTTTTTCAACTTATACGATATATATATATATATATATACTTCGTTAATTCTCTTAACGAGAAGTGAAAAGTATAATTGCATGTTCATCAGAACCTGAAATTTTGTTATTCTTCATTCGTTTCTTACCGAAATTCCTGTTTATACAAAGTAGGAGTCCCAGTTGACTGGCTGTCAATGTCCAAGTGGTTTTCATGGGGATGGAAAAAAATGTGAAGGTGCTTTTCTTCTTTCCAGTTGTCAAAATTTTATAGATTTTCTCAGCACCTTATCGGGTTTGTTCTTTGCATTGTGCACCAGATATTGATGAATGCAAGGAACGTACTGCCTGCCAGTGTGATGGTTGCTCCTGTAAGAACAATTGGGGAGGATTTGAATGCAAGTGTAAAGCGGACCACCTTTACATAAAGGAACAGGACACTTGTATTGGTAAGCTGGCAAAATTCAAATTAATAACCCCTACGAAACCCTTTTGTGGAGAAAAACAATATAACGGGATAGATTTTTAAAGCCAAAGTAATTGGTCGATGCTGTTAATTTAGAAATATATTTTGTACTGGAATCCCCAGAATTCGTAAACAATTGAATGCTTCCAATCACCGATTATCGGTTAGATAATTGATCAATGTTCATCCACTGTACAGAAAGAGGATCCAAATTTGGATGGTTCTTCACTTTCTTGGTTCTAGCAGTTGTGATGGGTGCCGGTGGAGCTGGTTACATATTCTACAAATACAGACTCCGGGTATGTCTAGACATGTGTCAATCTTTTTTTATTCGTATTCGTAATTATAAACTAATACTTACTAAACATTATTCTTCACATTTGCAGTCGTACATGGACTCAGAGATCATGGCTATAATGTCACAGTATATGCCGCTTGACAACAACAATAACAATAATGAAGTTTCAACGGAAGGACAACCATTACGACAAGGCTCATCAGTGTAAGGTAACCAATTCTTTACCACTGTGACCAGTATTAACTCATTTCATTGCTAAAAACTTGTCGTAAATGACTATGTTTTATCACTTTTTGTAGAAGCAAAAACTAAAGCAAGTTGAGCGACAAAATGGAGTCTCATTAGAGAATGAAAATATGCTTTTGTTGGTAGTGAATTATTCAAATACATTAAAAATACCATACATGGAGCAGAGAGGCCGAATTCTGCTGTGTACGTACCATAAACTTTTCGGGAACTTGTGAGTCATTTGCATACATAGTTACATACAGACTTTTCTTCACAGGAGGGTTTTTTTTTTTTTTTTTTCTTTTTCTTCTTCCACTTTGTAGATACAAGCAGAGTTGAGATCAATGTAAATGTAGTTTCAGAGATTATCATATAATCAACATGAATAAGATAAGAATAATGATATACATGTAAAATCAGATAAGCTATTTTGCGTGTAAGAAATACGTTGTTCTTATGACCAGCCCTTTACAGGAAACTGGTTTGTTATGCCTGTACCGTAAGATGATACATATGTAATTTAATAGTTGTTGGTCTTTGTCATATCAAATTTCGCCTTAAAAACTTTCTAATATGGTTTATCTACTATACAGGAAATATATATTTGTTGTGTGGTTACGTGAGAGAGAGTTAATTAGTTGCTTTTAGGTTTAATATTTTATAATTTTATAATTTTATAATTTGTGAATTGATATTCAATAAATAGAAACTAACTTAGCAACTATACAGTACGTCAATACTTGTATAGTAGCTGAACCCGACATACAACGGTTTTGTTTGTGACTTTTGTGATTCATAAACTGAATTCATTGAAGCTTTGATCTATATTGTAAGGCTTGAATTATCTTCTCTTTAGCAAAGATTTCTTGGGGCTTTTGAAGCCTAGAAACTATGAAACTGATGTCATATGTTTAGATACATAACACACATGAACAAATACAAAGGGAAAAAGTGTAGAATAAATACACAGTTTCTTCAAATCTTTTAAAATTTTTGAGTACTTTTCTAATTTGAAAATATTTTTATGTTTCTTCAAATCTTGCACATAAAATGTTTTTTTAAGTAAACAAATCCGAAATTTGAACCAATTAAATCCATTTTACTGAATTTAACCTAATTCTATTAATCTAATAACAATTTTTTTTTTAATTTTATCTTAAATTCCTTTTTAATACAATTTTTAATAATATTATTATTCATTTATTATTTGAGGTGGTGCAATTAGAGATGCACGTTTGGGGAATAGGGATGGATATAGGTCCCCCCATCCCCATCCCCCACTTCCCCCCCCATTTCCCCATTTGGGGAAAATGGGGATGGGGAATTTTGGGGGGACCTATATCCATCCCCATCCCCCTTTTTTTCCCCATTTTCCCGTTTCCCCGTTCGTTTCCCCATTTGACTAAAATTTACAAATTAAATTAAAAAAACAAACATTTCATTACAAATACAAAATAAAATTCATTAATGCATTTTATATAAAATGTGTATATATACTTAGGGAGTTAGGGTTTTCAAAGAATAAACAAAAAAATTAAAAATATATATTATAATTATATTTATATATGTTTAGGGGAAATGGGGAAATGGGGATGGGGGACCTGTATATTAAAAAAAGAATCAATGTCGTTGATGCATAAATGGTATTTTACAATTTGAATAACGCGATTGTACCGCCAGTGTCCAAGTATACTTACCTGTTGAACATAAATTTGGTTTGCTTTAGCCGCAAGCTTTGTTCAGTTTGTTACTAGTAAAATCAATAGCTAAACTAACTCCTCTGAAACGGCAACAAAACCCTAAACCCAAACGGTCTTCAATTTCTTTGAATACCAATCAAAAGCATTGATTTCTTGGAAAACAAGAACACAAAAACATTCTTTCTCTCAAACCCAACAAACCAATTGCGATCTCTCTCTCTCCCTCTTCTCTGCAGCTCTCGTGAAGCTCTCGCCTTCTCTGTCTCTGAATTCCGTAGTTTTTGTCTTTTTTTTTTTTTTTTTTTTGTTATTTCAGTCTCTGTTTATTTTCAAGGCTCATATTGATATTATATGTGAAATCCATAGTTTGCGTTGCACAAGCATAAAACCCTAATTTTGCAAGCTCTGTTTCTGTTTTTGTTATCTCTGACACTAATTGCTCTGTTCTACTCTACTCTCTCTGCATATTATTTGTTTTTGTTATTTCTGGTTTGTTTTTTTTTTTTATTATTTTTTTTGCAGGCTCTGTTTCTATGAATTCTTCTTCTTCTTCCAGCTTGAAGGGACAACCTCGAAGATGCCCACTTCAAGAAAATGTGAGGATTTTCTATCTTTGGTAGTCTTTGTTTTCTGTTTCTTGTTTTGATTGTGAATTTTGACATGTGATGATTGATGTTTTGTTGATGATTTCAGTTGGACAGATTCATTCCAAACCGATATGCAATGGACTTCGATTTTGCTGATTACAAGCTGAATGAAGCGACGAAGAAAGTTAGAGAGATTGATTCTTGTTTTGGCATGAGCTCGCCGTCCAGGGAGGCATACCGGAGGCAACTGGCGGAGATCTTTAACATGAACCGCACTCGGATTCTTGCTTTCAAGAACAAGCCACCGACCCCAGTTGAACTCATCCCACAATCACATTCTAAACCCACTTGTTCTCCTCTTCTTCATCACTCTAAACCCACCAAACCTCACAGACGCATTATTCCTCAGGTGGGTCTTTCAATATTCATTGCATTAAGTAATTGCTCACTTGATTGATTTTCAGTTGTGTTTGATTTGTTTAATCTGATTATTATTTTGATTTCGATTGTACAGAAACCTGAGAAAATATTGTTTGCTCCTGGTCTTGTGGATGATTACCACTTGAATCTGTTGGATTGGGGAAGCACCAATGTTTTGGCAATTGCTCTTGAAAGTACAGTCTACTTGAGGGATCCTTGGGATCCTTCGGATGATGCCACCTCAAAACTTGTCACCATTGATGATGAACTAGTCACAAGTGTCAGTTGGGCTCCTGATGGTCGTCATATCGCTGTTGGCTGGAACAATTCTCAAGTACAAATATGGGATTCCACTGCTAATAGAATGGTTGGGTTGAAAATTTCAAGTTAAATTTACATTCTGGATGGTTTCTTTGAGGTTTTAGATGAATTTACATTCTTTATTGATCCTATTTGTTTGTTATGTTTGTGCAGCTAAGAACTCTGAGAGGTGGACACAGATCAGGAGTAGGGTCTATGGCATGGAAGAACAACCAAATCCTGACAACAGGAGATATGGATGGGAATGTCATTAGCAATGACATTAGAGTTAGTAACCATGTGATTGAAACATTTAGAGGTCACAACGACGGGGTTGGTGGGTTGAAATGGTCCCCCTCAGGCCAACAACTAGCAAGTGGAGGCAATGACCATCTCATCCACATATGGGACAGAAGATCCACACAATGGCTTCATAGGTTGGAGGAACATACTGATGCTATCAAGGCTCTTGCTTGGTTTCCTTTCCAGGGCAATTTGCTGGCAACCGGAGGAGGAGACAGTGATGGGTGTATAAGGTTCTGGAACACCCACACTGGTGCTTGCTTAAACTCTATAGATACCGGCTCTCAAGTCAGTGCTCTACTATGGAACAAGAATGCGAGGGAGCTGCTTAGCTCTCATGGTGGATTTAATCAGAATCAGCTCACTTTATGGAAGTACCCATCAATGGTGAAGACAGCAGAGCTCACTGAAAATACCTCTAGAGTCCTTTATATGGCACAGGTAAAATAGCCTCTTGCCCTATTTGATATCTTTTACTTGGTTTCATGAATATATATGTTCTTATAACATGTTTTATCTTGTCAACTTATTTAGAGTCCAGACGGTTGCACAGTTGCATCAGCATCAGCAGAAGAAAGACTAAGTATTTGGAATGTTTTCGGGGATCCTCAGGTGGCTAGACCTGCTCCGAAAGCAGTCCGTGAGCCATTTGCTTACTTCAATCGTATCAGATGATTAGAAAAAAGGATGCTGATGAGGATGACAAGGTGCAGTTCACGGTTAGTTCAACATGCATTATCTCTACTAGTTTTAGCACGGTACATATCTGCCTGAGATTTGAATATGATTGTTTTTGCTATAGTAGCTTGTGTAACTTCATATCTACAGTTAATACCATTTCCTAATTTTTGAGATAAAATTACTATAATTTCTTTACTTGGGGATCATTGCTATAAAATCTCTTTTCCATGCCAGTGAAGCAATTTGTCCAAAGGTTCTTAGATATCTGATTTTGACATCTCAATGTAAATATATGGTTGCTACAAATAAGTTGTGGATTACACAATTTTTCAGCCTTATACTATCATTTGTCAAGGCTTGGAAAACATTTGCCTCATAGATGTTTGCTCGATTCTTAGTATGGTTTTAGATTTCTCATTATGAATTGTAACGAGTAACAGGTCTTACAGCTTTACTTTTTTTAAATTGATAGACAGAAGAGCTGGATGAAGTCCAGAGGATGAGAAATACCCCCGATTTCTTCAACATAGTTGTTGATAGCATTGCCCCAACTATTTTCTGCCCCCAAGATATCAAGCAAGCAATCCTGCTGATGCTCTTGGGTGGCGTCCACATGATGACTCATGATTCATGAAGGCATCAATTTGACAGAAGACATTAATGTTTGCATAGTTGGGGATCCCAGTTGTGCCAAGTCTCAGTTCCTCAAGTAAGACTATTCTTTTCTTTTTGATCTGCAGTTCACTTAGTTATAGTGCTTGAAGCACTTAACAAAATGATCCATGTTGCAGATATGCTTCTGGTATAGTTGCTAGATCTGTCTATACATCTGGAAAGTCTCTGCAGCTGGATTATCAGATATCAATTTTAGCTGCAGCTAACCCTACCGGGGGGCGCTAATGCGCTATGATAAGACTAAACCACTTAAGGTGAGAATGCAATTCTTATGAAAGCCATGTAACTGTTATCCTGGTTTTTTTTTATTAGTTTCTTTTTGGTTTTCAATTTTTTTTAGCTTTTCTCAGTCTTATTGGGTTTTTGTCCTTTGCATTGTGCACCAGATATCAATGAATGCAAGGAACGTACTACCTGCCAGTGTGATGGTTGCTCTTGTAAGAACTATTCGGGAGGATTTGAATGCAAGTGTAAAGCGGACCGCCTTACATAAAGGAACAGGATGCGACAAAATTCATATTAATAATCCCTACGAAACTCTTCTGTGGAGGAAAAAACACATAATTAGTAAATTTACAGTTTCATGATTCGGTTTCGTAAATTTACTATATCAGTTTTACTTCAACATTCATGGAAAGTTACATCTTTGCTTCATTAATCAAAATATATCTTGTATTGGAATCCGCAGAATTTGTAAACTATTGAATGCTTCTTGTCACCGATTAACAGTTAGATATATAATTGATTATTGTTCATCCACTGTACAGAAAGAAACGGATCCAAATTCAGATGGTTCTTCACCTTCTTGATACTAGCAGTTGTGGTAGGTGCCAGTGGAGCACTGGAGCTGGTTACATATTCTACAAATACAGACTCCGGGTATGTCTAGATGTGTTAAAATCGACTCATTTTATGTCAATCTTTGTTTATTTGTATTTTAAATTAGAAACTAATACTGACTAAACACCCTTCTTCCCGTTTGCAGTCTTACATGGACTTGGAGATCATGGCTATTATGTCACAGTATATGCCGCCTGACAACCACCACAGTAATGAAGTTTCGATGGAAGCATAACCATTACGACAAGGCCCATCGGTGTAAGCTAGGTTCAGAGATTATCGGATAAGCTAGTTTGCATGTCCTAATGACCAGCCTTTTACATGAAACTGATATATTGTAAGATCATACATTTGTAATTTTACAGCGGTTGATCTTTTTGGTATCAAATTGAGCGTCGAAAACTTTCTATTAAGATGGTTTTGTGAGTTGTGTGATTCATTGAAGCTTTAATCTATAATGTACTTTAAATTCTCTTCTCTTTCGTTCATGGGGCTATATGTTTCTATTACAATCTTTAAGCTTTGATCAAAGTTTAAAGCATCTAATATTGCACATAAATATTTTTTTATTATAATTATATTGAAATTCTTATCTTTTTAATATTAATATTATTCATTTGAGGTGCTATATCAAAATTTGGGTTAATTACAACTACCACCTTTGAATGCCAAATTTAATGGGTTCAGACTTCAGAGTTATTATTGTCATGGAGCGTGATTAACAAAAAAAAAAATTAATAAATCAAAAGATAAAATATCAATAAATATTCAAGAATATAATTAAACTTTTTATTTATTTATTTTTTTGAAGTATTTTCGGGTCCCAAAAACAACTCCCCACCGCAACATATAGCCATCAGTCTAATAATAATAATAATAAAATAACACTGATCTTTAATTTTCAGTTTTTCACATGGATGGATATTAATAATTAAATTATTAACATGGTGAAAATTGTCAAAAATACATGAGTGACGATATTTACACCCCTAAAAAACTGTATGTACGTCCCTTTTCGTATTAACACCCTTTAAAAAAAAAATTAAAAAATAAAATTTTGTAAGCACACTCCCACTCATTACCAAATATGCCCTTTTTAATATTTAAAAAATAAGTTGTAAAATATTTTAAATCAAATATATATATATATATATAATTAAATTCATAGCATCCAGTTCGAGACCACTAAACTCATAGAAACAAATGAGATTTTACAACATTATTATTACACAAACAAATCGCTAAACTATCATCAAATAACACTCCTTTTCTTTTTTTGGCAGCTGCCTCTTCAATTTTTTTCCGATAATATTGAATAGAAGATGCACTGTCCAGTGATAAAACAGTTTTTGGATGGAAGAATTTCCGGATTGTGTGAGGGAGTTAGTCCAAACGGAATGTCCAGGATGATTTCAATTTATTTTTTTTCTGTTTACTGTTCTATTGGTTAAAAAAATTAGGTTTTGAAGAACACCATTTTATTACGAAAACAGTGAAATATTAGAAATTGCCCCCGAGATTGGAATGAGATATAGAGAAATTCATTCAACTTCAAATCAATATTTTCTTTGTGTTCAATACTGGTGTTGGATTTTTTTTTTTTTTTTTTTTTGTTACTATTTTTCCTTTTTTAATTTGGTTGATTTAGTTAATTATTCAAAACAGTAAAATAGTTATAAATAATATTATCTGTTTTAACTAAAATATTAATAATTTAATTTAAGGGTAATATTGAAATTTTAAAAATATATAAATTTAGGATGTACATACAATTTTAGAGGGGCTCAAATATCGTCACTCAATATATATTTTTAATGTTTTCATGGGCTAGTTTTGATTTATTATTATTATTTTTTTCTTATTAACATGGCCCAAAGTCCCAAACTAAGAACACAAATGGCCTGGTTCATTTTCACTACCAGATTTCGGGTACAGAACCGACCCGTGTTTGATTGTGTAAAGACCCGTATTTGCAATTCTGAAATAATAAGAGAAACAGCGAAATCTCTCTGTAACTCATCGCCATGAACATGAAAAATCTCAAATTTTTACTCCAAAACCAAAATTTCCAATCGTTCTTGAAACCCCCATTTCAATCTTTTCCTTCATCTTCAATAATCTCAACAAAAAATGTACTAACACAGCAAGAAATCTACGAAATCAACCTCTTGATCCCAAGACTATGCCTCACAAACAATATCAACACAGCAACCCATTTAATAGTCACAGTTTTAATGGCAGCAAACCCACCTCCCAAGTCACTCTCTCTGTCCATTCTGGTCCACTCTCTCACTTCCCAGCCAGACCTAGCCCTTCCCATGTCACTCCTCACAAAGCTCAGACACACCCCACAAGCACACCCAAGTCTCACACCTATTTGCACACTTCTTGTTTCCTCATATGTGAAAAAAGGTAGGCTTAAAGATGCCTTGAAAGTGTATGGTTGGATGCTGAGGCCTGGCACTCCATGTGATGACGGAGTGGAGAAGCAGCAAAAGCAAAAGGCTTTGTTTCATGTTTTGGTTGGTGGGTTGTGTAGAGAAGGGATGGTTTTTGAGGCTTTGAGGGTTGTGAAGGACATGGTGAGTGGTGGTTTGGTGGTGAGTGGTGGTTTGAGAGAAAGGGTTTTTAGGAGTTTGTTGAGAGAGGCTAGAGTTAAGGAGGCTCAGGAGTTGGATGCAGCTTTGGAGTTTGTTGGGGATGGTGGAGGTGAGGGTTTGAAGAAGGTGTTGGATTTGTTGGATCAAATGATTGCTAGTTGGACTGAGTAATGCAGAGGTATGTTTTGGTTTGATTGTTGGATTGCATTGTGTGTTTGTTTTTTTTCATTTTCATTATATATTGTTAGATGATGTGAGAAAAAGAAGATAAATTATTGAATTCCTGGAACAATTGTTAAGTATGATGTGAATATCAGTTGTAAAAGTTTATTATTGTCTCATTTATTTCAATTGAACATTATGCTTCAAATTTGGTGCTTGGTAGGATGTTAGAATAGATAGATAACTCATATATATAAGGGAATTTCTGGTTGCTGCGACATATACACATCCGATTTCTCGTGTATCTGTATAGTCTAAGAGTAGAGACCACTTAACTGCCATGTAGTTTGAGTAAATATTTGTGTGGAATTGTGGATGATTGGTCAAAACAAACTAAGAAGATCAGGGCCAATTAAACCCGATTTCAGTGATATGCAGAGATAGATCCCTAAACTATATTCCAATTCTCAAAATATAGTGAGAATTGTGACCAGGTGAGAGTAGGAATCCAAGCTTGAGTTCTATTGTGTTCTCATGTAAGAGTTTGTTTTAGGACAGAGTCTGACTGTCTGAGAGAGAAGTTGAATACCTTATTGATGTTCTTTTAGTTGCTAGTTGCTAGTTTTGCAAGAGTATTAAGCTACAAAACACCATCATGATAAATGAAATTATCAATTACCAATTACATTAATGATGACTAACGAGTATTAGGTCCAATAAAGAAATCTAAATAGCATTCCAGTCCTGAATCTGGATTTTGTTATCTGCAGAATCAATGTGCTCTACTGATACCAATTGTCAAAATGGTAAAAGAATGATACCCCATTTCTTAATTCCTTTATTAATATTACATTTTGGTTCTCTTAAAAAAATTATTTATAATTTTCTTATTCAATAGTTTTACAAACAGAACTGTAATGAAATCTTATTACGGTATATTCGGTATTTCTTTTCTATTTTATCAATTTTAATTGGAAAATGAGAAATTAGTTTTTATAATATTTTAATTGTTTTGAAAATATATTTTTGAGATTAGCAATATTATGTACAGTTTAATCAATTTGATTAACATTCAAGTGATCAACCCTTACATCAATAATAAATGGAAGATATGATGTCGAAGCTACAATTTAACTCCTAACTTTTAACTTAATATATAGCTTTTGGTTTTTATTTTATTTTATGATTTATTATGAAATAATATGGTTATAAACAACCACACAATTTCACCACCCCCCCTATTTTTTTTTGTAAAACAAATTAATATAATATACACTTTTTTTTTCTCCTAAATATTTCATCATAAAACTAAGATGCGCAAGAAATGTGTTAAAGATTAATGCATTATTGATTTCATGTTTTGAGATGTACATAATGAAAACTTGTTTTCTTTTGTTGTCAAAATATTACATTATTACATGAATTCGGGGCTTTTTTTGGAGAGGGGGGACTCAAAACCGCAATTTCATGGTACATGTGTGAGGGGCTTTAGTTGGGCTAGGCACAGTTCAGTTTGGTCTTGTTTCAACTAGAACCGAACCAAACCTAAAATTTTGGTTTAAAAAAAAAAAAAAAAAAGACTAGTTTAGACCAATTTTCTTTTAAGACCAGACCAGACCAAATTATATTGGTTCGTTCTAACGGTTGTTGACTTGAAATTTTTTTTTCTAACTTTTATGCAATTTAAAATCTATATCAAAATGGTCTATCATTTAATTGAAATTTTTTTTTCTAACTTTTATGCAATTTAAAATCTATATCAAAATGGTCTATCATTTAAAAGAAATATATGGCATGATGAGTTATTGACTAATTCATAAAAATTCAAATATATTTTCGATCAAATAAAGTAATAAAACGAAAGACTATTGGTGGTTGAATAAAGCAAATATGAAATAATAAATTAGGGTTTTTCACTTTTAACGTTTTAGTTTTAAAGTTTTTGGTGTGATATGTAATAGAATAAAAATGTGTGCTGAAAGTATTCGGTTTACGGTTCGGTCCGGGTTTGATAAGTTTGGACCATAGACCGGACTGAACCATGCGGTTTTATTATAAAATAAAAACTATACGGTTTTTTTAAAAGTAAAAACCAGACCAGACCAAACCAAGCGATTTGGTTTGATTTGGTCAGGTTCAACGGTTTTTAGCTTATTTGCCCACCCCTAGGTTTTAGTGTTTTACAACTGGACCAGTCTCATCTTGTTAATGAAAACTTTTTTTTTTTTTTGAAATACTACATAAATTTAGGGTTTTTTTTAGATGGGGAAAGACTCGAACACAGGATTTCGGGCCTAAGTGTGAAGGGTTTACTATCAGACCAACCTCATTTCGTCAATGGAAACTTGTTTTCAAATCTTTGACTTTGTCTTAAATTTTTATAATCATATGTATTCTTCATCTATGAAAGTTTTTATTTGTTAGTTTTTAATTTAATTTTTTCAACATCCGATTAAATTACTAACATATATTATAATATGAACCCATCCTATGACTTGATGGTCAGTTGGGTCCTTAAAATTCAAGGTCACTGGTTCGAATGATATTAATGATAGATAGATAATATAAATATATATATATATATATATATATATATATTATATTATAAAATGAATAAGAATAAACAATAATATAAGACATAAACTTAAAGTATATAAGAAGAGAAAAAAAATAGATAAAATAGAGATGTCTTTTATTCATCAATTGTTCTCATCAAAGATGTATCCAATACAATGGTGAGAGAACCTTTATATAGTCTCACAATCCCACTTTACATTAAATATAAATAAATTACATTATAATGAATAATAAAATTGATCATTATGGTAGAGCTAGTGGGAATACAAAAGAATGGAAGTTTCTTCCTTGGATTGATAGATATTTATTCATATGTAATTGCATAATATTTATAACACTCCCCCTTGAATAAATGTCCATCAATCATGCATTGAATATGCTTTGTTAAAACCTTTGTTAGTAAAAATCCAGTGGAAAAAAAACTAGCAGAGGAAAAAAAATACATTATTCATCTACATCTCTAATTAACTTTTAATAGTTATGGGGGTACAAAACTGCCTCATTAAAACCTTACTAGAAAAACCCTATGGAATAAAAACCTAGTGAAGGAAAAAGAGTACAGTATGTAATATTATCAGTAACTCCCTCTGATAAAGTGATAAATACACTCCCCCTTATGCTGACGTCGATGCTTCAATATTTTGCAAAGATATTGCATCCCAATAGCATGTACCAAGATTTTGCTTGTTGAAATTGGTAATGTATTTATAAATAAATCTGCAGGATTGAAACTTGAGCATATTTTTTATCACTACCTTTTTGGAGATCATATGTAAAGAATTTTAATAAAATCGTTTTTTGAATTAGTTCAACTTGTTATATACGACATCATGTATATTGTTTTATTATAAAAACACAAGGTGAACTTATATTTGGTACTTTGAGATCTAAAGTTCTTTAATAACAAGAGGAGATCATACACCACTTTAAGTTATGAAATAACATCGAGGAACTCATTCGATGTGTTTTATCCATGAAAAAGTACTTCAGGACCTTTATATATATATGTGTGTGTGTATGTGTGTGTGTTGATTCATGTATTATTATGCTAATTGAAAAACACTTAACTCGGCCATTAACCGAAATTATTTTCTAAGATTTTTCAACTTAGAAATTATTCCTTATAAAAGTATAATTTGTAAACTCATCAGGAGTATTAATAAGTCTCAAAAGATCAATATATACTTATTAGGAATCAAATTTGTTGATTCTTTCAACATAATATTCATAAAGACGTATGCACTACATGCATTTTGTTTTATTAAATTCAATATATACAAAATGTAGTATTGAACTACTTGCTTAAGGCATTTAAATCCTTCTAGGATTTTTATTTATTGTCAAACTAGGTTTCTGCAGTAAACCTTTTATTTTAATTCGTACGAAAAATAATTATATTTTACAAGTTTGATCTCATAAAACATTTGGACTACAGGTCCAAAATTTTCAAATTCAAAATAAGTATAAAACTTTGCCTTTTATTTTTCACCACTATGTCGACATATATACAATTAATAGTTTAAGATCATCA